>CM019825.1:152831678-153431678 GCA_009763385.1 Coix lacryma-jobi var. lacryma-jobi | reverse complement strand
GAAGGGGGTTTGGGAAGTTCTGACTACGGTCCTACGAACATCAACCCGAACGTGGTGGAATACGTCGGTCATCAGGGCTGTCACCACCTGGGGCTACCACAACTATCCGTGGGGTTGAGCGTAACCTCAGGTAACCTATAGACTAAACACCAAGTCTAATCTATTGATTACTACTCTAATTATGGCCTATAACTAGAGCACTCGATACGAGCGGAGATCCTATGCTGGAACATAACAACTATACTAATCATAATATGAAAGGCATAAAGTAAATAGAGAAGATAAATATATTAAAGCATAAGTCTTACAAAGAAAATATACAAAGACATACCAAAACTCTGAAGACTCCTCCAGAACCGGAGCGCAGCTCCGCTCTCCCTAACTCCCGACTATAGCTAAGCTATTACATTGGAAAATCTAAACCTAATTACATAGAGAGGAGAGGTTGTCCTTCGAGGGACGCCTCTACAAATACTCCCTAATGATGATGATGGTGTGTTGCCTCAGAGGGGTCCTGGGTTTATTATATAGAGGCTCCTGGCCTCCCCTCCACCTTGGGCAAGCGATGTGGTACTAAATCCTTCGTCATATGCATTTGGACCTAAATGGGCCAAAACGTGTTGGAGAGGTCGGTTGGAGTGCGTCACGCGAAGGGGGTCGAGTTTGGGCCCTACACCAGACCGGTCGGTCCAGGGAGGAGACCGGTCGGTCTGCCGCTAGGACAGGTGGGCCCCACCTTCCGTGGGTCGCCTTCTCATGTCTTCTGGAATGTTCTAGAATCTTCCAAGTCGTATCCATCGAGGACTCTCGCTCCGGGACTCCAAATATAGCAAATCATATGTCCGTTTCGATCGTCTCGACGAGGTCTTCGCAATGGTGTGCTCTATTTCATCACTTGAGATAGTTTTATATGGTACAAACATGGATGTCCTACAAAACAAGTGAGAGCACCAAAACTCGTGGAACTTGTTAGTTTCAAACCCTATAACTATGCTTTGTGATTCATTTAGTATCATTTCATGCAATAGTTGATGGTTAATTATGAGAATTAGTGAGCGTCAACAAGTTCCCCCAAGCTTACCCTTTGCTAGTCCCTTAGCAAAGTCAAACTCAATAGTGGATCAGGAGTTGCTGCAATATCTGCACTTCTAACAAGTACACATGCATTCAAACAAAAGTTCTCATTTGGATTAGAAAAAAGATATTATATTATTTATCACGGGGCTTAGTACTTTACCTTGAATCTTGAGTAATTGAAAGATAGAATGATCAAATCAAGCACCATGTCTCTGGCTCTTTCACTTCACCATTATCCCGGAGTTTTTATGAATTTTCAAAAAGCTTAAGAACATATGTTGTCAAATTAAACAATGGATCCAAAGAGAAAGTCAACCACACCATTGAATCGAGAAGTGCATGTGTATGGAAAATGGAGGCGGATGCTCTTTTGAATATATCACTATCTTCTGCTTATCAGAGACACATGGCTATTAGGCTAATTCTACTATCGGGCACGTGCCCATTTTTTCTGTTATTCATATTATTTTTATTCTCCTTTTTTCTCTTTCTCTCTTTTTTCGAGGTTTCGAACACTTGTCCCTTTTTATTTTCTCGGGATCTATCTTTTTGAGTTTTCGAACACTTGTCCCTTTTTATTTCCTCGGATTTTTTTCTTTTTTTTTCAATAGCCATATGCTTCCAACAAACTTTTGAGAGGATAGGAACAGATAATAATGAGCATTTATGCGGAAGATGGATGAAATGTGTAAGTGATCTCAATTTAATAGTATGATAACTTCTCATAGGGTCAACAAAGCTTAATTTAACTCAATGCAATTATTTGTCATATTAATGTTGGAAACTCTCCAGAACTCTAGTGTTGTTTTAGAACAAGATAACAATTGCTCAGATCATCACATATCATATCTGTCAATTACCTAGACTTTGGATCAAGCATTTGCTACCCATATATTTAATTTCATTTTAAGGCATCATTAATTTTTTAAACTTAAGAGAACTCATGCTTGAAGGCTAGGTACCAGAAAGAAATTACAGTAGAGCAACTATTCATCTTCCATTTTAAGAAATTAGGGAGAGAGTTCTTCAGATTTGACATGCTTTATTTATTTAATCTAACACACACTATAACCTATTACTTAAAAACATTAAGATAGTAGTAAGACATACCTGAATTACGAAGATAACGGGGGTGCACCTCCCCCAAGCTAATCCCTTCGAACGTATCGAGCCTTCATGTGCCGAATATTTTTGTTCTTTTTCTTTTTAAGGGTGAGCCTTCATGTGCTCACACATTTTTTTTGTATTTTGAATTTATTTACAAAAAGAAAAACTTAAGAGGATAAAGATACTTACCTGGATACACGGGAGTGCTTTCCCCCAAGCTGAATGTTGACGTAGTCGTTCGATCTTGCAATGTAGCAGACTGACAGTGAAAATGTTCTTCCTCTATTAGAGCATTGATTGATGTTGATGGTTGTTGAAATAGTGCTCTAACAGTGGATGGAACATCCACTTGCTCGTCAGCTTTTCTTGGTCTTTAATCCTGTGAAACTCAAATAGACAACAAAACTTGTGGAACATATTAAGCGTTAGTGGTTGGCCACTTAAGCCTTAGTTGTCCAGAGTTTCAGTAAGATCTCTTTCTCAATATTTTTATATTTTAATATTTTTTTATGATGCAAGAGAAAATGCAACAGGATGAATGCGTGCATATTTATTTTTATTTTTTTGCCACCACGGTGAATATTTCATGTGGGTTTTTACACACCACTGAATTATTCACATGGGGCTTTAGGTTTTATGATGCAATGCAATAAGTAAAATATTTTTATTTATTTTTTTATGCAATGCTAATGCAGAAAAGTAAATATGCTATGGAGAGATGATGATGGAAAGTAAATATGCAAAAAGAGAAACTAATGTAGAAAAGATAAATATGGATAACTACCGATTTTACATTTCGGCGAGGGTTCAATGTTTTAAGTCCTCTGAACAGGACTTCTCACCATGTTCATTCCTGAGGTGTGTATTTGATCCTGATATGTAAACCTTGATAATTACACCTCTTGATATGGTGTCACTCATGTTCTTTGTTCGCCCATCAATTTGAAGTGAAACATTGATTGTAGAAGCTGGCAACATCTTGCTCAGTGTGCAAGTTCTTGTAGATTCAGGACCTTCGGTCTGTAGAATTTAGGAGTTGACAAACTTCTGCATGTTTTGCTCAAGAGTGTGTCCTGCTCATAAAGACAAGGTAGAGATCAAATGCATGGGCTCTGTTGGTGGAAAAACACCAATAGAACCAAAAGTTTTGTTCATTCTTCTCTAACCTTAGGCACATTGAACAAGATAAACTTGTTGTTTATATATTCTATTCAATCTTAACATGAGTGATAGGATCAGAAGATGAACATGAAAGTAGCATCTTAAAATATTTATCAGATCAGATTAGTTAACCCAAGGAAGGATAATCTATGCAGAATGTGTCGATGATTGTGATATATCATCTTCCAAAGGTTAGATGCACAACATTTTAGCTCATTTGATTAAGATAGTGAGGTCCAAGAGAGTAAAGCCATGAATAAAGAGTAAAGAACTGAACATGTTGAGTTGATTAGGTTGGATCAAGTGAGGTGCAACTTAAACATGTTTGGTTCTTTATTTATGCGCATACCAGAATTAAAGAGAAGCTTTTAAACTGATGGTCACTTACCTTGAAATGTTACTTTATCATTAAAGAGTGATTGTGTCAAACCATCTTGTGGAAGCTTCTCTTGTCTAGCTGGTTGTTATTCATGAGTGGCTTGTCTTCTCTTGCTTATCTCACAATGGTCAGATGAGTCTTGCTCTCAACAGGTTCAGATGATGGAGACTTTGTCAGCTATTCTCTTGATTTGTAGGTTCAGGTTCTATCTCTCCAAGTCTGAATTCTTGCAGTGCAGTGGCTTCATCCTTCATGATGTCCCCCTCAATTCATGGCAGTTGGTTCTTCCTTTGTCGGCTGAGTCAACATCTTCTCTTGGTTTCCTTCGGCTGCTCATAAATGGTGTAGTTGTTAAAGGAGCAGCGACCCTTTTGATCGAAGATCCAAAAGTGGACGTCTCCAGATCCGACATAGATGATAACATTGGTGGTGTTCAAGAATCATCTTCCAAGAATGAGTGATGGATCATATTCTTCTTCTTGGCTAGGGCAGCGTCTAGTGGCTTGTACTGATCAAAGTGGTGAGTAGGAGGTCAAAATGTCTTGAAGCTGAATTTCTCCTTCCTACCCTTGATCGTGAAGCAGATCTGGACAACATAATCGTGTCTCCCCCAAGCTGGCTTGTGAAGTAGGTGGATGCCCAAATTTATTCAACAACATGTTCATGAGTTGAAATTGTAGACCTTGTTGTTGTTGAAGTCGTACCACCTCGTCCCCCAAACTAGCTCTTGTGTTGCAATGATTAGAAGTGAGGAGAACTTCCACTGCTTGTCTTCATAGTGAATCACCAGCAGACTTCCTTCGGACGACACATAGATGTTATAATGTAGTGGCATATCGTCACCTTGAAATTTGTTGTTGGTGTCAGTGTTGATGTCTTTGACAATGATGAGTGTAGGCATAGATTGACCCATACGGGGTGAGTTGCATCCTATTCGTCATCAGTGTCCTGGCTTAGGCCTTGGGATGGCTCAAAGCTTGGTTGCCTTCGACATCACTAGTGACTTGTCTAATGATGAGTTTTGTCTATCCACGGGTTGGATTTTGGATCTTTAAGTTCACACCATTAACAAGCAAATCTCATCTCCTACAAAATGTTAGTGGACATATACCCGAAGGATTGCACTTGAATTTGAAACATGAGTTGTTATCCACAACTTATGTGTTATTCATCCATGCTAATAACAGAAATGTTGATTTTAGGATTACTTTAGCATAGACTAGCATTTTATGTGTTGGCTGCATTTTAACATAGTTCAAGGCAAAAGATAACTTGCAGTAGAAGATGAATTTAAATAAACTTTAATACTCACAGTTCTTTCATCCATGATGAATGAGTTGTGTCTTCATTTGCAGTTCACTGTATGCCTTGCTTCATCTCTGATGTGAATTCATCTCAGGACTTTCCCAAAGTGTATTTAGAGTTCTCTGCAGGGGTTAGTCCAACAAAATATCCAATGTCTACACAAGCTAATTTCAGATCAACAATCAAACCAAACTTTGTGTCTAATTTGATTAAGGTAGACTATTTAACCTAAGCACCATGCTTAATTTAAAAAGCCTATGAAAATACCCAATTGAAGTACTTTCAAACCAAAATATACTATGGCAAACAAAGGTAGCATGAGAGCATAACAGAGATTTATTCAAAAAGATATGACAGAGTATGATCAGAGTGAGGAGTATTTTTTTCTTTTTTTTTCTTTTTTTTCATTTAGATGCAGATGATATGAATGCATGCAAGGAACTAAACATGACATAGATTTTATATGAGAAAACATAAACTAAACGAGGTGGATGAATGATTAAAAGTAAACATGCAGTGGTATGCAAGAAATTAAAAAGATAACTACTCATAAAGTTTAAAGTCCATGAGCAAGACTGTCTCACCTTGATCATACTTACCATGACTTACAACTGGTATTTGTGAGTGGCGCAGCACAAATATCCGTCACATGGGATGAGAGTTGAATTCTTGTGACGACGACCTTTTCTCCAATCTACACATGGTTAGAATAAATAATATATATATGTATACACAAACCTGTGAGATGGCAGGGTTCCAGAATTAATGATGGATCTTGAATATTCAGGCACCCTGGGTTCTTCATTCTCGTGGAAGCTCGCCACCTGTCTATTCCACACTCAATAGAACAAGGGGTAATCCTACTAAAGCTAGTGGTACACTAAATTAGCAGACATCAAGATCATTATCAAAATCTTTACACCAATTGCTTCCCCGACAACGGCTCCAAAAATGCTTGTTGACATTCGTTAGTGCAAATAAGAATATGAAAGATTCCGCAAGCGCACAGAACATCATTGTAGCATTTTACCGGGAGTATTCCAGGATCGTTATTTATATTTTACCACTGGGAAGCAAGGGTCAAGAATCTAATAACTCACTATCATGCATCTACTAACTCAGAGTACTAAGTAGACTAAAGCAGGAGTGAATGATATATGATATGATAATGAATGAAAGCACAATAAATGAGAATTCAATGATAACTGTAAAGATAACTATAGTGGGAGGACAACGGAAGAGATCAAGGTTCCTATGCACTTCTCTATTACTTGGGTTCTAAGGTAACAAGGATGAAAAGATATAGCAGTCATATAATAACACTTCGGGACATCAGAACACCAACCACAGAAAGGGATGAGAAGGGGGTTTGGGAAGTTCTGACTACGGTCCTACGAACATCAACCCGAACGTGGTGGAATACGTTGGCCATCAGGGCTGTCACCACGTGGGGCTACCACAACTATCCGTGGGGTTGAGCGCAACCTCAGGTAACCTATAGACTAAACACCAAGTCTAATCTATTGATTACTACTCTAATTATGGCCTATAACTAGAGCACTCGATACGAGCGGAGATCCTATGCTAGAACATAACAACTATACTAATCATAATATGAAAGGCATAAAGTAAATAGAGAAGATAAATATATTAAAGCATAAGTCTTACAAAGAAAAGATACAAAGACATACCAAAACTTTGAAGACTCCTCCAGAACCGGAGCGCAGCTCCGCTCTCCCTAACTCCCGACTATAGCTAAGCTATTGTTAACACCAGATTTTCGCACACACGAGGATATGACAGGTGGGTCCAGCCAGCAGAGAAGAGAAGGATTCGGCAAGCATTCGGACGGCTATTTGGTCCTTAAGACTTTCGGTGAATACCTGCGCGGTCGGCTATTTCGTGAAGCAGTAGTCTCATTCGGAAAATGGATGATGCAGGTGAAGCCAGCTTGCACGAGAAGATACGTGACGATGGAAGACGCCGAAAGGATTAGGAATATGATTTATATCTTTCCTTGTTTTTAAGTCGTAATCGTCTAGGATTCGTGTTTCGTCCAGGGTATAAATATAAGCCCTCGACCATTGTAAAACTGTTCACAACCATATCAATACAACCGGCCTCGTGCCACTTTTCGAGTCCCTAAGTCGTGTCGTCGAGTTCTTCGAGAGGAATCATCGATCCGTCGACCTCCGTAAGTACCGGCAACCTTGCTATCATGTCTAGTATCATGCGGTGGATTTAGATATGATGCAAGTAGTCTCGTATGTTAAGCTTAGTATCGTGCGGCGGATTTAAGCTTATGACGGGAAGTTTTTGCTTATGCCTTGTATCGTGCGGCGGATTAAGTCATGAGTAAAAATAGTTATCGGCTCTGTTAGATTTGGTAGATCTAATAGATTCATTAAGTTATCATGTGTTATATGTTTTATTTGTTTAATTCCTATAACACTCTTTGCCCAATCTAGATTGATCTTTGTTCGGCCTTGCTGCATGAGTTTATTTGTGCTTCGTTAATCATAAGATCATGATGGCCGAATTAACTTTCAATCCAGATTGTTACATGTTGTGGGTTCATGCATGTCGACCATGTTTAGGCTTTGATAGAGCTGGGTACCGTGCGGCAGGTGCAGGTTTTAGATTAGTTTAATCATGCTTTGCTTGTATGTTCCTTCTTCGTGGACCCCAGTTCAGCTAGTTTGCCGATTCTGGTTAAGCTTACATGAGTAACGAGTTTTTATAGATTTGTTCAGATATATGTATGCTTTTAGCTTCTTATAATTAGATTGTATCATGCCGTGGATTAATCTAATTATAAGGAGTGGTGTGGACTTATAGCAAGTGGTATCATGCGGTGGATTAGCTTTGCTTGAGTCTATGCTTGACGGGTTCATGAAGGCTAAACGTGCGGCAGATTAGTTGGATTAGCCTATGCATATGTTATTTAAATAGATCTATGTTTACAAATTACCCTTTTACCCTTCTGTTATTCATGTGTTCGGCATTCAACATGTTTATGAGCTTCATCTTTATACTTGCCGAATGATGTTATAAACCTGTTTTGACAAACAGCTTTTATAGCTGTGTGCCGTCATGATTGGCTTTCAAAGCCGCACATATGGAACTGCCTGGTCTCACCTAGCATGTTCCAAGGTATTCTCATATTTTTATCCCTTGTTGGTTTTCAGGTCAAACCGACTGGCACGTTTCCGGATTCAGAATACTCCGGGCACCCGATTGAAGCCAACCTCGTTCGGCTTGTTGTGTGCCTGGCGTAGGGCGTCACGTTTTGCATCAACAACTATTACATTGGAAAATCTAAACCTAATTACATAGAGAGGAGAGGTTGTCCTTCGAGGGACGCCTCTACAAATACTCCCTAATGATGATGATGGTGTGTTGCCTCAGGGGGGTCCTGGGTTTATTATATAGGGGCTCCTGGCCTCCCCTCCACCTTGGGCAAGCGATGTGGTACTAAATCCTTCGTCATATGCACTTGGACCTAAATGGGCCAAAACGTGTTGGAGAGGTCGGTTGGAGTGCGTCACGCGAAGGGGGTCGAGTTTGGGCCCTACACCAGACCGGTCGGTCCAGGGAGGAGACCAGTCGGTCTGCCTCTAGGACAGGTGGGCCCCACCTTCCGTGGGTCGCCTTCTCATGTCTTCTGGAATGTTCTAGAATCTTCCAAGTCGTATCCATCGAGGACTCTCGCTCCGGGACTCCAAATATAGCAAATCATATGTCCGTTTCGATCATCTCGACGAGGTCTTCGCAATGGTGTGCTCTATTTCATCACTTGAGATACTTTTATATGGTACAAACATGGATGTCCTACAAAACAAGTGAGAGCACCAAAACTCGTGGAACTTGTTAGTTTCAAACCCTACAACTATGCTTTGTGATTCATTTAGTGTCATTTCATGCAATAGTTGATGGTTAATTATGAGCATTAGTGAGCGTCAACACGGAGGCGCTGCAGTGTCTTCTGGATGCCTTCATGGGCACCTGTATGAGCCAACTGAAGACCATCATCCATAACAGCGGACGCTGGTGGGACGAAGACGCGGCCCTTGTGGATGACGAGGTCCTCCTGCACGCGCCAAACGTCCCCGTGGGCGCCAGCAGCAACAACATCACGGTGGGCGCGCAGCTCAGGCGAAGAATCCCACTCCCGGCGCAGATCGTCGAAGAGCCTGAAAGTTGGTGCAGATACCGTGACGATGGCTGGCTCGGGCGCCGGAAGGGGGGCCAAAAGCGTTGAATCACCGTCACACCGAGAGCGCGTCAGCCACGACATTGAAGCGCCCGGGCCGGTACTCCACATTGAAGTCGTAGCCGAACAATTTGCTAATCCAGTGATGTTGAGGGATGGTGGACAAGCGCTGATGAAGCATGAACTTCAACGCATAGTGGTCTGTTCGGACGACAAAGGCGCGCCTCCACAAGTACGGACGCCAGTGCCAGATAGCTTGAACGAGGCCGATCAGTTCACGCTCATAGGCAGCGACTTTGAGGTGACGAGCAGCAAAGGGTCGGCTGAAGAAGGCAATGGGGTCGGCACCCTGATGGAGGACAACCCCAAATCTGGAGCCCGACGCGTCGCAGTCAACGGTGAAAACCTGAGTGAAGTCCGACAGATAGAGAACTGGAGCTGTGGAGAGAGCTTGCTTGAGGGCCGCGAATGCCGTTTCAGTAGTTTCCAACCACTGGAACCCATCCTTGCGTAGCAAGATCGTCAGCGGTGCTGCAATGACGGTGTAGTCCTTCATGAAGCGGCAATAGTACCCCGCGAGGCCCAGAAAGCTGCGGAGGCCGTGGGCTGAGCGCGACTGGGGCCATGACTGAACGACCGCGACCTTGGACGTGTCCATGGCTACGCCGGCCGGCGAGATCACATGGCCGAGATACTGAACTGAGGAAGCAGCGAAAGAACACTTGGATTTCTTCAGACGGAGCTGGTGCTCACGGAGGACAGCCAGCACCGCGCGCAGGTGCATCAGGTGCTCCGTCCATGTCGAGCTGTAAATTAGGATGTTGTCGAAGAACACTAGGACGCATCGGCGAAGGAAAGGCTTGAGCACAAAATTCATGAGCGCTTGGAACGTTGAAGGCGCGTTGGAGAGGCCGAATGACATCACCAAAAACTCGAAGTGTCCATGGTGAGTGCGAAACGCCGTCTTGGGAACATCTGCGGGGTGCACGCGCACCTGGTGATACCCCGAGCGAAGGTCCAGCTTCGTGAAGAATCGGGTGCCATGAAGCTCATCCAGCAGCTCTTCAACTATGGGAATGGGAAACTTGTCTTTCACTGTGGCCACATTGAGCGCGCGGTAATCCACGCAAAACCTCCAAGAGCCATCGTGTTTCTTGACAAGCAATACCGGGCAGAAAATGGGGACGTACTGGGCCGAATGGTGCCTTGACGAAGCATCTCTTCATATTGTTTCTCCAGCTCATCTTTCTGTAACTGCGGATATCTATATGGCCTGACGGCGACAGGCTCAGTGTTCACCTTGAGGTGTATCCTGTGATCACAAGGTGAGCTGGGGGCAAACCGGTGGGTTCCGCGAAGACGTCCCCATAGGAGTCCAGGAGACGTTCCAGCAATGCATGCTTCGTTCCTTTGGCCGGGAACAAGTGACCGGCGTGGAGACGCCCAGTGGGGAGGATGTCGGACCGGGTCGAGCCAATGCCCTTCCAGAGTACTCGGCGTCCGCGTTGAGTGAAGGCCATGCAGAGGTCATCAAAGTCCCACAATATGGGCCCGAGAGTGCGTAGCCAGGTGATGCCAAGCACCATATCGTAGCAGTCGAGGGGAAGGGTGAAGCAGTCCACTGTAAAGAACTCCTCGCCAATCCTGATGGCGACGTCGCGTGCAAGTCCTTGACAAGCCACGTGGTCACCATTGGCCACCACGACGTGGGCGCCACCGCTGTCCGAGAATTGAAGACTCGTGCGTCGAGCTGCCGATGTGCTGATGAAATTGTGCGTGGAGCCAGAGTCAAGCAGGGCTGTGAACTCATGATCGCCCACCTGGACTCTGAGCTGCATTGTGTCGGCCGTCCGAATGCCAGTGGTCGCAGACAGGGAGATCAACGGGGCATCGGTGTCGAAGGCCTGATCAGCGGGTGTCGTCCCCATTGCCTGAACGGCCGGGCCGTCTCCAGAGAGCGTCTCGGGCTCATCATCCGCGACCTCTAGATAGAACAGCCATGCACACCTGTGTCCCCAGGCGTAAGGCTCATCACAGTTGTAGCAAAGCCCCTGCTTCCGGCGATCCACCATCTCCTCTGGTGATAGCCGCTTGAACGTGCGAGGCGCAGAACTTGGAGTAGTGGTCGCCGCGGTCGACGTCATGCTAGGAGCCAGGGCGGGGGGTGACGGGGCGGACTGGGCGTGATGAGGCGGACACGCGACCTGCGCTGGCAGAGCAGCGGCGTTGCGCCTCTCATAGGCACGCGCGAGCCTCATGGCGCGCTGAAGGTCCTAGGGCTCTAGAAGTTCCACCTCCACGCGAATAGGCTCGGGCAGGCCACCCGTGAAGAGTTGCGCCTTTTAGAGCGGTGTCAATCCCCCCGCATGTGCCGCTCGTGCTTGGAATGCCTCCATGTAGGCGTCCACCGTGGACGAGAACGGCAGACGTGCGAGGTCCGCCAAGTGATTAGAGATGAGGGGTGGTCCAAAGCGTTGTTGACAGAGCCGTTTGAAATCCTCCCACTGTGGCCGGCCAATGTCGCCCTCGAGGTCGAGGTACCACTGTCGTACCGTCCCCTGCAGATGGTAGGACGCGAGCCACACTCGGTCAGCAGAACGAGTCTGGTAGCCATGGAAGAATTACTCGCAGGTATTCAACCAGCCGAGGGGATCCTCTTTGCCATCATAGGTGGGCAAGGAAAGCTTAGGAAAGCGGGGAACAAAGGCGCCCTTTGGGGAAAGCTGAGCGTGAGTAATCGGCGCAGCGGATTGCGCGGAAGCGGCCCGAGATAGTTGCGGAAGGGGGGCGTTCATGATTGAAGAGATGGACGGCATCGAGGACGGGGAGTGGGGAAGGAAATATGGGTGATAGGGACGCCGGTGGATGGTAGAGGTGATGGTTGGATACTGGCCGGCGCCGATGGCTGGAGCAGCTCTGGCAACAATGGTGTGGAGCCAATCTTGTAGATGACCGGCCCAGAGGCGGGCAGGTCGGGGATACCGCCATACCCGGGCATCCCGTACAGAGGAAGCAGCATGGATGATGACGGCGGTCGCGCCTCAAGGGCGGAGACGCAGAGCGCCAATCCCCCCAATTGGCGTTGCATCCCATAGATCGCTGTGGTGAGCTGGTTGAAAGCCTCCGCCGGAGACTGCGGCGGCGGTGAGGAGTGGGGAAGGCTGAGGGGGAGGGAAGGCACGAGTGGCGTGGTGGGTATGATGGCGGCGGTGGTGAGCGGTGGGATGGTGGAAGCGGCGGCGGAGGGGATGGGTGCGGAGGAAGACATGGTCTTTGATATCAGATTGGTACGGCTTAGGCTACGGAGGGAATAGGAATGTGAGGTGGCCGGCCGGGGCTTGAACCCTCGCCGGCGTACTGGAGGAGCCGTGCTCTGCAGTCGGCGTGAGCAAGACTGAGGGTGCGGCGACGATGAGGACGCAAATAGAGAGGAAGACACCTGGGCGCCCAAGGGGAGATTAGATCTCAATCCCAGGCTAATTCCATTAACAAACTGTTTTGGGCCTTATAGGCCAATTACAACTCTTTAACAAACTCTTCCTTAATTCTCTCTCTTGACTAACTAACTACTCTTATTCCTCCTTTCATACGTACGCCCTATCATAACAATAGTTTGTTTTCACCTCAGTGTGGAACTCTCGAGATCCTTGAGCACCATTACTGCTGAGAATCTTTACTGCAACTGAGTCATTACCAAGTACAGCCCTATAAACATTACCAAAACCTTCGGAGCCAATCTGTTGTTGGTCTTTTATGAGTTGATCAATGTCTTCAGTTTTGAACTCTCTGAATCTCATGCTCTGACACAAGTTATCTGATTCAACCCAGTTTCTGAACTCTTCATACACCGCCAATTCAGATTCATGAACACTCTTCAGATGACTGTTCTTCTCTGATAAAGCAGAGCACACATGCTTCAGCCTTTCTATTTTTGTATTAGCTTCTTCAGTGAACTCTGACAGAACTACACCATTCTCATTCATTTTATCAGTTCTGGTTGCCTGCCCTTCTTCTATGCTCCTGGTAGTATTAAGCTCTGAAGGCAGTTGCGGCTCATTAATAGTACTTCTCTTTTCAACAAAATGATGACATGGTAGCTGCAGCAAGATAAATGCAAATCTAATGAGCTCAAACAATTTAAAACACAACAAGTTCATTCAAATAATACTTACTTTTTTTATCAAAGAATTCATATTTTCTTGACATGTTGTCCTCCAGGACCTTTCAATCTCAACTTCTCTACGTAGAATTTCTATCTTGCCTTTAGTATCCAAAGGAGCTACATTTGTTTCAGCAGTGGCCTCCCTTACTGTTTGTTGGGATGGCACCCAGGCCGCCGGCGCCTCCAACCCGTAAGACTGAAGGATGACGGAGCTTTCGTGCGGATGTGCGCATTCGCGCGGAAGCAAGCTTTCGTCTTCGGCCCCGCGAGACTAAAGGATGACGGAGCTTTCGTGCGGATGTGCGCATTCGTGCGGAAGCAAGCATTTCGTCTTCGGCCCCGCAAGACCGAAAAGTGATGGAGCTTTCGTGCGAATGCAAGCATTCGTGTGAATGCAAGCATTCGTGCGAAAGCAAGCTTTCGTTTTCGGCCCGCAGGACCGGCGCGAAACGGAGTCTTCGCGCGAAAGGATGCTTTCGCGCGGGAGGGGCCCGACGTTTCTGTCGGGAGTCTTCGTCGTTCGTGACCTTGGCTTTTCACAGGTTCTTGCAGGTCGACGGAAGCCCAGGTCAAAGGGAGCGGGCCCACCGGTCAGGAAAAAGGGTTGGGGAACGCTGGGCCCATCACAGGGCGAAGTTACGATGATGCCCCTCATGCTAGAAGAGGCGGCGTACTGCAATGGAGTAGTTGAGTAGGGCATCATTGTAATTGTAGCAGAGTGGTTGGAAGGGCAATCTTGTACTTTCAAGCTAATCTGGATTAGTATAAAAAGCTCCAAACCCCCTAGGGGAGAGGAGGGAGGAACACTATTCACTTGACCTAATTTCCTCTTTTCCTACGTTTACTTCCGCTTTAGCTCTGTGCTTTCGTTCGTGCGACAACTAGCTGTTTCGGGGTCTCGGTCCCGAAACAACATTGGCGCCCACCGTGGTTGTCGCCCGAGCTTACCATGCCACCAAGGAAGGCGTCAAAGACGGTCGACAATCTGGAGACAATCGCCGCGAAGAAGGATGCTTTCGGCACCGTCGTGGCATCCGTTCTATCCAGCCAAGTTCCACCAAGCACAGCCCCAGAACCACCAGCTTTCGGTGGCGCTCTATCGATAGAAACTCAGCCGCCGCCGTCGGGAGCATCCACGAGTCAGAACGTGCAACCCCAGGATCAGCGGACTTTCGGCAGAGATGGCACACCGGAGGGTCACGTCGAGGACGAACTCGCCGAAGAGGATGATGACGGTGCCGAGATCACAAGGCACGCCCAAGCAATCAAGACGTTGACGCAGGAGCAAGTGGAAATCGAAAAGCTGTTGTCGCAAAGAGATCAGCTGCAGCAGCAATTGGCGGCGAAAGCAAGAGAGGACGAGACTCGCAACGCCATTCGGCGAGCTGAGGCGCAGAGAAGGCAGCTCGAGAAGGAAATTCAGGAATTGCAAAGGGCCGGGGCAGACCCAAACCCGATACCCCAAGAAAATATATTCATACCGAGGCGAGAGCAGCCGCCAGCTTTCGACAACGCCATCGATGAAACTTCTCCGCTCTCGAGGGAGTTGCAAGCCCATCCGTGGCCACTCAACTACAAGCCGCGCATTCCGACTTTCGACGGTAAAGCGAACCCACGCAAGTTCTTGGCAAGCTACGAGACAGCTGTCTTTTCGGCAGGTGGAGACAATCAAGCCTTGGCGAAATCCCTTATCCTAGCAGTTGAAGACGTGGCTCACGATTGGTACACGACTGAAACGTCCTCAATTTTCCGCGAAGGGAAAATCCACAGAACGAGTTATAATATGATAAAACCAGAAATTGATCTTATCATATTATCATATATCAGTCGATATCACAGTCATACATCGTAAAGATTACATAGATATAAGCATTACATCATTGAGTAACACCTATTACAGAGTCTAATTTTAGCGGGAGACTATAGAGTGAAGGCTCCTCCTTCACGGACATCATCAGAGTTGTTGTGGCGCAGCATCGACCGGATCCTCCGAACCAAACTTGAGCGTAGGCACGAAACCTCCTAATCCTTCTAGAGTCAGTACCTCGGAAGCAGGAAATCTGCACACCGCCAGATGTGTGCAGGCCATGGTCAGCACCGATGAGCTTTAGTGGAAAGATAAAACAAGGGATCTGGCGATCCTAATATTTGGCTGTGGATTTGCATCCTAGCGCATGAGCTGTAGTAGTATATAATATTTATCAAGTTTTAACACATTCTCATACACACACATCCACATCCATCCACCATATCCATTCCCAACATCACCACACCATCACCTCATCTCATCTCACACACTCAGTCGACAGAGGCCAGCTCCCTCCCAGCCTTGTCTCAACGGCCCACAACCTCACACCAGGTTCACGGCCGGCACTCATATACCAGGGGAAGAAGAGAAAACTCTCACTAGTCGGAAACAAGTCAGGGAAAAGGTCCGCGACCAACGAATTGGCCAACGTATCGATCGATCAACCATACACTCTGTAGAGGTTCTACAATATCCACAAGATCGCCATCCTCGGCACTCTAGAATGCCTAGGCGGATACCGGTCGCTTGCCAGCCTAGAATAATGCCACCCTACCACTCAGCCCTGGAATCACCCCAAGTATGTCTGGGATGGCTAAGTCTGTGAAGTCACGTTCCCTCTCCCGAAGTGGGGGCCGTGATCGTCTCGGAAGGGTGTGGGACTCTGATACCCGTACCTTCCTCGCACTCTCTCGCCTAGCAGTAGTGGCATTACCCTACCAGGTAGTCCGACCGTCCCCGTCCATAAGGAGCGAGTGGCATGTAAAGGTATTCCCCGTGGTCAGGTCCCCGTTCCACCTAGGGTGACTAAGCCGGAATGTCTTCTCAAAGGTTTTCATTATCCGTGCCACCACAGCACGCTCCTGATCCGGGCTCCACCAGCGGCTCACACCCGGATCCACCTCAAGTCACCACTTAACCCGCCACAGGTTTCACCACCACAGGGGCTTCCAGATCTGCCCCACGGCAAGACTCACACCAGGCTCATCGTATATTCCGGCTCGGTCGACTCAACCCTCACCCTCCACACACCCAAGTCACACACGCAGCACGCTCACACATCACCAAGTCTGGCATCACTCGCCAAACCATTCCCAAGGGTTCACCATCCGCATCACATCTCAGATATAATACGAAGTGGAGTTAATAATAATATAATGGTGAAACATGCAAGCAAGCAGGCGGGTAAGCATGAATAAGTGAGCGAATGCGCAAAGCAGGGTATTGTGGTAGAGCGGGTTGCAATCAGGTAATAAAGGCTTGGGTAGTATCATGCATCATTATACTAGCAAAGGAATAAATATAAAGCACTAGCAAGTCTACATGTTTGCAATGTCTAATAGGATTCTCTAAAAGAGGGTGCTGCCATGACACCTGCGAAGTAGTCGTAGTCGTGGTTAATTATTCCTCGTTGGTGTTTCATCTGCGAGGTCGTCTCCTCCTGAGTTGACTCCATGTCGCCGTCCTTGTTGTCGTTCGTGTTCTCTCGGTCCAACCATATGCTACTCCATGAAACATCACACACGGCAAGAGAACACTCATACCATAATTAGAAGACAACAAGATGTACGAAGATCCATTAATACCAACGAGACACTAAAATGCACAAGGTTTAGCTCTCTCGGCGTTTGTCCGATTTCCTCGAGCTAGGAATAAGGTGGTGGTTTGCAAGTTTAAGTCTTGGCCAAGCCAATACGGCTTTATGGCATAGGGTTCAAACCAAGGCCTATCCTTAGCAAACACCACGGCTCACGTACTTTGATTCAGCTGTCATGAAAAGGACGGGAATCAGAGGACGGGCCTAACGAATAAAGAATGATGGGGGTTCGGCCCTTGTAGCCTTATCCCAAAGGTTGTTAGCTGAGTGCAAACGCGATTAACACCATTACGACTTAACCTTAATGTACCTTGGCTAGCCCGCTATAGTAGAAAGCGGTAGCGCAAAGGATTGGACATCTACAATCCTCTTGATCCACACGACACAGTACGTCGGGAACCAAGACTCGGGGTTACTCAATATATTGGAAACGAACGAGGCTAGCTCAGCACATCTATGTCATGTTCTCAGACGCATCTTCCGAGAAGATGGTTTTAGACGGTCGATCGAGTCAACGTACAGGGTTCTGAGATACAACATAGACCATAGCTTTGCTAATAAAAGAAATAGCAAGAATACAATTATATAAATAAGTCAAGGGATCATTCTTTCCATCGCACACGTCATGGTAGAAGGCGGGGTGTTGGAAGGAGTGTCACAATATAAGATGCAAGTGCGCAAACTACTTGTAGGGTTCCCGACCGGGGTGCTCTGGCACTAAGTCATTTCTAGATTCGTAGCGGTGCGGTTGTCACCGCGAGAATCGAGATATGCAATGGTCAACGGATACAAGCATACAAGAGTTTATGCACAAAGAAGCATAAAAGCATAGCTCCATGGTCATGGCGAGGTGTACTCGCGACCACAAGATACACTAACAAGGGTCGTGTTACATTCGGCATCACGGTCATGGCGAGACGGGTCTCGCGATCGTAATGTCCGAACGTGATATGATCCCTTAGCCGGCTTAAAGGCTCGGCACACACAGACAACATACGAGCATCCATACATGCGACATTAAGAACCATAAAGCGACAAAAGACATCGAACCAAATTAAGTGGAGTAGCACATTCCATAGCATGAGTTTGGATGGATCCTGTATGACAAGTGCATATACGGGTGGTCGTAAGATCGAGGTGCATGAGTACAGATAGATAAATAAGAGGCTTTCCAGAAGTGGCTCGGTAGATCGACTGAGATAACATGGTTCCCAAAGGGTCATGGTGGCGGCACATAGAGTCACAAGATTTTCTCCAACGATATAAACTACGACAGGGCACGGGGTCTCCTTAATGACACATACTATAGTTTTCAACAGGGGCATCCTACGGTCAAGATGAGAATAGAATTACCTTTCCGTCCAGCATGTCAACTAAGTCTCGTCCCACTCGGTCTAACGTCCAACATATCGTCCAAGCGCCCATCATGTCGTCCAGCACGTTCTACGATCCGTTCTATTCGGGCGTCGCACGCAGTGGTCCGGTCTACTGCCAACGACATAAACACGTCGATGACTACGCGTGGCTACAACGGGAAGCAACACGCGTCCATCGGTTGGAATCGTACTCGCTCTACACGTTCCGTTCGGCAAGCAAGGTCAGGGATTGGAAGAGAGGCATGGTAGCTCACCATGATTCATCAAGAGTAGTTCCGACGTTGCTCGACATCATCCTCATGTCTTGGTCATCACTCATCGGTCATAGCTCTGACGTGGTTCACCTAGAAACAGGACGTTCGAACGAGAGGAATGATAACGAGATGATATCGAGGTGATCAATAAGATGACATGATAACCAGATGATATCAAGGTAACGAGATCGCAACGATAAAGCCGGCACGAAGGCACGGACAGGCATGAACGAATAGTCATGCGTCGGATATTACATAGATTAATCAAAGGTGCATGTAGGATATCAAAAGAGGTCTTCGACGAAGTGGCGCCGTCGACCGAACTGTTGGGCACACGTAGTTGAACCGTAGGGCGCACGCGACCGAACAGCAGGTCGCACGCAATCGAACCAGCAGTTCACGTGTAGCCGAATCAACAGCGCCGTCTTGGCCGAACTGCGATTCGGCAGGGAAATCATCGGCGAGGCGAAGGGGTTCTGCGCAGCGAGGTGGTACCCATCCTGTGTCAGTGAGATCAATGGCACGAAGACCGGTTTCAGTACTGGATGCTGTACAAGGTAGGAACAGGGAAGGCATGGGGAATTTGTGCTCACCAACAGTGGGTTCGTGATGCTCTCCATGTGCTGCAGAGGAGACGCCGGGTCGGTGGAGCAGGGTTCGGCTCAGTGGCGTCCAGTGCGCTGAGCAGAACGGAGGCGGCGTGGTGACGAAGTCGTCGTGTCGCAGCGCGCGCGCATCGGGGCTCCGGGGTGCTCCGCGGTTCGGGGACGCGACCGGGTCGAGATGTTGGGGTCGTCGAGGACGGCGAGAAGATGGGCTCGTCGTCGGAGTTCGGCGTCGAGGTCCAGCGCGACGTGGACTCCGGAGCGGCACGGTTGACGTCGTGATGGAGGGCGCAGGCGTCGTCGTGGTCGTCGGGCCGG
This sequence comes from Coix lacryma-jobi var. lacryma-jobi, assembly GCA_009763385.1. Classification (NCBI taxonomy): domain Eukaryota; kingdom Viridiplantae; phylum Streptophyta; class Magnoliopsida; order Poales; family Poaceae; genus Coix; species Coix lacryma-jobi. The sequence continues at coordinate 153,412,098 of CM019825.1, read as the reverse complement.
AGTCGCGCCGGCAAAGGCGGTGGCCGAGAGGAGAACTCGGAGCAGCGGCGCGAGGTTGCAGAGGAGCGGCGGCTGTTTGGTGGAGACGAAGGAGAGGAGCGGCGCAAGGAGCAGGGACGCAGTGCAGTTGTTGGGGAAGAGGAGAGGTGAGACACGGCGGCGCGGTTGTTGGGGAATGGAGAAGTGAGGTACGGCACGGCACGGGCGTGTGGTTGTTGAGCGCGCGCGGTAGGTGGCATGGACGTCGAGGGAGAAATAGAGGGCGCGCGGTAGGTGCGGGGGCGGCGCGGTGGTAGGTGGCGGTAGGTGCAGTCGTGGTTGGTGGAGGCGCGGCGTGTTAGGTGCGAGCGCGGGCTCGCCTTTGGCGGCGGCGGCGGCTCCTGAGAGCGCCTGCTCCTAGGGTTCCAGGGGGTGGCACGACTGGGCCAGCTACTGGGCCGTCTGGGCCGCGCGAGTAAGCGGCCTGCGGGTGGAGGTAGGTAGCGGAGGCGGCCTGGCGCGTGGGTCCATCGGGCTGAGGCTCGGCGCGATGCAGAGTTCACGTGCCGAGGCCGAGGCTCAGCGCGTGGGCTCGGCGCGAGGCGGAGTTTGCGTGCCGAGGCCGAGGCTCAGCGCGTGGGCTCGGCGCGAGGCGGAGTTTGCGTGCCGAGGCCGAGGCTCAGCGCGTGGGCTCGGCGCGAGGCGGAGTTCGCGTGCCGAGGCTCGGCGCAGTTTGGCTGGGCCAGTTGGATCGGCTGGCTTGTGCCGTGAAGGGGGAGTGGGCGCGAGTTGGGCCTGGCGCCGTGCGGGCCTGTGCAGGAGGAGGGAAGGAGGCCAGGTGGGAAGGCGATCAGGCCGGAGGGGTGGCCGAGCTGGGCCTGCGGGAAAAGAAAGGGAGAAGGAGAGGGAAAGAAGGAGAGAAGGATTTGGCCCAAGAAAAGAAAAAGGTTTTGTCTATTTTGAAAAAGGAGGTATTCAAATAGGGGTTTGGAAGAAATTCGAAAAGGGTTTTGAATGAAATTCATATGAGGGAATTTAGGATCTTAAAGGAGGTTGATGACGAATTCCCGAAGGGTGGTCATAATAAAAGGTCGGGGTTCGCTGAGCGAAACTTGAGATAATCCCAAGAGTAATAAGTGAGTGTTGCTATGGTCATGTGCTCTCCAACATATGACTTAAGTTGCAAATAGTGACTCCGGCAAACTCCTACAAGCAATACTATATGTATGCAATTTATAAATTGTTCCCGGTTTGGCTAGCAACTACATGTTCCACTCAATCACAGAAAATTTTTAAAAAGTCCGAATTTTCGGGTTGTTACAACGACCCTCAAGCCGCTATCCATTTACTCATGGGCCCAGTTGAAGGCCGAATTGCTCGCCACTTTCCAAGGGTTCCGGCCAGACATCAAGACAACGTGAGACCTTATGAACTGCACACAGCAAGACGATGAGCCTCTATCCGAATACCTCAAACGTTTCATTCAGCTGAAAGCTCAAGCTCCAAACGTGCCGGAAGCCGCGGTAATTGTAGCAGCCATCGAAGGTCTGGGGACCGGGCAGTGCACCGCTCACTTGTCTAGAAAGCCGCCGAAATCTGTCAAAGAGTTGTTCGAAGTGATGAATGCATACACAAGGTCGGATGATGACTTTTGGCGGCGCAAGGCCGCCCGCTTGGTACAGAGGCAAGCGACGAAAGCAAGTCGACCACCGCCAGTGCCGAATCAAAGGATGGTCAGACCCTTCCGGTCAATCAACACTCTGCAGGAAGAACCAGCGCAGTCAGCAACGGGCACGGAGAGGCGGGACATGGCCGACTTTCAGCCGCACAGAGTGTTCGATCAACCTTTCCGCGGAGGACGCGGTGGAAGGACAGGACGTGGCGGCCGAGACGGTAGGGGCCGCGGAAGAGGAGCCAGACCCCCGTATTGCGTCATTTGCGATGGCAATTTTGGTCACACCACCCGGGACTGCAAATACAGCAAGATGGCGAAAGAGCTAAAAGACAAGGATCAAGCTTCAGCTTCTGCCGAAAGCTCCAAGCACGTCTTCCATAATTCGCAAGACCCGACAGCAGGAACGGTAGCATGCGGCAACTATGCAAGCGCGCCTATGCATCCCCCGCAGTACATGCCTCCCCAAAATTTGCATTGGTACAATCCGGCATATAAGGGTTACCAGCTCCCGGTCTTTGCGCCACAATCGGTGGCAGTTTCGTCACCAATGCACTATCAGCGTCAGCCAACGCCGCCGCCAGCGCTTCCAGCTCAAGCCCAACCTCAGGGGCAGTAGGCACAGCCCAGTTACCAGCAGGAGCAGGAAATGGAGAATGAGACTAGTGCAATCAACAACATCCTCCCATCAAGAGGCCACATCTTCGCCATCACGGGCGGGTCTAACTTGGAGCACGAAAGTAAAAGGGCGAGAAAGGACTATCACCGAAGAGTTGAGACGGTATCACCAAGGCTTCCGCTGAACAGGCCGGCGTGGTCATTAGCGCTGATATGTTTCGATGAGTCAGACTTCAAAGTTCGCGATTACCCGCATTGTGACGCTTTCGTCGCCACGGCCAACGTGGCCGGTTTCACCTTGCATAACATCTTGATTGACACTGGAAGCTCAGCAGACATCTTATTCGTCAAAGCTTTCGAAGCGATGGGATTCGACAGGCGCAGTTTGGACCCCGCAGGTAATTCGTTGTACGGTTTCGGGGGAAGAAAGATCGATGCCATCGGCAAGAAGCAAATCCCTGTATCTTTCGCTGAAGGGGAAAAAGTCCGCACCGAAACTCTGACATTCGACATCGTAAACATAGACTATCCATACACCGCCATTTTCGGCAGAGGTTTCACCAACAAGTTTAATGTCGTCATCAAGCAAAGTTACTTGTGCATGAAAATGCCATCTCCTTTCGGCATTATCACTGTACACGGAGATCAGCAAGCCTCTAGAAGAATTGAGGGAAGACCAACTCCAGGCTACAGCCTCATAAATGAGGTGGCAAATAAAGACGAAATGCAAGCAATCACCGAAGAGCACGCTATCGTTAGCTCGTCGGAGTACAAGGTCGGGGCAGCTGAGGAGACGATAAGGATCCCACTCGCAGTTTCCAGGCCTGAAAGAACTGTGCACATCGGGTCAAGCATGCCGGAAGAAGAAAGGAACGCTTTGGCATCTTTCCTCGCGAACAACGATGACATTTTCGCTTGGTCAGCAAACGACTTGCAAGGAGTCAGCAGAGATCTCGCCCAGCACAGTTTGAACGTCGCAAGCGGTGCTAAGCCCAGAAAGCAAAAACTGAGAAAGATGTCAAACGAAAGGGCAGACGCGGCGAAAGCCAAAGTGCAAAGGTTACTCGACGCGGGAGTAATCCGACCAGTTCAGTACCCCGAATGGCTGGCGAATGTTGTCCTGGTGAAAAAGAAAAATGGAAAGTGGCGAATGTGCGTCGATTTCACCGACCTCAACAAATGCTGCACGAAGGATCCGTATCCTTTGCCTCGCATCGACAAACTCGTCGATATAGCAGCTGGCTGTGAAATAATGAGTTTGCTAGATTGTTTTTCAGGTTATCACCAGATATGGCTCCATCCCGATGATGAGGAGAAAACCAGTTTCATCACCCCAACAGGCACATATTGCTATCGGCGGATGCCGGAAGGGTTGCAGAACGCAGGCCCAACATTCTCGCGGATGACCGACAAGATTTTCGAAAGCCAGAAGCAAAAGAAGAACTTGTTGGCTTATGTTGACGATATAGTGGTCAAGAGTGATAGGCAAGAAGACCATCAGGAAGACTTACTCGAGACTTTTGGCAACCTCCGAAAAAGTGGCTTGAAGCTAAACCCTGACAAGTGCATTTTCGGCATCAAGAAAGGCAAGCTCCTTGGTTGCCTGGTATCGGCAAGGGGAATTGAGGCCAATCCCGACAAAATAGCGGCGATCATCAACATGCAACCGCCCTCAAGCCGAAAGCAAGTGCAGAAATTGACAGGAAGGCTGGCTTCTTTAAACAGATTTATTGCAAGGTCCGCCGAAAAAGGGCTGCCTTTTTTCAGAACTCTACGTAGCTCCGACCCTTTTGATTGGGGGGAAGAGCAGCGGCAGGCTTTCCAGCAGCTAAAGGAGTACCTAACAAAGCTAATCGCGTTATCCAGACCGTCGCCGGAAGCGATACTCTTGTTGTATCTCGCATCATCTCACTCCACCGTGAGCGCAGTTTTGGTGGAAGAAAAGGAACACGAAAACAAAATGACGCAGTTCCCGATCTACTTCATCTCCGAGGCCTTTTCGAGAGCAAAACTGAACTACTCAGAGCTGGAGAAGATAGCATATACGGTGGTAATGGCTTCTAGGAAGCTAAAGCACTACTTTCAGTCTCACCACACCATAGTCCTATCGGCTCAGCCATTGGAAGCCCAGTTCTGCAACAACGAAGCTATCGGCCGAAATGGCAAGTGGGCGGTGGAGCTAAACGAATACGTGATCGATTTCCAACACCGGTCCGCAATCAAGTCACAGGCGTTGGCGGACTTCATAGCAGACTGGACTCCCGCCGCTTTCGACACAACTCTCGAATTCGAGGAGCCCGTGTGGACAGTAAACTGTGATGGCGCATGGGGAATGGCTGGAGCCGGAATCTCGGCGATCCTAACACCACCAAGGGGACCGAAGGTCAGATTTGCCGCAAGGCTACAATTCCTCACAACCAACAACACCGCCGAATATGAAGTCGTGCTGTTGGGATTACGAAAGCTCCGAGCAATCAGAGCGAGAAGATGCATAGTCAAGTCAGATTCCCAAGTCGTCGTTGGTCACGCCGAAAAGGATTTCACAGCAAGAGAACCAGAGCTAGCCAAGTATCTGGCAGCAATCAGAAGAATGGAGAAGCATTTCGCTGGTTTCACCTTACGTCACATTCCAAGAGCCGAAAACACAGAGGCAGACGAACTGGCCAAAGCCGCAGCACAAAATCTGCCATTACCAACGGACGTTTTCTACCAAGTGCTTTCGCCCAAAGCTGTGAAAGAAGAGGAAGACCATCCAAGTTCGGTGCATGCTATCATCAGTGATGACTGGAGGTCGCAAATATTCGCTTACCTAGCTGGAACATACGAGCCGGAGTCCAGGAAGGATGCCGAAAGGATGGCCAGCAGAGCGAAAGGTTACTCAATCATCAGAGAGCAGCTGTTCAAAAATGGGATAACAGCCCCCCTTCTGAAATGCATAAGCAAACGTGAGGGCATTCAGCTACTCGAAGAAATGCACGCCGAAATGTGCGGAGCGCACAGAGGGCCTCACGAAATAGCGCACAGAGCAATGAGGCAAGGATTCTACTGGCCTTCCGCCGCATCAGACGCCAGAGAGCTGGTCAAATGTTGCAAAGGTTGCCAGATGTTCGCCAAAAACCAGAAAGCCCCAGCAAATGAAACTACGCCGATAGTACCGACCTGGCCTTTGCATAGATGGGGCATTGACATAGTCGGCCCGCTACCAGCAGCTCCGGGCAACCTGCACTTTGCAGCGGTAGCTCTCGAGTATTTCACCAAGTGGGTGGAAGCAAAGGCCCTTGCAAGCATAACTTCCACCTCGCTAACCAAATTCGTCTGGCAGAGGATAGTCTGTCGTTTCGGCGTTCCCTCCTTCATCACCTGTGACAATGGGAAGCAGTTCGACTGCGCTGAATTCAGGAGTTTCTGCGATGAACTCAGCATCAAGCTTAATTTTGCCTCAGTAAATTACCCACAAGCAAACGGGGCCGTCGAGAGAGCGAATGGCCTAATCTTTTTGGCAATATCAAAAACCTTGCACGACTCGCCGAAAGGCAAGTGGGCCAACACCTTAACAACGGCTGTATGGGAACACAACATTTCACGATCCAGAGCTACTGGCTTCACCCCGTTCAGATTGCTTTACGGCGAGGAAGCAGTCACCCCGGAAGAGGTAAAACTGGGCTCCTTCCGAACCGAAATGGCCCCAACAACACAAGAGCAAAGGCACCTCGAACTCGACACCATCGAAGAAGTAAGATTGCAAGCCGCAGATAATCTTGAAAAGTACCATGCCGAAACGAAGCACCACAGGGACAAGACGATAGTCCGAAAGGATATCAAGCCTGGAGACATGGTCACCATTCGGCAGCCCGACAAGCAAGGTAAGCTGCAATCGCAATGGCAAGGCCCTTTCATCGTGGCAAGCATGGCAGCACCCGGTGTATTCCGGTTGATGGACGACAAGGGCGAAGAATCAGCCACACATGGAACGCGAGCAATCTGCGCCGCTTTTACCCGTAATTTATCTTTTCGAGCACTGATGTAAATTTCTGTTTCTTCTTTCACCATTTTTGTAATCAGAGGTCGGTTGCACTCTTTTTCCTCATCGGGGAAGCCCTTCATCGGGGTGCGAGGTTTTTTAACAAGGCAGCCGAATGTAACCGCAACATTGCGAAAGTAACCGTAATTCCCCTAAAAATATCGCGCGGCTTCTTAAAGGACGAAGTCAACCAAGCATAAGGTTGAGACATTCATCATTAAAATATCATGAAAGAGAATGTCGGGGAGGTGGGCGAAAGAGATCCCTCACATCCGCCGACAATCTCGAAAACCTGCGGGCCAGGTAAAAAAACCGACCCTCCGACAAAACGAGAGGGCGGAATGAAAGCCTGCGGGCTATGCAAAAACCGACCCTCCGACAAAACGAGAGGGCGGAACGAAAGTGAAAGTGCATGTTGCACTTAAGTGTGATTTTGGATGATTTGATGACAATGTTGATTAAAGATCTAATATGTTTGCTAAGTGTGACACAGGGAAATGATTATCTCACTATGTACTTGAAATGTAATGCAAAGCCAAAATGATGGATTGTTGTATGAAGATCATGTCACAAGCACAAAACAACAATGAGAATGATATTGATATAAAGGGTTATCGTATTGTGGGATAATCATAGTGCATTTATGTTTGCTAAGAAAGGATTCAAAATGAAGCATGGTTGAATGGCTTGAAATGGTGAAGATAGCAAGGAAAGAGTCTTTGAGGTACTAAGCAAGGGTGAAGGGCAAGCGACGGCTTGGCGGCCGAAGAACCTAGCTAGAGTGAAGAAGAAAGTACTTGCATTTAGTCGAAGGATCAATCAAGCTTGAAGATCGCATCTAGTGGAGAATCGACATTTCTAGCAACAATATTGATTGGAGTGACTTGGCACATTTGGAATTCCATTATATCACTTGAATGGAGTCAAGTCACATGCTCAAGATGGCTTTGCTTGAGGGATATCTACTTCTAAACATGACAAGCATTCCTTCCAATATAGAAAATGAAGAGAAGCGGCTTGGGTTCAAATGGAGATCAACTCAAGAGGTTTAAAATTCGTATTTCAATTTATCTTGAGTAAATAGGAAAGCCGTACTATTAAGAGGGATGCAACATAGAGTAGATGATTCTTCATAAGTGCTCAAACCAACCTAAGTGAGACATGAGAGAGCTAGAGCTAACTTTCAGCTGAGTGTTGCACTGTCTGTCCATACCGGACATGTCCGGTATGCATACCGGACATGTCCGGTATGAGCCCACAGCAGTGCGGCCATCCGTCTCGCCCGAGCCCTTGCGCCAGGCCTCGGCCTCGGCGCTCAAGCTCCGTCTCGCCCGAGCCTTTGCGCCAGGCCTCGGCCTCGGCGCTCAAGCTCCGTCCCGCCCGAGCCAGCCTCGGCCTCGGGCGCTCAAGCTCCGTCTCGCCCGAGCCTTTGCGCCAGGCCTCGGCCTCGGCGCTCAAGCTTCGTCCCGCCCGAGCCAGCCTCGGCCTCGGGCGCTCAAGCTCCGTCTCGCCCGAGCCTCTGAGCCAGGCCTCGGCCTCGGGCGCTCTTGTGGAGTCCATACCGGACATGTCCGGTATGCATACCGGACATGTCCGGTATTAGCGGAGTTCTGTCTCGCAGCTTGTATTCGGGGTTTGAAAGATGATTGGTTAAGAGTGCTTCTCGCGCAGTCAAGTCATATCGGACATGTCCGGTATGCATACCGGACATGTCCGGTATTTGCGGATTTGTGGCTAACAGTATCTTTGTGATAGGCGGTACTACCGACGCTTGGGTCGGTACCACCGAGAGTTACCACCGGGGTTATAGCGGTACGACCGGTAGGTCAAAATTGGCTACTTCCAGAGAGGTTGTGAAAACTCCCTTTACAACTAGCGGTACTACCGACCTTGTGGTCGGTACTACCGAGATCTGTTGGGAAGTTTGAAAGTTGGTCTGTTCAGTGTGTTCCTTACGCAGTAAAGTCATACCGGACATGTCCGGTATGCATACCGGACATGTCCGGTATGAGCTGACACAGCCAACGGCTAGAAAACGGCTAGTTTCGAATGTGGGCTTATAAATACCCCCAAACCTCCACCTTTGGAGGCTGCTGATTCTACTGGTTCCCACACTCATTCTAAGCCTTTCAAAACACTTTCCAACCCTCTCTTAGTGAGTGATTGTCCTCTAATTGCCAAATCCATTTGTGGGTTGAGAGAGATTCAAAATTAGAGAGCAAGCCATCTCTTGAGCACTTGTGCAAATCGTCGATCTTGTTGTGCGCATTCGTTACTCTTGGACTCTACGGTCCTAGACGGTTAGGCGTCGCCGTTGAGCACCCAAGAGATTTGTGGAGTGCCTCGGAAAGTTTGTGAAGGTTCGATCTCTCCTCAAAAGAGATCAACTAGTGGAAGGAGCATAGCGGGTGAAATAGACCGCGGCTAGAGTGACCCGTGGTGTCCTCTAGAGCCCACCTTTGTGGTAGCTCGCAGCCGGCTCAACGGAGAGTAGGACCCGAGGGGGTGCCGAACTTCGGTGAAACAAATACCGTGTCATTCCTTTGTACTTTACTTTCGGCTATTTGTTATTCTTCGTTGTGCTAGTTGTTTTGCAAGCAATCAGTTTATACATATACATCATACATAGTGATTGCAGGTTGTGTGAGGAATTGGAGAAGAAAAGGAGCAGTCCCGCACAACCCGTGCATACCGGACTTGTCCGGTATTGATACCGGACATGTCCGGTATTTACTGACTGTGCCCAAATTTGTTTAATCCTTGAGCTAATCTTTGTGGTGCAGGGTATTGCCTTCTAGGTGATTAATTTCTAGTCATATACTTTGTGTTTGTCTCTTGAGGGGTTGTTTATACTCCGATTGGGAGTTTCCAAGTAATTGGAAACTCGCATACTAATTGCTTCCGCATTATAAGTTGTAAATTTTCAGAAAAGCCTATTCACCCCCCCCCCCTCTAGGCGACACCTTAGGTCCTTTCAATTGGTATCGGAGCTTGGACTCACGTTTGAGCTTCACCGCTTGTGAGAACCGATGGATTCGCCTATGGAGACAAACGTGGTGCTTCTCCAAAATGATGGTTCAAACTTTCTATCTTGGTCATCTTATGTACTCAATGCATTTCGGGCTATTAGCCCCATTATTGAGCATATTGTGGATGCAAGCATATCTCTTTCTATAGTTGATTGGAGTAACAATAAGAACTTGACAAAAGAGGAAGAGATATGTGTGCAACTCAATGCTCATGCGTGTTTGATCATGTTGAACTCATTGAGTGCAGAGGTTCTTAAGGAGGCTATCTACAACGGAGAATCTCCACCGGAGAGTGCTCATATCATTTGGACTAGACTTGCCCACTTGTATGGGAAGTCCAAATGTGATGAAGCATATGATTGTGATTCAATGGAAATAAAGTCCATTGAGTCATCATCATGTGAGGAAGCCTCAAGAAGCCTTAAGGAAGACGAGACTGATCGAGGGCTGCCAGCTGCTGCTGCTCTGGACCCTGTCTGTCCATACCGGACATGTCCGGTATGGGTACCGGACATGTCCGGTATCAGCCCAGCAGACAGGGAGCTAGCAGCAGACAGCAACGACTCTCATGCTCGGTGGCGACCAAGTGATGAGTCAACCTCAGTAGCTCATGATACTCATCACTTGTGTCTCATGGCCAAGAAGAACAAAAAGAAAGCAACCAAGAAAGATCAAGAGAAGATTCTTGGTGAGATCAAGGAGAAGGCATCAAGAGATAATCAAGTAGAGAGCGATGAGGATGATGAAGATGATGAATCGCTTGATTATCTCAAGTATGAAGATAAGCTCTTGTTCGTCAACTTGCTGAAGAAAAATGATGAGCTAGAAAAGGAGGTGGATGAACAAGAGCAATCCCTTCAAAATCAAGAAGAGTTCCTCATCTCCAAAATAGAAGAGCTAAAGGCATTAGAAGAAAGGTATGAAAAATTGTCAATTGAGCATGCCTTAGCTACTAACTCTCTCTCTAATATGGAAAGGCTAGAGAAGGAGAACTACATGCTTAAGGCAAAAATGAGTGATCTCTCATATGAGCACAAGTTCCTACAAGAGGACTTCACTTATCTCAAGTGCTCACATGAGAAGCTAGTGGAATCAAATGCAATGCTTGAGATTGCACATGAGGTTGTTATTGCTATGGTAAAATCCTCTCAACCTCACACTACTACACTCACTAGTGCACCATCTCAATTAAATGTTATTTGTGCTAATGAGTGTGCCTCTCAAGCAAGCCAATCTTCGATTGAGCAAACTCTTAAAGAAAATGCTAGGCTCATCGAAGAAGTGGGAAATCTAAAGAAGGATGTGATTAGATTGAAGGATAAGGAGACAGCACAACCTTCTCAAGATAACCGTGATATCATGGTGAAGAAGCTTGAGAAGGGTTCAAACTTTGCTTCCTCCAAAATCCAACAATCTAGTCACTCCTCAAGTCATGAGAAAGCAACCAAGGGCAAGAAACAAAAGAAGAGATTATGCTATGGTTGCGGATTGTATGGACATGAGTGGGCTAAGTGTCCACACAAGACTTGGGCCGACAAATGTGAAGCGGCCGAACAAAAGGCATCAACCAAATTGTCCAAGCAAATGAAGAATGATGCACCAAGTCCTTGCCTCAAATGCAACAAGTTGGGTCACCTCACCAAGAGTTGCCCCACAAACCAAGAGGCAAGGAAGATGGCTCAAGTTGCAATAAGAAGATGCTATGCATGCAATGAGCCGGGACACATGGTTGATGCATGTCCCAACAAGCAAGACAAGAGAAGAGCAAACAATGGGCGTATTTGCTATGCTTGTAGGAGAAAGGGGCATCTAAGCTATGATTGCCCAAATGGTATGTTTCCTAAGCCGAACACATTTGCAAATAATAATGTGCTTAGGAAGACTACAAAGGGACTTAGCACTAGTAAGGTGATGTGTTCACCGCATACTAGCTCTAAGGCCACTTGGGTGCCTAAGCACTTGTTGACTAACCTTGAAGGACCCAACAAAAGTTGGGTACCAAAATGTGCTTAGGATGTTGATGTAGGTACCAATGGTGAGATGAAGGCTTTCGGGGTGTTTGAGTAAGCAAAATGACATCTCAACTCAAACTATCAACCTATGTTGTTAACATTATCCTATAGGGTTGACCCGAAGTTTATGTGATGATTGATTTCACTTTTACTCATCTACACCATTGATGATAAGTGCCTAAAGCTTGGTAATTAAATGAATTTAATTTATCCTTGTGATATTTGCCATTCGATGCTCTTAATGGCTCTCTAGCAGAGCATTATCTTTGATGAAGTGCAGGGAAGTGAAATAAACTAGAGCCAAAAGGAAATCTCAGAAGTGGCTGTTTACTGGTTCTGATCTGCAAATACCGGACTTGTCCGGTATCATACCGGACATGTCCGGTATGGGATATTTACTCTGACAGAACCAGTGACTCAGTTCGAAGATTTGGACAAAGTCTTTTCATACCGGACTTGTCCGGTATGCCTACCGGACATGTCCGGTATGGCCAGGAAAAGCACAGCATCCTGATTTCAGTAGGAACCCTTGTGATGTAGTCCCATGCTCTAACTAAAGACCTGCACAATTGATCAACATTGATTGTTTGTAAGCTTTGCTTGGGCTTAATTCAATTCTTGGCAAAATTATGTGTCTAGGTCAAGGTGGAAAAGCATTCCCATTTTCTTAAAAGAAAAGTAAAGTGCTTTCATAAGTAATTCAAATAACTTGAGCACTTTGTAAAGGGGAGCTTAGTTTCTACCTTGAACCATTGTGATCTAACAATTACCTCTAAGTGATGTGATAGTTCTATGAATGAAAATGGAGATCACTTTGACAAAGGCATGATCACTTGACAAGTCAAGTCATCACTGAAGATGATTATGCTATGATTACTCTTAGTGGAACATATGTGAGCTCAAGGCCAAGGTATGTGTTTACATACATGCTATGTAAGTACATATAAGATTCATAATGCTAATATGAGCTTTCGGGGTGGTTGAGGCAAGTCAATTTGAATAGCTAACTCAACCTATCAACCTATTCTCATCATACTTGCTTATGTGGTTGACCCGTTGGTAATCTAAGTCTGTCTTATTTACCTTTTCATCTTCACTGTGACTTAGAGCACCGAAACTTGGTAGGGTAGCCATCTTTTCACCACTTATGTCCATGTGTTCATTATTTGATTTATATGTGAAAAGTTGGTAATGGCAAAGTAATTTCAAGTCATTCTATGCATTGTCAAAGCATACTGGGCGTGCCCGGTATGTCAACCAGACATGACCAGTTTGGCAGTGAGCTTCTCATCTTTGCCTACATGAAATTTGAGCTTTAATTCTACTAATGTTATGCTTATTATCTCAACTCAGATCTCATATGTTGTTGTAACTCAAGTGATTTGTACTTAGAATTTACTCTCCTATCATATATGGAAAATTACTTTGTGTTGGGCGAAGTTGAACTTTGACTCTCACATTCTTAATGGAATGAAGGTGCTTGGAAAGGAATTCAAACACTTGAAGCACTAATTGAGGGGGAGCTCAATTTCAACTTTGTACCTTTTGTAGACTAATGAGGTTTATTTAGCATATGTTGTAGTTCATCTTGATCAAATTGACTTCTCTATGAGGACATGACTATTTGGCAACAAAAGTCAACTAAATCATCACCATGTCATGATTACGCTTAGTGGAATTTATGGACTCAAGGCAAAGGTATGTTTTAATATGTGCATTGAAAGTGCATAATAGGCCTATAATATGCTAGCGTGTGCACTTGTGTGTGATAGGATAGATATTTCCAAATTCCTTACTAGCATGAGTAGGAAGTGTGTTTTGGGAAAATATTTGACACTTGGTCTTTGTGACCTATCCATGACACTTGTGATTATTATTCCCCTTGATTGTTTGATTGGCTAATTACAAGTGGCATGGACCTCTCTCAAGTCCTATATCTCTAAAGTAAATTATATTCCTTGGTAATCCTCTTGTCGAGTCGAATCATGGACATAAGGTTTCTCCCTAATCTTAAGTGACTTGAAAAACTTGGATCTTTTTAGAGAAAAGAAAACTTGAGATTTGGACAAGTACTCTGTGTGAAATCATATGAAAGAAGAGAATAAAATATAATGGAATGTATGTTTGAGGAAAGGAAGGGATTTTGGATGAAAAAGAAGCAAATCTGGAGCTGTTGGACATAATCTGTTAATACCGGACTTGTCCGGTGTGGTACCGGACATGTCCGGTATAAGCAGAAAGCTCTGGACCAAACCCGCAAATACCGGACTTGTCCGGTATCCATACCGGACATGTCCGGTATGAGCGGGGACATAAGGACAGCGTACCCCTTCGGGCTCTCTTTCTCTCCCTCACTTCTGTTCTTCCCAAACCGGCCAAGCAAGGAGCCGACCGTCTCCACCACGGCGACCTAGTGCTCCCTCCATAGAAAAGTGAGAGAGGGAGAAGGATTTGGAGAAGGATTCCATCAAAAGCAAGTGCCGGTGTTGGATTTGAAGTTTTCCCTCGTTCCCTCTCATCCCAAGGTATTTCAAATCCCGGACTTGTCCGATCTATTCATCGCTAAATCATTCTCAAATTCCTTCGGTCAAGATGTTGGATTCATGGTCTAGAAGCAATGTATCAAGTTTGAGATGGATTGGGTTTGAATTGGTGGTGAACCGAGGAACCCTAGGAGGGGGTGCTGTGAACGTCCATACCGGACATGTCCGGTATGAGACCGGACATGTCCGGTTTTTCCCAGCAGAACAGAAAACTTTCTGTTTTTCTCGGTTCAGGCCCTCCATAGTTGATGTTAGGGATTGTATTGGATGTCTATAAGTGTGTTGTAAACCTAGTGATCAAGTTTGGTCTAGGTGCTTGCAATCATGAGGCATTTAATCGTATCTCTATTAATTCAACTAGTTTTGACAAATCCTATAAATATGCTTCTGAGACATCTTTGTGGATTGTTTGGTCACAGGGCAGCAGCTATGAGTGACAGAGTCGAGCCTCGAACCAAGACGAGACATGATCCAGCTAGGGAAAGGCATAAGAAGAGGAGGCAAGATTCTCACTCCGGCTTGTCAATAGGAGGCAGCAGTGGCAGTGGGAGTGGTAGTGGTCGTGGCACTACTAGACCTCCAAGGGGAGGTGCCTCTAGAGCTCCTTATCAGTTTGCAGCTCATGATGACATAGAGGAAGAAGAGGAAGAGGAAGAAGTGAAGAAGAATGAAGAAGAAGAAGAAGAAGAAGAAGAGAAGAAGAGGAAGAGGAAGAAGATGCACCTCAGCAGCAGCAGGAGGGTTTACACTTTGGGGCTCTTGCGATACGCCCTGCTGCCCTGATTCCTGCTTGGGTGGCTCGTGTGGACTATCGGGAGTCCGGTGGTACACAGAAGGCCAGGAGAGAGCGGAGGAGAGACCCCAGGGGTCAGGAGAGGAACATCTATGATTACAGGTTTCACACCTTGTTCCACATTGACTATTATGAGAAGGTGCTTCTGACCAGAAACCCTGTGATCATTAGAGCTCAGTACGTTGATTGGCAGCATGCTAGAGATCATCACCGTCCTTCAGTTGAGCATGCTATTGCTATTTGCCAGCAGACAGGCCTCTACCGCATTCTGGAGTTTCAGCATGATTGGTGTGATGAGGTGATAGCCCAGTTCTATGCCACCCTATATGTTGAGGAGTCTGACGAGATTGATGAGAAGCGCATGAACTGGATGACTGAGGGTGTCTGGTACTCTGTGTCTTATAGGGAGTTTGCAGGGTATCTTGGCTTTGACGAGGAGGATCTTCAGAGAGCTTGTATTCACGATGAGGTTGTGCTCCTCCAGAGCAGCTTGGGTACATGTACCCACCACCTCTACCTGCTGGGGCAGTTGTAGGGAAGGTGAGAGGCATTCACCCTACCTATGGCTATCTCAACAGGATGCTCAGGGCCACTATTGATTGCAAGTCAGGAGACAGAGGGACACTTGCAGATTACACGAGGAACCTCCTGCACAGGTTAGCACCAGGAGCACAGCCTTTCAGTGTCTTTGATTTTATCTGGTATGAGATCAAGAGAGTGGGTGAGAGGCCACTCAAGGGATGTGGATTTGCACCATACATTCAGCATATGATTGAGCAGCAGATTGGTGCCACTTTCACCTATGACCACTCACACAGGCCCTTGAGGTTCCAGGCAGATCTTCTTGAGTCTCCTATACCTCCACCTGGACCAGGGGCAGTTCCAGCAGCAGCAGAGCCACAGCCAGAGGACCCAGTTGCAGGAGCAGCAGGAGGAGCAGCCGTGGCAGGCTCGCCACAGCCACACACTCGTTCACACTCCACCTCTCAGGGACGTGGCAGGCAGCGCTCTCTCTTGCGCAAGGTTCTTAGCAGTATTCTCGGCGTGTGCAAGGATGTCAATGTGATCAAGGCTCAGCAGCACCGTGAGAGGCAGGCTAGGAGAGAGGACTCGAGGACGCTGAAGATGCTTCACGAGCACTACAGGTTTCAGCCCCCGAGTCCCCACCGTCAGATGACGAGACTGAGCAGCCTGAGACGTTTGAGCAGCAGCAGCAGAGGTATGAGAGGGAGTTTGACGACCTTTCAGTGCGTCAGAGACAGGGAGCAGAGAGTCAGAGCAGCAGAGTCAGAGGCAGGGAGTAGAGGCTGAGCAGCAGCCCCACGACACTCCTCCTTCAGCTCCCAGGTTCTCCACAGACCCCTACTTCGTCCTAGCTCAGCTGAGGAGTTTGCTTCAGACGTGTGGGACAGCTTCCTTGGTGGTACCTACGGCTACCCTGACCCAGGACAGAGCTCTCGGCAGCCTGGGGACGACGACGAGTGACAGTTTCGCCTGCGCCCTCCTGGTGTCATCCTTGAGCTTCACCTTTACCTTTTTGGAGATGGATGACAAAGGGGGAGAGATAGTTGATTAGAGCTTCCAGACTTCATGTTATCAGTTATGTATCTTGTATCTGGAGTTTTGTACTGCAGGTGGTTTAGTTCTCAGAGTTTGAGCTTTATTGTAATATCATGAGTCATGTATGAGTTCTTTAGTGTATCCGATATCAGAGATATCTTTGTGATGAGACATGATCCTTATCTTGTAATATAATCTATCTTAGTGGTTGTGGACTTGAGAAATCTTTGTGTGAGTGCTATGTGTGTGATATGAGTAGTAATTCATTCTTCATAAGATCTTTACTTACTAGTGTGTTGCATATGTCTTGGTGTATTGTTTTTCATTTATTGACTTGTGTGATATATCTTGTCATATGCATCATGATCTATATTGCTCACACACTTGCATTTCTCGGATGCAATGATTTAGGGGGAGTTTCCAACTCACCTTAGTATGTGCAAATTGACATTTTGAGGTCCTTTATGAATTCAATTCATATTGCACATATTAAGGGGGAGCTCTTCATAAATCATTGAACCCATAAGCTTAATTGTTTATCCTTTGGTAAAATTTAATCAAGGTTGTCATCAATCACCAAAAAGGGGGAGTTTGAAAGTGCATGTTGCACTTAAGTGTGATTTTGGATGATTTGATGACAATGTTGATTAAAGATCTAATATGTTTGCTAAGTGTGACACAGGGAAATGATTATCTCACTATGTACTTGAAATGTAATGCAAAGCCAAAATGATGGATTGTTGTATGAAGATCATGTCACAAGCACAAAACAACAATGAGAATGATATTGATATAAAGGGTTATCGTATTGTGGGATAATCATAGTGCATTTATGTTTGCTAAGAAAGGATTCAAAATGAAGCATGGTTGAATGGCTTGAAATGGTGAAGATAGCAAGGAAAGAGTCTTTGAGGTACTAAGCAAGGGTGAAGGGCAAGCGACGGCTTGGCGGCCGAAGAACCTAGCTAGAGTGAAGAAGAAAGTACTTGCATTTAGTCGAAGGATCAATCAAGCTTGAAGATCGCATCTAGTGGAGAATCGACATTTCTAGCAACAATATTGATTGGAGTGACTTGGCACATTTGGAATTCATTATATCACTTGAATGGAGTCAAGTCACATGCTCAAGATGGCTTTGCTTGAGGGATATCTACTTCTAAACATGACAAGCATTCCTTCCAATATAGAAAATGAAGAGAAGCGGCTTGGGTTCAAATGGAGATCAACTCAAGAGGTTTAAAATTCGTATTTCAATTTATCTTGAGTAAATAGGAAAGCCGTACTATTAAGAGGGATGCAACATAGAGTAGATGATTCTTCATAAGTGCTCAAACCAACCTAAGTGAGACATGAGAGAGCTAGAGCTAACTTTCAGCTGAGTGTTGCACTGTCTGTCCATACCGGACATGTCCGGTATGCATACCGGACATGTCCGGTATGAGCCCACAGCAGTGCGGCCATCCGTCTCGCCCGAGCCTGCGCCAGGCCTCGGCCTCGGCGCTCAAGCTCCGTCTCGCCCGAGCCTTGCGCCAGGCCTCGGCCTCGGCGCTCAAGCTCCGTCCCGCCCGAGCCAGCCTCGGCCTCGGCGCTCAAGCTCCGTCTCGCCCGAGCCTTTGCGCCAGGCCTCGGCCTCGGCGCTCAAGCTCCGTCCCGCCGAGCCAGCTCGGCCTCGGGCGCTCAAGCTCCGTCTCGCCGAGCCTCTGGCCAGGCTCGGGTCGGGCGCTCTTGTGGAGTCCATACGGACATGTCGGTATGCATACCGGACATGTCCGGTATTAGCGGAGTTCTGTCTCGCAGCTTGTATTCGGGGTTTGAAAGATGGTTGGTTAAGAGTGCTTCTCGCGCAGTCAAGTCATACCGGACATGTCCGGTATGCATACCGGACATGTCCGGTATTTGCGGATTTGTGGCTAACAGTATCTTTGTGATAGGCGGTACTACCGACGCTTGGGTCGGTACCACCGAGAGGTACCACCGGGTTATAGCGGTACGACCGGTAGGTCAAAATTGGCTACTTCCAGAGAGGTGTGAAAAACCCCTTTACAACTAGCGGTACTACCGACCTTGTGGTCGGTACTACCGAGATCTGTTGGGAAGTTTGAAAGTTGGTCTGTTCAGTGTGTTCCTCACGCAGTAAAGTCATACCGGACATGTCCGGTATGCATACCGGACATGTCCGGTATGAGCTGACTCAGCCAACGGCTAGAAAACGGCTAGTTTCGAATGTGGGCTTATAAATACCCCCAAACCTCCACCTTTGGAGGCTGCTGATTCTACTGGTTCCCACACTCATTCTAAGCCTTTCAAAACACTTTCCAACCCTCTCTTAGTGAGTGATTGTCCTCTAATTGCCAAATCCATTTGTGGGTTGAGAGAGATTCAAAATTAGAGAGCAAGCCATCTCTTGAGCACTTGTGCAAATCGTCGATCTTGTTGTGCGCATTCGTTACTCTTGGACTCTACGGTCCTAGACGGTTAGGCGTCGCCGTTGAGCACCCAAGAGATTTGTGGAGTGCCTCGGAAAGTTTGTGAAGGTTCGATCTCTCCTCAAAAGAGATCAACTAGTGGAAGGAGCATAGCGGGTGAAATAGACCGCGGCTAGAGTGACCCGTGGTGTCCTCTAGAGCCCACCTTTGTGGTAGCTCGCAGCCGGCTCAACGGAGAGTAGGACCCGAGGGGGTGCCGAACTTCGGTGAAACAAATACCGTGTCATTCCTTTGTGCTTTACTTTCGGCTATTTGTTATTCTTCGTTGTGCTAGTTGTTTTGCAAGCAATCAGTTTATATATATACATCATACATAGTGATTGCAGGTTGTGTGAGAAATTGGAGAAGAAAAGGAGCAGTCCCGCACAACCCGTGCATACCGGACTTGTCCGGTATTGATACCGGACATGTCCGGTATTTACTGACTGTGCCCAATTTGTTTAATCCTTGAGCTAATCTTTGTGGTGCAGGGTATTGCCTTCTAGGTGATTAATTTCTAGTCATATACTTTGTGTTTGTCTCTTGAGGGGTTGTTTATACTCCGATTGGGAGTTTCCAAGTAATTGGAAACTCGCATACTAATTGCTTCCGCATTATAAGTTGTAAATTTTCAGAAAAGCCTATTCACCCCCCCTCTAGGCGACACCTTAGGTCCTTTCAGGAAAGCTGCGGCTATGCAAAAAAAACAGACCCCTCCGACAAACAAGAGGGAGGAACAAAGCATGGGTATGCAAAAACCGACCTCCGACAACGACGCAGCCTCCCGCCAACCATCCTCACCTCCCTCTTCCTCATTTAGTACTTCTCCCAACAGCAGTGGAGGAACAGAAACGAATGAGGGCGATGGGAAAACAAAAAAAAAGAAAAGATGAAAAAACCCTCAGAGAGCTCCCACTTCTCAAAAGAACCCGCGGCAGGAAAGATAAGATAGGAGGGAGAGCAGACTCAACCCCAGATGAAACAAAGGGCAAAAGGTGTGCGCAGGAAAAAGCAAGCGGAGGTGGAGGAAGGGGAGTTGCAGAACTTATCCCACTCGAGGAAAGCGGGAGAAGCTCCTAAGGGGAAGAAAGCGACTGCAAAAAGAGAAGTATAAACCCACAACCGCACAGAGAAAAACTACAACGACGACAACTTAGGCGAGAACAACCGGAGATAACACCATTAATATCGAATTCCCAAGACGCAGTATCTACGCAAAGGTCGAGAGAGATACGATCAAGTGTATAACCCCTGAGTAACTAACAAGGACGGAGAAACTAAAAGTATAGAGGGGATCACTAAGGTTATCTAAATCCAACTTAAGAGTGATATGTTTATTATTCTTAATGGGGAAGTTGCCATAAAAGGTCACAACAGAGTATGATTCTTTTATGCAAATGTATAATCCTACCGAGCCTACACACGGGTAAGTGGACTATAGAAGAATCAACAAGGCTATAAGAGTCACTCTTGCGAACTACCACTACTACCGGCGTTATAGGAGGTAAATATGAGCTATCAAGTCTAAGCACTACGCTTATACTATCCAACTACTCTAACTCTAGAGCGACTAGAATTAAAGTACTCAAAAGAGAGTCATAACCTTAAGAACAATAAGAACAATGGCTCAAACTTAAATATAGATGTTGATTACCGAAACAATCGTTGAAGCAAGTCGATGAAGAACTTGAATCCACAGGTACAAGATGAAGAAGTTGATCCGACAGGCCGGAGCTTCCTCTTGATCTCTTCCTCTCTCTCTCTCTTCTAGTTCTAGAATAAGACTAGGTTCTAATCCTACTAGAGGGGTATCTAGTCTTCTACTTGAAAGCTAACTCTTGATTACAACTAGATGAACTAGATCTAATTCTAGATGAACTAGAAGAGATTCATCTAGAGGGACCTCTACTTCTACATTGGAACCCTAATTTCTGATGTGGAGATGAATAATGAAGAGGGAGATGCCTAGAGAGGGGGGGTCTGGGGCTGCTTATATAGCCCTGAGGGATCAACCGCGACCGTTGGATCAAACCGACTTAAGGTACGGCTGAGATGCATCCTAGAGGTCGGTGGAGGAAGCTTGCAGAAGACGGAAGCCAGCGGGCCCGGGGGAGAGGGGAGATCGACGGTGGGCTAGGGGACGGTCGGTCCCACCTGGAAGTGGACCGGGGTGCCCCTCCTCGTGGTGTCTCTATGTGTTCTCTGGAGTCTTCCGGAAGGTTCCTGACTTGCCGAATGCGTTATCTCCCGTCGGTTTCCTTCTAGGGGAAGCAATCAGCGCTGGTTTCCTGGTTTAGTCCCTGCAGAATCACAATTCACCAAAACTCATGGAATATTGTCAATTAAAACCCTAAACCTTTGTTGGTGATTGAATTCATGCCCTTTTCATATTTATTTATCCTTTAATTTTGATAGATAACCAGCGTCAACAAGTTCCCCAAGCTTACCCTTTGCTAGTCCCTTAGCAAAACCAAAACTTATTAATGGATCAGGAGTTGCTACAAAGTCTTCATTCCAACAAGTACACCTGCTGTTAAACAAAAATTCTCCGAAACATATCATGTTATTCTTCATGGGGCTTATTACTCTTACCTTAGATCTTGAATAATTGAGAGATTGAACGATCAATCAAATCAAGCACTATGTCTCTAGTTCTTTCACTTCACCTTTATCCCGGAGTTTTAATTAATTTCAAAAGCATTAATACATATGTTGTTAAATTAAACAATGGATCCAAAGAGAAAGTCAACCAACCATTGAATCAAGAAGTGCATGTGTATGGAGTCGGATACTCTTTTGAATATATTCACTCTCTTTTGTTTATCAGAGATATATGGCTATTGGACTAATTCTACTATCGGGCACGTGCCCATTTTTTCTGACATTTTTTTTTTCTTCTTCTCTCTTTTTTTCTTTTTCTTCGAGGTTCCGGACACTTGTCCCTTTTTATTTCCTCAGGATCTATCTTTTTGAGGTTTCGGACACTTGTCCCTTTTTATTCCTCAGATCTTCCTTCTTCTTTTTTCTTTTCTCTCATTTTTTTAATAGCCACATGCTTCCAACAAACTTAAGAGGGTAGCAACAGATAATTATGAGCATTTATGCGGGCGGAAGATGGATGAAATGTGTAAGTGATCTCAATTCAATGGCAAGATAACATTCACAGGGTCACAAAGCTTAATTGAACTCAATGCAATTATTAGTCATATTCATATTTAGAAATCTCCGAAACTTTAGTGTTGTTTAGAACAGATAATAATAGCTCAGATCATCACATGTCATATCCCAACTACCTAGACCTTAGATTAAGTATTTGCCATCCATGTATTTAATTTATTTTAAGGCATCATTATTAATTAGGAGAACTCATGCTTTGAAGGCTAGGTACTTGAAAGAAATTAGATAGAGCAACTATTATCATTTCCATGCAAAAGATTAGAGAGAGGATTCTTTCTTTAGTCATCAACTTCTTAAAACAAACTAGACACACTATTTTATTTATTTAATCTAACACATTTTTTAAGATATAAAATAAAATCCAATAATAATAGTAGTAGTAATAATAATAAAAACATACCTGAATCGCGAAGATAACGGGGTGCGTCTCCCCCAAGCTGTTCCCTTAATAGTGTTGAGCCTTCATGTGCTCATATATTTTTGTCTCTTTTTTAATTAATGGTGAGCCTTCATGTGCCCACATATTTTTGTTCTTTTCTTTTTAAGGGTGAGCCTTCATGTGCTCACATATTTTTGGTGTTTTCATTTTGTTTATAGAATGAAAAACTTAAGAGGATAGAGATACTTACGTGGATACATGGGGGTGCCTTCCCCCAAGCCGAATGTTGACGTAGTCGTTCGATCTTGCAATGTAGCAGACTGGCAGTGGATATGTCCTTCCTCTATTAGAGCCTTGATTGATGTTGATGTTTGTTGAGACAGTGTTCTAACAGTGGATGGAGCATTTACTTGTTCGTCAGCTTTTCTTGGCCTTTCAAATCCTGTGAAACTCAAATAGACAACAAAGCTTGTGGAACAAATTAAGCGTTAGTGGTTGGCCACATAAGCCTTCGTTGTCTAGAATTTCAGTAAGATCTCTTTCTCAATATTTTTTTATATTTTATATTTTATGATGCAAGAGAAAATGCACAGGATGAATGTATGCATATTTATTTTTATTATTTTTATGCCACCACGATGAACATTTCTGTGGTTTTTTACACACCATAGAATTATTCACATGAGGCTTCATAGTTTATGATGTAGTGTAACAAATGCAATATTTTTATTTTCTTTTCTAATGCAATGCAGAAATGTTTGTGAATTAAATATGATGATGCAATGATTCAATATGATGATGCAATAAATGACTAAGAATTAAATATGAGAAATATGCAGCAAAGTAAATATAAAGATAACTACCGATTTTACCTTTTGGCAAAGGTTCGGATATTTAGGTCCGACGAACCGGACATTTCCTTGGTTCAGACCTCCCAAGGTATGTCAGACATTTGGAAAGTATTTATTGGTTGTACCTTTAGGTGCAGACATTCTCTTCCATACTTTCTTGGTCTGAGTCTTCACTTCCTGTGGTTCACTGTCTTGAGGTTTCTCTTCTTTCTTTTCTGGGACAGTGTCGATAACTTCTTCGTCATGATTAGCCTTTCTATTCTTGATAGCTTGTCTTCTTTGGCTTTGAGAGCGGCGTCTTTCACTTCTATTCTCCTTGGGTGCTTCATTGGGTATGTAGTTGATGAAGTTGTATCGTGCCTTTTCTCCAGGAAAGTGAAAATGGATTTCCTCTTGTAGGTGATTGCACTTGTAGTGTAGAGGAATGATCTTCCTAGGATGAGGTGGACATCATCGTCTTCTCCCATGTCGAGGATCAAGAAGTCTGTGGGGACTTAATGACCTCTAATTCTGACTACGACGTCTTCCATCATTCTTCTTGTTTTATGCCTCTTGATATGGTGTCACTCATGTTCTTCGTTCGTCCAGCAGTTTGAAGTGAAGCGTTAATTATGGAAGCTGGTAGCATCTTGCTCAGTGTGCATGTTCTTGTAGATCTAGGACCTTCACTCTGTAGAATTTAGGAGTGATAAATTTCTCCATGTTTGCTCAAGAGTGTGTCCTGCTCATAAAGATAAGGTAGAGATCAAGTGCATAGGCTCTGTTGGTGGAAAACACCAACAGAACCAAAAGTTTTGTTTATTCCCATTAGGCACATTGCACAAGACAAACTTGTTGTTTATGTGTTCTATTCAATCTTAACATGAGTGATAGGATCAGAGGATGAGCATAAAAGTAGCATCTTAAAATATTTAACAGATCAGATTACTTAACCAAAGGAAGGATAATCTATGCATAAAGTGTCGATCTTTTCATAATTGAGATATATCATCTTCCAAAGGTTGGATGCACAACATTTTAGCTTATTTAGTTAAGACAGTGAGATACAAGAGAGTAAAGCTAGAAACAAAGATCAAAGGACTGAACATGTTGAGTTGATTATGTTGGATCAAGTGAGGTGCAATTTAAACATGTTTAGTTCTTTATTTATGTTCATACTAGAATCAAGAAGAAGCTTTTAAAGTGATGGTTACTTGCCTTGAAATATTACTTGTTATTGAAGAGTGATGTGTCGAACCACCTTGTGGAAGCTTCTCTTGTCTAGTTGGCTTGTCTTCTCTTGCTCGTCTCACAGTGTGCTTGAGAGGAGGAAGATCACAGTGGAATCATCTTTAGAGGTATCGATCTTCCTTCTCTATGTGTTGACTTATCAGTGAAGGCGCTTTGTTCCTCGAGTATGCTGCCTAGGATCCTCTCTCTTTCTTGTATTAATTCTGTACTATGAGGATATAGGGACAGTTCTGCATTCTTCTCTTGTCAACCTTTTTATTTTCTTTAATCATTGGGTTTGCAAGAGACTTGAATTTAGAGCTGCTACTCGAGTGCCTCCATGAGAGTCTTTGTCTTGTAATGCCACAACTGAGACTTGTCTTCTCAACAGTGTCTAGATGATGGAGATTATCGGTTGTTCTTCTTGATTCGCTAGCTCAGGTAATATCTTCATCTTCTAACTCTTATGGTGCAGTGGCTTCATCCTTAATGATGCCCTCCTCAATTCTTCACAGTTGGTTCTTCCTTTGAGGTATTCTCTTGGTTCTCTTTGGTTGTTCATAAGTAATGTAGATGTTGAAGATGCAGCGAAAGATCCAAAAGTTGACTTCTCCAAGTTCGGCAAAGGTGATAACATTGATGGTGTTCAAGAACGATCTTCCAAGAATGAGTGGTGGATCATATTCTTTTCTCGATGGAGATAGCATCTAGTGGTTTGTATTGATCAAAGTGGTGGGTAGAAGATCAATATGTCTTGCAGTTGGGTTTCTCCTTCCTCCCTTTGATTGTGAAACACATCTAGATAACGGAATTGTCTCTCCCAGGCTGGCTTGTGATGTAGATGGACTTCCAACAACATGTTCATGTGTTTGAGTTGTAGATCTTGCTATTGTTGTAGTCGTACCATCTTGTCTCCCAAGCTAGCTCTTGATTAGAAGAGAAAATAACTTTCCACTTCTTGTCTTGATGTCTTGGACATTGATGGTTGCAGGCATCGGTTGTTTCATACGAGGTAAGTTGCTTCAGTTTGTCATCAGTGCTCAAGCAAGACTCAAAGCTAGGCTAGCACCATTTGTGATCTGAGAGTTGGTTTGTATGTCTATGGTTTGGGTTTGGATCTTCAATGTTCGGACCAAACCATGGATGAACAAAATCTCTCTCCTGCATAATGTTAGTGGATATATACCCGAAGGATTGCAAGAATTTGAAGCATGGGTTGTCGTCCATAACTTATGTATTTTGCATCTATGCTAATAAAAAGATGTTTTTTAGGATTATTTTAGCATAGACTAGTAAGTGTTGGCTGCACTTTAACATGATTAAGGCAAAAGATAACTTGCAGTAGAAGACAAAATAAATAAACTTTGATATTCACAGTTCTTTCATCCATGATGAATGAGCTGAGTCTTCATTGTGCAAAGTTGTTAAAGTTCATGTGTCTCTTCATCTCCAGTGTGAGTTCCGGACTCAATTGACCAATTGAATTGAAATTTCCCTGCAGTGGTTCCAACAAAAAAATATCAAATCCACTATAGCATACTATCAGCTCAAAAATCAACCTAGACACCACGTCTAATTTGATCTAGGAAGGTATTTTAACTTAATTGCTTAAATTAAAACCTTTGAAAGCAAGATCACCACTCCTAAACTAGGCACCATGCTTAATTTAAGAGATGTATGAAAGTACTCCAAACCTAAACATATAATATAGCGAATGAGGGTAGCATGAAAGTATTATAGAGATTTATTCAGATAGTGATGAAAGAGTATACGAGCATATCCTAAAGGTAGGGATAACCAACATAGCAACATGGCAAGAAATATTCTTAGAAAGCCTGTAATTCAATGTTGCATGATGATTTGGGTGGGACATACCTTGTATTTGTTGTTCCTTCGTTCTTTTCTGCTCCAGATCTGGAAAGGTTAGTGACAAGAATACCCGAAGGAATATTTTCATAATTATATTTCTATGCTCATTACAAGGACAGTGCAGCAGAAAGGTAGAGATAGCTCATAACCAGGTATTATGATGGGGTATAAGGATTCTACTGGTTATAGCTTGCTCATGGGGTAGTGATAGATAAGAGTGGAATTCAAAAACAACATTCATAAGAATGAAAACAAAAATAATGAAA
Source organism: Coix lacryma-jobi var. lacryma-jobi (assembly GCA_009763385.1). Classification (NCBI taxonomy): domain Eukaryota; kingdom Viridiplantae; phylum Streptophyta; class Magnoliopsida; order Poales; family Poaceae; genus Coix; species Coix lacryma-jobi. The sequence goes on along the minus strand of CM019825.1, from coordinate 153,385,655 downwards.
AGACTGGGACAAAAAGGAAAAGATAAAAGTATGATTACAAGGTTAAACTTAAGACGTAAATGATCTACCGTTCCCCGGCAACGGCGCCAGAAATGCTTGTTGGTATAAATTAATGCACACTCTACTTTATCCGCAAGCGCACAGATAAATACTACCGATGTAGCACTTCACCAGAGTAACCCAGTTTTAATATCGAACCCAAAGGAACGGATAGCGATGAGTCTCAAGTGTATAACCCCTGAGTAACTAACAAGGACGGAGAAACTAAAAGTATAGAGGGGATCACTAAGGTTATCTAAATCCAACTTAAGAGTGATATGTTTATTATTCTTAATGGGGAAGTTGCCATAAAAGGTCACAACAGAGTATGATTCTTTTATGCAAATGTATAATCCTACCGAGCCTACACACGGGTAAGTGGACTATAGAAGAATCAACAAGGCTATAAGAGTCACCCTTGCGAACTACCACTACTACGGCGTTATAGGAGGTAAATATGAGCTATCAAGTCTAAGCACTACGCTTATACTATCCAACTACTCTAACTCTAGAGCGACTAGAATTAAAGTACTCAAAGAGAGTCATAAACCTTAAGAACAATAAGAACAATGGCTCAAACTTAAATATAGATGTTGATTACCGAAACAATCGTTGAAGCAAGTCGATGAAGAACTGAATCCACAGGTACAAGATGAAGAAGTTGATCCGACAGGCCGGAGCTTCCTCTTGATCTCTTCCTCTCTCTCTCTCTTCTAGTTCTAGAATAAGACTAGGTTCTAATCCTACTAGAGGGGTATCTAGTCTTCTACTTGAAAGCTAACTCTTGATTACAACTAGATGAACTAGATCTAATTCTAGATGAACTAGAAGAGATTCATCTAGAGGGACCTCTACTTCTATATTGGAACCCTAATTTCTGATGTGGAGATGAATAATGAAGAGGGAGATGCCTGGAGAGGGGGGTCTGGGGCTGCTTATATAGCCCTGAGGGATCAACCGCGACCGTTGGATCAAACCGACTTAAGGTACGGCTGAGATGCATCCTAGAGGTCGGTGGAGGAAGCTTGCAGAAGACGGAAGCCAGCGGGCCCGGTGGGAGACCGACCGGTGGGCCCAGGGGACCGATCGGTCCCACCTGGAAGTGGACCGGGGTGCCCCTCCTCGTGGTGTCTCTATGTGTTCTCTGGAGTCTTCCGAAAGGTTCCTGACTTGCCGAATGCGTTATCTCCCGTCGGTTTCCTTCTAGGGGAAGCAATAGCGCTGGTTTCCTGGTTTAGTCCCTGCAGAATCACAATTCACCAAAACTCATGGAATATTGTCAATTAAAATCCTAAACCTTTGTTGGTGATTGAATTCATGCCCTTTTCATATTTATTTATCCTTTAATTTTGATAGATAACCAGCGTCAACACAGCCCTCGTAGGGCGACAAGAAGGACAGCTGGCAAGCATCAACAGCCGCAAAAGCATAAATGTCGTATTAACTTTTCACCCACCAAATGCTCAAAAGTACAACCAAGGGAGTAAACGCAGCCCTCCCATAGCAGGGGCAAGGTGATATAAATAGACACCAAGATGCAAGCCCCCCAGCCATCCAAAACCACAGAATCTTTTCAAATATCAGTCCCAAAAAGTTAGCTCAAAAGCAAAGTGCGAATAGGAAGCACCAGGAATCGTGGTTCGCTTTTTGATTGTGTCATCGGCATCGCGCTTAGACAGTGTCACCAATCTAGTAACTTTAGGCGAAAGGCTTATTAAACGGCACATACACCTCAAGCTGCGGCTAGAAGGCGAGCGAAAGCAAGCGCGCTGCTAGATGACAACAAGAGCAATATCGTAATCATAGTCGATTATAAAACCCCCTACCTCGTCGCACTTGTAAAGATACTTTCGTCAAAAGAATTATCAAGCGTCAAGGCTACCGCACCTCGTCTAAGTGTGGGGGGGCGGGCGCGTCTTTACCACCGGCCGAGGGGCTAGCACCGAAAGCACCCTCGCGCGATGCTACCGCCCTCGTCTAAGTGTGTGGGGGCGGGCGCGTCTTTACCACAGGCCGAGGGGCTAGCACCGAAAGCACCCTCGCGTGAATGCTACCGCCCCTCGTCTAAGTGTTGTGGGGCGGGCGCGTCTTTACCACCGGCCGAGGGGCTAGCACCGAAAGCACCCTCGCGCGAATGCTACCGCCCCTCATCTAAGTGTGTGGAGGCGGGCGCGTCTTTACTATCGGCCGAGGGGCTAGCAACGAAAGCACCCTCGGCGGAATGCTACCGCCCCTCGTCTAAGTGTGTGGGGGCGAGCGCGTCTTTACTATCGGGAGGGGCTAACACCGAAAGCACCCTCGCGCGAATGCTACCGCCCCTCGTCTAGTGTGTGGGGGCGGGCGGTCTTTACTCTCGGCCGAGGGGCTAGCACCAAGCACCCCTCGCGCGAATGCTACCGCCTTCGTCTAAGTGTGTGGGGGCGGGCGCGTCTTACTATCGACGAGGGTCTAGCACCGAAAGCACCTCGCGCGAATGCTACGCCCCTCGTCTAAGTGTGTGGGGGGGGCGCGTCTTTACTATCGGCCGAGGGGCTAGCACCGAAAGCACCCTCGTGCGAATGCTACCGCCCCTCGTCTAAGTGTGTGGGGGCGGACGCGTCTTTACTAGCGGCCGAGGGGCTAGCACTGAAAGCACCCTCGCGCGAATGCTACCGCCCCTCGTCTAAGTGTGTGGGGTGCGGGCGCGTCTTTACTACCGACCGAGGGGTTAGGACCAAAAGTACCCTCGCGCGAATGCCACCGCCCCTCGTTTAAGTGTGTGGGGGCGGGCGCATCTTCACTACCGCCTTTCAACGAAAGCAATCGCGCCAAAAATACGGTAAAAAGGTAACATGTACGCGGGCATGAGTTTCCGACCATCCAGCGGGCGGCCACAACCCCCTAGCCAGATGAACGAAAAGGAATCAAGCCTCACTCTCAAAAGCAAACGAATACACATATGGCGATGATAGCACCGAAATAAAACAATTCAACAATCCATTGCTCCTCAATTGGTTCTCAGATTAAGGCAAGTTTGTACAATGCACTCACACTCGCAGATCTTCCCAGCGAGCGAAAAAATTGCAAACTACTCCTGCGAGCGAAATAAGACATTAAATCGCTGCGCATCTGGCGAAAGAAAGCGTCTTCAGGCTCACTTTAACAACCTTCGAGGAGACGCGGCGCTCGCGAGCCTCACTCTCTCCGCCTCGTCTCAAGTTCGCGCCGGTCAAAGTTTTCATAAAAAGCGCGTAAACGCTCCTCCGTGCGCTTAGCTTCTTAGCACGCTTATTCAGATAAGAAAAGGCGACGCCGTCGGAAACCTAGAGCGAAAACTCCTCCACAAGTCACCGCCCGACCACAGATATCGCCTGATCTAATCATTAACGCGGCAGATGTCAAGAACGTCGGGTCCCGCATCGCGCCCTGTTCAAAATACAACATTCGAGTTAAAAGTTCAAAGTTTTACACAAGAAGTGGCGAGATACTACCAACACATAAGCGGGGCCTTAAAAATCAATCATCTCCGCTTCTTGAGAGGCATTCGGTCGCAGGACGCAAAGGACAGCAGCGGCTGAGCTCTGGGGACCTCCTCATTAGGCTAGGGCGGGCTTGTTTCGTCTCCGGCTCGGCCCTCGCGCACCGCTTCTCCGAGATGAAATCTGTGAATACCTTTCGGATATGTGCTTTCTCTTCCGGAGTCCGCATCAGGGGCCATAGCGCGGAAAGAGGCGTCATTCATCCCACGAAAAGAAAGAGAGAGGGAGAGAAACATTCAAGCGAAAGCATAAGCAATCGTCAGAAGATACCTTCCCGCGGGCCATAGCGGACTGCATAAGCGACATATCATTCCCGCCGGTCAACCAGAATTCATCAAAGAATCTCTTGCCTAGGACTTTCGCCGCTTCGGGAGTGCGCCAATAGTAGTCCACCTCCCTGACCGAAAGGTCCGCGATATGCGAGCAACCGGCGTCAACGAGGTTGTGGCCAATCACCTTGATGCCCGTGACGGCGGCGTAATCCCTGCCGAGGGCCATATGCCCCTCAAGCGACTCCATTTCGGTCCGGATCCAGCCGACAAGGCTATCAACGTTATGCTCAGAGGGACCTTCCGCCTCAACGCCGATGCTGCGAAGGCACTCGCGGAAGCGAGACGCGGCTTCCCCAGCGGAAGTAAGGAGCACCTTTTCCCTTTCGGCTTGCGCGGCTTTCAGCTGCGAAAGCTCTTTCTTGAGGCTCTCAACCTCTCTCTGGCTGGCTTTCCTGGAGGCGCGCTCATCGTCGGCCTTCTTGGTCTGCAATTCAAGATCGGTACTGAGCTTCTTTACCTGTACATCAAGCTTCTTCAGTTGCGTGTCAACTTCCTGTTTTTCGCGTTCGATCTTGCGAATGTAGAGATCCCTCTGGTTACTCTGGCTGCGAGCGACAACGGCAGCCTGCGAATAGCAGCGAAACATGATCAGAAGCATAGACCGAAAGAGCCCCAAAGCCAGTGGCGAAAATTTAAAACTTACGCTTGCCAGGTGGAAAGATAGAGCGTCGTCGAGTTTCAGGCTGCTGACTTTCAAGAGATATCTTTCGATCTCTGGCGCGACGAAAGCCTTTTGTGAGAACTCCACAAACTTAGTGGCTTCCTCGCTGCCGCCAGGAAGGAATCCAGTCCGACGGTAGTCAAGTTGGCAAGCGAGTTGGGCGTCTGAAGGCGCACCTAAAGAACGAGCAACGCGATAAGATTCCTCTTTCGCCTCGTCAGTATCATTCGACGAGCTCAAGCCAGTATATAAGAGCGGGTTCTCATAGTCCGATGGCACCCCGTCGAGAACCAGCCGTCCATAACCCAAAAGCTGCCCCTCCACCATTTCCTGTGTCAGTCGAATGCAACGCGGCGAAAGGCGTAGCTTACCTTTGTCAACAGCAGCAGGGGCGGGCATTTTCAAGGACGCGCTCTCCTTTTCAGCAGCAGTCCTTTCGCCTAGCGCCCATACAGAGGTGTCTGGGCGCGGAGTTTTCGCTTTCTTCGTCGGACGCTCTGGGGCATCGGGCGGGCCAGCGGGTTTCCGGGCACCAACCTTCGCGAAGGTCGGCATCTCAGCAACCGAAGTATCGTCATCGAAGGCTGTGTGCGAAAGAGGCACGTTCGATTTCTTCGGAGCCATTCCCACAGCGTATGATGCGCTCTGTAAAAAAACGTAAAAACGTAAAAAAAAGCGTGTACCGATAAGCAAATAAGACGATTAATCGTAAGTCTCGAAAACGGTAGCAAGATGCGAAAGCTGCATTCAAGCACACGCGACGCGAAGCCAAAACAAATACAGAAGCAGAAACTAACCACCCTCGGATGATCGAAAGGATCAACATCGGGGATTGACTCCAATGCTCCCTTCTGGCTCTTAAGCATCGGCTTCGCAATTAGACGGCCAATGCGAATATCTCCAACCTCAGCAACCTTTTGTCGAGGAATCACACCACTGCGCCCTCCACGCCGAGCCACGCCTTTGCCTTTCGCCCTCGGGTTTCCGGTCTCTCCCTCGCTTTCGTCAACCAGAGGTCTTTCGGCATACGTGACACCCATCGCGTCGAAAGCTCGGTTCAAGCGGCGGCTTCAGCCAAGATTACCGAGTTGGAACTCGCTTTCCTTTCGCAGATACGGCCCACAAATCTTCCTCGCTTCACTTTCGATATGCTTCACGTAGTGATCATCGTCAGAGAAATTCGCGGGTTTCTCTAGCAGCAGAAGAGGGGCCCGATACCCGTCATTGTCAGAAAAGCTTTCAAAAGAAGTCACGCTGCAGAGCGGATTCATCCCGATCGCCATCCATTCCTCCACCAGGTCCCGGCTAATCTGGAATCGGGCAGTGAGCGCGAAAGCGTCTCCGCACCGAATAGCTTCCTCGTCACCCAGCACAACGGGCGGAAGGTGTCGTCCGGGGCATCTCTCCAAAACCGACACGAGCGGAGAGCCTTTCTTCTCCCCTTTACTTAGGTCAGCGGCGACAGTTTCATCTGAGCAAACGCGACAGTAGAACCAGGAGCGTTTCCATTCTGACCATTTGTTCCGGTAGGTGAGCGAAATGGAAACGCTGCTCCAAGTCTTCCGCGGAACAAAGTTGATGCATCCAATTTCACTGGGCAGTTTACCTCCCAGGAAGGGGTCGTCCACTACCGTCGGTCGGCGGTGAATATCATAAAACCGCACAAAAACATCCGCCCGCGGTTTACAGCCAAGCATTTTCATAGCTTGCGCGAATACACCGAGCCTGATGAAAGTGTTCGGCGTCAGCTGGTGGAGTTGTACCTCGAACCCCGAAAGGACGTCCGAGACGAACTCTTCAAGTGGAAAATCCAAACCGGCGGCGAAATAGTCGCGAAACACAACAGCCTCGTTGGCCCACGAAATCGGCACCTCTTCGTCTCCAGGGACCCGGCAATTCGCTAGGTGGTCTTTCCTCAGAGGCCCTTTGTCAGCCAGAGCTTGCAAACCAGCGGCTGTCACCCGCGAAATGCCGAGAAAAAAGCTACAATCCGTCGGCACCGAAACCACGCTGGAGTCCCCGTCGTCAGACAAGCTCCCACTGTGACTTGGAATCCGCGGAGCCTCCCCGGATCCAATCGAAACGTCAGCGCTACTTTCGCAGCGGACGGATTCAGAGGTGTCACCGCTTTCGCTAGAGAGTAGTCGACGAGGAAGTGGAAGACTCCATAACATGGCGAAAAGACAAATGAACAACAACGCAGGCATACGAAAAGGAGAAAAGAAAATAGCAGTGACAGTACGCAAGCTGAAAGAGCTAGGTCCAAGAGCGAAGCAAGCCGAATAGAAACAAAAGCATGAGTGAGTTACGTACCGAAATCTTCGCTCGGCGAGTGATTGAAGAAAACACCAGCAGCTTTCACTGAAAGCGAATGACGTGAGGCCTTACAGCGAGCGAACGCGACGAACGTGGTAATTCAGGTAGTTTCCCCCCGCCCGAAGCCCTCAGCCTTTTATACGCGCGGCTAGCACACGGTTATCGAGGAAGACGAAAAGACACCCGAGCACGGTTTACGAAGCGTCGCATTGGCCTGACAGACGTCGTGTCAGAGGTGACAAGACGTCCCGTAAAAAAACTCTCGCATCGAAACGAAGCGAAGGTTTCTTGGGCAGGCGTAGGCGCCTAGCGAAAGGGCACGGTCGAACTTCGCAAGCCGAGGATTCGGCCGTAAGGGGCTATTGTTCGGATGACACCCAGGCCGCCGGCGCCTCCAACCCGCAAGACTGAAGGATGACGGACCTTTCGTGCGGATGTGCGCATTCACGCGGAAGCAAGCTTTCGTCTTCGGCCCCGCGAGACTGAAGGATGACAGAGCTTTCGTGCGGAAGCAAGCATTTCGTCTTCGGCCCCGCAAGACCGAAAAGTGACGGAGCTTTCGTGCGAAAGCAAGCTTTCGTTTTCGGCCCGCAGGACCGGCGCGAGACGGAGTCTTCGCGCGAAAGGATGCTTTCGTGCGGGAGGGGCCCGACGTTTCCGTCGGGAGTCTTCGTCGTTCGTGACCTTGGCTTTTCACAGGTTCTCGCAGGTCGACGGAAGCCCAGGTCAAAGGGAGCGGGCCCACCGGTCAGGAAAAGGGGCCGGGGAACGTTGGGCCCGTCAGAGGGCGAAGTTACGATGATGCCCCTCGTGCCAGAAGAGGCGGCGTACTGCAATGGAGTAGTTGAGTAGGGCATCATTGTTATTGTAGCAGAGTGGTTGGAAGGGCAATCTTGTACTTTCAAGCTAATCTGGATTAGTATAAAAAGCTCCCAGCTCCCCCAGGGGAGAGGAGGGAGGAACACTGTTCACTTGACCTAATTTCCTCTTTTCCTACGTTTACTTCCGCTTTAGCTCCGTGCTTTCGTTCGTGCGACAACTAGTTGTTTCGGGGTCTCGATCCCGAAACAACATTGTTGCTGCAGCTACAGCATTCATTTTAACATTCTTTTCCAGCACATCAGCGGTACTATTCTTCTGATCATACAATGGCATCTGTAGCAAAATAAATATAAAAAAACAAATGATCTCAAATGTGCATGTAGCTACAGAGGTTATAATTTTAAAAACATGGGTATGTATGTATGTATGTAGGCTACATTGTGCCTATGTGTGAACTACACACCTCACCCAGACAAACTGAACCTAACAAATCTGCATGTTTGGTATATATATAAAATAGATCAGTTGCTAGACGGTTGGTCCTAATCAATTTATCCTAGCAAGTAAACACGCAGCACAGCAGTAGCAATATATTATTATCCTCTTGGATCAGCATATAGAAAATGTACAAGCTCAATCAAATGATTCCGAGACTAAAACTTCTCAGAAGAAGCTAAACATACCCTTCTAGCAATGATTTAAAATTCTCCTGAGCACTGGTCCTCCATGATCTTTCAAGATCGACTTCCTTTTGAAGAATCTGTATCTTCCTCTCACTTTCCAGAGAAACAGTCTGCATATGATTTTCAGCAGCTATTCGCTTGGCCCTTTCTTCAGAAAGTTCCGCCTTCAATGCGTTAACTTGTTCGGTCGTTGATTCTTCTTTCTTCAGTTTCGCTGCCGCCCGTGTGGTAATCGGCATGTTGCTATGTGTACCTATTCAAAAACAGCTTGAGATTAATTGTTGCTGTATATATGAATAATTTCCCACAAACAATGTAACAGAAGGGAAAATTCAAGCTATAGCAATCATTGAGTTCAACACTACAACTAGAGGGAATCTTGACATGGAATGTAATAATTTCCCACAATTCCAGAAACAGAAGGCAAACAAAATAAGCAATCACTGAGTTAACACCACATACCACAGGTGAGCAACAATTTCACTATGCAGGATCACAGTGCATCCGTTCTTCAGATGGGAAGATCATAGGTCCTATACCAGCAAGCTTAGGTCATACACCGGCAGGTTTGGGCATCTTGCTCCATCCATAAGACCATAACCCTTATCCATTATGCAAACCAAACTTGATAATCAAGGCGCAAGTGAACAGTGCCATAGGTCCCCTACAAGTGGAGATCCTTGTTGTTCAACTAGTAACAACTGTACCCAAAACTCATTAGCTACAACTACAAGACTGTAGCTACCTGTCTGACTGTCAGCAATCAGCAGCTGGTGGATACACTACGAGGTGCAGAAATGCTACGACAGCCTGCTGAATGTAGTCTACGACATGGTATCGCAGAGGCTGTATCGACACAAACCTAACCTAAATTCATCCGAAAATTCAACAAGAGGAATCACAACCGCTCAACCGGAATCGCATCCCTGAGTTCACTGGAAGGAATCCCAATCGCTGATAGTTGAACAGGGGAAATCAGATTTCTCACCTTAGAATGCCAGCGGCGGGTGGAGACGAGCGAACAGCCGTGGAGACCCAGCGCCTTCGGACGGAGAAGCTCGGTGTGGAAGAGGCGGCAGCGCGTCGGCGGGCGGTGACGAAGGCACGAGGCAGTGGGCGGTGCGGCGGGACGAGCAGAACCAGTGATACTGAGCGGCGGCGGCCGCGAGCAGGAGACGTTGCGGCCGCGAACCGTCTGCGGGGCGCTCCGGGGCGGCGAGAATGACGATGCGCCGCTTCGCCCAGCGACCCCCGTCACCCCGTGCCGCGCAAGCGCCGCCCCGCGCTCGCGGCGAACGCGAACTCTGTGTGTTCCGCGAGTCGGCTGCCTCCCCCTCGGCGGCCTCGGGGTTTGTGTAGGCGGTTATGCTTATGGTTGCGGGTTTTATTACCCAGTTTCTCCCACCGTCATTTTTACTTTTTTTAACCGGGTTGCCGCTAGCAGCCGCAATGGCTACCTTATAACCTAGCTCTTACAATATTTATCATATTTTAATAGGAGAAAGAGAAGAGTTATCTCTTGTTCAAAAGCTAGGCTCATACACACATTCCAAGACCATGTGTGAATGAAATGTGAGCCTAATTATACTATGAGCTATTGCTAAGAGTTAGTACTATTAGAGAGGTTGACTTAGAGCTAGCAGCTAGCTCATGCCACTGCAGGTGTCCTTATGCTTCGGCTTCTCGATAATGGTAAAAGAAGTTTTGAGGGTTTAGGGGTTTTCTTACCAAAAAAACTCCACACTCTTTAGGTTTTTATTTGAAAAAAAAAATCTCAATCTAACCCCCTTTCCAAGAAAGGACACCTACGCTAACGCTACGCAGGCAGCAGCGTTCCCTCTTTTTGCCCTCGCGCGCTGCTGGCCTCCGTTTCATTTCGGCTCCCCCCTCCCTCGCCGAGTCATCGTGGAGAAAGCTTGTACTCCCGCCGCCGGTACGTAGCATTTCTTTCCCGCGGCCGGCAGTCGACCCCGTACGTACGTGCAAGCGCTGCAACCGCGTTGTTTCTACCTACGCCCAATTCCCAAGTGTACAGAACCTGCTAAGCTGCCAAGGTCTTAGCGTGACAGAGGTAAGCAGGTTTTGGATATTTGAACAAATGTAGAAATGATATGTTGATAAATAAATGCTGAAAAATTATAATAAACACCATCAAATAAATAGGTTTAGGGCTCGTTCGGTTATTAGGCCATTCTATGGCTAGGAATCAATTCAGGTCTGATTGTTTATTCAAATTAAGCTTGAGTTCCAGCTAAATTCTTTCCAGGTACTTATTCTCCGGTAAACGAGCGTGGCCTTAAGGTATATCACACCAGCTTTTGTAGCTTCTCATACGGCGGTACGGGTGATCTGTACACTACCAAATTTTTTAGAGAAACTCCTATCGAATTATGCACACAATATTTAATTGATTAATCCATGGTTAATTTATTTTTGTACCAAACTTTTTGAAACAGACTTTGTTAGCTTTTAGTATAGTAAGGCTTATTTGGTATGGGTCCACTTCACCTTATCAGTAAAATTGAAGTTGTTGATAAAACAAGATGGAAGCCGGACGCCCGGACCCTTTACGAGAGCATGATTCTAAGAGGCTTCTTAAATAAAGTTGTTTAACTTAAAATGACTTTAAACGGTTTTAGGAGTCACTGGAGAAGGCCTAATTTGTAATATAACTAGTCTTCCATTGTTGCCGGCTCATTATGTCATTCAACAGTCTCAAGAGCCACGACACAATGGCTTAAGCTGCCTCCATGACTATGGCCCCGTTTGCTCAGCTTCACTAGTGAAATTGTTTTTTTAGAAAAATAGCTTCATGAACAACTTTTTAAATGAAGTTGAGCTGTTTTAGAAAAAAATGTTTAGCAAAACAACTTCACCAACAACTTTATACATAGTTAAGAGAGAGAAATGAGGGTTAAGCTATGAAAAACTACTTTTTCAGCTTTATCTTAGCTTATGCTTAAAACAACGGTGAAACTTTTTAAAAAATGTTTGGCAAACAAAAATAGCTCACAACAATTCATGAAGTTGTTGTGAGTTGTACCAAACAAGTCGCATTTTTTTTCCAGCTTTTTCTCGGACAACTAGTACCATGTATGCTCTAAGCTCTAATTGAAATATATGACTAAGTTGTAACAATTCTTTTCGTACAATTAATAGTTTGAAGGAAATAGGAAACTTGTAAACTACGACCTCTATACCAAATTTTTTTTGATGTTTTAATTTTGTTCAAAGTCAAACTTAGATAGTTTGACTAAATTTCTACAAAGGATACTAGTGTTAAAATGTTATGAAATAAATATCTGCAATGGAGTAGTTGAGTAGGGCATCATTGTTATTGTAGCAGAGTGGTTGGAAGGGCAATCTTGTACTTTCAAGCTAATCTGGATTAGTATAAAAAGCTCCCAGCTCCCCCAGGGGAGAGGAGGGAGGAACACTGTTCACTTGACCTAATTTCCTCTTTTCCTACGTTTACTTCCGCTTTAGCTCCGTGCTTTCGTTCGTGCGACAACTAGTTGTTTCGGGGTCTCGATCCCGAAACAACATTGTTGCTGCAGCTACAGCATTCATTTTAACATTCTTTTCCAGCACATCAGCGGTACTATTCTTCTGATCATACAATGGCATCTGTAGCAAAATAAATATAAAAAAACAAATGATCTCAAATGTGCATGTAGCTACAGAGGTTATAATTTTAAAAACATGGGTATGTATGTATGTATGTAGGCTACATTGTGCCTATGTGTGAACTACACACCTCACCCAGACAAACTGAACCTAACAAATCTGCATGTTTGGTATATATATAAAATAGATCAGTTGCTAGACGGTTGGTCCTAATCAATTTATCCTAGCAAGTAAACACGCAGCACAGCAGTAGCAATATATTATTATCCTCTTGGATCAGCATATAGAAAATGTACAAGCTCAATCAAATGATTCCGAGACTAAAACTTCTCAGAAGAAGCTAAACATACCCTTTCTAGCAATGATTTAAAATTCTCCTGAGCACTGGTCCTCCATGATCTTTCAAGATCGACTTCCTTTTGAAGAATCTGTATCTTCCTCTCACTTTCCAGAGAAACAGTCTGCATATGATTTTCAGCAGCTATTCGCTTGGCCCTTTCTTCAGAAAGTTCCGCCTTCAATGCGTTAACTTGTTCGGTCGTTGATTCTTCTTTCTTCAGTTTCGCTGCCGCCCGTGTGGTAATCGGCATGTTGCTATGTGTACCTATTCAAAAACAGCTTGAGATTAATTGTTGCTGTATATATGAATAATTTCCCACAAACAATGTAACAGAAGGGAAAATTCAAGCTATAGCAATCATTGAGTTCAACACTACAACTAGAGGGAATCTTGACATGGAATATAATAATTTCCCACAACCAGAAACAATATAATAGAAGGCAAACAAAATAAGCAATCACTGAGTTAACACCACATACCACAGGTGAGCAACAATTTCACTATGCAGGATCACAGTGCATCCGTTCTTCAGATGGGAAGATCATAGGTCCTATACCAGCAAGCTTAGGTCATACACCGGCAGGTTTGGGCATCTTGCTCCATCCATAAGACCATAACCCTTATCCATTATGCAAACCAAACTTGATAATCAAGGCGCAAGTGAACAGTGCCATAGGTCCCCTACAAGTGGAGATCCTTGTTGTTCAACTAGTAACAACTGTACCCAAAACTCATTAGCTACAACTACAAGACTGTAGCTACCTGTCTGACTGTCAGCAATCAGCAGCTGGTGGATACACTACGAGGTGCAGAAATGCTACGACAGCCTGCTGAATGTAGTCTACGACATGGTATCGCAGAGGCTGTATCGACACAAACCTAACCTAAATTCATCCGAAAAATTCAACAAGAGGAATCACAACCGCTCAACCGGAATCGCATCCCTGAGTTCACTGGAAGGAATCCCAATCGCTGATAAGTTGAACAGGGGAAATCAGATTTCTCACCTTAGAATGCCAGCGGCGGGTGGAGACGAGCGAACAGCCGTGGAGACCCAGCGCCTTCGGACGGAGAAGCTCGGTGTGGAAGAGGCGGCAGCGCGTCGGCGGGGCGGTGACGAAGGCACGAGGCAGTGGGCGGTGCGGCGGGACGAGCAGAACCAGTGATACTGAGCGGCGGCGGCCGCGAGCAGGAGACGTTGCGGCCGCGAACCGTCTGCGGGGCGCTCCGGGGCGGCGAGAATGACGATGCGCCGCTTCGCCCAGCGACCCCCGTCACCCCGTGCCGCGCAAGCGCCGCCCGCGCTCGCGGCGAACGCGAACTCTGTGTGTTCCGCGAGTCGGCTGCCTCCCCCTCGGCGGCCTCGGGGTTTGTGTAGGCGGTTATGCTTATGGTTGCGGGTTTTATTACCCAGTTTCTCCCACCGTCATTTTTACTTTTTTTAACCGGGTTGCCGCTAGCAGCCGCAATGGCTACCTTATAACCTAGCTCTTACAATATTTATCATATTTTAATAGGAGAAAGAGAAGAGTTATCTCTTGTTCAAAAGCTAGGCTCATACACACATTCCAAGACCATGTGTGAATGAAATGTGAGCCTAATTATACTATGAGCTATTGCTAAGAGTTAGTACTATTAGAGAGGTTGACTTAGAGCTAGCAGCTAGCTCATGCCACTGCAGGTGTCCTTATGCTTCGGCTTCTCGATAATGGTAAAAGAAGTTTTGAGGGTTTAGGGGTTTTCTTACCAAAAAAAACTCCACACTCTTTAGGTTTTTATTTGAAAAAAAAATCTCAATCTAACCCCCTTTCCAAGAAAGGACACCTACGCTAACGCTACGCAGGCAGCAGCGTTCCCTCTTTTTGCCCTCGCGCGCTGCTGGCCTCCGTTTCATTTCGGCTCCCCCCTCCCTCGCCGAGTCATCGTGGAGAAAGCTTGTACTCCCGCCGCCGGTACGTAGCATTTCTTTCCCGCGGCCGGCAGTCGACCCCGTACGTACGTGCAAGCGCTGCAACCGCGTTGTTTCTACCTACGCCCAATTCCCAAGTGTACAGAACCTGCTAAGCTGCCAAGGTCTTAGCGTGACAGAGGTAAGCAGGGTTTTGGATATTTGAACAAATGTAGAAATGATATGTTGATAAATAAATGCTGAAAAATTATAATAAACACCATCAAATAAATAGGTTTAGGGCTCGTTCGGTTATTAGGCCATTCTATGGCTAGGAATCAATTCAGGTCTGATTGTTTATTCAAATTAAGCTTGAGTTCCAGCTAAATTCTTTCCAGGTACTTATTCTCCGGTAAACGAGCGTGGCCTTAAGGTATATCACACCAGCTTTTGTAGCTTCTCATACGGCGGTACGGGTGATCTGTACACTACCAAATTTTTTAGAGAAACTCCTATCGAATTATGCACACAATATTTAATTGATTAATCCATGGTTAATTTTATTTTTGTACCAAACTTTTTGAAACAGACTTTGTTAGCTTTTAGTATAGTAAGGCTTATTTGGTATGGGTCCACTTCACCTTATCAGTAAAATTGAAGTTGTTGATAAAACAAGATGGAAGCCGGACGCCCGGACCCTTTACGAGAGCATGATTCTAAGAGGCTTCTTAAATAAAGTTGTTTAACTTAAAATGACTTTAAACGGTTTTAGGAGTCACTGGAGAAGGCCTAATTTGTAATATAACTAGTCTTCCATTGTTGCCGGCTCATTATGTCATTCAACAGTCTCAAGAGCCACGACACAATGGCTTAAGCTGCCTCCATGACTATGGCCCCGTTTGCTCAGCTTCACTAGTGAAATTGTTTTTTTAGAAAAATAGCTTCATGAACAACTTTTTAAATGAAGTTGAGCTGTTTTAGAAAAAAATGTTTAGCAAAACAACTTCACTAACAACTTTATACATAGTTAAGAGAGAGAAATGAGGGTTAAGCTATGAAAAACTACTTTTTCAGCTTTATCTTAGCTTATGCTTAAAACAACGGTGAAACTTTTTAAAAAATGTTTGGCAAACAAAAATAGCTCACAACAATTCATGAAGTTGTTGTGAGTTGTACCAAACAAGTCGCATTTTGTTTCCAGCTTTTTCTCGGACAACTAGTACCATGTATGCTCTAAGCTCTAATTGAAATATATGACTAAGTTGTAACAATTCTTTTCGTACAATTAATAGTTTGAAGGAAATAGGAAACTTGTAAACTACGACCTCTATACCAATTTTTTTTTGATGTTTTAATTTTGTTCAAAGTCAAACTTAGATAGTTTGACTAAATTTCTACAAAAGGATACTAGTGTTAAAATGTTATGAAATAATATATATCATTAGACCAATCGTAAACCATTTTTTCATAGTATATCTATTTGCCATGATAATATTGACAGATTTTTTATGAAATTAGTCAAATTGACTTAAGACGGAGGTTTTTGTTTTTGTTTGTGAGGAGCAGGGATGGAGAGAGTACAAAACAGAACCAGCTAAGGGCTCGTTCGTTTTTTCGATTGAAATAGGGTCCGGAACCATTTTAGATCGGGAATGAGTAAATCAAAGAGATTCACTTGATCTGATTGTTTTCGTTCTTGGCCTCAAGAGGTAGAGAACATATCCAAATCTCAGAGCATAAGAAATAAGCTAAATTCAAACCAGGTTACATCAATCAGCCTAGAACCAAACCTCAACCGAAAGACTATTTTGTTATGGACCGGATTCAAAACCGGATGAGATAAATCCGGCCGAAACAGCTCCGTTCCGACGTAACCGAACAAGACCTAAACTATTCTGTACCAGACCTGCACTTTCAGAATCAGATTCCTGGATTATTCAATGATCACCATAACTTGTTTTGGCGAAGCATTCCAAGACAATATCTAGTAAGGAATACCCTGAAAATGTTCCTGATATGTACTAGACTACTAGTGTGTATGCATTTTCCAGCCTCATCTTTTTTTTTTTGACTGAACTAGAGGGGCAAAAGCCCCTACAGGAAATATATTAAATGATTAAAAGAGACAAAAAGTACAAATTACAAAAGAAGGGGCAAAGGACCAATCCCTAAAAAACGAAAAAGGAGACGAAAAAATAAGGGAGAAACAGAAAGTCAAATCAACTCTAAGTGCTGCAGCCATAGATTAAAAGCATTGCCACCTTGCCAAGCACTTTCAGAATCACATTCCAGGTTTCAAAATGATCAGCGTAAACTCAGTTTCAACAAGAAATTAAGCAGGAATTTAATAAAAATCAGTTCAGTTTCGTAGTAGAAACTTTTTTTTTGAAACTCGTAGTAGAAACTCAAACATAGGGGAAATTTCCCGTGCTCCAAATGGAACCGTTTTATATTAGTTAGTAAGATTGTATAATACTCTATTACTCCTCTCATGAGCTCTGAAACGTACCTGTGCTTGCAATGAGAGTGTGGATCTGATATGGGTTTTTTAATTAGTACGGAAATACTAGTGCTTTATTTTCTGTTAAGACCATATTAAAACATTGCAATCCTGAATGGTTACTCCAATCTCTTTTGAGTCCGATTGATTTTTCCTGTCGCTTGAAAGTTTCCTCATAGGTGCCTCCCTGCCATCTTTGTTAGGTACTCAGGGCCTGTTTGGAACAGATGAATGCAGAACAGAGGAAAGAAAAAAACTACAGGAATAGAGTAGATGTGTAGTGGCAAAACAGAGGAATGAAAAACACAAGAAATATTTACCAAAACATGTTTGGAACGCAGGAATCCTAAACATAGGAAAACAAGATTAATGTGGGTCCCACTAGTAGATAGCCTTCAAACGAAATTGCATGTGTATGCTACTGATATGTTTTAATGGCTAGCCAAACGCATCTGTTCCTTTCACTCGCCTCGGTCTTCCGCAAAACCACAGCTCAGGGTGGATGTTTTTTTTCCCGTGTTTTGTGAAGCAAGCGATTCCTTTCCTCTGGAACCGCTGACTGCTTTCCTCCATTCCAAACGATGTATGATGTCAGCAAAACAAAGAAATCCCATTCCTTTAAAATTCCTGTGAAAAAACTCCAATCCAAATAGGCCCTCAGCTGAGATCAGACACTGGCCAGTACAACTCTCAATATAACAATGTATCCCAAACAGTTTGAGCTTCCAATCAATATTCTAGTTTTTTTATATAAACATTAGATCCTAAGTTATATAAAAATAACATGAGACACAATCAAAATCATCTCCCTCCTAAGATGGTAGATATTGTGCCAATGCTTGATGACAGTGTAGTTCATTTAGAATTCTTTCCACCTCCTTCTTATCTAAGAACCTAAAATAATCGAAGGTGTTTGAGTGAGATTATCGTGTATTTTTACCTTGATTCTGATTTAAAGCAGAAACAAACATGCCCTTATAGTCGACCTACACTTGCATTAGGTTATCACTACTAAAGCTCTGGTTGCGATAGCATAGTTCTATTTAGAGCATCTTCTAAGCTGAATTTTGGAAATTGTTGAAGATCCTATTGAAGAATGTTTGGGAAGTGGAGCAAGGAGCTGTCAGCTACCAAAGAACAAAGCTGAGGTGATGAGCACGAAAGTTCGAGCGTGATGGATGGTAGTTTATAGTTGTGAGAATGATTTTCTTGTACATGTCTCTCCCATGATTCCATCGCCCGCTCTTCACCTCTCGCCTAGGGATGGTAAAAGGTCCTCTAATTTAGCCAAACAAATTTAAGGATCATACTTAATAAAAAGGGACATAATCACTATAAGAAACTTGTTAATCCATGATGAATTTTTGGTGACGAATTTATAAATCGTCACTGACAGTCGCAATTCGTGACAATAATTTATTTTTCGTCACTATTGTGCACCAGTGGATATACCCGACCCGCTAACTCGTGACGATTTTATCTGAATCGTCACGGTGTATGATTTTAAATTCGTCATACTCTAGTTAGCCCAAAACAATAGGCCTACTATCAATATTTAGTGCAAAAAATATCATTGCAAAGAGAATCAAACCGAAAAGACAATTTGTTAAACTATTTGAACAAATTAATTTTATTACTTTCTTTCATGTATATGGCAAAACTAAAAATATTCTTGGTGAATAATACCATTGTTTTGGTCCACTGCAAAATACACATTAGTCATAAATACTTGTACTCATCAATCACCAAACCCGCCAAAGCCACGACATAAATGAGTTCACCCCTGCCCACCAAACCAATTTGAGCATTCACAAGATATATAGCCTTTTTTTTCTCTTTGGAGACATGGGTTGAGAAGCATGCGATAATTTAGTTTAGGTTCTATTCCCTTCTCTAGGTGAATTGATTAGTTATATCTTTTTAATTTATTTTCAAACATAATTGACCAAACATTTCTTTTGCAAAAATACACACCTTTGTCCAACTGAAATAGCAAAAGTTAAATTTCACTAGTTCAAACATCAACATTAAATCTCTCCATTTTGAATGCAACATATCTCTTTTATAGAAACATATACCAAAACGTTCATAGGTCTTCCATATGTGTTTGTATAGAGATAAGATTCATATGAGAATTATAACACTCGATGCAATGTTGGTACCACAACTTTGTAGTCCACCTTCTTTTCATTTGATGCTATCTTGGTACCAAAATAATTGATGCAATGTTCGGATATATTTTATATAAATTTATATTGTATTGATAATTTCGGCATCAATATAATTCCAAATGAAAAGATAACAAACTAGAAAATTATACATCTCTTGAAGCTCTTAGATTTGCATATTAGCTAATATGAACTTATGGTTTCTAAAGACATGGCACACATAAAAGAGAGTTTGCGTCCTTCAAAATCGAAATGACCAAATTCAATCCACCTTTCAAAACTGCGAGATGTCACTAAGTAGCAAGGGGAGTATGAGTACGCTTGTGCAATTTTGCTTACAAAATTATTTAACGAAAGAATAAAATAATAAAATGATGATTATTTATTCTACTTCTCCATGTAGGTGTATTCGGGAGATTATTTAAATAAATTTAACAAAAATAACAAAACAATAAAAATGTTGATTCTTTATACTACTCCTTTTTGGATAGGACTTTACGCTTCTTGTAGGTGTAATTTGTCGGGCAGGTTTAGGCCTGGCCCATTGCGCAGCCCACTCGATACAGTTTTACTAGCTATCCTGCTGGCATGTGTGACCCAGTCGAACGCTCCAGTCCAGACGGCGGCGAGTCCTCCGCTCCTCCCACGTCACAGAAGACAGAACCGCCGCGGGTCGGCGGCGCAACCGACCCACCATTCTACCGCCGCCGCGCGCCACCTCGCCCCGCCCGCCCTTATATGTCGCCCGCCTGCTCCCTCCTCTCACCACACGCTCCCCGGCGCATCCTCCCGCTCCTCCTCCCCCTTCGCCTCTCCTCCTCCTCCGCCGCCGCCGTCTCAGCGCCCGCGCTCGCAATGCCTCGACGCGATGGCGTGCGCTTCTTACTCCTCCCTCCCCTCAATTCGATAAACCCTCTAAACCCTAACCCCACCTCTCACCTCTCTCTCAATTTCGTTGCAGACCAACCCGCCGCCGCGTAAATGGAAGCCGAAGGCCACCGACGTCTCCTACTCGTCCTCTTCCTCCGCCGCGGACGAGATCGCCGAGCCCGTCCGGAAGATGACCCTCGCCTCGCAGGCGCCACCGGCGAGAGCGGGCCCCGGGCCTGGCCCCGGACCAGGGCAGCTGTGGATGCCCAGGGGCTACGCAACCTCCGCGGGGGACGGTCCGGGCGTCGCTTCAGCGTCCACCTCGACCTCCGGGACGGTGACAGCGGAGCGGGACGGTGTTGTGAGTGAAAAGCTCTCGAGACTCTTCAAGGCTGCCCCGGGCTTTGAGGTGGACAACAGCACCTTCACCGAGGCCCAAATCAGGGCCACATTCTACCCAAAGTTCGAAAATGAAAAATCCGATCAGGAGGTGAGAGCTTGCCGGCAGCTCCTTGTTGTTCAGTTTTGTCATTGTCTCATTCCTTCATGTTGTGCTTTCTGACTGATATAACAATGCCAAGAGTTTGACCGACAATGTTATGCTGGCTCCAGTGCATCACGGTGTTATTTGACTGGGATTAGTTCTGTAGTTTTCGGTAGGCTTTGTCCAGGCAAATGCAATATCCTAGTTTCTCAACACTGCCTAGTTTATTCTACTCGAATGGAATCAGCACCCATTCATCCTGTGATGATTTGAGCGGTGGCACTCTTGAACATTGTATCGTAGCTTTTAGATCTTGTTACAGGACCTGATGCAAGTTATGCTGATTTTCATGTAGTTAAGGATATAACACATAACCTCTATGCCCTAAGTAATATTCAATTTGCATATTTACCTAGCTAATATTTTAACTGTAGCTGGCTAGCTGCTTAGCTCTTGTTGACTTCAATGGGGTCATAATTACTCCCCCCTAATGAAGAAATGTTTAATGAACCCACTTTACAGTAAATCTTGTGGTTGTAGATTGTTCTGGCTTCTTTGGGTTTCTATTATTGCAGTCTAGTAAGTGAGTTTTATTTTAGAAGCTTACCCTTGATTTTGTGATGGCAGAAAAGGACCAGAATGATTGAGATGGTGTCTCATGGGCTAGCAAACATGGAGGTATATCTCACATGTTGGTTTTGCTTTAAAATAAAAAAATGGGCGTTTGTTTGTGTGAAGTTATCAGTAATTATGATGATCACTCTCCTCAGGTTACACTCAAGCATTCTGGTTCCCTCTTCATGTATGCTGGTCACCATGGTGGTGCATATGCGAAGAACAGCTTCGGGAATGTGTATGTTGCATTTAATCTTTGCTGATTATTATATGATAAATGTTTGCTATGTCTGAAGTTTCAATGTTTTCTTGTAGGTATACTGCTGTGGGCGTTTTTGTTCTGGGGCGTTTGTTTCGCGAAGCTTGGGGAAAGGAGGCTCCTAAAATGCAAGCAGAATTCAATGATTTTCTTGAGGTATTTCATGTTCTGCACAGCATTTCTCAACTTAATGATTTTCTTGTCTGTGAAGATTATATCAAAATGAAGTAATTCAAATAGAAGTGGCATATAGCCTGGAACAAAGGATAATTGATTATGTTTATTTTTTGTTGTGGTTTCAGTATTGAACAATAACTTAGGAAAATATGTAGCGCAAATCCCATCTTAGGTGGAACATGAAAACCAATTAAAACCACTTGGATCGCTTGCAAGGATTTGAATATTGTTGAAAAATTGACACGAAAATGAGAAGATCAAGGTGCACGCCTCCATGGGCACCTGAATTTTTATCATTTTCATATATTTTTTGTCAAAAGTGAGTTTGCGTTCCAACTTCTCAAAAAAAAAAAAAAACACTTCCATGGATGTGCCAAATTTCAATTTTTTTGAGCGATTGGAATACGGTTTTGAATTAGTTTTCATGTTTCCACCTTAGCTGTAGTTTGCACTACATATTTTCTCCCTTAACTTTACATATTTCTTAAGTAGCATAGAACAAAGGAGCAATTCTAGGTTGTGCTAAGCTTTTCCACAATGTGGTATTTAGGTAGTCATTAGAATTTTTGCTGGTTATAGTAAGATTTTACTGTTGCATCTCTGAGTAGTATGCCGTCAGTCAACAAGTAGATCAAAAAGCAGAAATCTTATGTGCTTTTATGAATCGGTTCCAGCGCTAGTTATTACAATTAAATTACTCTCAAATTAAGACATCATTGTAGCTGTAGTAGATATTTGCTTTCTGAGTCATGGAGGGTTTCTGGCCCTGTAATTTTTCTTATGGTTCCTAATTTTTCTTTGTTTCATGCTTCTAGAAAAACCGTGTTAGCATTTCAATGGAACTTGTGACGGCTGTGTTAGGAGATCATGGGCAAAGGCCCAAGGATGATTATGGTATGCCTTTTTCTTGTCTAAAGCAATTAGTAATCTTTGTATAGTTTGTTATACATCATTACTGGTAGAGCATTCCATCCTAACATATGATGCCATTGCTTCGACAATGGATTGTTTTCAATTGGAATTTTTTTCTTGAAAAGCGCAGGAGATCTGTGCCTCATTATATTAAGAAGGAGGGTGTAAGAACCCAACACTTACACCAAACACACAACACAAACACACACTTCAACACAATGCACTCACACAGTTACGGTAGCTAACCACGCCTCAGAAAAAACTGGAGGCCGACCCAATTCAATTGGACTTTTTAAAAAAAATTAAAAAAGGGTCAAATTCTGGTTTCAGCTGGATTTCATTTACACACATTACAGCTTTTGATATATCTTTGTCGGGTAAATTTCTTGTATGTCACTAATAGCTTGTTATGTTTATGTCACTGGATTGATTTCTTCTTTTTCATTGTTGACTGGTAAAATCTAGTAAAATGTTAATGCCACCCCTAGTTTACATGGATACTTAAATTTTAACTGTTTCATTTCCTGCATTGGCGTGTTTGAAAAGTTTTTAGTTGTTCTTGGTAGAATAAAATCTGTGTCAGCCAGTTTGTCTTGTTCCTTCTATTTATTAGTACTTTATATGATTGATAATTCTACTAACACTCAAGGATAAACTATTTGGGCAGCCACTTCTGTCGCACATTTACTTTACTATTTGAGTTGCTTGCTGCATTTGTTTAATTCATTACTTTTCATTATTGGTATTTGCATATTTATTCATCTTGTTTTGGGCATTATGCAGCTGTGATTACAGCTGTGACTGAGTTGGGTAATGGCAAGCCAAAATTCTATTCTACTCCAGAGGTGATTGCATTTTGTCGGAAGTGGCGTCTACCTACCAACCATGTGTGGTTATTTTCGACAAGGTGCCAATAACTTTGTGCTCAGGAGCATTGCATCATGCAGAATTTGGCTGCTCTGTTTCATGTGTGATACCGATACATTTACATTGTTAATCTAAAAATAGAGGGTGAAATGGTGATAGCACAATTTACAATTGGTTTAAAGATGGCTAGAATACCTTCTAATAATACAACTGTCAATTACTCAACTTTGACATCTTTCATATTTTCCAATCTTGTAGTATTTCAGAAACTTCCATTACTATGCTTGCCCTCTGCCAGCATTTCTTTTGCTTATTTCTCATTACTATGCTTGCCCTCTGGCAGCATTTTCTTTTGCTTGTTTTTATTACTGGATCATTGCGACGGTCAATAGTCTGCTAATGCATGCTCTTATTTTTCCTTGGTACCTTCATTGAGTTTGTTTTCATTATCATGGAGTACAGACTATTGCAGTCTTAATTAACTTTGTCATGTTCATATTGGGAAAACCTTTTCAGCTACTAGCTTGTTACGTGCATGCTGTCAATGCCACTCGTATGGCTAACTAGTTGTTTTGCATGCTTGTATTCATCCATTGGATGGCCTGCAACCTAGTGTGCACATTTTTTTTGCGTGTAATTGCAGAATTACCCTCGCAACCATGTATATGTTTACTGTTGATTCCGATTATAATATTACAATGCTTTCTGGTTTCATCTTCCATCAGGAAATCTGCTACCTCATTTTTTGCTGCTTATGATGCATTATGTGAAGAAGGAACTGCAACGCCTGTATGCAAAGCCCTTGATGAAATAGCTGATATAGCTGTACCAGGTTGTCGTCTACTGATTTTCTAAGTCAGACTGGTTCTTCTTCCACGTTCGTGTCTGACTGGCTAACTGCCATCTCTTGAATTGACACTAGGTTATTTTTGTTATAGGGTCAAAAGATCATGTAAAAGTGCAGGGTGAGATCCTTGAAGGTCTGGTTGCCCGTATTGTTCCTCGTCAAAGTTCAGTGCAAATGGAAGAAGTTTTGAAAAACTTTTCTCAGGCTCCATCAGATGGCGGTAAGGTGCTGGAACTAATGTTATATGCACTGTTGAGTTTGTTCTTCCAATATAAGATTTTTTTTTAATCTTTACCATTTGTAAGTATTTTTAGTCTGATGATGAATCATATGATCAGCCTAGTAATAGTTGTAATATTCTTAGAATGGAGACAAATGGTATAATAAATCAAGACATGTGAAATAATGCCAATAAAAACATTTGAACTTTTGAGGGGCAAAAACTATTGTTTTCTCATAATGATTTGGTCGGTTGCATATAGTATGTCAGACAGGTTTATTATTTTCTGATAATGTTTCCCATGATGTCAAGAACTGCAAATTGGCTGCTTATTTAGAACCAGTTTGCAGGATTGATTCTTGGTGGGTAGATTCTGTGAACCTGAACAGAACCCGAGGTTCAGGGAAACACGCAGAATAGAATCATCTTCCTTTTTGAAAATATACTTGTATTCTAGAAATGTTTTCTGATGCATTTGAGGGTGCTTTAACTTCTAAGAAGATAAGAAGAATTGTTGCAATTGTGTTATGAGCTAGTAATTATTTTAGATTTTTTTATTCATTTATTATTTATTTGCTGTTGCAGGCGACTCTGATTTAGGACCAAGTTTACGAGAAATTTGTGCTGCTAATAGGTCAGATGAAAAACAGGTATTAATGCTGTAAATTGCTATTTGCTCGCCATGAGGCATCTTACTTTGTGTTTGTTCAACCTTGCTATAACTTCTTTATAATTGTACATGACCAGCAAATCAAGGCACTGCTTGAAAATGTTGGAGCTTCAATGTGTCCAGATCATTCGGATTGGTTTGGAAATGGTGGACTTGATGCTCAGTCGCGAAATGCTGATAAATCAGTTGTCACGAAATTTTTGCAAGCACATCCTGCAGACTATGCAACTAAGAAACTGCAGGTAAGCTCATTGGTATCTGGCCAAGGATAGATATTTCCTGACTGTAATGGGTATGATTTCATTATTGATAACATAACTACAACAATAAACCAATAATAATTATGCAGATGTGATATATCACCTTTGTTGGCTGTTACAGGAGATGATTCGTTTGATGAAACAGAGGCACTTCTCAGCAGCTTTCAAATGCTACTGGAACTACCATAAGATTGATTCTCTTTCAAATGACAACTTGTATTACAAAATGGTTATCCATGTGCACAATGATTCTGTTTTTAGACGATACCAGCAAGAGATGAGGTGAGCTTGTGAAGTCAGCCTTGTATATTACATTACCCTTTTATATCATTAGCTCTAAAACCTATGCTTCTGTCTTCAGGAAAAACCAAGGGCTGTGGCCTCTATATAGAGGTAAGCTGAGGCCTTCACATTTCAAGTATGAGCGGAGGTGTGTTTGACTGACATGTATTCCATGGTTAGGTTTTTTTGTCGATGTGAATTTGTTCAAGGCGAACAATAAGAAGGCAGCTGAACTAGCCAAAGATGGTGACGCTTTACTGAAAAATATCAATGGTGCCTTGGATTCAAATTCTTCAGCTGTGGATGGTCTGGCTGATGAGGATTCAAATCTAATGGTTAAACTAAAATTCTTGACATATAAGGTACTTCTTTATGATTATTTTCAGCTTTCTTGTAGGTATTATAGGTAGCTTCTTGAGGTACCACACCAGTGTTTGTTACTCTACTCTGGATTGTCCAGGTTCATTCTGGTGTGCTTCTAAAATAAGTTTGGAAATATTATTGCTATGCTTAGTGTTTCCAATTCCTGTCATCGTGATCTAATCTACTTTTGTTATTTATATGTATGTCTTCCTTTTGCTTTGAAGCTTTTGTTTTTGAATGTGGAAGAGGACTAAAACAATTAAAGTAACCTTTGTTTTATTTTGAATGTGCATCCTCTAACAATTATGTTATTTTATTTGTTAACAGTTGCGAACATTTTTAATTCGTAATGGATTGTCTACCCTTTTCAAAGATGGACCATCTGCTTATAGATCTTACTACCTAAGGTATGCTATGTATGCAAATTTTGTGTTTTACTAGTATATTTTCTGCAACAGATTGGGTTATCAATGATGAAGAATTGAAACGAGAACATAGTTTGCTACTTTATCATGATACTGCTCTAGTTAAGATGTTTCCACAATTTATGTAGTGTTAGAAAAATGGTGCTAATGCATCCTCTAGACCTCTGCCTATTTAATAATGCTAATATCTGTGTAACTTACAAATTCTGAAATTCATGATATAGCCTTTTCTGATATTCAACTTCTTTTCTTCGTCACATGACAAATGATGCGTGATTATTTCAATCTTATAGTTGTAAAGTAATTGTGCTGTAAGTTCTGTACTAATAGTTATTTTTGATGCTGCTGTACTGATTGATGTAATGTTTGAAGGTTTAAGTCCTATAGAACTATTTAAGATTGGTGTAATGTTTGAAGGTTTAAGTCCTATAGAACTATTTAATTTGAGCTGTAAATTATGCACTACATTAGTTGGTGCCATATGCTGCTGAACAGAAACTATGCCATATCTCATGTTAATGCCCTTTCTTGTTGATAGGCAAATGAAGATCTGGGGAACATCAGCAAACAAGCAGAGAGAGCTTAGCAAAATGTTGGATGAATGGTATATTATTGCTACATTCTTTCTCTTATGGAACTGCAAATGTTCCTTCATCTAATATGATAAATTTACTCATTTCAGGGCTGTCTACATTAGAAGGAAGTATGGGAATAAGCCACTCTCATCCTCGACGTATCTTAGTGAAGCCGAGCCTTTCCTTGAACAATATGCCAAACGCAGCCCTGCAAACCAGGCTTTGATTGGGGCTGCTGGTAACCTTGTTCAAACCGAAAATTTTTTGGCCGTTCTTGATGCAGAGAGGGATGAAGAGGGTGATCTCCGGGCAGATCATGGGGCATCACCTTCCAGTCCTGTGTCAACATCTGTTGATGTGGTTCCCAAAACAGAGGGCCTTATAGTATTCTTTCCAGGTACTTACTGCTGATATATGTTTAACAACTTTTTGTGTCATTTTCATTCCTTAGAGTAACTGAGACACTGGTATATTTTTGCTTATCTACATTAAAAAGAATGAAAATAATTTTATTTCACTGGTTTGTGGGTATCAACCCTTGGCCTTTAGCCACGATACTGATGTGCCATCCAAATAATAGCTGATATCAAATTTTGTAAGAAACCATTAGTTATTCTTAAATAAAATCTAGGTCTTAAGCTTACTGGTTTAGGTTTTCTTAAGCCATCTGAATACCAATAAGTTCTAGCATCCATTTTGTTTCATTGGACTTGTCTCGATGCTTGTACATTAGCCTGTTCAATAATATGGATTATATAAACCAAGTATTTGTCAAAAAGTTGTAGCGTCTATTTTGTTTCGTTTAAACTTAAACTTATTTCACCTCGCACATTAGCCTGTTGAATAATATGGACTATATAAACCAAGTAATTGTCAAAAAACTATGTCGGTACAGTGTTAATATTTTCTGTTGTACTTATCTCAATGTTCGTACATTACCCTGTTGAATAACTTATGGACTAGGTAAAGTAACTAATCGTCAAAACTATGTGGTACGGTGTCAATAGATTAAATTAGTTTTTTTTACCAATCTTCATCCTACAATGTTTTTTAATATTAAAATGTGGTTTTCAATTCTTGATTCTGATTTAGCATTTCCCTTTCAGGTATACCTGGTTGTGCAAAGTCAGCTCTGTGTAAGGAAATATTAAACACGCCTGGTGGCCTTGGAGATGATCGCCCTCTTCATAGCTTGATGGGGGATCTTATTAAAGGTACAGAGCATTTGAGATGTTATATGGTCGCTTTGTTTATTGGAGTAAAACATGGCTTCAGTTAGTGGTGGACAGTGCTGTTCTTAGTTCTCAACACAATGAACCATGCACAGTGTGAACATTCAAATGAACTAGGATTTGGCCATTCACCTGCTTTGCACCTCTGTTAGGACATACTATTGTGCACAGTGATTATGGGTTTGGGTTAACCGATGTGTGTTTTGTCCTGCCAAGATATTATATTTGACATTCTTTTCTATCAATAAGGGCAGATCACCTTCTAATCGCCAGACGTTTTCCATGCAATGGAGGCTCTAATCAAACCGATTTATAGTTGATAAAATTAATTTACTGTATTCGTAATGACCTCAACTCCATCATTTTGGGAGCATGGATTTTATGGAATATTCGTAATCAGTGTGTGTGATTTTCGCCAAACCTAGAGCTCTGTTGTTCGCTAGTGAGGAGTTTATTTTTGGGGGGTTTGGCAGGGGCACGAGGAATCAATTACCTACTTGCCCTGGGGCTGAGTGGGAGTTAATTTTGGGTTGAGGTCATCTATTTTGTGTGGTAAGGGCACGTCTGTTTAATTTGAACACAGTGGTTTGAGTGGGCGTGTCTTGTATAGTTTCCTTTCCCATTTTTTCTTCTTCTTAATATAATGATGTGCAGTTCTCCTGCGTGTTCGAGAAAAAAATACTGTATTACTCTATTCTATTGCTTAATTCCTAAAGAAAGACTTGGTTACCTTTATATAAGAACCATAGTTACCAGAATTGTGTTCTTGGTTTGCAACATTCTATAAGTTATGTTCGGCTAGGGGATTGTCCCTTTGGTTAGTGATTTGAGATTGGGGTTGCGAGTTGGTAATGGGGTTTGTGATTTCTGAATACAAAGAAAAGAGATTGTGCTCTGTCCATTCCAATTTATAGGTCGTTTTGGCTTTTCTACGTACACAATTTTATTATGTGTCTAGACATATCATATATCGAGGAGCATAACAAAAGCTGTGTACCTAGAAAGCTAAAACGGCCTTGGGACAGAGGGTGGTAGTAGTTAATATATTGGCCCAGCCCAATCTGAGCTGCCATTTGCTTGGTGGCCCATTTAGTCCATCCCTGTCATGCGCTGCCCTAGCACACTCGGTTTGATTTCATGTCCAAAATGTCTGCCCCTGTCGCTTCCCTGACAGCATTTCTTGCATCTCAGCCCTTGGTGCTGCCATTTCCAACACTGGCCACATCCCCTGCCCTCCGTCTTCCACCGTCAACTCTTGCGTCCATGGTGCAGCATCTCTTGCATCTCAGCTTTGGTGCTGCTGCCATCAGTTAAATTCTCAACCTCTGATGCTCAAAGCTCCTCACTTTTTGTCAGTTTGGGTTGCGCAAGCCCTGTGTACCCTCCGTCATTTTAGAACTATTCAGTTAGATCGTGAACCGCTAATAGGTTTGCACAAACTGAATCGGGTCTGCTGCCAGCTGTAGGCTCCACTATGATAAGTACATGCTGGCCTAACTAAATCACGGCAGGCAGCAGACCACCCCAGAACATGACACTAGGAGGCAGCTTTGTTAGTCTAATTATACTAGGAACAGTAATAGCCATTTCTCAGACCACCCCAGCCTCAGCTGAATCCTATTTGGTTGATGACCCAGGCTAGGCTTTTAGAATGAGTCTAATTGGACTATTTGTTAATTATTACAGGAAGATACTGGCAAAAGGTCGCCGATGAAAGAAGAAAGAAACCAGCTAGAATAACCCTTGCTGACAAAAATGCACCAAATGAAGAAGTTTGGAAGCAGGCATGATTGACATCATAAATCATAGCAATGCATGTTTTCTGGTTTGACTTTTTAGGCTGCTTTAACAGTAGAGATAGAACTGATAAATCATTGTTTCCAGATTGAGGATATGTGTGGGTCCACAAAGGCAGCTGCTGTCCCTGTAGTTCCTGACTCAGAAGGTATCCTATGTAATTAACAATTATTTTTCATTCCGTTGTCTCTTGTTCTTTTTCCTTTACTTCATGTGAACATTAATGGTGAACTGGCGATTCTTCATATAGTTGTGGGCTGCAGTTTGGATTCGTGACAGATACAACATGACACCTTAGCTTGAGCTTCCAAATTACAGCTATTAACTTATTATATTATGGGCTTGACAAGCCCTTTCGGTGAATAATTTGAAGACTGTAAAAACTAAAAAGAACTATTTTTGTGTACTGCAGTAGGGCCTTGGGTTTTGTATATAACCAAAGATGATTTTTTTAGATTTTAGATTTTAGAAGAACAGTACTATTGTTGGCTCATTTTCTTGCATCACTAAGTTTATTCATGTAGCTTTTGTTCTGGTTTCTTGATTTCCCAGGCACGGATTCAAATCCATTTTCTCTTGATGCTCTTGCGGTTTTCATGTTTCGCGTCCTCCAGCGGGTCAATCATCCGGTTAGTAGTCTATTAACTTGTATTGTGAAATATGCAAATATGCTAGTCATTTTTGTATTGTGAAAAGGCTGATATTATATTAACTTATAATTTGAAAGGGAAATCTGGACAAGGCCTCACCTAATGCAGGCTATGTTTTGCTAATGTTTTACCACTTGTATGATGGCAAGGTATGTATATATCATGGAAAATTGTTTTTAGCTACTGAAATATGCCACATCACCAACCCTGTCAATTTCAGAGTCGAAGAGAATTTGAAAACGAACTGTATGAACGCTTTGGCTCCCTTGTTAAGATGCCTCTCCTGAAGCCAGATAGGTAGGAGTTATTTTTTTCATTGTTTTGCTCTGCTTGTATTTTTTTGAATTCAATGATGAGCTATGCTATGCAGTTACAGAAAAAATTATGGAGATGTTCATTACACTTATTTTCCAAAAAAAAGTGTCTGCCTTCAATATTGTGCAAGAAAATAAAATCATGATGATGTGACTAGTACTGTTTTCTCCTGATTTCAGAGCTCCATTGCCTGGTGCAGTGAAAGCCATCTTAGATGAGGGGATTAGCTTGTTCAGGATGCATCAGAGAAGGCATGGAAGGTATGAAACTCATAGCCATATTAATACCACAATATTTTTTTTTATCCCATTGTAAATATTAAACAACACTTTGGTTGTGTAGGGCGGAATGTTTTTTTACAATAGCAGACTAGCATTCCTCCAAAAAAAAAAGCAGACTAGCAGTATAGCGTAGTATTGCTTCCTGTTTCATTCATAGGGGAAATGCCTTTGTTCAATCTTCAATAGCCTTCTTGTGTAGGGGGGATGTTCTTCCAAGCACCTTTTCTCTGGAAACAGTTAATCACAATTGTAGTAGTATTACTTTGATGTTGACAGAACTAGTGCTTCATTTCTGAATTACATGTCCTTATACATTGCCCTGATGTTTTGCAAAATAATGTCAAATCAGAGCGGAGCCATCAAAAGGTTCATACGCTAAAGAATGGGCACATTGGGAACAAAGGTTGCGTGTGACCTTGTTTGGGAATGCTGATCATCTTAACTCAATTCAGGTAACCATATTTCATTTATTTACCATTCAAGATCATAATGGCTGCTGAATGTTTATACACATTTGAACATGTGGGGCTACTACAAATCTATGACGACTACGTAGTTTGCAGGAGTCAATTCTTTATACTTTATATGAGGACTCCAATAAGGACTCAGGTTACAAAATTATGCCAAGTCCTCCATTCACCTCTCTTGCGTGTTTGAGGAAAAAAAAACGTCCTCCATCCACCAATGCTATGAAATTAAATATCATAAAGGATTGTTTGCTTTGGCCAAAATAAGTTGCTGGTAGATCAGTCAGTAGTCTAAATTGGTTCAATCTTATGTGGGAATGGGAGCACCATACTGGTGTTTGTTTCCCAGGGCTAAAACTTTAGCCCTGTCACATCGGATGTTGTGGCCCTATTTTAGTCTATTAAAAATAAGCTAATTACAAAACTAATTTGTCAGCCTAAGGCTAATTCATGAGACGAATCTATTAAGCTTAATTAGTCCATGATTTGACAATGTGGTGCTACAGTAAACAATTGCTAACAATGGATTAATTTGGCTTAATAGATGTGTCTTGTTAATTACCGTATGACAGTGCAAATAGTTTTTATAATTAGTCTATTTTTAATAGACTAAATTAGTGCTGCAACATCCGATGTGATACGGTTAAAATTTATTTTAGCCTTAGATCCAAACTCCCCAATATGATGTAGCAGTAGCTTTTTTCGTTTTCACGCGATGTGATATGCACTGATCCTAATCCTCACCCCAAGAGTCTGTTAAGCACACAGAAATCATGATGCGGTTCTGATGTTATCTATACTTTTTTCTAGGTTCCTTTTG
Source organism: Coix lacryma-jobi var. lacryma-jobi (assembly GCA_009763385.1). Taxonomy (NCBI): domain Eukaryota; kingdom Viridiplantae; phylum Streptophyta; class Magnoliopsida; order Poales; family Poaceae; genus Coix; species Coix lacryma-jobi. The sequence continues at coordinate 153,353,373 of CM019825.1, read as the reverse complement.
ATTATGCTGTGAAAGAAGTACTGGAACAGTTAAAAACTGTTGCAAACGGTGATCTCAGAACACCTGATACTGGGAAGCGGAAGTTTGGCAATATCATGTTTGCTGCTGTCCGATTAACCCCACCTGATATATTGGGCCTTCTCCGTAAGGTAAGAACTGTGTGCTCAGCTGTGTTTGAGAAAAAAAAGGTAGTTCCGAATTTCGCTGTGAAGGGTCATGTTTGCTGGAATTCTTTCCAGCTGTGGCCATGGGCTGAGGTTGTCTTTGCAGTGACGATGTTGCAATCTGACACACGTGCTACGCTGCATGATTGTAACAGGTGGCAGAGAAGGACACTGCTGTCAACAGTTTCCTCAACAAGATAAGACTGGAGGACCACCTAAAGAAGGCTCATGTCACCCTTGCCCACAAACGAGGCCATGGTGTGACTGCTGTCGCAAGCTATGGCATTTACCAGCATCAGGAAGTCCCCGTGTCATTCAATGCATTGTACTACAGTGACAAGATGGCCGCTCTCGAGGCACAGCTTGGAACAGTAAACGATGAGCAGATCAATTCCAGGAACGAATGGCCACATGCTACTCTGTGGACAGCTCCAGGCGTTGCCGCAAAGGAGGCAAACGTGCTGCCACAGCTGGCTTCAGAAGATAAAGCAGAACGGGTGCTGATTGATCCACCCATCACCATATCGGGGGTGGTGGACTTCTACTGATTTGTTACCTTGGATTTAGGATGGTAGAATAAAGAATAGTTTGCTGCAGGTGGCCTTACGCTAACAGCTGATCGTGGCGACGTGTTAATCATCGTGTCTTAGGCCAAATTTTGATGCTAATATAGGACAGACCGAGACTACTGCATTTCTACTTCGATGTGTTCCAAAAAGTGCAAGATGCCATCAGCACTAGAGGAGATAAACGTTTGTATAGTACATTCTACTTCTAGTGTATTTTGAAATTGCAGAGGCCGTTTGACTTGACAGTTGACCAGAAGTTTCATCTTGGTGGTATGGTACTCGTATGTTAGCTTTTGTTTACTTGTAAAATTGCAACATTGGCTAGATGGAATGCCTAGGCCTAGTTGACTAGCTACATAATGCCGGTGTTAAAGTGAGTGGAAAACAGAATCAGTTTCGGTTTGAACGATGGCGGTAACACTGAAGCTGAAGGACTGGGACAATAGTGAACACGTATTATTTTAGTGCATTCTTCAAGTTGCGGTCTTCATCTCCGGCTGATGGCCGACTTACACCCTGGCTTGCTGGCTGGCTGCTCCATCTCTGATCAACGGGATTGGAAATATGCACATGCTATCATTTCCATTCGTTGTATCCATTAAGAGCAAAGACCATGGTAGCTAGTGAGGAAATAAAAGCCAAGGCAACCTCAGTTTCAGCCGTAGCGACTCAGACTTTTTTTTTTAAGACCAAAGGCACTTGGCCCATTTTATATTGAAAGCTTAACAGAGGTACTGCTGCGGTCACCAACTTGTACATTATAAGGTCTTGTATTGTACTCCGCAGCCCGTGTGTTATCTCAGTGGCTTCTTGTGGGTTCAGCTTTACAGTAGTAAATAATCTTAGTGGCCTCCGTCTATATATATATATATACTAGGATAATACCCGTGCGTTGCACCGGGAAAAAATATACAACAATAATTTAATATGAACGTGTATATTATTATTAAAAAGTGTCATGTTTTATAGCATTTAATACCCCATCCCACCATATTTCATGTTTTGTGAAAACTCATGTAATACTTTTAATGCAAATAATATATTTATCTCAGATCAAAGTTATGAACAATGTTTTAAAAACATTATCATATTAGTACGCATAAGTTTACGAACGAAACAAATTATTGATTTATTGCACATGAGGTGGAGTCCTAATGACAAGATTACAGTAAAATTCTGTGATGTCTTATATTAGATTAATAATAAAATAATTGGGAAAACATATATCTTTTCTTGTGTTTGATTTAAGAACGGAAGAGAAGGGAGTATGAACTATTCCCAAAGAGGTGAGGAGTGACATGGTGCAAGATGTAGGGAACTAATTGTTTTAAGAGTGGTATATGAGGGGTGGAGAAAAGATCGTAGTGGCATATCATGAAGTAGAGAGCTTTAGTCCTGCCTGGTAGACCTGGACATTTGATGTTTTTTAGTTGTAGAGATATATAGGATTGGTCAGGTATGACCACCTCCACATACCGATGTGTAATAACTATAGTTTTGGTGTGAACTCAAAAAACAACTTTATGCTTGGAGTCCAAGTCCTGTAGGTGATTGTTTGTCTAATCCTAGCTACTCCCTCTGTGGCTCTGTCCCTGTCTAGATTCATTCATAACTAAAACGATATCTTTGTTGGGACGAAGAGAGCAGGTATCAGGTAACTTTTCGGATGTCACAAAATTGCATTGGAGGGAATGCCCCTCTACTTTGAGAAGTGGGATGGTGACCCCGTGACAGAATCATCATCACAACCAAGATCTGTGAGCGCCCATACCAGTTTACTTGCGAGCTGTTTGGTACCACTGCAGTAACGCAAATGAAAACAAGAAATGGCTACGATCATTAACAGCCGTAAACGAAAATGAACTAAATTTCATTATGTTTGCGTTACTATGAAGGTTACCAAACATCACCTTGGTTCGAGCAACAAAACGATGAATGGGCCGGAGCATCACCAGCGTAGCTTGCTAACCACCCATACCAAGGAAATTATTAGCACCGTATGTAATGTAACAGAAGATGGTGTTGGTGTGGTTTCCATCTAAATCCATCCCAACCGTACAATGAAACGTTCCATCCTAGCTACTAGTATGGTGATTTTGCTCAGCTCAAAACACACTGATTTTGATTGCGGCCGGTTTGTCTATACCAGTGGCATATATCATTAATTAGGTTGTCCACACACACCACTCACTACACCGGATGGGCAAACTACTGACAGTCCCAACCTAACGGCGGCTAACGTCTTCGCCATCATCAGCATAAATAAAACCTTTGTGAGAGGCCAGTGCAAACAAACAAATCTTTGTCCCTGGTTGGTCGTCGCCGGCGAAGAAAGCTGAATAAAGGCACCGCCTTTCCACGCCAGGTGTTGTCGTATAGCGTATAGACCGCATACTACACGTACATGATGTGGGGACACGACACCTGCTGCCGTGCCATCGGCATCGCACAACGCACAGCAACCTGGAGTCTGGAGGCCTACGGGACGGCGTATACGCGCAATTGTACGTGTGGCGATACATGTAATGTCAGTTATCAACGCCACTCCATTTATTTAATGTATTGAGTTATACCTTTTGATATCGATCCATGCGATACATGCATGTCTCGATGGGGTGTCTCTATCCATTGCAATCTTGACGCTCTCACGGCTCACGAGTGCGTGGTCCTCGGATCTTAAATTAAATTAATGTAGGGTAGCTCAAATTTTAAAAAGAACATGGCTGACAAGGAAATGCTCTCTCTGAGTCTCTGCGCTATCACCTTTTTGGGCCTTTGGCACCATCTTCCGCGCTTCCGATCCGGTCCACCAGGATAGAAACGTGACATATACTCATGTGTCCATGTCTGTGGTACCACACCACCATGTCGACGTGCGATGGACGATAGATTGCAGCAAGAAATTATTGGACAGACTATATTATTTGTTTGTTTCACTTTCACCAACGCCCGTTTACTCTTAGGGGCCGTTTGAACCCTTTAATTTAAAGGAATTTAAATCTACTTAATAAACTAAGTTATTTGATTTAAAATATAATATATATATTTTTTTCAGGTAGATCGACGTCCCCACCTGATATATTAACCACAGATGCCAGATAACTGGCGGTGGAGAGCAATAGCCCGACAGTACATGGTCCTTAGTTTTGTTACATCCGAGTGGGAGAGGGGGGATGAGAAAAACAATTTGATTCTATAGATCACCATGTTATGTTTTTACTTTACAACTTATAACACGCTTTTTAACTCGCTCCTCTATGATAGAAATGTAACACATAAGTATCTCTCGTATAGATAACAACAATATACGAAATACAAATGTAATCCATATATAATCATATTAGTTTAATTAATACTCCCTCCGCTTCCGTTTACCAAGTGCACCGGCGTTTTTCAGTTTAGCCTTGTTCACTTGAATTTATTTATTTATTTATGACTGATTTTAGTTGTGTCACTGTTAAGAAAATAGACCACGTACAAAAGGGCCGACACACACACGGAGTAACGTGGATAAACGCGGCAACGCCGCGCTACATTTTTCTAATTGAAAAAAGCGAGTTTGCGACCCCAAGTCCAATGCAAAGGTAAAACGCGTAAAGGCTGTGAAGACCAGCTTCTGTGAAAACCAGCTAAGAGTAGCATCACGGATTACATACAGGACCACTATGAAAGACTAAACAGGACACCAATCCAAACATACGGACTCTAAAGCTTACAGGTAAGCATCACGGAGTAGTTGGTAACACGTATCAACTAATACTTTGAAAAGCTTATTAAAGAACACGTAGGCCATAGTCTAAAGTGTTGTTTGTCACGGTAGTAAAACAATTAAACACTTCCTTTTTTACTGCCAACATATGCTATATAAGACGACAATTTGAAGATGGAATTTTGGCCTTTCCCAGTGCTTATGCATTAGGCATTAAATAGTACTGTGCCACACACAGGAATCACAGGATGAAGTCTGACGTGACAATCAACTAAATGAAGAAATAGATGATGCTAATAACTAATCTGGGCAAAAATAACCGATAACCGAACCGAAATAACTGGAACCGAAACCGAAATAACCGAAACCAAAAATTTCGGTTCTCTGTTCAGTTCCTACTTCTCAGGAACCGAATTTAATCAGGTTAATTCGGTTCCCTGCCTTGGTTAACCGAAATAACCGAACAAAACCGAATTTTAGAAGCAAGCCCAATAAACCTTATAACCTAGGCCTAATACCACCTTAACCCTAGATATAAAAGGTGGATAACACCCCCTCATAGCCCTATCGGCCTCACTTTTTTAAATTTTGGTATTGTGCTTTTTGTAAAAAAATCCCTTATTTTTCTATTATTTTTTACTACTTGGATAAATTTTTGGTTAGTTCGGTTCGGAACCGAAACCGAACCGAACTAACCGAAACTGATTTTGCTTGGTTCCAAGAATTGATAAATACCGATCGGTTCCTATTTTTAGGGAACCAAATTTGTGTCAAGAACCGAAGAACCGAACCGATCGGCTCCGGTTAACCGAACGCCCAGACCGACTAATAACATGTGTGGAAGAAACAATCTAGACTAACAATTAAAAAATGAGAAAACCAAAAAAATGATTGGAATTGAATAAAGTAGTTTGCTCGATGCACATTCTCCTTTTTTATTGTTCATGCAAAGACCTTGAGATATAAAGACATTTTTCTCAACTCGAAAGGAGTGAACGCTCGTAGGAATGGAATTGAACTATTCTTATGGTCTTGTTTAGTTTTAATCCAAAAACTTTTCACCCATCACATCAAATGTTTAGACACATACATAGAGTATTAAGGCCATGTTTAGATCCCAAAACTTTACAAGATTCTCCATCACATCGAATCTTTAAACACATGCATGGAGTATTAAATGTAGGTAAAAAAAATAACTAATAGCACAGTTTGTCTGTAAATGTCGAAACGAATCTTTTGAGTCTACTTGGTCCATATTTGGACAAAGTTTGTCAAATAACAACGAAAGTGCTACAGGAACTTTACACCCAAATTCCTACCAACTAAACACCCCCTAAATATAGAATAGAAAAATAACTAATTACATAGATTGTGGTAACTTTACGAGATGATTTTTATAAGCCTAATTAATTTATGATTTGACAATGTTTTGCTACAGTAAATATGTGCTAATAATAAATTAATTAGTCTTAATAATTTTTTCTCATGGTTTGCAAACGGAATATATAATTTATTTTTTATTAGTCTATTTTTAATAGACTAAATTAGTGCCGGAACTTCTAATATGATACACAAAAACTTTTTATGTAGGCACGAATAGTAGCAAGATGATAACAATGCAATAATAACAGTCTGTTGGCTCAACAAATGCTCGATGAACAGGCATGCTGTTCTTTTGCTGCAGGTTTTGAAAATGTCACCGTGTAGGGGAGGTGTCGCTGAAATTTTGAGTTGACGGTATCTTGCTTCTTCTTCTTTGCAGGAGCCGAGCCGGAATGACCCCGATCATCTTCCTCGCTACTACGGTTCTCCCTGCACCGCGTCGCTTCGACACTGCACCGCGTCGCCTTGGCCCCGCTAGCTTGACTCCATTGTCACCCTAGGTAGCCTGACTTCACTGTCACCCTAGGTATAACCCCTCTTCCCGCCTCGTTGTCGTAGATCGCGTAACCCAGTTAGGCGTCTCCCATTCGAAAAAGGTACAGTTGAAAGTATACAGATCTTTGTGTATCTCTAACCGTATCTGTTTCGGATTGCCCACGTTTTCTAGACAACCCGTGAATGTGTAGGTGGATTAGTTTTCATGGTCTGCTCTGATCCGAGATAGAGTTTCGACATCACCTCCATGTTGTTCTTCGGATACACACTCTCCCTACTAGGACATGGACGTGTATCTAGAGAACAACAGGGGGGTTGATGCCCAAATTCTATGTCGGATCGGAGTAGATCATGGAAACTAACCTCATCTACGTATCCACGGTGGGATTAGGACCTATTCTCACTTATTAGATATTAGAAACACAATGTATATGCAATTAATGGTTACATTACTCGCCAATATATATATGTTAGAGGATGGATGACCGTAATTGGATGTACACGGACCGCAGAAGTCAGACTGATTTGACCAGTGAATGGATGATGAAGACCAATGCTTTCTTAAACTGTGCATTTGGCAACGCCGTGAAAGCAGCTAGTCGAGTTTTGTGTCCCTGCATGAATTGTGCAAATAGGAAATGCAAAGGATGAGACGCTCGGTAAAGTTCTTTTTTTTTTAAAAAAAATAATTTCTTTGTCGAGTGCCGGCTAAAGGGCACTTGGCAAAGCCGCCGTAACGGTGGCAGCGTCGTCACACCGTCTTTTCTTTGCCGAGAGCCGCCCCGGCACTCGGCAAAGCCTTTATCGAGTGCCTGACGTTTGGCCCTCGACAAAGCCACCTTAGCTGATAGAAAGTTTGTCATGCGCTCTTTGCCGAGCGTGACACTCGACAAAGAGCATAATTTAGCCATTGACCCCCTTCAGTAGTGTATTTAGCACAGTTGGAGTAGTACTAAACTATAGCAGCTCTCCCGCTGTCTTAAAATAAAGGAAATGTACCAGGATATGGCTTCTAAATTTCGAGGGAATATTGCAATGACCAGGCGTGTACACACACGTACACACGAAAAAGTGGCAATTTGCACAGTTCCAAGCTTCCCAGCAATTTCTTTCTCCCTCCGAAGCGAATCGAACGAAGCCAATCCTCTCTTGCTCTCTGCTTGCTTCCATCTCTTCTTCTCGATCTCTATAAAAACGCCAAGCAGCCCCTGGCACCGTAGCAAGGTCGCAAGACGTACGGTCCTTGATCAGTGACCGCCATGGAGGCGTCGTCGTCGTCGTCGTCGTCTCTGTGGGGCGGCATCAACTCCGGCATCGTGCTGAGCCTCCTCGCCGTGGCGTCGAGCATGCTGTGGCAGGCGGTGCAGGGGCTCCAGCTGCAGCAGTTCTTCGGGCGCTACTCCCGCCGCCTGAACCGCCGCCTCGCCGCCATCCTGGACCCGGACCTCACCGTGACCGTCGCCGAGTACGACGGCGGCCGCATGCGCCGCAGCGACGCGTACAAGGAGGCCAAGGCGTACCTGGAGCGCGCCACGCGGGAGTCCCGCGGCGGCGTGCGCCACCTCAAGGCGGAGCCCGACAAGGACCCCGACCGCGTCCTGCTCAGCATGGACGACGACGAGGAGATCACCGACGAGTTCAGGGGCGCCGCCGTCACGTGGCGCGCCTGCACGGCGCCGCAGCGCGAGGACACCGGGCCGGCCTACTTCTGGGGCGGCCGCGCTGCCCGCACGGAGCGCAGGTCCTACAAGCTCTTCTTCCCCGAGCGCCACCGCGACCTCGTCCTGGGAGAGTACCTCACCCACGTCCGCCGCGAGGGACGCGCCGTCATGGTCAGGAACCGCCAGCGCAAGCTCTTCACCAACATCTCCGGCGACGGCTCCTGGGACTCCGACGGGTAAATACACATACATACTCTGCTCGCGACGGCGCGCTGATGCCGATCGGTTTCATTTGATCGAATTGGAAGAAGCTGATTTTGATGCGCCCAGCATCTGGTCCGACAGTGTGTGGAGCCATGTGGCGTTCGAGCACCCCAAGACGTTCGCGACGCTGGCCATGGACCCGGCCAAGAAGAAGGAGGTGATGGACGACCTCGACGCGTTCCGCAACGGCAAGGACTACTACGCGCGCGTCGGCAAGGCGTGGAAGCGCGGGTACCTCCTGTACGGGCCGCCGGGCACCGGCAAGTCCACCATGATCGCCGCCATGGCCAACCACCTCGACTACGACGTGTACGACATCGAGCTCACGTCCGTGCGCACCAACACCGACCTCCGCAAGCTCTTCATCGAGACCACGGGGAAGTCCATCATCGTCATCGAGGACATCGACTGCTCGCTCGACCTCACCGGCAAGCGCAAGAAGAAGAAGAAGAAGAAGGCGGAGGAGGCCGACGACGACGACAAGAAGGACGGTAAGAAGGAGGAAGAGGAGAAGGAGAAGGAGGAGGACAAGGCCGGCGGCAGCAAGGTGACGCTCTCCGGCGTGCTCAACTTCATCGACGGGCTCTGGTCCGCGTGCGGCGGCGAGCGCATCATCGTGTTCACCACCAACCACGTCGAGAAGCTGGACCCGGCGCTCATCCGGCGCGGCCGCATGGACAAGCACATCGAGATGTCCTACTGCTGCGTCGAGTCCTTCAAGTTCCTCGCCAAGGTCTACCTCGACGTGGACGACCACCCGCGCTTCGATGCCGTGGCGGCGCTGCTGCGGGAGGTGGACATGACGCCCGCCGACGTCGCCGAGAACATGACGCCCAAGGCACCAGGGGAGGACGCCGACTCGTGCCTCGCCGCGCTGGTCGAGGCGCTGGAGAAAGCAAAGGAGGACGCGCTGGCCAAAAAGAAGGCCAAGGAGAAGGAGGAGGCCGGCGCCGCCGATGAGGACGACGACGAGGAGGAGTAGCTGGTGGATGTTGACTTGTTAGTTGCTAGAACTATAGATGCAGAGGGAGCCGGAGAACCTGATCTGATTGTTGGAATGGTCTCCTGAGCTGAGAATAATGCTAACTAGACGATGATTTGATATCTGATCTTGCTTTGATTTTTATGTTACTGTCACACAATGCTACTCTTGTGTTAGGGCTGGCTCGTGCTGATAAATCGACTAATTTGTTGAGAGAGCAAAACATTATTTCACGGTTAAATTTGTATAAATTAAAGACCAATATTACTTCGAATTGGAAGGCTACTCTTTGGATCACTTGAGTTGGCCATACTTTAAAATAACCAATAATCAGTTTGAACTAATATAGCTAGTTGTATTTTAAGCAATGCAAACAGACCAATTATTATATATAGATATATATAACTTGAACAATCGAAAAAGTTGCGTGATCGAGTCGTTGCAATGTTGCAAGTCCAGTCAACAAACTTTGCGTCCGGCCTGTAATCCATCACGACAAAAGGATGGTAAGGACAAAAGGAAAAGAGAACGGTCAAGGAAGCAATTGCTTATTTGGATTTGGATGACTTGGCATCCACCAAAATGCAGTATTTTTTTTTTGACTGACTTATCATATATGCAATTTTGTTTGGATGTGACTTGCACCCCATCCTCATCCAAAATCTGTTGCATTTGCATCGTCACCTGGCTATCCCTGTCTCAGCATGAGCCACAATAATGGTATTTTTCGGTCTTCATCAAGGATTGGTGGATAGTCATTGCGTTTGTACTCGGAGTCCCAAGAAGGGGTCTCCTAGCAAATTAGGAGATTTGGAAAAGGAGATAAATGCATTTCCTAGATTTCGTTGCCGTGTACTCTATCTGTTGGTTTTCGTTTCCTAAGAAATAACATTAATTAAATATATATTAAAAAATATTAATATTTATGGTACATAATTACTATTATCGGAAAGATTTTTGAATCTAGTTTTAGTACAATCAATCAAATGGAGTGGGAGAGGAATGACTAGTCTCACAAAGAAGTTTAGACAATAAAAATGTCTAAGAGAGTGAGCCTAAACCGGCCAACAACTATATATAGAGCTCCCTCACATGAGAGAGCCGATGCCACCCACACCTCATTTTCTACGGGGGCATCGAACGCGCCGATGAGGCACATCAGACGCTATCTAAGCATCAGACGCTAGGCCAGCGTCCTATGCTTAGATTGCTGCCACGCGTCTCCTCATATTCAACCATAGCCACCAGATCCCAATGGCTAGAATCCTCTGCGCAACGTTAATGTTGGATAAGACGCCCCGATCCAGCGTTCGATGTCTTGTCAGAAAACATAACGGCTAGTCGCGCTTACATCAGACGCTCGCACAGTGCCACATCGGACACTACAGGACCAGCATCTGATGTCTACGCAGAAAGCATCCAGAGAGCTCCTGCGGACATCGGCGCGTTCGATGTTGCCACATCGGACGCTCCCCAGCGCCCGATGCTCCCCTGAGAACAACCCTAGGACACGTCACAGACATCGGACGCTGGAACAATGTTTTCTCAGCGTCCGCCACAGCGTCGATGCCACTCAGACAACACAGCTCGGCTAGGGTTTGCCATCATACACTACCCCCAGCGTCCGATGCACATCAGACCAGCGTCCGATGGTACTCAGAGAGCACAGAATCAATCTCCACTTCATCCCTTTTGCACTTGTGTTAACTCCACCAAATTTCCACTGCTTGTGTACGTGAGTTAGCATTTGTCAAGCACTTTTTCAAGGGATGTTAGCACACACTAGAATATATATGCACCTGCAAAGTGTAGATCATCTAGTGGCACTTTGATAACCGCATTTCACAAATGAGTTCCACTCCTCTTAATAGTATGACTATCAATCCTAAATGTTATCACACTCTCTATAGTGTCTCGATCACCAAAACAAAATGACCCTATGCATATACCTTTGCCTCTAGCCCATTTTCTTTTTCTCTTTCTTCTTTTCCAAGAATTAGAGCCCTTGATCACCATCATGTGGACATCACCATCCATCTAGCTCCATCACTTGGTGTTGGACCAACCTATCTCATATACACTTAAGCATAGGGTTAGTCCAATAGATTTCATCAATTAACCAAAACCAAACTAGGGCTTTCAATCTCCCCCTTTTTGGTAATTGATGACGACCTTTACAAAGATATGAATTAAGTTCATTTTTGAACTTGTGTTGCTTGTCCAAGCATTGAGTCATGATAGCAAATTGGACAATCATCACAAATTCGATTTTGATAGTACTAGCTCCCCCTATATATGTGATTCATGAGTTTGGTTCAATATGTTCACATATGTATGGATAGACATGTTGGAAGAGTTACTACTATCAAATGATGCTAAGGTATAAAAAATTAGACCTCTGAAGCATGTTACAATCGGAGTTGCCATCATACACCATCCTTACCACCTTCGGTAACTAGACATTCATCAAAATACCATACAAGTTCTATTTTCTAGCATACATCACACAAGCATGTAGATTTGAATTGAAAGCTTGCAATGCAACAATTCGTATGTATATGCACATACAAATGCAACAAATAAGTTCATGAGCTTGCTCCCATAATTCATCCTCCCCCTTTGTCATTACCATCTCCCCCCTTTCATTATCAATCTTTTCTCCCCTTTCATTAACAATCTTTTCCCCCCTTTGTCATTCTAAGATATCTATCTTTGTTCATTCTCTCCCTCTTTGTCATTAAGTACCATAAAAGACACACCAATTTTAGTTGGAGAAAGTCAATCAATGGGGTGAATAAGATCATATTATGGCTTAACCAAGCAAACGAACATAAGATATTTAACATGGTTTGCTCTAGAGTAAGCTTCTTCACACATCTTTCAATGGTTATCTTATTCACGTCGGTTAAACACTTGAATGCTTGTTTCCAAGATTAAACACTAGGTTTACAAGCTCATCAACATGTCATATGCTACCACTAGGTCAAGATAGACAAACAAGCTATAGTGACACGATATATACATCAAATTCATTTGATTTCCATGAATGAGCCTAATAAAATGAGAGGATGACTATATGATCTAAGCATAAAAGATCTTATATTTGTATGAATGCCATGTCACATAATTTATACCTTTGCTTTGTCAAAGGAGAGGCATGTCATATAATGGGGTGCATCAACTCATGTTGGAGAAATCAAGTATGCTCAATTCATTTCTCAACTTGCAAAACCTCTTCTCATCAAGTGGTTTGGTGAATATGTCGGCTAGTTGATCATCGGTTCCCATATTTTCAATTGAAATGTCACCCTTTTGTTGATGGTCTCTTATGAAGTGATGTCTAATATCAATGTGCTTTGTTCTTGAATATTGAACTGGATTGTTGGTTAGCTTCACCACACTTTCATTGTCACATAGCAATGGCACTTTCTTGAATTTTATTCCAAAGTCATCCAAAGTTGCCTTCATCCATAACAATTGTGCACAGCAACTCCCGACAGATATGTATTCGGCTTCAGCGGTTGAGAGTGCAACACTATTTTGTTTCTTTGATGACCATAAAACAAGTGATCTTCCAAGTAGTTGACATGTGCTCGAAGTGCTCTTTCTATCAACTTTGCATCCCGCATAGTTGGAGTTCGAATATCCAATTAACTCAAAGCTCGGCCCCTTGGGATGCCATAATCCAACATCTTGTGTATGTTTGAAATACCTCAATATTCTCTTTGTTGCCTTCAAGTGACTCTCTCTTGGTGAGGATTGAAATCTTGCACACATGCATACACTAAACATGACATCCGATCTTGAAGCGGTCACATAGAGTAAGCTTCCAATCATAGACCTATACAACTTTTGATCAACCATGTTGCCATTAGCATCACTATCCAAGTGTCCATTTGTGCCCATAGGAGTGCTAATTGCCTTTGCACCATCTAGACCAAACTTCTTGAGCATGTCCTTGATGTCCTTGCCTTGACTCACAAATGTACCATTCTTCAATTGCTTGATTTGAAGTCCAAGGAAGTAACTAAGATCTCCAATCATTGACATCTCAAACTCACTTGCCATCATTTCACCAAACTCTTCACAAAACTCTTGATTGGTCGATCCAAAGATAATGTCATCATCATATATTTGCAACACAAACAAGTCTTTGCCTATCTTCTTGGTGAAGAGAGCAGTGTCAACCTTTCCCATCTTGAACCCTTTAGAGAGTAGGAAGTCCCTCAACCTCTTATATCATGCTCTAGGAGCTTGCTTCAAACCATAGAGTGTCTTCTTTAGCTTGTACACATGGTTGGGTTTCTTGTCATCTTCAAATTCGGGTGGTTGTTGAACAAATACCAACTCATTGATGTATCCATTTAGAAATGCACTTTTGACATCCATTTGATACAACATGATGTTGTGAGCGCATGCATAAGCCAATATAATTTTTATTGCTTCCAATCTTGCAACTGATGCATATGTTTCTCCAAAGTCCAGACCTTCAACTTGAGTGTAACCTTGTGCTACCAATCTTGCTTTGTTTCTCACAACTATTCCATCTTCATCTTGCTTGTTGCGAAAGACCCATTTGGTTCCAATTACATTGTAGTTCTTTGGTCTCTCAACTAATTCCCATACTTGATTGCGGGTGAAGTTATTTAGCTCTTCATGCATAGCATTAACCCAATCAACATCCATCAAAGCCAATCTAGATCTTTGGTTGGCTCGAATGATGATACAAATGAATATTGTTCATAAAATGAAGCCAATCTAGATCTTGTTTGCACACCACTTCTAATGTCACCAACAATTTGATCAATTGGATGATCTCTTGCAACATTGGTTGGTTGGAGTATTTGCACTTGATTGCCTTGTTGAGATGAACTAGCTACTTGTTTATCTTAATTACTACTTGATTGAACATGAGAACCACTAGCTTGGTTTGCATGAACTTGTGCATTGGAGAACATTTGATCATCTTCATCATCAACCGCTTGTCTTGGCCTAATATCTCCAATATCCATATTCTTCATAGCATTTTCCAATTGAGTGTCTCTCACATCATCTAGATTTTCATGTTCATCTTGAGAGCCTTCAATTGATTGAATTGAACATTCTTGAATCCCCGGTCATGTGTTGAGTGCATCCACTATCAAGCACCCAATGCCTTCCCCTGGCTTTATAATTGACCTACAAGAAAAGATCAATTCTTTTTAGGTACCAAACCTTTTTGGGTCCTCCAATGTTAGTGACCAAACTCTTTGGTACCCAAATGACTTTCTTATTTGATCCCACAATTGGTGTACCAATGAATTTAGCTTTCACACCATTAACACCCTTGGTAAGAAAATAGCAAAAATCAAATTGAATTGAGGATACACATGAATTCTTGTTCTTGCTCTTGAAATATTGCTCTACATGCCCGGATTGCTTGCACTTGTTGCAATACCGACCATTACTTATCACAAACCTAGTCTTGTGAGTAGCAAAAGCTGCCTTGCCATTCTTGGGGGTATAGCCCAATCCCTCTTTGTTAAGGGAGAACCTTTGGCTACCCAAGCACTTAAGCAAGCGGACCTCACCACCATAGGCTTTGCCTAAAGCGTGAGTGAGCTCATTTACCTCCTTCTTCAATGTCTCACTTTCAACCATGAGTGATGCATCACAAGTGAAGCCATCATCCATAGATGAGGTAGTAGTAGATGTGCTACATGAAGGATTAGTGGAGGCAATAACAATAGGCTTGTAAAAGGATTCATTAATGATATCACATGTTAAGCCTATGTCATTTGTTTCTACCTTTTCCTCTACTTTCTCAATTTTAGCTTGATTGATTAGAGAGGAGTGGGCTTTCTTAATCTTGGTGTGAGCATCATCAAGCTCCTCATGGGCTTCCACTAGCCTCTCATGAGATGCATTTAGCTCCTCAAAGGATTGCTCAAGAGATTTTAGTCTCTTTTGCAATTCTTTGCACTCCTTTCTTTTCTTATCAAAGTGCACTCTAGCATCATCAAGCATAAAAATTAATTCATCTTTTGTGGGTTCATCATCATCCTTATCATTATCGCTCTCATCATCATCGGATTATACCTTTGTGGCCTTAGCCATGAAGCATAATGGAGTGTCGAAGATGGAGGGCTTGTCATTGATAGCAATGCTTGCAAGAGCCTTCTTCTTGATTGTCTTGCGGTCATCATCATCACTATCACTTGTAGATGCATCACTATCCCAAGTGACCACATATGAGTGCCCCTTCTTCTTCTTGATGAACTTCTTCTCTTTCTTCTCCTTCTTGCTCTTCTTGTTGTCATCATCATTTTCACTATTGTATGGACATTGAGCAACAAGATGATCTTTGCTTCCACACTTGAAACATCTTCTAGGTCCATCCTTGTTCTTGTATGAGGTCTTCTTCCTCCTTGCCCGATAGCCCTTCTTCTTCATGAATTTGCCAAATTTCTTGACAAATAAGGCCATCTCTTCATGTTCATCATCACATGCATTGGAGCAATCATCTTCACTAGATTCTTCTTTCTTTGCTTTGCCCTTGCTCTTGGATGATGATGTTGTGGCTTTGAATGCCACACTCTTCTTCTTCACATCTTTCTTCTCTTCTTCTTCATTTTCTTCTCTATAAGTATCATCGGTCATCACATCACCAAGTACTTGGTTTGGTGCCATTGTGTCCAAACCGCTCCTCACTAGCAATGTGACCAACATACCAAATCTCTTTGGGAGACACCTCAAGAACTTGTGTGAGAAGTCTTTGTCCTTCAGTTCTTCTCCAAGTGCTTTGAGATCATTGACAAGCACTTGAAGCCTATTGAACATCTTCGACACACCCTCATCTTCTTTCATCTTGAAACTTGCAAACTTCTCTTTGAGATGTATGCCTTTGCACCCTTGACCGCTTGATTGCCCTCATATGACTCTTCTAGCTTCTTCCAAGCCTCATTTGCCATCTCCATGCCCTTGATTTGCTCAAACACATTTGGATCAACTGCATCATGAATAGCACTAAGAGCAATGTCATTATTTTGCATCTTTTCTTCTTCGACATTGGTGAGGTGCTCCGCATCGGCAATCTCAATCTTTGTTTCCACCACACTCCAAATCTTTCTATTGATTGACTTGAGGTGAGTGGTCATCTTTGCCTTCCAATAGCTATAATTTGTGCCATCAAATTGGGTGGCCTTTTGGTATTGTTGATTTGAGCCATTTTGACACCAAAGGTTGTTAAGCCTCAAATTAACGGTGACCTCGGCTCTGATATCACTTAAAAGGTCCTAAATGGCTAGAGGGGGGTGAATAGCCTAATAAAAATTATACAACAACACTAAACAACTTTGTTAGTAAACTAAATGGCGAAGCACAAGTTGCGCTATCTCTAAGTCTAATGCAAGCCACCTATTTACAATTCTAGATAATTATGATCTCTATTGTCACACAAGGCTAGGTTGCTAGATTACAACTATGTGAGCAATATGAACAAGTAAATATGGAACTCTACACAATAAGCAATGTAACTAGCAACAAGTAGATACAATTACTCATAGCAACAAAGAGGTAATGTAAATACTAGAGATGGAGAAATGTATATACCGAGCCGGGCAAGTGATCAATACAATAGCTATCAAATGAAGTCCTCGGAGATAATATCACACAAAGATTTTTCCATCGAGGTTCACTTGCTTGCAGGCAAGTTATGTCCTCGTTGTAGCGATTCACCCACTTGGAGGTTCATGAGCTAATTGGCATCACACGACAAACCCTCAATAGGGTGCCGCACAACCACACCACAAGATGGGGATCCACAAGCTACAAACAATCCATAGAGTTACCTTTTGCGATCACCCTGGGGATGGTACAAGAAACCCCTCACAAATCATCGATCGGAGCCGGAAACAATCACCACCTTCCGCTCAACGATCCTCACTGCTCCAAGTCATCTAGGTGTCGACAAACACCAAGAGTAACAAGCGAAATCTGCAGCGAAACACAATCACCAAGTGCCTCTAGATGAACATACTCATGCAATGCACTTGGCTCTCCCAAATCACTCTCTAAATGATGAACAATCAATCAAATGGAGTGGGAGAGGAATGGCTAGGCTCTCAAAAGAGTTTAGGCAATCAAAATGTCCATGAGAGTGAGCCCAAACCGGCCAACAACTATATATAGAGCTCCCTCACATGAGATAGCTGATGCCACCCACACCTCATTTTCTACGGGGGCATCGGACACGCCGATGAGGCACATCAGACGCTAGGTCAGTGTCTGATGCTTAGATTGCTGCCACGCGTCTCCTCAGATTTAGCCACAGCCGCCAGATCCCAACGGCTAGAATCATCTGCGCAACGTTAATATTGCATCGGATGCTACATCGGACACGCCGATCCAGCGTCTGATGTCTTGTTAGAAAACATAACGGCTAGTCGCGCTTACATCAGATGCTCGCACCATGCCACATCGAACGCTACAGGACCAACATCCAATGTCTATGCAGAGACCATTCAGAGAGCTCCTGCGGACATCGTACGCGTTCGATGTTGCCACATCGGACGCTCCCCAGCGCTCGATGCTCCCCTGAGAACAACCCTAGGACACGTCACAGGCATCAGACGCTGGAACAGTGTTTTCCTAGCGTCCGCCACAACGTCTGATGCCACTCAGACAACACAGCTCAGCTAGGGTTTTCCATCGAATGCTACCCCTAGCGTCCGATGCTACTCAGAGAGCACAGAATCAATCTCCACTTCATCCCTTGTGCAAATGTGTTAACTCCACCGAGTTTCCACTACTTGTGTACGTGAGTTAACATTTGTCAAGCACTTTTTCAAGGGATGTTAGCATACACTAGAATCTATATGCACATGCAAAGTGTAGATCATATAGTGGCACTTTGATAACCGCATTTCATAAACAAGTTCCACTCCTCTTAATAGTACGACTATCAATCCTAAATGTGATCACACTCTCCATAGTGTCTCGATCACCAAAACAAAAGGTTGTTGACATCTCTTAGCATCACCTCAGATAACGGCGCCAGAAATGTAGGTAGACAAATCTAACATCATTACCCTTAACGCTAGGTTGTCACCACTAGCAGCAACACTAGAGATGTGGTTGTATTTATTATCATGCCCTTATAAAATATGAAATGAGATTATCTGCAAGCACACAGATAAAATACACCTGTTGTAGCATTTCACCTAGGAGAGTTTCCAAGGTATCGTTATTTATATTATGCCCCTACTTCTAAGACTCAAGAGAGTGGCAGGAGATAAACTTCTACAAACTATAACACACACATGTATGATTATGATAAGAGTTCCACTAGATCTACTCAACACAAGAATCAATCATATATGATAAATAAGGTAAATGAAATAGAACAAAGTAAACCAAAAAGAGTTTCACAGAGCATTCCCATCCAAAGTTTGATCATAACTAGAACTAGAAAGAGATAGATTAACTTCCTAATATGGTTCTAACTATAGGTCATAGACTACGTCAATTAGTGCAATTATGTTTAGCAATCATGGTTAGAATAAATTATATTTATACGCAGGAGACATCACGTATGGAGGATCAGATCCAGAGTCTATCCCCTCCGGGTGACCAGGTCTTACTTGGCCTATATTCAGGGAGTGGACTACAAAGGAATCAATGAGGCTATAAGAGTCACCCTCGCGAACTACCACTTGCTGGCTCGGAATATAGGGTGCATTCGCAGGTAAACAACGTATAAGCACCACGCTTACACAATGTTGACCACTCACCCCTTGATCATCGGAATGAGCACTATACGAACAAGGGCATAAACATAAAGATACCCTAGATATGCTAGACATAAAATCAAAGTAGACGATGAACATTATAATTATGAACATGAAATAGTAACAAGTCATATCAAGTATCAACTAGAACAAGAACTAGAAGATGAATAAGAACTAGAAGAACAATTAGAAGTAGAATTAAACATAAAGATGAAATAGAAGGGTAATTAGAACTAGATTAGAACACAAAGATGAACTACAAGAGAGAAGTTACAAGGCTAATTACCTAGCCTCCTCGCGACTAGATCCAGAATCCGAGCTCCCCTCGACTTTTCTAATTCTATTCTAGCTATGCCCTAGGATGGTGGAGCTCTTGGTCGTCCTCTCAAGGCTACCTCTGAACTAAATGATTGATCTATGCTATTGAGATTGAGATGCGATGATCGATGCTCTCAGAGGGTCTGAGGTTTCTTTTATAGCCTGGTGGGATGAACCGTAGCCCTCGGATCAAATCGACCTTGAACAAGGGCTTAGATGCGCCGAAGAGGTCGATTAGGTCACGTTCCACGAATATGGGCCGGGGAGGCTCCTGGCCCTGGCCGGGCGGCCCCACCTGGCGGCCACCTGGCCCCGTCTTTGGTGTGGTGTCTTCTGGACCTTCCTCGTTGCCCTAACGTGGCTTTCCATCTATTTGCGCAATTCGTCATGTTGGAGTAGGACTCTACCTTTTTCCATCTGCTGTAAAACACCCTGAAGATAGTAATTCACCAAAGCTATGGAATCTGTCAATTTAGCCCCTCGATTATATTGCTTGGTGATCACTCCAAGTTGTTCTAGAAGCTTCCATGTCGTATGCAACAAGGACTCTTGCTCTGGGACTCCAAATGTAGCAAACCATATGTCCGTTTCGATCGTCTCAATGAGCTCTACACAATGGTGTACTCTGATTCTTCACTTGAGATACTTTCTTATGATGAAATATTGAATATCCTGTAAAACAAGTGAGAACAACACAACTTGTGAAACTTGTTAGAATCAAACTCTATAGCTACACTCTTTGGATCATTCTAGGTCATTTATGAGGTTAGTTGATGGTTTAAATAGGAGTTAACTACCGTCAACAATGACCCTATGCATATACCTTTGCATTTAGCCCATTTCATTTTTCTCTTTCTTCTTTTCCAAGCATTAGAGCCCTTGATCACCATCATGTGGACATCACCATCCATCTAGCTCCATCAATTGGTGTTGGACCAACCTATCTCATATACACTTAAGCATAGGATTAGTTCAATAGATTTCATCAATTAACCAAAACCAAACTAGGACTTTCAGATGGGAGACATCCTGTTCGTTTTAAACTTATCAGCACGACTTATCGGTCATGGTACATTGTTTTTCTCTCACAACAAAACTACATTGTAGTCATAACTAATGATGAACTAACATCTCATACATCAACTGATTGTTGTTCTGTAGATTTCAGTAACTCTGAAACTGAGTTGGCCAAGGGCAATGTGGAGACCGACGCCAACATACACCTGGCGAATAGAATCCATGGGCCACGATGGCGACCGAGGTTTCTCTTTTTTCTGATCATGGAAGGCTCGTGTTGTCGTGGGAGTTGGCTACCCTCGGGATGGTTACGATCTATGAAACACGGATACTTCGAGAAAGGCACGTATCGCGTATCCGATACGTATCGGATACCGATACGCCTCCGATACACCTTTGATACGTATCTGACGAGTATTCGGAAAACAAGAAAAAAGAAAAAATCGGATACGCCATCCGATACGTATCCTAGGACGTATCCTAGGAGTATCTTAGGAACAACGGCCGACAGTTAGTGCTGTGGGGAAGGAGCAATTAGAGTCGGATGGCGATGGACACACAAGGGAGAGAAGCGTTTGCGGCTACATGAAAGGTGTGTACCGCTGGGAAAGATAGATGAATGGATAAGGATAAGGTGTTGCTGGTTTTTTTAGAGGAAGGTGCTCCTAGTTATGCGTACGAAAGGGGAAGGAGTATTGACTATTGACAAGATGAGTTGGACTCTTTTGATAGGCTTTTCTTTTGACTAGAGGTTCACCAGTGTACTGGTTCTTTTTTTATATTATATACATATGAATATACACTGTCCTCTAAAAAACATATGAATATACACTATTATTTATTTTATTAAAAAATATAAAACGTATCGGCTGGAAGGTCGAGATGGCGGACTAGAGGGGGGGTGAATAGTCCTTTTTAAAATTAAACGTAGCGGCTAACCGAAACAAATGCGGAATTAAAACTATCGGTCTAGCCAAGACTACACCCCTCTACCTATACTCTATGACACCTTACAAAAGATCCTAATCAATGCAAATAAGGTGTCGGGCTAGCTAGAGCTCACCTAACCAATTCTAGAAGCAAGGTCACACAAGCCTATGTGAAAGTGTAGTCGCACCCAATGTGGGTTTTGGCTAATTAATGACAATCAAATTAGGGACTAACCAGTTTATAAAAGCATGTATGCAGGTGTTAGTCCTTTGAAAGATTTGAAACGTTGAAATCTCGTGAACAAAGCACGTAGGATATTTTTGGACATAAAGATGCCTAGCTCAAGTGGTAGTTTAAAATTTCAATTTTAAACTTGAGTTATAGGTAAGCCGGACTATGAAGAGGGTCACAAAGTAAGTTGGCTAGATGTGGAGAAAAGTGCTCAAATCGACTAACCTTAGTTCGCTTGAGAGACACCGCACAATCACGAACACGTAGAGGGTAATTTCATATGGTCGGTGGTACCGACCACGGCTTCTCTGCGCAGCGCTCTAACACCCTCTCTGTGTTGGTCAAAAAATGACCTGGCGGTAGTACCGCCATTGTAAGGACCTGTGTGGCCTAGAGGGGGGGGTGAATAGGCCTGTCAAAAATCACAGCTTAAAACTAAATTAGATAGGCCCGGCACTACCGCCCTGTGCCCGGCACTGCCGGCCTCAGCGCGGTACTGCCGCGCAGATGAAGACCAGAAGCTGCAATTCGAAATCTAACCACAATTTGCAGATTCTATATGAATAGGAATGTAACAATAGGCTATATGAACCAGCAGAAACAACTACTCCAAGCCAAATATGAAAGATAGAGTAGATCGAGCCAAACCCTAGAATATATCACAAGCTCATGAACATAGAGAATGAAACTAAGCAAGCACGCGAGACAAGTGATTTATCCCGTGGTTCAGCTCGCCACCAAGGCTTGCCTACCTCCACGTTGTTGAGGTTGACCACTTAGGTCATGAGCTTTGCAACTCAACCTCGTTCTCAAGTCAAGGAACCAAATCCTTGAGGTGAGGGGTAATCTTACTAGCTGCACAAGTGATTACAAACCTCCCTAGGCCGCCACACGAGTTAGCAAGGCTCTAGGGCGACGCCTAGCCGGCTAGGGTTCCAAGAACCCAAGAGTAATAGAAGCAAATCCACCGGCTATGGCTCAAATCAAGTGCTCTAGGCAGTAGATCTCAGCTAGGGCTCCTCTTTGGTGAAGGTTTGAGCCTCTCAACCACTTGGAATCAATGGGAATGAAGATTTTGGTGGTTGGGAGCTTGGAGGGCCTTCAATGGAGAAGAAGGAGCTTGTCTGGAGGTAGGTGGAGTGAATGGTCGTAGTTGACCGTTGGGGGGCAGAGGGGGTGATGTAAATACCCCCTGCCATCCAACGGGCAGTTTAAGTCGCGGCAGTGCCGGCCGCGGCCCGGCACTGCCGCGCCTAGAGCGGCACTGCCGCGCCTACCAAGCAGACAGGTATAAATCTGAGTTAAGTGCAGCTGTCTTTGGTTGGAAATGTGGATGGTTTGGGTTGGTTTGAGCACATATCATTCAGCCATATCAATGAATTTGCATTCCCCCTTTATAGTACGGCATTCCTAAACTCAAGTAATCAAAATAAAATATCTTTGAAGCGCTTTGAGTTCGGAACCGACGAAATGTAGTGTGAGGGGTCCACCAACGCATATACACCATCCTTTCTTAACATAACCTGCTTATCAACTTTATAAATCTCATTAGTCCTCTAATCGTGTGGTCATTATCACCAAAACCCACAATTAGGGCTTGATTGCACTTACAATCTCCCCCTTTTTGGTGATTGATGACAACACAATTAGAGCTTACAAGAGAAGGGTATAAAACTGAGATTTTGAAGCTTAGGTGTGAAACCTCCCCCTAAATGTGTGAATGAGAGCTGAATTCTCAAATTGGCATAAAAGGCCAACATTCACATATTAAAGTGGAATATAGGTTCAGTTTCACATCTGATAGCTTTGTGGGGTGCAATTAAACTGTGTCAATAATATAACGTGATGCGAATGACAGTTTAAGCACATCAGAGGTGTTTCCTGTCTTTTGCCAGAGCGGCACTGCCGCTCTGGGCGCGGCACTGCCGGGGCCCGGCACTGCCGGCCCTGGAGCGGCACTGCCGCTCAGGCAACAGTCAGCAAACGCAGCGGACAATATATAAAACCACAAAGCATATATCAAACTGATCTAAACAAGATAGCACAAACTAAATAAAGCAGGTAAATGATACATGTCCACATCCAAGCATACGAAGTAGTACGATAGAGTATATTACAGAAATAGAGTTTTAAACGGTCCAACTCTCTCATCTCACAACTACAACTAAAGATGGGGACATGAAAAGCTGAAAAAGTGTTGTACCCCCTTCTCTTCACCTACTTCTCCCCCTTTGGCAACAAGTCACCAAAAAGAGCAAAGAGAGAAGAGAAGAGTGTCCAAGCACTCAATCATCATCCGATGCAACCTTGTCCCACTCAACCTCATCTTCTTCCTCTTCTTCCTCCTCCTCATCATCGTCGTCGTCGTCGGAGACCACGGCCTTGCCCTGACGGTGGGTGGTACTGGTGTAGCGGGTCGAGGCGGAGGCACGTGAAGACCGACGAGGTGGCACTGGCACTATCTCCTCCTGCTCCTCCTCCTCGTCATCATCATCTATGTCGTCGGACTCAAGACTGGAGAGGTCAAAGCGAGGTGGAGAGCGGGGTGGAGGTAACGGCGAACGTCCCGCCCGCTCTCGCTCTGCGCGCTGCTCAACAAGCGCCTGGTGTGCCGTCTCGGCTGCGTAGGTGCAGGTAGAAAAGATGGCCTTGATCCATCGTGCTAGCTTGCTCTTCTTCTTCCTCTGATAGGAAGGGCGAGAGCTCTCAGGCCTGTCACTAGCTGCTGCCCCTGCTGAACCTCCTGCTGCCGCCTTCTTCTTCTCAGCCCTGTACGGCTCATGCAACCCATCCTTAACAAAAGAATGTCCGGAGACCATCTCAATCATAAACATGATATAAGGTGCATATAGAACTGCCTTCCTAGCATCCTCTGCTGCAACCTGAAGCTCGGTCCAAATAAAGCTGGATATAGAAAAAGGTCTAGCCTGAGGGGCCATCCTAGCCAACATATTCCTGCCATATCCATACAAGTTAGAATGTGACCCTCCCTTCGGGTTGAGCGTCTGCCTGAATAGGTTGTTGAGCATGTAGTAGAAAGGTTTCAGCCCCTTCACCAACCCATCAGCCTTGCTAGGATCATCATATAAGTGGGCAATCTCACTGTCTGTCAGCGTCCTCTCATCATGCAGGTTATCCAACTGCCTGTCATCGCTGCCCAAGCCAAGGATCCTACTAAAGGTCTCATAGGTGACCTTGTAGTGGCGACCCTCGGTCATCCAGTGCATCTCCTCCAGCATATTATCAACATATAGAGTGGCATGAAACTGAGAAATGATCTCCACATTCCAGTTGTACTGGAAACCCATCAAATCATACATATTTCTTCTCTTGCATGCAGCTATCACCCTGTTGATCTCACTGTCAGTCTTGGCCTCAAGATGCTCCCAATCTACATATCTCATACTTAGAATCTTGGACTTTTTGGCATTGAACAGGACTGAACGGTAGAAATCTGAATGAAATTCATTCCAGAACCTGTAGTCAATCCCCATGTCCTTTGGAGCATTGTAGGGATTTTGCTGACGCTGTGCCTTCACTGACGAGAACTGCTGGTGGTAGGACACCACCTGTCTGGGCCTGGTGTCCTGTGGTGCCCTCTCCAAAACATCCTCCTCATAGGGCTGGATGTGGTCTCTGCTGACCTCTGCTAGGTGCTCTGGAGTGGCAGGGTAAAGATCTTCCCTGATCTGACGACCCTGCATCTGGAGACGGATCTCGTCTCGTATCTGCTGCCTAGCTGAACTGCCTCCTTGGGAGCGAGCACCACCACGAACGGCTGGCTGCTTGCTCCTCCCCCTGAGCGGGTCCAACCTCCTCTTGGTCCTCCTCTCTTCATCGCTTCCTCCCGACATCTAAAACATGAACACTGTGTGTTAGAAGACCGTATAAGGACTGGTAGATCATAGAGAGGCAATAGAAATTGATGGAACAGGTGTTGGCTGGATCAGAACTCTGCACAGAGTCCGGCACTGCCGCTCTTGGAGCGGCACTGCCGGGGCCCGGCATAGCCGCGCTGGGCGCGGCACTGCCGCGCAGGCAGACCGGATCTGAGCCAAACAACACCACATCCACCACCTCTACTACTCCCCTATCATCTACAAACCCTCCTACAACCTCTAAGAACAATATCCATGGCGCATTTTATAAATCGAAAAAGTTAGGGTTAGGGATTTGAATCTTCACCTTGGGGAAAGAAGAAGAGGGATGGAGTCCCTTGGTGAAGAGGAAAGCGAGCAGCACGGAGAGAGACCCGAGCGGCACTACCGCTGGCCGGAAGCTCCGGGGAGTCGTCGGCCGGTGGAAGAGGTCTCGGTCACCTCCAAGTCGCCCGTGAGAGAGAGAGAGAGATAGGAGAGAGAGTTACGGTGGTGAAAGTGAATGGATGAGGGAGAGAGAGGGGAAGTCACGGGTAGAATAGGAAAGAAAACTTTTTCCCTGT
Organism: Coix lacryma-jobi var. lacryma-jobi; assembly: GCA_009763385.1. Taxonomy (NCBI): domain Eukaryota; kingdom Viridiplantae; phylum Streptophyta; class Magnoliopsida; order Poales; family Poaceae; genus Coix; species Coix lacryma-jobi. The sequence goes on along the minus strand of CM019825.1, from coordinate 153,327,442 downwards.
GACCCCACTCGGTAACTCACCAATCAGACTGAATCGGTAAGCCGCGGCACTGCCGCGCCAGGCGCGGCACTGCCGGGGCCCGGCACTTCCGCGCCTGGCCCGGCACTGCCGGCCTGTTACCAACAGAGAGAGTTATTCTCTATTATACTACAGCTTATTCTTGGAGTGGACAAGTACCTCTTGCATGATATGACCAGCAGCAAGTAATCAATGCAGAACAATGGTCATACCAAGCAAGTTTCTTTCAAAGATTTTGAAACACAATATTAAAGTTTTTGAAATTTGTTTTACCTAGGTCGAACTAGTTGATCAATCAAGCATGCTAGGTTTCAAACTAAGTTACGAGAGTCAAGTATATTTAGTTCACTCCTTAAAGCACAAAACCTTGACTCATCTAGAGGCTTAGTGAAGATATCGGCTAGTTGTTTGTCGGTGCTCACATGTTTGATGGCGATATCTCCTTTGATTTCATGATCTCTCAAGAAGTGATGCCGGATGTCTATGTGTTTGGTTCTTGAATGACACACTGGGTTGTTTGCTAGCTTTATGGCGCTCTCATTGTCACACAAGAGTGGGATATGAGTAAATTGACATCCGAAATCACGAAGGGTTTGCCTCATCCAAAGTAGTTGCGCACAACATGCACCTGCTGCAACATACTCGGCCTCGGCTGTGGATAGGGCTACACAATTTTGCTTTTTAGAACTCCAAGACACTAAGGAGCGTCCAAGGAATTGACATGTCCCCGAAGTGCTTTTTCGATCTACCTTGCAACCGGCGTAATCGGAATCCGAATAGCCAAGTAGATCAAACTTGGAGCCCTTAGGATACCACAAGCCAAGGTTTGGAGTGTGAACTAGATATCTCAAGATTCTCTTAACGGCCACTAAGTGACACTCTTTCGGGTTAGCTTGAAATCTAGCACACATGCACACACTAAGCATAATATCGGGCCTAGATGCGCATAAGTAAAGGAGGGAGCCAATCATGGAACGATATACCTTGATGTCCACAGCTTTTCCTTCCTTATCAAGATCAAGATGTCCATTAGTTGGCATGGGTGTTTTGATAGGCTTAGCGTTCACCATGTCAAACTTCTTTAACATATCATGGGTGTACTTGGTTTGGCAAAGAAAAGTCCCTTCCTTCAATTGCTTGATTTGAAACCCAAGGAAGAACTTGAGCTCACCCATCATAGACATCTCAAATCTTTTAGTCATGATCCTACTAAACTCATCACAAAAGGATTTGTTAGTACTACCAAATATTATGTCATCGACATATATTTGGCACACAAAGATATCTCCATTGACTTTATGAGTGAAGAGAGTAGGATCGGCTTTGCCTATTTCAAAGCCTTGTTTGAGCAAGAATTCCTTAAGGCATTCATACCATGCTCTAGGTGCTTGCTTAAGCCCATAGAGCGCCTTTCGGAGTTTGAAGACGTGGTTGGGAAACAGTGGGATCTTCAAAGCCCGGTGGTTGCTCGACATATACCAACTTCTTGTATAGGGCCATTGAGGAATGCACTCTTCACATCCATTTGATATAGCTTGAATTCATGATGGGCTGCATAGGCTAGAAGAATCCGAATGGCTTCAAGTCTTGCAACCGGTGCATATGTTTCTTCAAAGTCCAGGCCCTCTACTTGTGTGAACCCTTGAGCTACCAATCTTGCCTTGTTCCTTGTCACCACACCTTCTTCATCTTGCTTGTTGCGAAAGACCCATTTGGTTCCAATGACATTGGTATTTGGTCTTTCCACGAGTGACCATACTTGATTGCGCTCGAAGTTGTTGAGCTCTTCTTGCATGGCCATCACCCAATCCGGATCATCCAGGGCTTCTTCTACCTTGAGAGGTTCCAAAGAGGAGACAAACGAGTAATATTGACAGAAATTTGCCAAATGAGAGCGTGTCGTTACCCCCTTTCGTAGACTCCCAAGAATATTATCAACGGGGTGATCTCGTTGAATAGTTTGCTTGAGTCTTGGATGATCGATGGGTTCTGGTTCATCTTCGGCTTCCTCTTCTTCATCTTGCTCGAAGATGGGTTGTAGGTTCACTCCATGAGGTGGAGTATCTGCAGCTGCTCTGGGTGTGCCCGGCACTGCTTGGCTCCGCGCGGCACTGCCGGGGTCCGGCACTGCCGGGGACGAGCCCGGCACTGCCGGGTACTGTATCTGACCAGTCCCAGCAGGAGCTTCAGCTTGAGGACCATCCTGACCAGTAGCCTGCTGTTCCTGTGGTCTTATATCACCAATGGCTAGTTGCTTGATTGCTTCACAAGGAGGTTCCTCATCACCTACAACCACCTCAATCAACTTGCTCTACTTGAGAGCCATTAGTTTCATCAAACGTCACGTCTATCGCTATTTCAACCTTGCCGGAGGCCTTGTTGAAAACACGATAGGCATGCTCGTTTGATCCATAACCGAGAAGAAAACCTTCATCAACCTTGGATGCGAACTTAGAGGCTTTGGGTTTCTTGTTCAAGATGAAACATTTGCACCCAAATACTCTAAAGTAAGACACCTTAGGCTTGTTACCGGTGAGCAGCTCATAGGATGTCTTCTTTCTTCTCTTGTGGAGGTAGAGGCGGTTGATTGCATGGCAAGCGGTGTTGACGGCTTCGGCCCAAAAGATGTCCGGCGTCTTGTACTCATCTAGCATTGTCCTTGCCATGTCAATGAGTGTTCTATTCTTCCTCTCCACCACACCATTTTGTTGAGGGGTGTAAGGGCACTGAGAACTCATGCTTGATGCCCTCTTCATCAAGTAACTCTTCCACTTGGGTGTTTCGGAATTCGGTTCCAGTTGTCACTACGAACCTTCTTGATATTGAAACCGAATTCCCTTTGAGCTCTTCGTATGAACATCTTCACCTTCTCTTGCACTACACTCTTATCATGCAAAAAGAATACCCAAGTGAAACGAGAATAGTCATCAACAATAACAAGACCATGTTTGTTACCGCCGATGCTAAGGTAGGCAACCGGTCCAAAGAGATCCATGTGAATCAACTCCAATGGATGAGTAGTCGTGTCGTAGCTCTTTGGTGGGTGAGGTACGCCTACTTGCTTTCCGGCTTGGCAAGCTCCACATACTCTGTCTTTCTCAAAATGAACATTGGTTAGTCCTAGGATGTGGTTGTCTTTTGAAGTTTGGCCAAGTTCCTCATCCCAACATGAGCTAGTCGGCGGTGCCATAACCAACCCATGCTAGATTTTGCCACTAAACAAGTCTCAAGTTTAGCTTCACTTTTGTTGAAGTCAACTAAGTAAAGCTTCCCTTTCAAACGACCCGTAAAGACAATAGAGGAATCCTCCCTTCTAAAGACTTCCACACCCTCATCCGTAAAGAGACAATTGAAACCCATTCCCACACAATTGCTGAAACGGACAACAAATTGTAACTTAACGAATCAACATGTAAGACATTAGGTAATTGAATGTTCAAGTGTGATAGCAACTTTACCAAGACCTAGCACATCCCCCTTGGAGTTATCACCAAATATGATATTCTCACTTGCATTTGTAGTTGGGGAATATGATGAGAACATACTCCTTTCTCCGGTCATATGATTTGTACATCCGCTATCAAGCACCCAACTTGATCCACCGGAGGAGTATGCCTGCAAAACAAGTTTAGTTCCTTGGTTTAGGTCCCCAATTGATATTGGGGCCTTGCATGTTAGTCACAAGTATCTTAGGAACCCATATAAACTTGTCGGCTGCCCTCTTGTCATTACCAACATACTTGGCAACAACTTTACCACTGTTGTTGTGTCCTAAAAAGTAACAAGAGGACATGCTCATTCTTGGAGCTTCTATCTTGGGTTGATGCATGAACTTGTTCTTGGTTACCCAAATAGACTCCTTTGGTTTCTGAGACCCTTGCTTCTGATTTGGCATCTGCCTGGGCTGTGTGTGAGACTGAGCAGAAGAGGAACTGGTAGCCTTCCCTTTCTTGGGGCGCGGCACTGCCGGCCTGGGGGCGGCACTGCCGGGGCCCGGCACTGCCGCCTTCTGGCGCGGCACTGCCGCGGTCTGTGCAGGCTGAACTGTACCAATGTAACCCTTCTTCTCAAATCTCACACACTCATAGCCATTCACCTTCTTCCTTCCATTTGTTTTGCCTCCCTTTACATGCCCCAACCCATCCTTTATGAAAGGACGTCTTCCGTTCTTGAACTTGGGCATGTTCTTGCTTTGAGTCTTCTCACTTGCACTTGTAGTAGCCTTGACACAACCACTTGCAATAACACTTGTCAATCTTGCTATTTCTTTTCTCATGACCTCCATGTTTGCAAGGTTAGTGGAATAGACATTCAAATCAAGATTATAGCATTTTCCACAACCTTCACTAGTGGAGGGAATAGGAGTGACATTTGCCTTAGGGAGAGTTGAGTTGCTTTCCCAAAGAAGGTTATATTGTAGCTCAAGTTCCTTGTGCTTTACATCCAAGTCACAATACTTTTTCTTGAGTTCAACATGAGCCTTCTTTAGGGAAGCATGTTCATCTTGCTCTTTGGCCAAGGCCTCATGCAAGACATCCAACTCACTTCTCTCTAATGCAAGAGCTTCCTTGCAAGCAATATAGAGATCCTCTTGTTTGATAAGAGCATCCTCACTTATTTCTAGTTCGGCTTGTACACCCTCTAGTTCCTCCATTAGCTTAGTGATAAAGAGTTTGGTTTTCTTATCTAAGTTCTTTGTTATCATGTTTATCTCTTCATCACTAGAGCTATCATCACTAGAAGAGTCACTAAGTTCACTACTAGAGATGTCACTAAGTGGAAGAGAAGGTTTAGGAGTATGAGTCTTTTTCACCTTCTCTTTCTTGGCCATGAGACAAGTGTGGGAGTTGCCTTCATCATCATCGGACAAGTTGTTGAATAGCCTTGGTGAAGGAGATGACTTTTGGAATGCAATGGTTGCCATCTTCTCATCTTCTTCACTTGAGGTTTGTGCGGTTGAATCCCATTCATGTCCGATGTGAGCTTCTCCCATGTATCTCTTGTTATGCTTCTTGTAAGTGGCTTTGTCATCTTTCTTGCCCTTGTTGTCTTTCTTCTCATTTGGGCAATGAGCAATGAAGTGCTCGGTGCTACCACAATTGTAGCAAGTTCTCTTTTTCTTGTTAGGAAACTTCCTCTTTACAAATTTGTAACCTTCTTTCTTGAGCCCCTTGCGATATCTTCTCATGAATAGAGCTATATCATCAATCTTCTCAAACTCTTCACCATCACTCTCACTCTTGCAAGAGGATGATGTGCTGTCCTCAACCTCTATTTTCTTCTTTTGTTGCTTGGGCTTGCTTGTGGAGGCTTGCTTGCTTGAACTTGACTTGCTTGATGTTGCTTGTTTTGTTGGCTTGCTTGCCTTGAGTGCCACTTCCTTGATCTTCATCCCATCTAGCCTTGCTTGCAACTCTCCAAGCTTCCTTCTTTCATTAGCTTCCTCTCTTTGCATATCAAATGTGATAATCCTCCCAAGCACATCACTAGGTGTGAACTTTTCAAACTTCTTCTTGTCTCTAATCAATGTCACTACGGTCTCATTTCTTGGTGAATAAGCTTCCAACATAATCTTCACAACCTTGTGATCATTGATTTCATTTCCACCTAGCCCTCTAATCTTGCCAACAATGACCATCAACCTATCAAACATCTCTTGAGGACCTTCACCATCACAAATCACAAACCGGTTGAGCTTGGCCATCAACAAATCAATTTTGGATTGCCTTACTTTATCAACCCCTTCATGAGCGATATGCAATGTGTCCCAAATCTCCTTTGCAACCTCAACTCCCATGACCTTGTTGTACTCATCACCATCCAAGGCACTAAGTAGCACACTAGTGGCTTGGGCATTGAGATGAATGTTGCGGAATTCATCTTGAGTGGGGTTCTTTGGATCAACCGGTGCTTCAAGTCCATTGTGCACAATCTCCCAAATACCTGGATGGAGACCAATAAGATAGGTCTTCATAATGTGCTTCCACTTGGCAAAGTTGGTCCCGTCGAAACGAGGCAACTTGCCCGCGGGTACATTAATGAGAGGCCTAGAATCATGGTTAGACATAGAAGAATAAGTGTAGGATACGGCTCCATATGTCTTCTTGGTCTCCTCCTTCTTCTTCTTGTCACCCTTGAGATGATAGGAGATGTCATCATCACCATCTTCGGTGCTACTTGAGTCTTCACTCACGTGCACACTCTTCTTAGCTTTGAGCTCTTCCTTCTTCTTCTTTTCTTCTCTTCTCTGATTCTTTCTTTCTCTTCTAATCTTTCTTTCTTCTCTTCTTTGAGCCTTGTCTTCCTTTGCTTTGAGAGCTGCTGCATCTTCTTTTGCTTTGGCTCTAGCTTCTCTTCTCAACCTTCTTTCTTCCTTTCGTCTTGCGAGCTCTCCGGCCGACACACAACCAATTGTGGAAGTGTCCTTCCGCTAGCTGTGGAGATACTCTCGCTGCTGCTAGTGGTGTGCACATCCGGATCTTCAAAGGGTTTGGGTTGCACAACACTAGCATCACCCCCCGCCCGTCAGTGGCCATACTCTCGCACGGTTAAGTGCTGCTGAGAGACCGGGCTCTGATACCACTTGTAAGGACCTGTGTGGCCTAGAGGGGGGGGTGAATAGGCCTGTCAAAAATCACAGCTTAAAACTAAATTAGATAGGCCCGGCACTACCGCCCTGTGCCCGGCACTGCCGCTCCCCGGCACTGCCGGCCTCAGCGCGGTACTGCCGCGCAGATGAAGACCAGAAGCTGCAATTCGAAATCTAACCACAATCTGCAGATTCTATATGAATAGGAATGTAACAATAGGCTATATGAACCAGCAGAAACAACTACTCCAAGCCAAATATGAAAGATAGAGTAGATCGAGCCAAACCCTAGAATATATCACAAGCTCATGAACATAGAGAATGAAACTAAGCAAGCACGCGAGACAAGTGATTTATCCCGTGGTTCAGCTCGCCACCAAGGCTTGCCTACCTCCACGTTGTTGAGGTTGACCACTTAGGTCATGAGCTTTGCAACTCAACCTCGTTCTCAAGTCAAGGAACCAAATCCTTGAGGTGAGGGGTAATCTTACTAGCTGCACAAGTGATTACAAACCTCCCTAGGCCGCCACACGAGTTAGCAAGGCTCTAGGGCGACGCCTAGCCGGCTAGGGTTCCAAGAACCCAAGAGTAATAGAAGCAAATCCACCGGCTATGGCTCAAATCAAGTGCTCTAGGCAGTAGATCTCAGCTAGGGCTCCTCTTTGGTGAAGGTTTGAGCCTCTCAACCACTTGGAATCAATGGGAATGAAGATTTTGGTGGTTGGGAGCTTGGAGGGCCTTCAATGGAGAAGAAGGAGCTTGTCTGGAGGTAGGTGGAGTGAATGGTCGTAGTTGACCGTTGGGGGGCAGAGGGGGTGATGTAAATACCCCCTGCCATCCAACGGGCAGTTTAAGTCGCGGCAGTGCCGGCCTCAGCCCGGCAGTGCCGCGGGCCGTCACTGCCCTGCCGCGCCTAGAGCGGCACTGCCGCGCCCTACCAAGCAGACAGGTATAAATCTGAGTTAAGTGCAGCTGTCTTTGGTTGGAAATGTGGATGGTTTGGGTTGGTTTGAGCACATATCATTCAGCCATATCAATGAATTTGCATTCCCCCTTTATAGTACGGCATTCCTAAACTCAAGTAATCAAAATAAAATATCTTTGAAGCGCTTTGAGTTCGGAACCGACGAAATGTAGTGTGAGGGGTCCACCAACGCATATACACCATCCTTTCTTAACATAACCTGCTTATCAACTTTATAAATCTCATTAGTCCTCTAATCGTGTGGTCATTATCACCAAAACCCACAATTAGGGCTTGATTGCACTTACAGCCATAACCTCGGTACTACCGCCCGCGGTGGTACCGACGCAAGGTCGGTAGTAACCTGGTTTTGCAACCCTCTCTGGATAGAGTTGTTTTTGACCTAGCGGTGGTACCGCCTTACCACTCTTAGTTAGTGGAGGCCCCCGGTGCTACCGACGCAAGGCGGTGGTAACCAAGTTTGCAGAGCTCCCTGTGTAGAATTGAAAAAGGCCTGCGGTGGTACCACCATAACCTCGTACCACCGGGATCGGAGGTACCGACGGAGGTCGGTGGTAACTTGGCTTTGCGAGGCTCTCTGTGTTGTGTTGAATATGACTTGGCGGTGGTACCGCCATAACCTCGGTACCACCGGCCTCGGAAGCACCGACCCAGGTTCGGTGGTTGAAAGTTTTTAGGGCTCTCTGGACTTACTAGCCTTTGACTTGGCGGTGGTACCGCCATTACCTCGGTACCACCGACCTCGGAGGTACCGACCCTCGGGCGTAGTTTCCGAGGGACCGAGTCCCTAACTGAGTTGCTCTCTGTTCGAGCTTGTTTTGGCCTGGCGGTGGTACCGCCATACCTCGGTACCACCGGCCTCGGTGGTTCTGACCTTGGCCCGGTGCTTGTCAGTTTGACCAGATCTGGGTGTATGCGACCGTTGTGACATGGTCGGTGGTACCGACCATGGGTGGTCGGTGGTACCGACCAGCCTCGGGACTGGGGGAGTATAAATACATCTCCTCTTCACTTTTCACACATACACCCACTGATTCCACTTACTCATTGCACACCTAACGCAAGACAACACTCTCCAAGCATTGACTCACCCCTCTCTCTCTCCCCCTTTGCTCCTAGATTCATTCCCTTGCGAGATTTGAGCTAGGGAAGTGAGATTCGAGAGTGGGAAGCATCAATCTTCGACTTGAGCACTTGGTTTCCATCTTGCCGGCTTGTTTTGTGTCTTTTACTCTTGAGCTCTTTGAGCTCTAGCCGGTTAGGTGTTCTTCGTGGTAGCCCGTATTGATTTACTTGTGAGGCTCCCCGAAGCGTTTGTATTACCCTGAGATTTCTAGTAGAGATACTCTCGTAGCCTTTGTGGTTGCTTGAGTGAGGCGAGGAGGTGAAATAGACTCCGACCTTTGTGGTCACCTCAACAACGAGGAAGTAGGCACTCCTTAGTGGATTGGCCGAACCTCGGGATAAATCTTGTGTCCCGTGTGCTTGTTGTTGTTGTCCCCTATTTTCTCTACTTCTCTTGTTATTGTGTTCTTCGTGTTCTTCCTATCCCTATCTCGTTCTTAGGTTGGGAAGGCTCGATCTACATCAAGGGGAGCAACCAAGGTTTGGTGAGAGTATTTTACCATAAATCATTCTTAGGAAAGTTGGCTAGAAACTTGTTTTATCTTCATAGCTCATTCATCGGTTTTGTAGTTTCTTTTAGAATCCCGGTTGTGCCGTTTGTTTGTGTTGGTAGTACCGGTGTTTCACACCCGGTAGTACCTACCCAAACAAACCGGCCTCTCCGGTTGCTATCTAACTACATCTTATAGTTTGTGAAGTTTCAGATAGTCAAAAATCACCTATTCACCCCCCTCTAGGCTGATTCGGTCCTTTCAATTGGTATCGGAGCCTAACCCTTGTGTTAGCGCTTCACCGCGTAAGGGAGAATCATGTCTACCATAAGTCAAAAACAGCTTAATGAGATTGTCAAGCAGGTTACTGCTCAGGTAATTCAAGATCAAGCAAAGAAGCATGAAGATGAGATGAAGAGGATGAAAGATGAGATGGAGAGTTTGAGGCGAGCTTTGGAAAGCAAAGCCGAAGAAGCCGGAAGCAGTGGAAATCAGCCGCCCAAGGATGACAAGAAGAAGGAGGATGGAGAGAAAGGCAAGAGAGACACCGAGTTCACAAGAGTGGCATATGACTATCCAAATGGGCAAAGTCATTCAACTGCCTAACGTCAATCTAGGCAAGCCACCTGCCTTTGATGGAATCAACTACAATGATTGGGCACACAAGATGAAGCTACACCTTCTTGCCGCAAGAGTTTGGGAGATTGTTGACAATGGACCAAGTCACGTTGAAGGTCAAGAGTTCACCGACAATGATGTGTTTGAGTTTCAACAAAATGTTCAAGCCGCATCATTGATTCTATCATGCCTAAGCCTGAAGAAAGCAACAAGGTACATGGAATGGAGAATGCCAAGAAGATTTGGGATACCTTAGGATATCATATGAGGGTGATGCGAGTGTGAGGAAGTGCAACATAGAGCTTTTCATGGAAAGATTGAGAACTTTGCAATCAAGAAAATGAGACCACTCAACAAATGTTTGATAGATTCATGACATTGGTCAATCAGATTAGAGCTCTCGGTGACACAAAGTGGGATGACTACTCAGCTGGAAGAAAGCTATTAAGAGCATATAGAAAGAGGAACAAGAACCTTGCATCAATCATCATGGAGAGACCTAACTATGAGAGCATGGGACCTCATGAGATGCTTGCCAAGATAAAGCATCATGAAGTCTTGGATGATGAATATAGAAGATCAAGAGGCAAGTCACAAGAAGATGGTAGCACTCAAGTCTAATCAAGAAGAAGGAAGCAAGCTCGAGATGACTCTTCAAGCGAAGGAAGTGAAGACTCCGATGATGAGTTGGCCCTTATTGTGAAGAACTTTAGAAGATTCATGAGAAAGAAGATGCACAAGAAGGGCAAAGGTGTTACTTCAAGAAGTCAAAGAAGAGGAATTGCTATGAGTGTGGAGCGGATGATCATTTCATTGTCGATTGTCCACAAAAGAAGAACAAGAACAAGTATAGCAAGAGTGATGACAAGAAGCATAGAAGAAGAAGAGGTGGTGAAGCTCATCTTGGTGAGGAGTGGTTCTCGGAAGATGACTCAAGTGATGAAGAGAAGAGCAAGAGCAAGGATAAGGAGAAGGGAGCGGCCAACATCTCCATACACAAGACCTCTTCTCCAAGCCTCTTCTCCAACATGGCTACATCGACAACTTCGTCATGCTTGTTCGAGACCTCTCCGACGACGAGGATGACTTCACTCATTCTTGCTTCATGGCTAAGAATGAGAAGGTATCACCTAACTCTCCTACTTATTCTAGCAATGAATATAGTGATGATGAATTGGATGAATTTGAGCTTAGCATAATTAGAAAGTTTGGAAAGAAAGGTGGAGCTAAAATCATAAAATTGCTCACTAAATTAGAGAGTCGGAATGAGAGTCTTGCAATGCAAGGGGACTTGATCTCTCAAGAGAGAGAAAAGAACCGTGCATTGGAAGCCTCTCTTGCCGAGGAAAAGTTGAAGGTTGAGAAATTGACCGTGGAACTATCTTTAGCCAATGACTCCAACAAGAAGTTGGCTAAGGAGTGTTCCATGAGCAATGACTCAATTGCAAGCCTAAAGAATGAGGTTAGCATGGTTCAAGAGAGCCACATCACAAGCTCTCAAAATAAGTATCAAACTCTTGAACTAAGCTACAACACTCTTTGGAGTAGTACCTCTTCAACTACTCCTAAGGACTCCGACAACTCTAATGCCTCAACTAGTAATGGTTGCAAAAGATGCTATAAACATGATATAAATGCTTGTGCAACTAACCTTGTTGAGCTAGAGAAGAAAGACAAAGAAATTCATAGGTTGAACATGATCTTGAGGAATGGTTGCAAGTGTAAGGTGCAACAACCAAAAGATATCCTCAAGACCGCAAGGCACCCATCCATCAAGGATGGAATTGGGTACAATAGGTATGGTGGTAAGGCCAACGGTAGAAAGATGGTCAATGGGGTACCTTTTGTTAACTTTAACAAAGGGGTTCCTCTCTTTGACCTAATGAACAAGGCCAACAAGGTTGCCAATCCAAAGACTCCACTTGCTAATGGTAAGATCAACAAGGAGAAGCAAGTGGAGGCCCCCAAGCAACAAAAGCCCATATCAAGAAGCTATACATGTGATTACTTGTGTTGTTGGGGAAGGATGGTAAGATAGTAGTCAAGTATGTTGGTGCCCTCAAGAAGAGGGAAATTATGAGAAATGTTTGGGTACCAAAAGCTTATGTGACTAACCCCCAAGGACCCAATCTCATTTGGGTACCTAAATCTAGAACATAAACTTGTTTTGTAGGAATATGCCTCCGGTGGATCAAGTTGGGTGTTGGATAGTGGATGCACCAATCATATGACCGGGGCAAAAGATATGTTCTCCTCCTTTCAACCAAGCAACGACTCATGCAACAATATTGTGTTTGGTGACAATGGTAAAGGAGAAGTGCTTGGTTTGGGTAAAATTGCTATCTCAACTGACAATTCCATATCTAATGTATTACTTGTGCATTCGTTGAGTTACAATTTGTTATCCGTTTCTCAACTTTGTGAAATGGGTTATGATTGTCTCTTTACGGATAAGGGTGTGACCGTCTCTAGAAGAAGGGATTCCTCTATTGCATTTAAAGGCGTATTGAAGGGAAACTTTACTTAGTTGACTTCTCAACTAGTAAGGTAGAACCTACAACATGTCTAATGGCAAAATCTAGCATGGGTTGGCTTTGGCATCGCCGACTAGCTCATGTTGGGAGGAAGAACTTGGCCCAACTTCAAAGAGAAGGGCACATCCACCTTGGACTACCCAATGTTTCTTTTGAGAAAGATAGGATTTTGCAGTGCGTGCCAAAGCCGGAAAGCAAGTAGGAGCAAACACTCCAATCAAGAACATTGTGTCGACCACAAGACCATTGGAGCTATTGCATATGGACCCTCATCGGACCCGTTGCTTATCAAAGCATCGGCGGTAACAAATACGGTTTCGTTATTGTTGATGACTATTCTCGTTTCACACTTGGGTGTTCTTTTTAGCAGACAAGCGAAACGCAAGGTATCTTCAAGAAGTTTGCTAGAAAGCACAAATGATTTCGACATCAAAATCAAGAAAGTGAGAAGCGACAACGGGACCGGTTTAGGAACACCAACATAGAAGAGTATGTTGATGAAGAAGGGATCAAGCATGAGTTCTCCGTTCCATATACCCCACAAACAAAATGGGGTTGTGGAAAGGAAGAATAGAACTCTTGTTGAAGCTGCAAGATCTATGTTGGATGAGTACAAGACTTCCCATGGATTTTTGGCGGAGGCAATGAACACGGCGTGTCAGGCAATCAACCGCCTCTACCTTCACAAGCTAAAAGGGAAGACGCCATATGAGCTTCTAATCGGTAACAAACCCAAAGGTGCATACTTCAGTAGTTTTGGCTGCAGTGTTTCATACTTAACAAAAGGGCCAAAAGTTCAAAGTTTGCACCTAGGTACACGAAGGCTTTCTACTTGGTTATGGTACTAACGAACATGGCTACCGTGTATTCAATAATGCCACCGGCACTATTGAGTTAACGGTAGACGTGACTTCTGATGATCCGACGGCTCTCAAAAGGAGCAGTCAATGATGAGCTTGTAGGTAATGACGAGTCTCCATCCGAAGCTAGCAACCGGTGATGTGAGACCCGTTAAATACAAGATGATGAAGATGAACCATCACACACTCCACAAGATTCTCATATCCATCATGTGCATCCAATGCGCATGATGAAGCTTCCGCAACTCCGAATGGTGGTAGTGTGGATGATGTTCAAGTGATACACCAAGTTGATGATCAAACACGAGCTCAACATGAAGTCCGACAAGAAGATGGAACATCAATACATATGATGAAGATGATGAAGATGGACCCATCCAACAAAGATCACCTGTGCCACACCCAAGAGTTCATCATACAGTTCAACGGGATCATCCCATTGACAACATATTGGGGAGCATACGGCGTGGGGTAACGACACGTTCTCGTTTAGCAAATTTTTGTGAACATTACTTGTTTGTCTCCTCTTTGGAACCTCTTAGGGTGGAAGAAGCACTTGACGATCCGGACTGGGTGATGGCTATGCAAGAAGAGCTGAACAACTTCACCAGGAATGAAGTCTGGTCCTTGGTGGAAAGGCCCAAGCAAAATGTGATAGGAACCAAATGGTCTTCCGCAATAAGCAAGACGAGCATGGCGTGGTGACAAGGAACAAAGCATGGTTGGTGGCTCAAGGTTTCACTCAAAATCGAAGGTTTGGATTTTGGGGAAACCTATGCACCTGTAGCTAGGCTCGAGTCAATTCGTATATTACTTGCCTTTGCTACTCACCATGATTTCAAGCTATACCAAATGGATGTGAAAAGTGCATTCCTCAATGGCCCCCTCTCCGAATTGGTCTATGTGGAGCAACCACCGGGTTTTGAGACCCAAAGTTTCCCAACCACGTCTACAAGCTCGACAAGGCGCTCTATGGGCTTAAACAAGCCCCTAGAGCTTGGTATGATTGTCTTAAGGACTTCCTACTCAAAAAGGGTTTTGAGATAGGAAGGGCCGATGCTACTTTATTTACTCGCAGTTGATAATGATATCTTTGTGTGCCAAATATGTCGATGACATAATATTTGGTAGTACTAATGTTGTCTTTTGTGAGGAATTTAGTAGGATCATGACCAAAAGGTTCGAGATGTCTATGATGGGTGAGTTGAAGTACTTTCTTGGATTCCAAATCAAGCAACTCAAGGATGGCACGTTCATCAGTCAAACCAAGTATACAAGAGACATGCTAAAGAAGTTTGAGATGGACAAGGCCAACCCATCAAGACCCCTATGCCTACCAATGGACATCTTGATCTAAATGTGGATGGTAAGTCAGTGACCAAAAGGTATATCGCTCTATGATCGGTTCATTACTTTACCTTTGTGCATCTAGGCCCGATATTATGCTTAGTGTGTGCATGTGTGCAAGGTTTCACAAGCTAATCCGAAAGAATGTCATATTATGGCCGTTAAGAAATTTTTCGATACTTAGTGCACACTCCGAATCTTGGCTTGTGGTATCCCAAGGGCTCCACTTTCGATCTACTGGCTATTCCGATTCGGACTATGCCGGTTGCAAGGTAGACCGAAAGAGCACTACCGGGACTTGCCAATTTATTGGGAGGTCTTTGGTGTCATGGAGTTCTAAGAAACAAAATAGTGTTGCCCTATCCACAGCCGAAGCCGAGTATGTGGCGGCCGGCGCGTGCTGTGCTCAACTACTTTGGATGAAGCAAACACTAAAGGACTTCATTGTGAGGAAACCAAAATTCCACTTTTGTGTGACAATGAGAGTGCTATCAAACTAGCAAACAATCCCGTAAACCACTCTCGCACAAAACACATAGACATCTGACACCATTTCTTGAGAGACCATGAAGCCAAAGGAGATATCGCAATACGCCATGTGAGCACCGAAAAACAACTAGCCGATATCTTCACAAAGCCTTTAGATGAGTCAAGATTTTGTGCTTTGAGGAGTGAACTAATATCATTGATTCTCGTAACGTGGCTTGATGTCTTGCACATATTTGTTTTCACCTAGAAACCTAAACAAATGCTTTTGACAAATATTGTATGTGATTTCAAAATCTATTTTGCATGCTTCACTTGTGTCCATAGCTATGTATTGATTCTATGAAATCTGGACATATTTGAAGTGTGTGTGGTATACCACACAAAGTCCTCCTGGAAACCCTCTCTGGACCCTCTCTGTTTTTCTGCCTGTCGGTGGTACCGCCATTGTGTCGGTTAACCGACGCGGTAGTACCGGCCCTATGGGCGGTTCCACCGACCGGTTACCTCCGAGTATAAAACGGGGCGCGGTGAATCTTTTCAACCCTAGTCAATCTCTTTTGACCGCGCCGCCACCAGTCCTTGTCTTCTTGCGCCATCTTCCGAGCCCGTTCTAGCCACCGTAACTTCTTCCTCTTCGATCTCTTTCCTCCTCCATCCAAATCCAAATCCCTCCGGTGGAAAGTTGCTTTGGAGCGTGGAGATCGTCTTGGTGGTGTTCTTGAAGCCCGAAGCTTCTTCTTCCTCCTTGTTTTTTCGGCCTCTTCTTCTCGAATAGCAAGGTAATAGGGTGTTCTTGCTCGATCTCTAAATGTACCCTGTTCTAGGTCGTTTCCTTTGGTTGGCTTGTTCTATCTAGTGTGTAGATGCTTCTAAGATGTATGGTTTGCAAGTTCATGGCGATTTGGTAGATTGGATCGAAGGAAACCACACGCTGCTGTGCGGTCGGTAGTACCGCCCCCAGGGGTCGGTAGTACCGCCCGCGGCGCAGCGAGCAGTTCTCCCTCCCGATTTCGATCGTCTTATTTGCTACATCCGTTGAAGTATCGTTCCATCATCTTTGTCTCATGTTGGTCTATGCTATCTTTGTCTAGATGAGCCGGAGGCCCTCTCGTGCTCGTTCCCCTAGTGATGATGATGATGATGATGATGATGATGATGATGATGATGATGATGATGATGATGATGATGATGATGATGATGATGGTGGTGGTGGTGGTGGTCACCCCCCAGCAGCAGGCCCAGTAGCAGTCCCAGTTTCCAGGTGGTGGTGAGGCGGGTTTTTACAGCTCAATGTTGTATCCGCCCCATCAATTCTATCCTCCGCCACCACCCCAGTACCAGCCTCATCCCTTCTTCCCTGACTATGGTATGGGCACGTCCTTTGCGGGCGGGTCCACAGTCATATCAAGGTGGGGGTGGTGGCTCGTCCATGGGCTTTGCTGGCCCCGACGCCGATCCAGCTGGGAGTGGTGGCCCTCGCGACTCTACACCACCACCTGATTCTTCGGCTCCTTCATCCTTCCCTGGTGGTGACGTTGGAGAGAGTGCCTATTCTTCTCTCTTCGGGGGCTCTTATCATGATGGATCTTCTAGCAGCTATTATTGATTCTTTGCTTCTCTTGCCTACCCGCTTTGGTACTTGATGCCAAGGGGGAGTGTTAGGCTTATCTTGTTGTAATAGCTGTGAGAAGGGTAATCTTTGAGACTAAGTGTGGTATGCTACATTTTATGTGTGATATGTTGAGGATGTAAAACTTTTATGCTTTGTTATATTCATGTTTGGTTCATCCTCGTTATTGATGCTCCTGTCATGGTGATTGTTGTTTTCGATATGGCTATGTGATTTGAGTTCTTTTCTTTCTTCAATAGCCATTCGCTTTTCTTATTACATTGTTATGTGTATCACCATGTCATACCGTTTATGCATCACAAATTGATATATTTGATGTTGTCACACACTTAGGCACCCCACGGATTGCAAAATTTAGGGGGAGCTCTTGTTCGTGTGTATGCAACCTTGCTTTCTAATCAAGGTTTGAAATTCATATCCAAAGCATACACTAAGGGGGAGCTTCAACTAAATTTTGGAATTCAAAAGCTTCAATTCTTTCTATCCCTAATTGTAAGCCTAAGTTGGTTGTCATCAATTACCAAAAAGGGGGAGTTTGAAAGTGCATTCGCCCCCAATGTGGGTTTTGGCTAATTAATGACAATCAAATTAGGGACTAACCAGTTTATAAAAGCATGTATGCAGGTGTTAGTCCTTTGAAAGATTTGAAACGTTGAAATCTCGTGAACAAAGCACGTAGGATATTTTTGGACATAAAGATGCCTAGCTCAAGTGGTAGTTTAAAATTTCAATTTTAAACTTGAGTTATAGGTAAGCCGGACTATGAAGAGGGTCACAAAGTAAGTTGGCTAGATGTGGAGAAAAGTGCTCAAATCGACTAACCTTAGTTCGCTTGAGAGACACCGCACAATCACGAACACGTAGAGGGTAATTTCATATGGTCGGTGGTACCGACCATGGGTGGTCGGTGGTACCGACCACGGCTTCTCTGCGCAGCGCTCTAACACCCTCTCTATGTTGGTCAAAAATGACCTGGCGGTAGTACCGCCATAACCTCGGTACTACCGCCCGCGGTGGTACCGACGCAAGGTCGGTAGTAACCTGGTTTTGCAACCCTCTCTGGATAGAGTTGTTTTTGACCTAGCGGTGGTACCGCCATTACCTCGGTAGTACCGCCCCCGGTGCTACCGACGCAAGGCCGGTGGTAACCAAGTTTGCAGAGCTCCCTGTGTAGAATTGAAAAAGGCCTGGCGGTGGTACCACCATAACCTCGGTACCACCGGGATCGGAGGTACCGACGAAGGTCGGTGGTAACTTGGCTTTGCGAGGCTCTCTGTGTTGTGTTGAATATGACTTGGCGGTGGTACCGCCATAACCTCGGTACCACCGGCCTCGGAAGCACCGACCCAGGTTCGGTGGTTGAAAGTTTTTTAGGGCTCTCTGGACTTACTAGCCTTTGACTTGGCGGTGGTACCGCCATTACCTCGGTACCACCGACCTCGGAGGTACCGACCCTCGGGCGGTAGTTTCCGAGGGACCGAGTCCCTAACTGAGTTGCTCTCTGTTCGAGCTTGTTTTGCCTGGCGGTGGTACCGCCATAACCTCGGTACCACCGGCCTCGGTGGTTTCTGACCTTGGCCCGGTGCTTGTCAGTTTGACCAGATCTGGGTGTATGCGACCGTTGTGACATGGTCGGTGGTACCGACCATGGGTGGTCGGTGGTACCGACCAGCCTCGGGACTGGGGGAGTATAAATACATCTCCTCTTCACTTTTCACATACACCCACTGATTCCACTTACTCATTGCACACCTAACGCAAGACAAACACTCTCCAAGCATTGACTCACCCCTCTCTCTCCCCCTTTGCTCCTAGATTCATTCCCTTGCGAGATTTGAGCTAGGGAAGTGAGATTCGAGAGTGGGAAGCATCAATCTTCGACTTGAGCACTTGGTTTCCATCTTGCCGGCTTGTTTTGTGTCTTTTACTCTTGAGCTCTTTGAGCTCTAGCCGGTTAGGTGTTCTTCGTGGTAGCCCGTATTGATTTACTTGTGAGGGCTCCCCGAAGCGTTTGTATTACCCTGAGATTTCTAGTAGAGATACTCTCGTAGCCTTTGTGGTTGCTTGAGTGAGGCGAGGAGGTGAAATAGACTCCGACCTTTGTGGTCACCTCAACAACGAGGAAGTAGGCACTCCTTAGTGGATTGGCCGAACCTCGGGATAAATCTTGTGTCCCGTGTGCTTGTTGTTGTTGTCCCTATTTTCTCTACTTCTCTTGTTATTGTGTTCTTCGTGTTCTTCCTATCCCTATCTCGTTCTTAGGTTGGGAAGGCTCGATCTACATCAAGGGGAGCAACCAAGGTTTGGTGAGAGTAGTTTTACCATAAATCATTCTTAGGAAAGTTGGCTAGAAACTTGTTTTATCTTCATAGCTTACATTCATCGGTTTTGTAGTTTCTTTTAGAATCCCGGTTGTGCCGTTTGTTTGTGTTGGTAGTACCGGTGTTTCACACCCGGTAGTACCTACCCAAACAAACCGGCCTCTCCGGTTGCTATCTAACTACATCTTATAGTTTGTGAAGTTTCAGATAGTCAAAAATCACCTATTCACCCCCCCTCTAGGCTGATTCGGTCCTTTCACTATGCAACTAGTACTTCAAGCATGGGGGAGCTCCTATGCAATCTAGTAAGCAAAGCACAAAGCCTAAGCTCACTAGCAATGCTCAATACAAGGCTACACAAGCCAAATTAGAGAGCTCAACTTAGCTACACAAATTAAGCAACTAAACACTAGCACAAGGATTAGTATTGCAATACAAGCTAGTGTAAACAGCAGGCAGTCGGTATTACCGGGCTGCTAGGCCGGTACTACCGGGCTTTACGGCCGGTACTACCGAGCACCTGCAGGGAGCTATGAAATCGAAGGGAATGAGATGCAATCTCAGATCTAGCAATTACCCCACTTCCCTAGATGATGTAGATGACGATTGTAGCTTCCCCACGTCTTGATTCCTTGCCAAAAGGTAGATCGAGTCTTCCCAACCTAAGATAGAGTGAAGGAGGGAGGAAGAACACGAAGAACATAAACAAGCGTAATATGCAAGGAACAAAGAACAATAAGAGCAACAAGAGACGGGGACACAAGATTTTATCCCGAGGTTCACTTGGTTGCCACCAAGCTAGTCCCCGTTGAAGCAAGCCCAAGGTTGCCGCTGATCGTCTTGCTAGTGGTGACCCTAAGTCACGCTCTCCACGATGGAGTGCTCACCAAGAGCTCTAGCGTTCGATCCGGCCGGACCACTTGGCGCTCTTCACGCCTCTTCTCCACTAGAGTTGCTCTTCGCGATCTCCCACGGGGCGAGCACAATGCCCCTCACAAAGCTTCTCCGGAGCCACGCACAATCTTCACGCGGGCTTCACGACGGAGACGAGCACCAAGCCGTCTAGGAGGTGGCAACCTCCAAGAGTAATAAGCACCACCGGCTTGCAACTCGAACACCTAGTGCCACTCGATGCTATCTCTCAAAGCAACGCACTAGGATCGCTCTCTCACATAATCGGATAAGCACTAAAGCATATGTGTGTTAGAGGGGTCGCTAGCACATCCACACAAGCCACCAAGGCTATGGAGTGATTAGCCAACTTGACCAACCAGCCCAAGGCCGGTTACCACGACTATATATAGAGGGGAGCGGCCAACTAGCCGTTTCCCCTTTTCTGCGCTTCGGTCGGTAGTACCGACCCCCCTGGGCTGTAGTATCGACCGCCTTAAAAGCGATCGTTACACTAGCTGTTGACCAGATCGAACCACCGACCAACTGGTCGGTACCACCGAGGGTCGGTAGTACCGGCCCTATGGCGGTACCACCGACATGCCAAACTGGGGACTACACAGAGAGCCCCGAACTCCTTCGCCTTCGGAACTTCCAACGGTCGGTAGTACCGGCCCTATGGCAGTACTACCGATAGGCCAACATTGGATCTACACAGAGAGCATCCAAACTCCCTCCTGACCTCGGTACCACTGATGGTCGGTAGTACCGGCCTATGGCGGTACTACCGACAGGCCAATTCGGGGCTACACAGAGAGCTCCCAGAACTCCAGACCTCGGTGACACCAACGATCGGTAGTACCAGCCCTTATGGCGGTACTACCGGCAGGCCAAATCTGGCCACTTCCAGAGAGCCTGCAAACTCCTCACATCTCGAAACCTCCAACGGTCGGTAGTATCGACCCTATGGCGGTACTACCGGCAGGCCAAACTCAGCTCAACACAGAGAGCCTGCAAAACCTTCAGGACCACGATACCACCGACCCTCTGGTTGGTACTACCGACCCTATGGCGGTACAACCGCCAGGCCATTTCAGACTCAACACAGAGAAGGTTGCACGTAGCACCCTTGGGCGGTACTACTACGACCACACTCAGAAAACTTCCTTTTCTTCTCTGTGTTGATCCAAATCAACTCCAACAACTTCTCCTTTGCAAATGTGCCAACACCACCAAGTGTATACAACCTTGTGCATGTGTGTTAGCATTTTCACAAACATTTTTCAAAGGATTTTTTCTTTCACTCATAACGCCACTCGATCTTAGTAACATCGCAAAGTTAGATCGCTCAAGTGGCACTAGATGACCGATATGCAAACAAGTTTGCTCCTCTTAATAGTACGACCATCTATCCTAAACCCGGTCATAATCTTCTCTACACACCTATGACCGGTGAAATGAAATGCCCTACAAGTATACCTTTGCCTTGCGCATTCCATTCCATCTCCTCCATTTGTTGATGCAACACATGCACCAACCTCTTCATCAAATGATATGATCCACTTCATATCATCACATGGCCTCCATAGTCCATTGATCTTGACATCACTTGCTCTTCACCATCGCTTCGGTTCTTCGGCGCCAAGTCTTGCTTAAGCCTCCCGACACTCGGTACCAACGGCTTCAAAGCCTCCAACCCTTGCCCTTCACCTTCGCAACTGGTCCATCAAGCCAAGTCTTGCCTTGATCTTCACCACCATCTTAGCCACATGACCACATGTCATGTTTCATGTGCATTAAGCTCCTTCTTCACATGTGTGAGCCTTGCAACATATTCCAAGGCATTTATCCTCTATGGCATATGTTGCTCACACATGATCACCTGTGGACTAATTACCTGTGTAATTTACTTCAAACACATATTAGTCCACCTAAGTTGTCACTCAATTGCCAAAACCAAACAAGGACCTTTCATCGGCGTATCGGGTTTTTTAGAAAAATGACGTATCCACGTATCTGTATCAGCCCGATACCGATACGCGTATCCGTATCCGTGCAACTTAGGTTACGACGGCATGCGAGGCAAGCCGCTGAGGAGCATAGGGTGGCATGGAAGTATGGGACCCGCGTCTGAAGCGGATGGGAGGTGCCCATCGAACCCACAACGTGTATAAAAGTTGAGCGGGTGTTATCTAGACCATTCATTTACTGCATCGACATATGTGTCATTCAAAACAAAACAATAGTAATTCATATTGGTTACCGTAGTACTGCAAATTGGGTATAGTGCACATCATGAATCTCAAAGCAATTTTGGACGGTGTTGATAGTACATACGGAGCATGTGCCTGCTGCAATATGTTTTTGCACAATCTTTTTTAGGCGAAAGAAGAATTGTATTAAATTATAGCTAGGTATATCATCACGTTACAAGTACTCTAGAAAAAATGTACCCAACAACTGATTTTCATCCATATTGCACTCATATTGTGAATGACTCCAACTCTCAAATCCAAACATGTTTGACGCTTCGTATGGATGACCGCACAGGTAAATACTTGGCAACAATGGTTTTAGGCCTGAAAACAGATGCCCAACCGGACGACCAACATTCCTGCAGGCGGAGTTAAAAAACTTCTTCTTCCTGTGTCTTCCTTCTTTCTGCCACCAAAGAGTGACAAAGACTGATCTGAAAAATATTCTCCCTAGTCCTTTATCGTGGTCAACAAAACAGAGAAGAGACCTAAGAAATTTATTCCATGATGACGACATCATCTCTGCCTTGATGCCGTCATCCGGAAAAAAGTCTTCATGTCGTCATGCCGATAAAGATGTTGACGTCGAAGTTGTCGCCCCTATCTTCAACGAAGCCATTGTGGAGAAGATAAATCTATCCCCTTCTCTGTCGGCGAAGAGAAGAAGGAGATAAATCTCCAATACCATAATACTTAGCATTGAGAGACTCAAACCTTAAAAACTCAATTTTTTTGACAAAACTATTATAAAATGATGGATCCCCACTCCCTCCGCTCTCCGGCAATACGCCGAAGGGAGGAGAGAGGGGGCCAATGGAGGGACGGCTGCGGCGCCGACCTGCGGCGCCGCGGCGGCGGCGTTTTTTTTTCCACGACATGGGACTCGGGGATACGCGTGTACTATGTTTTTGCACAACCTGAGGTCCTAGTGAGAGTCTCTCGTAAGTTGTAACTTGTACTCCCTCCGTCCCTAAATAAGTGTCGCCGTTGGGTGCGTGCCACATGTTTGACTTAATTTGTAGAAAATATGTGCAATATTTATATTTCCAAATAATTTTGTTAAAAAACTAGATGTAAAGATCTTTCCGATGATACTAATTACTTAGCATAAATATTAATATATTTTAATATATAATTGTCGGCAACTTTTTCTCGGGAAGCGAGAACGACACTTTTTTAGGGACGGAGGGAGTAACCACTAAACTAGTTGTAGCAACTAACAGGTCAACATCAGCCTACTCATCGCAGAGTTCAGCCTATACCGGTCAATATCAGAGGGGGAACGATAGAAACAAAACCGCGTAAATCAGTAAAAAATCGACTGAAATTTCGGTAAAAATTTTCATGACATTTTAGCTGGAATTTGAAAACTCTGAACAAAATGTAATCGGAATTGCCGGTATGTGTGTTACTACTACTACTACTCCCTCCATTCCAAATTATAAGACGTTCCAAGAATCTTGGAGAGTCAAAGTTTTTCAACTTTGACCAAAATTATAGAGAAAAATATAAAGATTTATACCATCAAATATACATATTATGGAAATATAACTAATGAAGAATCTAATTGCACTTAGTTGATATCATAAATATTATTATCTTATTATATAATTTGGTCAAAGTTGAAAAACTTTGACTCTCCAAGATTCTTGGAATGTCTTATAATTTGGGATGGAGGGAGTATTTACTGGAGGTGGCTCTTAGGAACTAGGAACAAAAAATCGCCGGTTTTTTGGTGAAAACTGGCCGAAATTCTGAACCCCACATCGTCGTCGACCTCATCGATCGGTGGCGCCGGCTCCCCCTCCTTCCCCGTGTCCTTATTCTTCTTCGCCAAGGTGTCCTCCTTGGCCTTCTCCAGCGCCTCCACCAGCGCGGCGAGGCACGAGTCGGCGTCCTCGCCGGGTGCCTTGGGCGTCATGTTCTCGGCGACGTCGGCGGGCGTCATGTCCACCTCCCGCAGCAGCGCCGCCACGGCGTCGAAGCGCGGGTGGTCGTCCACGTCGAGGTAGACCTTGGCGAGGAACTTGAAGGACTCGACGCAGCAGTAGGACATCTCGATGTGCTTGTCCATGCGGCCGCGCCGGATCAGCGCCGGGTCCAGCTTCTCGACGTGGTTGGTGGTGAACACGATGATGCGCTCGCCGCCGCACGCGGACCACAGCCCGTCGATGAAGTTGAGCACGCCGGAGAGCGTCACCTTGCTGCCGCCGGCCTGCTTGTCGCCGTCGTCGTCCTTCTCCTTCTCCTCTTCCTTCTTGTCGCCGCCGCCGTCCTTGCCCTCAGGCTCCACCTCCTCCGCCTTCTTCTTCTTCTTCTTCTTTCGCTTGCCGGTGAGGTCGAGCGAGCAGTCGATGTCCTCGATGACGATGATGGACTTCCCCGTGGTCTCGATGAAGAGCTTGCGGAGGTCGGTGTTGGTGCGCACGGACGTGAGCTCGACGTCGTACACGTCGTAGTCGAGGTGGTTGGCCATGGCGGCGATCATGGTGGACTTGCCGGTGCCCGGCGGCCCGTACAGGAGGTACCCGCGCTTCCACGCCTTGCCGACGCGCGCGTAGTAGTCCTTGCCGTTGCGGAACGCGTCGAGGTCGTCCATCTCACCTCCTTCTTCTTGGCCGGGTCCATGGCCAGCGTCGCGAACGTCTTGGGGTGCTCGAACACCACGTGGGAGTCCCAGGAGCCGTGGCCGGACATGTTGGTGAAGAGCTTGCGCTGGCGGTTCTTGGTCATGCAGGCGCGTCCCTCGCGGCGGACGTGGGCGAGGTACTCACCCAGGACGAGGTCCCGGTGGCGCTCGGGGACGAGCTTGTAGGACCTGCGCTCGGCGCGCAGGGCGCGGCCACCCCAGTGGTACGCCGGCCCGGTGTCCTCGCGCTGCGGCGCCGTGCAGGCGCGCCACGTGACGACGGCGCCCCTGAACTCGTCGGTGATCTCCTCGCCGTCGTCCATGCTGAGCAGGACGCGGTCGGGGTCCTTGCCGGGCTCGGCCTTGAGGTGGCGCACCCCGCCGCCGCGGGACTCCCGCGTGGCGCTCTCCAGGTACGCCTTGGCCTCCTTGTACGCGTCGCTGCGGCGCATGCGGCTGCCGTCGTACTCGGCGACGGTCACGGTGAGGTCCGGGTCCAGGATGGAGGCGAGGCGGCGCTTCAGGCGGCGGGAGTAGCGCCTGAAGAACTGGTGCAGCTCGAGGCCCTGCACCGCCTGCCACAGCATGGACCACGCCATGGCAAGGAGGGTCAGCACGATGCCGGAGTTGATGCCGCCCCACAGGGACGACGCCGCCTCCATGTTGAATTGATGATCTCCTTCTTCCCCGACGAGGAGAGCCTCTCGGAACGGATGCTGTGAGCCACTGGAGTTGCACTCTCTCAGTTGCATCAGCGGCCACTGGACCAAGGCCACTGCTACTCTGCTATGGTGCCGATGGGCTTGGTGTCTATTTAATATTTTATATAGAGAAGAAGATATGGAGCAAGGAGAGAGCAAGAGAGGTTTGGCTTCGTTAGTTTCAGGGGAGAAATTGCTGGGAAGCTTGGAACTGTTCAAATTGCCACTTCTTGCTTCTTGGAATGTGCCGTTCGATATTTTCTTTACATACATTACATATATATATATACCTGTCCATGCAATATTCCATCAATTTTTAGGAGGCATTTCCTGGTGCATTTTATTTAATTTTTATTTTATTTCATAAGAAAGCTGGAGAGCTGCGCAAGTGATCGAGAAGCATTCACACATACTCCGTTCGCTCTGATTTTTATACTGCAAGTACAGTTCAGTACTCGAACATGCATGTGCTCACTGTAAGCCAGAGAAATGTAATGTAATTTTGTATGGGACAATAATCTGTACTTGGGACATAGTGGATGCATGCAAAAGTAAGTTGGTACCAGAGACAAAAGTTTAGGGCATGTCTAGTTCTCAAAATTTTTAGAGAAAAATTTATGTAGCACTTTCGTTATTATTTAGTAAATTTTATCCAATATAAACTAACTACACTGAAAAGATGCATTTCGACATTTACTAACAAACAAATTATGTAAGTTATTTTTTATCTATATTTAATATACTATGCATGCTTATAAAGATAAACACTCGACTGGATATGGTTTTCTGACTTTGCGCAGTGCCGCAGACGTGCAGTTGTTCAATCCAATGTACAGTACCTTTTGTGCTGAATATGTTGCCGCAATAGTCCGCGCGCACTTGCAGCCCGGCCGCATGCTCACCTCGCATAACAGTCCAGACTGACTTCAAAAGTTTTATACATTGATTGACTTGAAAAAATACCTCCTCTACCCTTGGTTCATAAAGGATGCAGTGTTTCTTATGAAAATGCTCTAATCACACTAATTCTAGAAATTAAATGCATATCTAGAACTACCCAATCAGTTGTATAAGTATATCCATAGGTGTATAAAGTTTTATTTTCCTTTTTTTTTTCTCAAATACACAAGAAAGCTTGGTATAGTAGAAGATTAAGGATTCATAGTTACGACAACGCATGACACCATAGAGCATTGGTGCCCTAACTCTAAAGGAGATATTTCAATGAATAGCGCCCTATTTCCTAAGTATGAGTTCTAGAAGTTAAACTACGCTTTCGTAAAGACAACGTAGAGCCCTAGCACTAGCCTCAACCCATAAGTCGACCATTGTCTTGATGTCGCTCAAAATTTGTCTAGCATCTTTAGAGACACCTCTGAAGACTCGAGCATTTCTTTCTTTCTAGATTGCCCACGTGACAAATGTCATCAGTGCTACAACCCCTTTCTTCAACATGGGAGAGACAATGACAACACCTTTGCCACTAAGGTCATCTGACAGGCAAGCCTTTGAACAGTGACTAGTAGGAGGGAAGGGACCCTCGGGCACGGGCATGTAGGCGGAGTTCCATAAACGTGTTTTCATGAATAATAATCGTCATTGCCAAACCGTGATGCACACTGTTTGCTAGATCAGTAGCTCTGAAGGGATGAGGATGCGTCAATTTATGTGCGGTTGAGGGGTAATTTTATCTTAGGCCATCTCAGTTGAAGTTTCACATCCTAGTTTCCAACGTGCCAATGTTTTGAAATAGTGTAGTCATCTCTCTCTTCATCAATATAGTGTCATGTCAGTATAAAAAAAAACTTAATATTTAGGCCAGTCTCAGTGAGAGTTTCATACAAGTTATTTGCATTAAATAGATTACCACATAAGCAGTTCAGGTGACATGACATTGTATTTAAAAAGAGAGATAAGAAATAAGTTTCATAGGGATGAAACTCTCGTGGCACGATTACTAACTCTCTATGAGTCATGAAATTAAATGTCTATAAAACTGTAGAATAAAGTATAGAATGAAACTATAGAGCGAGAGTAGATATTTTATTTGAGTTTCATTTCAGTCTATATGGCATGACAGTCTTGGAAACACGCAACGAAGTCTCTACTACTGGGACCGGTGTTATAAAAACTCGGTGTAACTCCTATTGGGATTACTTATGTCACAGTTCACTAGTAGAGAAAGGGCCTTTAGCCCCGGTTGAAATGGGCCTTTAGCCCCGGGTATGTCACCGGGGCTAAGAATCCGGGACTAAAGGTCCCGGCCTTTAGTCCCGGGTGCTTTCAACCGGGGCTAAAGGTCCAGAGAGGAAAAAATAAATGTGTGTTGTGTGAGATTCGAACTCAGCACATCTCGCCTCAGGCACGTCTACCAACTGAGCTACGCAACCCACGTGATGTAGTTTCTAGACGTTTTCTTTTTGAATCCACTCGGGAAGGACTTTAGCCCCGGTTGGTAACACCAACCGGGGCTAAAAGGACCTTTAGCCCCGGTTGGTACCACCAACCGGGGCTAAAGGGTGACCCTTTAGCCCCGGTTGGTATTACCAACCGGGACTAAGGTCCAGGACCTTTAGTTCCGGTTGATAATACCAACCGGGGCTAAAGATTCACCTTTAGCCCCGGTTGGTAATACCAACCGGGACTAAAAGTCTTTAGTCCCGGACGCAAATTTTTTCCGAGACTAAACTCGGTTGGTGGATCGTCCAAAGGCCTGTTCTCTAGTAGTGGTTATAGATTTTCTTTTTTATATTCGATTATTGGTTGCAGATGCAGCTGGATCGTACCTCAAATCTTTTGAGAAAAGGAAGGAAAAGGAAAAGAGTGGAGGCAAGCCGACGTGTAGGTGCTGACGCGGGGTGCATGCGCGATGCGTAGTAGTAGATCTTTTTGTCTCGAGGGCGTGGACGCGGCGTGGAAAAGTCCCCTGCGTTTTCTTTCCTTGGCAGCCAAGTTGTTTTTTTACTTGAGATGTGTGTGTGTCGTTGTTCATTTGACATCTCGTTCTTCCTGTTCCCCGGATACATATGATGATGAATCAGAAAGGTGACAATGATTGATCCCACCAGAACACCAGTGGATGCCGAGGCCGCGTATGCACGTGTGGAGTACACATCATTACAATTTTACAAATGCAAGTATTCAATATTAAATTGCTAGCTGGTATTGCTATTGTCTTGAGGTTGACGCGGAGGTCATACAATACATACGCATTACGCGATCATCAATCAATATGTAAAAACAAGGAACAGAGAGACTCTGTCATTTTCGCCTGATCGATGTCTGTAGTGCACGCTTGCTGTTGTGCCTTATTATACTGTAAGTATTATACATACACAGAAGAAGAAGAAGAATGTAAGATCATGTAACAAGGGGAGTACTGTAGGGCGATGCTCTAGCTTGATTCATGCATGGACTGCAAATCAGTTTGCTAAAGATGACTCACTCTACCACTTCCCCAGGCTCCTCTGCATGCATTGAATTATTATTAGTAGTAAAATATAACCATACCTACCTGATTTTTAATATTGTAATAAGAAACATATATTGAATACTATTTGTAAAATAAGGTGGCTGGGTATATATATTGTAATAGGGAACGTATGTTATGCAAACTAGACTTATGTGCAAACTATGCAAACTCTAATCAAGACCACAAGAATAAGAAACACGCTTAGCCCCGGTGAGGTCCAGGTTCGATACCTGATTGGGCATTTGAGCTGAATCTCGGACCACATGCGCCCATCTCAGCCCATCAATATGGACAGGTGCGCGGGAGAGGAACTACGCGGTGTAGCGGGCTCAGTAAGAGCCCCGTCGCACCGTCGACGCAACACAATCCAGCACACCGCGCGACGCAGACCCTCCCCACGGCTGGCCCCACCCTCACAGCCGACCTCACCGACGTTAGAGTTCTGAAATTTCCCACTCCCACCCTCTCTCTTTTCTTCCCCAACTCCTCCAGCGTCTTAGAAGGTGGTTCGGGGAAGGTAGTCCTGCCAGACGAGGACGACATTAGGGTTTTGGTGACGAAGGAGGTAGCTGGGCTAGGTCCAGGCGAGGGTGACGATGACCATGACAGTGTCGGGAGAGACGAAGAAGAAGGTCGTTGTAGGCTGTAAGGTCTTGCCAAAGCTCCGTAGCGAGGCGGTGGTCGAGGAGGAAGACAAACGCTGAATCTGGAGACGAGCGTGCGAGGAGGAAGGTCGTGTGGAGAGAAAGAGGGTGGGGACGCCAATGTCGGAGGATAGGGGAGAGGATGACGGAGACTGGAAAGGGGGCATGGAGAGGTAGAAGAAGACCTGAAGGAGGAGGCGTGCGGCGGAGAAGACGAGTTGTGGGTCGTAGGTTAACTTCGTTTGAAAAAAACACAAAAACACGGATGGGCCAGTGGCCCAGTGGCAAGCTCCTAAGGTTGGGAAGCAGCCGGTGGGGTTCGAACCCCTGCACCGCACCGACCTCTAGAAAGGCCACGTCAAAAAAAAAGTCTCCAAGACCCAAGCACAGCTTAACTTGTCCTTACCCCATGTTGCAGACGCCGAGGCCAGCATGCGGCACAAGCAAAATGGTATAGCCTAAACGATTCAGGTTTCAAAACTTGTTAGTCCTATTCGTCTGGCCTTCAATCGATACAAATCAGCCATAAAATACTATTTTCTTTTATTAAAAAAATGAGTTGTACGATTCAGCTGGATTAGCTTAAAAGGACAGCCAAACATGACCTTTGATTATTGATGCTTTGTTGTGTGTGGGTCCACCTGAGATGGCAAGTGTCACAATTTACTTGCTGGTTGAGTGACTTAACTATCCTGAAAGTTATGATGTGGCAAAGTGGCATGTTTCTGGACTTCTCCATTAAGGAGCCAGGTGCCAGTTGCCATGCATGATATACACGGATGAAACGGATCTGTTTCAAACCCCCGAGGCTACAAAATTTTCGACGCGAGGAGAGACACAAACGAAACGTGTCCCTGTATGACTCTAATCAATGTAAAGCCCACCTCTCTTTCCATTTTCATTGTTTTACGTAGTAAATCAACTGGAGTATATATTGACGGCGCACGTAATTTTTTTTTATTTCAACCAGAAGACGTCGTGTCGGCGTGAGACGAGCGAGACACGAGAGAGAGAGAGAGGGAACGCCGGCTGATCGATCTCAGCGAGCGACGGCAAGATGATGACGACGGTGAAGCGGTGGTGAGCGCCAACTTCGGCTCGACGTCGTGGCTCCTCCTGGCGCCGGCGGCCGCGCCGCTGCTCGCCATGCCGGGCCGGCTGCCCAAGATGTACTTCGACATGCACCTCCGGCACCGCGTCCGGCGACTGCTCCCGTTCCTGGACCCGTTCGTGAGCATCGACATCTCCAGCAGCAGCAGCAGAGCCGCCGTCTACTCCCTGGACGGGGACGAGATCATCAAGTCCAGCGACGCCTACGAGGAGGTGAAGGCGTACCTGAGCGCGGCGTGCGCGCGCGACGCGCGCGAGCTCCAGGCCGAGGGCGCCGCCGAGGGCGACGGCTTCGTGCTCAGCCTCCGCGAGGGGCAGGAGGTGGCCGACGAGTTCCGGGGCGCCGCCATGTGGTGGGCGTCCGTGCCACCCGGCAAGGAGGCGGGGCGGCGGCGGCGGCCACCCTGCCTCCGCCTCCCCTCACGTTCGACCAGCGCCACCGGTGGCTCGTCGTCAACGAGTACCTGCCGCACGTCCGCCCAGCGGCCCGCGACGTCATGTTCCGGAACCGACGCCGGAGGCTCTACACCAACAAGAGAGACATCGATTAGTAAGTAAAAGACGTCCTCTGGTCACCGCACGTCCGCCGCAGCTGCCGCGGCGGCGAAGCGCAAGAGGGCGAGGAATGTGACGCTGTCCGGCCTTCTCAACTTCATCGACGGCCTCTGGTCGGCGCACAGCGGCGAGCGCATCATCGTGTTCACCACCAACTTCGTCGACAAGCTGGACCCGGCGCTGATCCGGCGCGGGCGGATGGACATGCACGTCGAGATGTCCTACTGCTGCTTCGAGGCGTTCACGACGATGGCCATGAACTACCTCGGCGTCGACTCGCACCCGCTGTTCGACGCCGTGAGCGAGCTGCTGCAGGCGGTGGAGATCACGCCGGCCGATGTTGCCGAGTGCCTCATGATGTCCAAGCGCACCGACCGTGGCGCGGACGCTTGCCTTGGGCGACTCATCGACGAGCTCAAGAAGAAGGCCGCCGAGAAGAAGGAAACCAAGAACTCTGAAGAGGAGGAAGAAGTGGTTGCTGCTGCTGCTGCTGCGCCTGCGGTCGACGCGAAGCCACCAAAGTCCACCAATGGTCGAAGGGTGATTGACGCGAAATCTATCCGTAGGGTCAAGAAGGTTGCCAAGAAGAAGGAAGAGGGAGGAGATGGTACGGCGACGGCGAAGCCTAATGGTAATGGCACGGAAGCAATGGCTAATGGTGGAACGGAGTCATGCGTGGGAGCCAATGATGTCAGTATTGATCGGTTGAGTGATGATGACAGTTCCAGCGACGATGACGACGATGACGAATTCTGAGCATGGTTTTAAATATAGCAGGTTAAGTCATTTACCTATGTACGGAGTATATATATGTCCTAAAATAGGCTATAGCGGCAGCTAATAAGAGTTAATTTGTACATGAAAAATCATAATCCTTGTTAAACAGCTAATAGCCGGAGATAGCGGAAGAGCCATTAAACCTTGATTCTGAGGACAACGATGACGATGATGATTCTGACAACGACATTTTTGCGACACATAGCAGATCGATGTCTTCTAGTTTTACTTTGATTTGGCAGAAAAAAGTACTGCTCCATGCTATCACAAATACTCTATTTGAGGCTGTTTTAGATTTTTCGTCCTAAGCTAGAATTTTCCAACTTTGATAAAATTTATTACACCTTTCCTATAATAATATAGTCGCAAATACTCTATTTCAGATGCTTGAATTTTAATATAATTTTGGATAACACTCTTATACAACTACCTAGTACAATTAAATTATTATTTTATGATTTGTTATTTATTTTTTGCCATAATATTTTTTTTGTCATTGTCTACCTATAGAAAATAAGTGTTAATTGTTAATTGTCTTTGTGCCAACACAAATCAGATTTTTTAGGCTTGTGGCTTTTATTCTCGGTACTGAAAATTGTAGACTACATCTACAGAAATTGCAATCAACAAAGCTACAATTTTAGTGTAAAATCTGTGCATGCAATAACCGTCGTCCGAAAGAAAACTAACTTTAATTTATACAAAAGGTATGTATACAAAAAAAATCAAATCAACGCTTGACAAGTGGAGTCAAAGCCATTTTATTGGTGACGGAATGCACTGCCACTAGGGAAAAAAAAAACTCAGCTGCACATAAAATTAGCCATTCGCAAATCAGGCTCTGCTGCTCGGCTTGTTTTATTTTGATGCGGCGGCGGGTGGTTGCAGCTGTGGCTGCATATTTTCCAAGGTTTTAAATCTTCGCCTATAGCTGTTGCTATACACTACAGCAAACACGATCTTCGTCGAGTGCCTGGAAGTTTGCCGAGTGCCAAATTTCGGGCACTCGACAAACAGCCTCTTTGCCGAGGGTCGGACATCTGGCACTCGGCGAAGAATTAGCACAAGGCAAAGACTGTTTTGCCGAGTGCCCAACACTCAGCAAAGAAAAGCACTCGGCGAAGTTACCTCTTTGCCGAGTGCCGCACACTCGGCATAATGAGCACTCGGTAAAGTGTCACGGGCCAGACGGCATTCAGGGCCGTTTGCTTTGCCGAGTGCCCGCCGTCTGGCACTCGACGAAGATCCCCTCTTTGCCGAGTGCCAGCCTCGTGGCACTCGGCAAAGAGTGGGGCCCCGTGCTGTGACACGTGAGCTGTTCTTCGCCGAGTGCCACGTGGCTGGCACTCGGCAAAGAGGGGATCTTCGCCGAGTGCCAGCCACGTGGCACTCGGCAAAGCACGTGGGCTGTTCTTGGCCGAGTGCCTGGTGGCTGGCACTCGGCGAAGATCCCCTCTTTGCCGAGTGTCAGTCCACGTGGCACTCGGCAAAGTTTTTTTTTTGGATTTTGGACACCAAATTTTTTGTGGGTCATCCCCACACTACCACTGTCAATATGTTTAAATTTGACAGTTTTTCAAAACTTTTTGTTATATTTTTTGACTTTCTTTCGTTTTCTTGAATTTTCCCGAAAGACGCAAGTTTGACCTACGGGTGCATCGAATAATGGATTTTCATGATTTAAAAAATACTATTCTTGTTCTTAACCGTACGTTGAGGCCAAATCCAAAAACTGACCCTACGTTTCGATCAACGTGCTCACGGGCAACGCCTCCAAATTACGTGCGGGCGGTTTTTTTAATTATAGAAAATTCAAATAAATTCCGAAAATCGCGAAACTTGGCGAGATGTGTTACACATCATATGCGTATGTCGTGAAAAAAAATTGAGAAAGTTTCGAGCAAGTTGTCATGTACAATGCTTACAAACCTGGACATCTCAACATGTGATATGTGATATCACATGTTGAGACTCCGGTGAGTATATATGGTTGTTTATATTTCTTTAACTTTTACGGTTGTCCTCCAGGTGCTAACGAATTTGCTTCTCCTTTGTGCACTCACAGTCGGAGGGTTCGGCACCGACTCCTCAACCTGGCGTTCCTCCGCACACTCTGCACATCACTGGTGGCCCTCCTCCGCAGCCTGGGTGGCTCCCCGGTGGCCCTACTCCGCCCTATGGGTGGCCAGGTTACATTCCTGGCCAGTCGGGGTACACCGAGTGGCCATCTGGACCTCCGCCGCCAGCGTGGCAAGGTTGGCAAGGTGGTCCTTCGGGCGGGTCGTGGGACGCGTGGCAAGGTGGGGGTTCTTCACAATCTAAGCACCAAGGTGAGCAGTGAGGGCCGACTTAGATTTGTCATGGACTTGTGAGATGGATGTGATGGACTTGTGAACTTATCATGAACTTGTAATAAACTTGTGACCTTGTGATGCATGGAGACTGAACGTGTGATATTCGTCTGAAATGGATATGTATGTGATATATGGATGTGTGATATATATGCATGTGATATTTGTCTGAAATGGAATATGTATGTGTGATATGTTTTCTGTGTAGGAAAATGAAAACAGAAAAAAAAAATTCCATTTTCCCCAGCTTTGCCGAGTGCCACACTCGGCAAAGAGGTCATGGCACTCGGCAAAGCTAGGCAAAATTTTCCCAGCTCGGCCTCTTTGCCGAGTGCCTTGACCATGACACTCGGCAAAGAGTCCCTCTTTGCCGAGTGACGGCCCACGTGGCACTCGGCAAAGAGGGCCTTTGTTAACTGTGACGGAACGACCCTAATCCCATGGCCCACGTGTCCCTGTCAACCTCTGACAGCCGAACCCATGTTCCATGTGATTAAGACCTGTTCGCCACCGGGCTACATCAGTGCCCAATGTCCGCAGGATCATCTCACAATTCGGTTACAGCATTGCATACTTTTACAAATAACATCGAGTAAAGAGCGGAAGACTTAAATAACAATAGTTTTACAAAACAGGGTTCCAAATAGAAATTAAGGTGCAGTTATTACAGACCAAGTTCTTGATAATAGACATAACATAGGCAACATAGTGGAGAGCAGCAAAGATACTTATAATCACCCAGCCTGAGGGTGTACAACTATTCTTCGGCCTCATCGGCCTCTTCCTGGACGATGGTCACGCAGCAGGGTGCAAGACACATCGGGGACTCTGTCATACCTGCAGCATGGGTAACAAACCCTGAGTACTGGGGTACTCAACAAGACTTACCCGACTAAAGAAAAAGGGAGAAGACTCAGGAATGAGAGGCTTAGGGTAGTCAAGGTAAGGCTTAAGCAAGATCAAGTATTTTGCAGAAAAGCATTTTTTGTAAACCTTATTTTATTTTGAAAGATTCGGTAATCCTCAATTCTTCATCATTCATGATTCATTTTACATTTCAAAACATTCCTAGTTGAGAACCACTCTCCGTTGACAGTCAGTGGACCAAGTCTCCATAACCGAGGAGCAACGTTAATCCGGATAAATAATACTCAGCTGAGGATCCCTATCCACACTGCATATGTAGCACACCCAAGCTTGCATATGCCAACTCGTCTACCACGATTCCTCCAAGATTGGGCCCGGTCCTACGCCACCCGAAGTACAGTACACCACTCCTTTCCAGGTACGACGACCACGTGGGTACATGCTACTTCCGCCATCTCTCCACTCCCAGTGCGCGGTTGTCGGTCCAATAAAGGATTCCTCGGAGCCAGAGCTTTCCGTAGTATGTGAATAGTTACAAGTCTTGACCAGCAGGCCCCCATACGGATGGTCCCTAATTTTCCAGCCGGAACTATACCTTGGTTATATCTCACCCAAGCGTAATAGTCCTGTCAGTTTTTCAACCCTGTCCCGGTCGGTGTCAACTGTTGAGTCCCGGACTACAACATGACGGCACCGTACGCGCGGACAACCTCTTCTCGACAATGACCACATGCTAGCTAGGCAAGCAGTCATCGAACGGGAAGTAAAGCCAAATTCCCATAAAGATTCTTAAGTGATCACACTTTTGAAAATGACATTTTATTGCAAGTCTAATTCAATAAGCATTGCTAAGCATTTTGCAAATACTTTTGAAAAACAGGTATCGGGTGTATCAGTGGTCAAGGTGGATAGTGCATCAATTAGGATAGCACACAACTCCTATAAACCTAATGCAATAATTTAACTCAAAAGCATTTTAAGGAAATCATTTTAAAATTCAAGGAAGGGGTTAAATGCACCGGGGCTTGCCTTGAAGAGCAAAGACAGCAGGCTCGAAGGCGGCGGGGCGGTTGTCGGAGTTCGGGGTAGCCTCAGGGACAGGTTCGTCGGCGGCTGCCTCGATCTTGACGCCTTCTTCGGTGACTATACGAATGCAATGATGCATGCACATGAGTATGCTAGTATGAACAATGCAAAACAGGGCATACAACATGAACCCTAATCACTTTTTCTATTTTCCTGAATTATTTAAAAAGGTCATTTTATGAAGTTGCTCCAAAATTACCAAATTAATCACATAAGTTCATTATGGTGTAGGTAGATGGCAAAACAAATTTCATAATTTTTGGAGGTCATTAAGGTGCTTAAATAATTCCAGACATTAATTAAGAAAAGGCACTATTCAACTATTTAAATAAATGCTCAAAAATCAACTTGCTCCAAAAGACTTCAAATTTTTACCAGAGACTCAGAAAGGCATAACCAGCACATAAAATTTATCTCCAGATTTTTGGAGCTATAACTAACTCTCCAAAAGTCCAAAACCTTTCATTTTTCAATTAAAAGGGGATTTTACATTTTTAAAATTTTGCACAAAACTCAAATTTCATATTTTTATAAAATACTACAGGGCATAAAGAGTCAACTGTAAAATTTTCAGAATTTTTGGATCAACACCGAAAATCATACAAAAAGATGAAATAACAGAACTGTTCACACCTTTAAAAGGAAAAGAGCACTGTGCTCGAGTCGGAACGGGCTCGGCGTCGAGGCTCGAGACTCGGCTGGGAAGAACAGAGGCTGGGCTCACCGAGATTCAGAGGCTCGGCTCGGCGAGGCAGATGGAACAGAGGACTCGACGGGCGAGGCCTCGGCGGATTCTCTTTCGGCGGACGTCTCGAGGGTGGTGCGATTCGCCCGAGACTGAGGCTGGTCTCGAGGGCGGGGTTCGAGGGCGTGCTCGAGGCTGAGGCTCGAGACGGTCGAGGGTAGTCGCGACTCGCCCGAGGCTGAGGGTGGCCTTGGGTGTTTCGAGGGCGCGGCACGAAGGCGTGCTCGAGGGTGGAGACGACCACGGCGGCACTCCGGCGATCCGGCGACTCTGTGCACCAGGCACGGTTACCAGTAGTCGGTTAGGAACGCAATGAATCAAGGATTGAAGATTTAGGGTCAGAGAGAGAAGGGATGGAGCGACGGCGGCGAATCCCGTCGATTCGAGACGGCGGCTTCTCACCGGAGCTGAGGAAGAAGGACCCGCGCTCGGCGGTGGGAGGCGGTAGCGGTGAAAATGGAGAGCTGGGAAGCTTCACACGAACTCAAAGCGGAGCTGCTGGACTTGGTGGATGAGCGATGGAGGCTGTGGACTGTGCTGGCGACGGAGGCGGAGCTGAGTGAGAAGCTCGGGGCTCCGGCGGGCTTATATAGCCGCGGCCAGAGGCCGGTAGAGAGCACGGGGTGGGGTGGATAAGCTCGGCGAGAGCGTGCGCACTCGATTGCGCTCTGGCGGGAAGGACAGGCGTGCGTGCAGGGCCTGGGCGAAGGCTCGCCGGCGATGGCCACGCGGCGGCGACGCCCTGGGCATTGTAGGGGACGGGTGTGGAGGTCAGCGTGTGCGCGTGCGGGGGCGGATGATGGCGCGGACGAGCAGGCGCGCGGGGGCGACGAGCGGCTGCCAAACGCGTGGCGCGCGCACCGCCGCGAGGCTCCACGGCCGGGGCCCTCCCCCTACGCGAGAGAATATGAACAGGGCTATGCCTAGGGTTTGACTTTTTGGTTGGTATCTGTATTTTGCAAATTACTTCCAAAATTTGAACTGGGCAACAACAAACTCAAAACATCAAAGTTGTTCAAGAAAAATGAGATCTACAACTTTGTCATATGAACATTTTCAAATCCCAAATAGTTTTTGAACTATATTCAAAAACAGAAAAGGGGACACTTTTCAAATTTGATTCAAATCAAAATTACTTTGGATTTCAAACTGAAACTTGAAAATCTTTATATATGAAAGTTGTTCCATTTGACAAAACCTACAACTTTGCTAATATACACTTTTCTGAAACTCAATAGTTTTGAATAAATTTTGAAAACTGAAAAGGGGACAAAACTGGAATCTGAATGAATTTGGATTTACTCCAACTTTGTACAGAAACTTGAAAATTTGTAAATACCAAAGTGTTTATCTTGGCCAGATCTACAACTTTGCTTTTTGGACCAACCTCAAATTTTTATAATTTTTGAATTACAAAAAAGAGGAAAAAATCCAGGGTTTGGAAATCAGGGTTTTGCAAAGGGATTTGAAATCTGATTTTGATTTTTGAACTTTGGCCAACACACAAAACAAACTTCAATACAACCAACTGAACAAGAATTACACAAAGCTAGGACATAGGTGAAATTACCATTTTTGCCCTTATAGGAAGATTTGGGCTTTTAGGGTTTTTGAAAAGAGATTGCTACACAAGTACTAAGCAAACATAAATGCAAGAGGCAAGTGATTAATGACTAATGATGATGACATGTCAGGTTAATTACAGTTAAACCACCAGTGCTCAGCCTTCCCCCCTAAAAGAAATCTCGCCCCGATTCCACGTCTTAAGAAGGAAAAGGCAAAACCTTACATCTACAGAGATTCGAGAAAGTCGGGATAGTTCTTTGCTAAGAAATCTTCGGATTCCCAGGTGGCTTCTTCTTCAGAGTGTTGGTTCCACTGGATCTTGTACCATCTTGTGGTAGTTCTTCGGGTAACACGATCCTTGTGATCCAACACGCGAACTGGATACTCAGTGTATGACAGATCTGGTTCTAGCTCAACGCCTTCACTTCAACCACATGTTCAGGTACTCGAAGGCACTTCTTGAGTTGGGAGACATGAAACACATTATGAACTGCTGAAAGATGATCGGGCAACCTCAGTTTGTAAGCTACCTGCCACAACGATCCAGAATCTCAAAGGGACCAATGTAGCGGGGTGCTAACTTTCCTTTGACTCCAAAACGAGTGACTCCTTTGGTGGGTGAGACCTTCAGGTACACATAATCCCCGATCTCGAACTGCAGAGGTCGACGTCTCCTGTCAGCATAACTTTTCTGTCGAGACTGTGCAATCTTCATGTTCTCTTGTATATACTTGACTTTCTCTTCCATATCTTTTACTAGGTCAACTCCAAAGAATTCCCTTTCTCCGGGTTCAGACCAATTGAGAGGTGTACGACAACGGCGACCGTACAGTGCTTCAAAGGGTGCCATTTTGATGCTCTCTTGGTAACTGTTATTATATGAGAATTCTGCCAGGGCAAACAGTTATCCCAAGTATCTGCGAAGGTGAGCACACATGCTCTCAACATATCCTCTAACACTTGGTTGACTCGCTCAGTTTGTCCATCTGTTTGTGGATGATATGCTGTACTATGCAAGAGCTTGGTTCCAAGTGAGGTATGGAACGCTTTCCAAAACTTTGCGACAAACTGGGTACCACGATCAGAGATAATGCTCTTGGGTATGCCATGGAGTTTCACTATGTGGTTCTTGTACAAAGTGGCATAAGTGGGGACGGTGTAACTGTTCTTCACTGGCAGGAAGTGAGCTTGCTTAGTGAGGCGATCCACGATCACCCATATGGAATCAAAACCTCTTGATGTCTTGGGTAGACCGTTGATAAAGTCCATACTGATATCGTCCCATTTCCAAGCAGGTATAGTAAAGGTTGCAATTCTCCTCCGGGCTTCACTGTGCACGGCTTTGACTTTCTGGCGGGTATCGCACTGAGCGACATACCGGGCGATCTCAATCTTCATCTTTGTCCACCAGAATTGCTGCTTGAAATTTACATTTTTTGCTGCCGGGGTGGTTGAGAATCTAGTCAAGTGTGCTAGTCATTTGCTTCAAGGATTAACTTTCTTAACTCAGGCACTTTAGGAACTACTAACCGATTCTTAAACCATACTACTGCATCATCGATCCTGAAACAATCAGCCTTTCCGGATTGGACCTTTTCGATGATGTGCTTGATTCCAGGGTTATCTTTCTGTGCAGCGATGATCTGCTCTCTGATAGAGGTTTCTATCCTGATATTATTCAGAGTTCCCTGTGGGATCATTTCAATATCAACCTTTCCAGCTCATAACACAAAGAAGAATCATAGGGTTTCATCATCAGACAGTTGCAATAAGACTTGCGACTGAGTGCATCGGCGACCACATTCGCCTTACCCGGGATGGTAATGCACTTCAAGATCATAGTCCTTAATTAACTCAAGCACCTTCTCTGCCTCATATTCAGTTCCTCTTGAGTGAAAATATACTTCAGGCTTTTGTGATCAGTGTACACATTACAGGTACTGCCCAACAGATAATGACGCCAGATCTTCAAGGCATGCACTACTGCTGTTAACTCGAGATCATGAGTTGGGTAATCCTCTTCATGTCGCTTAAGCTGTCGGGAGGCATAAGCGATCTCTCGACCTTCTTGCATCAAAACATAGCCCAAACCAGTACCAGATGCATCACAGTAGACATCAAAGGGCTTCTCGATGTTCGGCTGGGCTAGCACAGGTGATGTGTTAATTTCTTCAGAGTTTGAAAGGCTTGCTCACAGGCTGGTGACCAGACAAACTTCACAGAATTCTTTACTAACTCAGTGATAGGCTTGGCGATTCTTGAGAAATCCGAATGAATCGACGATAATATCCTGCCATTCCCATAAAGCTGCGGACTTGATGAACAGTGGTAGGTGGCTCCAATCCAGAATGTCTGCCACTTTACCAGGGAACTCACACACCTTCAGCGGATAGGACATGACCAAGAAACTGTATCTGATCTAACCAGAACTCACATTTACTGAACTTGGCATACAGCTGATGCTCTCTGAGACGGGATAGAACGATACGAAGATGCTCGGCATGATCTTCAGGGGTTTTTGAGTAGACAAGGATGTCGTCAATGAACACGACCACGAATTTATCAAGCTATGCATGAACACAGAGTTCATGAGGTACATGAAATGAGCAGGGGCATTGGTCAAACCGAAGGACATGACCAAGTACTCATATAGGCCGTATCTGGTGGTGAAAGCTGTTTTAGGAATATCTTCAGGACGAATCTTTATTTGTGGTAGCCAGATCTGAGATCGATCTTGGAGAATACTTTGGCTCCAGCTAACTGGTCAAGAGGTCAAGAGATCAATACGAGGCAAGGATATTTATTTTTGATGGTGACCTCATTGAGTGGGCGATAATCAACGCACATTCTGAGAGTCTTGTCTTTCTTCTTTACAAAGATTGCAGGACAGCCCCAAGGAGACGAGCTTGGGCGAATGAACCCTTGTCCAACAATCTTGTAATTGGATTTTTAGTTCTGCCAATCTCTGGGAGGCATTCGATAAGCTCTGCGGGATATAGGAGCAGTCCCGGGCTTTAGCTCTATAGCAAACTCGACATCACGGTCAGGAGGCAGACCAGGCAAATCCTCAGGAAAACATCAGGGAATTCACAAACCACGGGGATGTCCCGGGTTTCCAGAACATAGGCGGTATTTATTTGAGTGGCTACTGGTTTTTTGAGGCATTGGAAGTTGGCGGTACTGTTAGGAATATCCACTCTCACAACTCTATTCAGGATGTCGATCATGGCTTTATACTGACACATCCAATTCATGCCTAGTGACATCTATCTCCTGATCATGAAGCACTATCATGGTGGTGGGAAATACATGTTCCCCCAACCTTACTGGTATACTGCGAACCACTTCCTTAGTACTTATACGCCCTCCAGGCGAAAATATGCAGAAACTTTCTTTCAAATCCTCAATTGATATTTCATGCTTGATGACAAAAGTACGACTGATGAAGGAATGCGATGCACCAGAATCAAACAACACAACTGATAGCTTCTTCTGATACAAAGGCTGATGACTTGATAAGGTGACTGACAGATGATACAGACCGATAAAGGGAAAAGATGCGAACAGAAAGATACATGCCAGACTTGGCAACAGACAGACTAACGCCCCCAACCTAGACTAAGGTTTTAGGTAAGCAGATGGTACAGACACTACGAGTCTAGTCGTCGTCGATGATGATCATGTCTTCGTCGTCGTCTTCTTCGAGGATGAGCTCAGGCTCCTCCTCCTCGTCCTCGCCTTCAGCGTAGACATCTTCGACAGGTTCAACTTCTTCGTTCTCTCGCCTGGCCCTTGTTCCACTTCTGGTTCTTCCACTACTCCGTCCTCAGGGTCTTCCATAACCGGGGGTACCAAGGGGTGGAGTTGATCATACAGCTGATGCACTTCCTCATGAAGCATATCATTGAACTGTTCAATCTGAGCTGTGTACTGCTGCAGTCCGTGGAGCTGGGCTCTGGTAACGTCCTCGCGGGTCCAAGCATCATTGCGCTGCTCGATAGCGCGAACCGTGTTTCGATTGGCCTGCTCCAGGGAAGCTCGTGCCTCATAAAACTCCAGGCGTGAGTGGTAGAAGTCATGCTCCAAGTTCTTCAGCTCAGCCTTCAGATCCTTGATTTCCTCCTTCAGATTCTTACGGGTGCGGCGGGGAAAGCGACGACCGTTGGAAGATTCTCCAGTCTCTTCTCCAACGCGAGGTGCCAGCTGGTGGCGTGGCACACCTTTGGGTCCAGTCGACTTGCGAGCAGTCATCTTGATGAGAGCCATGTCTAGATAAGAGAAGATGGATGAGAAAGGCTAGCAAGAATAGGTAAAGGCATACTACCCCAACGAACTTAGAGAGGAAGTTAACTTAAGTGATTACGACATGATGCATGAATCGTTCCTACGGAACAAAGCAATACAATAAATAAATAAAGTACATAGGGCTTAAAACATGTTGTTCCACTAGCTAGTGTTGCCATATGAGAGACAAGATGAGAGAAGCAATTTGGACTCAAAATAGTCAAGTTTAGTTTTGTTTGGACTCAAAAGGTCTTTTGAAGTTTTCGCAAAAACGAACACTGCAACGTTAAAGTGAGATGCTCCGATACCACTCTGTGACGGAACGACCCTAATCCCATGGCCCACGTGTCCCTGTCAACCTCTGACAGCCGAACCCATGTTCCATGTGATTAAGACCTGTTCGCCACCGGGCTACATCAGTGCCCAATGTCCGCGGATCATCTCACAATTCGGTTACAGCATTGCATACTTTTACAAATAACATCGGAGTAAAGAGCAGAAGACTTAAATAACAATAGTTTTACAAAACAGGGTTCCAAATAGAAATTAAGGTGCAGTTATTACAGACCAAGTTCTTGATAATAGACATAAACATAGGCAACATAGTGGAGAGCAGCAAAGATACTTATAATCACCCAGCCTGAGGGTGTACAACTATTCTTCG
The DNA here is from genome assembly GCA_009763385.1 of Coix lacryma-jobi var. lacryma-jobi. Classification (NCBI taxonomy): domain Eukaryota; kingdom Viridiplantae; phylum Streptophyta; class Magnoliopsida; order Poales; family Poaceae; genus Coix; species Coix lacryma-jobi. Next base: position 153,283,838 of record CM019825.1, on the reverse strand, counting down.
GCCTCATCGGCCTCTTCCTGGACGATGGTCACGTAGCAGGGTGCAAGACACATCGGGGACTCTGTCATACCTGCAGCATGGGTAACAAACCCTGAGTACTGGGGTACTCAACAAGACTTACCCGACTAAAGAAAAAGGGAGAAGACTCAGGAATGAGAGGCTTAGGGTAGTCAAGGTAAGGCTTAAGCAAGATCAAGTATTTTGCAGAAAAGCATTTTTTTGTAAACCTTATTTTATTTTGAAAGATTCGGTAATCCTCAATTCTTCATCATTCATGATTCATTTTACATTTCAAAACATTCCTAGTTGAGAACCACTCTCCGTTGACAGTCAGTGGACCAAGTCTCCATAACCGAGGAGCAACGTTAATCCGGATAAATAATACTCAGCTGAGGATCCCTATCCACACTGCATATGTAGCACCCAAGCTTGCATATGCCAACTCGTCTACCACGATTCCTCCAAGATTGGGCCCGGTCCTACGCCACCCGGAAGTACAGTACACCACTCCTTTCCAGGTACGACGACCACGTGGGTACATGCTACTTCCGCCATCTCTCCACTCCCAGTGCGCGGTTGTCGGTCCAATAAAGGATTCCTCGGAGCCAGAGCTTTCCGTAGTATGTGAATAGTTACAAGTCTTGACCAGCAGGCCCCCATACGGATGGTCCCTAATTTTCCAGCCAGAACTATACCTTGGTTATATCTCACCCAAGCGTAATAGTCCTGTCATTTTTCAACCCTGTCCCGTCGGTGTCAACTGTTGAGTCCCGGACTACAACATGACGGCACCGTACGCGCGGACAACCTCTTCTCGACAATGACCACATGCTAGCTAGGCAAGCAGTCATCGAACGGGAAGTAAAGCCAAATTCCCATAAAGATTCTTAAGTGATCACACTTTGAAAATGACATTTTATTGCAAGTCTAATTCAATAAGCATTGCTAAGCATTTTGCAAATACTTTTGAAAAACAGGTATCGGGTGTATCAGTGGTCAAGGTGGATAGTGCATCAATTAGGATAGCACACAACTCCTATAAACCTAATGCAATAATTTAACTCAAAAGCATTTTAAGGAAATCATTTTATAAATTCAAGGAAAGGGGTTAAATGCACCGGGGCTTGCCTTGAAGAGCAAAGACAGCAGGCTCGAAGGCGGCGGGGCGGTTGTCGGAGTTCGGGGTAGCCTCAGGGACAGGTTCGTCGGCGGCTGCCTCGATCTTGACGCCTTCTTCGGTGACTATACGAATGCAATGATGCATGCACATGAGTATGCTAGTATGAACAATGCAAAACAGGGCATACAACATGAACCCTAATCACTTTTTCTATTTTCCTGAATTATTTAAAAAGGTCATTTTATGAAGTTGCTCCAAAAATTACCAAATTAATCACATAAGTTCATTATGGTGTAGGTAGATGGCAAAACAAATTTCATAATTTTTGGAGGTCATTAAGGTGCTTAAATAATTCCAGACATTAATTAAGAAAAGGCACTATTCAACTATTAAATAAATGCTCAAAATCATCAACTTAAAAGACTTCAAAATTTTACCAGAGACTCAGAAAGGCATAACCAGCACATAAAATTTATCTCCAGATTTTTGGAGCTATAACTAACTCTCCAAAAGTCCAAAACCTTTCATTTTTCAATTAAAAGGGGATTTTACATTTTTAAAATTTTGCACAAAACTCAAATTTCATATTTTTATAAAATACTACAGGGCATAAAGAGTCAACTGTAAAATTTTCAGAATTTTTGGATCAACACCGAAAATCATACAAAAAGATGAAATAACAGAACTGTTCACACCTTTAAAAGGAAAAGAGCACTGTGCTCGAGTCGGAACGGGCTCGGCGTCGAGGCTCGAGACTCGGCTGGGAAGAACAGAGGCTGGGCTCACCGAGATTCAGAGGCTCGGCTCGGCGAGGCAGATGGAACAGAGGACTCGACGGGCGAGGCCTCGGCGGATTCTCTTTCGGCGGACGTCTCGAGGGTGGTGCGATTCGCCCGAGACTGAGGCTGGTCTCGAGGGCGGGGTTCGAGGGCGTGCTCGAGGCTGAGGCTCGAGACGGTCGAGGGTAGTCGCGACTCGCCCGAGGCTGAGGGTGGCCTTGGGTGTTTCGAGGGGCGCGGCACGAAGGCGTGCTCGAGGGTGGAGACGACCACGGCGGCACTCCGGCGATCCGGCGACTCTGTGCACCAGGCACGGTTACCAGTAGTCGGTTAGGAACGCAATGAATCAAGGATTGAAGATTTAGGGTCAGAGAGAGAAGGGATGGAGCGCGACGCGGCGAATCCCGTCGATTCGAGACGGCGGCTTCTCACCGAGCTGAGGAAGAAGGACCCGCATCGCTCGGCGGTGGGGAGGCGGTAGCGGTGAAATGGAGGAGCTGGAAGCTTCACGAACTCAAAGCGGAGCTGCTGGACTTGGTGGATGAGCGATGGAGGCTGTGGACTGTGCTGGCGACGGAGGCGGAGCTGAGTGAGAAGCTCGGGGCTCCGGCGGGCTTATATAGCCGCGGCCAGAGGCCGTAGAGAGCACGGGGTGGGGTGGATAAGCTCGGCGAGAGCGTGCGCACTCGATTGCGCTCTGGCGGAAGGACAGGCGTGCGTGCAGGGCCTGGGCGAAGGCTCGCCGGCGATGGCCACGCGGCGCGACGCCTGGGCATTGTAGGGGACGGGTGTGGAGGTCAGCGCGTGCGCGTGCGGGGGCGGAATGATGGCGCGGACGCAGGCGGCTGGTCGGGGACAGACGAGCGGCTGCCAAACGCGTGGCGCGCGCAGCCGGAGGCTCGGCCACGGCCGGGGCCTCCCCCTACGCGAGGAAGATGAACAGGGCTATGCCCTAGGTTTGACTTTTTGGCTGGTATCTGTATTTTGCAAATTACTTCCAAAATTTGAACTGGGCAACAAAAACTCAAACATCAAAGTTGTCAGAAAAATGAGATCTACAACTTTGTCAATATGAACATTTTCAAATCCCAATAGTTTTTGAACTATATTCAAAAACGAAAAGGGACACTTTTCAAATTTGATTCAATCAAAATTACTTTGGATTTCAAACTGAAACTTGAAAATCTTTATATATGAAGTTGTTCCATTGACAAAACCTACAACTTTGCTAATATACACTTTTTCTGAAACTCAATAGTTTTTGAATAAATTTTGAAAACTGAAAAGGGGACAAAAACTGGAATCTGAATGAATTTGGATTTACTCCAAACTTTGTACAGAAACTTGAAAATTATAAATACCAAAGTTGTTTCTCTTGGCCAGATCTACAACTTTGCTTTTTGGACCAACCTCAAATTTTTAATAATTTTGAATTACAAAAGAGGGAAAAAAATCCAGGTTTTGGAAATCAGGGTTTTGCAAAGGGATTTGAAATCTGATTTTGATTTTTGAACTTTGGCCAACACAACAAAACTTCAAGACAACCAACTGAACAAGAATTCACAAAGCTAGGCACAGAGGTGAATTACCATTTTTGCCCTTATAGGAAGATTTGGGCTTTTAGGGTTTTGAAAAGAGATTGCTACACAAGTACTAAGCAAACATAAATGCAAGGCAAGGATGATTAATGACTAATGATGATGACATGTCAGGTTAATTACAGTTAAACACCAGAGGTGTTACATTAACACCAGATTTTCGCACACGTAAGGATATGACAGGTGGGCCCAACTAGCAGAAGGAAGAGATTCGGCAAGCAATCGGCGACTGTTTGGTCCTCAGAGTTTTGGTAACTATCTACGCGGTCGGCTATTTCACAAGGCAGTATTCTCCATTCGGGAAACGCGTATTGTGAGTAAAGCTGGCTTGCGTGGGAAGATACGTGAAAATGGAAGATGTCGAAAGGTTCAGGAATATGATTTATTTTTCCTTATTTTATTGTAAGTCGTAATCGTCTAGGATTTATGCTTCGTCCAGGTTATAAATATAAACCTCGACCTTTGTAAAACTGTTCCACATCACATCAATACAAATCGGCTCTGTGCCATCTTCGAGTCCCTAAGTCGTGTCGTCGAGTTTTTCGAGAGGAATCATCGATCCGTCGACCTCCGTAAGTACCGGCAACCTTGCTATCATGTCTAGTATCATGCGGTGGATTTAGATATGATGCAAGTAGTCTTATATGTTAAGCTTAGTATCGTGCGGCGGATTTAAGCTTATGACGGAGTTTTTTTGCTTATGCCTTGTATCGTGCGGCGGATTAAGTCATGAGTAAAAATGTTATCGGCTCTGTTAGATTTGGCAGATCTAATAGATTCATCAAGTTATCATGGTTATATGTTTTATTCATTTAATTCGTATAACACCTTTTGCCCAATCTAGATTGATCTTCGTTCGGCTTGTCGCACGTTTGTGCTTTGCTGATTATAAGATCATAATGGTTGAACTGACTTTCAATCTAGATTGTCACATGTCGTGGGTTCATGCATGTCAATCATGTTTAGGCTTTGATAGAGCTGGTTGCCGTGCGGCAGGTGCAGGTTTAGATTAGTTTAAACCATGCTTGGCTTGTATGTTTTCTTCTCATGGACCCCAGTTCGGCTAGTTTGCCGATTCTGGTTAGCTTACATGAGTAATGAGTTTTATATATCTGTCCAGATGTACATGTGCTTTTAGCTTCTTATAATTAGATCGTATCATGCGGTGGATTAATCTAATTATAAGGAGTGGTGTAGATTTAAGCAAGTGGTATCATGCGGTGGATTAGCTTTGCTTGAATTTACACCTGACGGGTTTATGAAGGCTAGACGTGCGGCAGACTAGTTGGATTAGCCTATGCATATGTCTCGGGTGAATAGATTTATATTACAAATTGTCCTTTTATCTTCTTGTTACTTATTCGTTCGGCAATCAATATGTTACAAGCTTTATCTTTTATACTTGCCGAATGAATTATAAATCTGTTCCGACAACAGCTTCTATAGTTGTGTGCCGTCGTGATTGGCTTTCAAAGTCGTACATATGGAACTGTCTGGTCTGAAAGGATCAAGATGCCCAAGAGGAGGGGGTGAATTGGGCTTTTCTAAAACTTCTTGAAGAATTAAAACCTATCATGCCCAATTAACCCCCTAGTGCCTAGAAGTGTGTGAACAAGAGTCAACGCACAAAAGACTATTGCTACACCATTTCTACTCTAGCATGACAATTCAATTCATGAAAGAACAACAAGTAAATGCGAAATTGAATTGCTCAAAAGTAAATGCGAAGTAAAGAGAGTAGAGATGACACGATCTTTTTGCCGAGGTATCGAGGTGTCGGCACACCCCCTAGTCCTCGTTGGAGCACCCGCGCAAGGGTATCGCTCCCCCTTGATCCGCGCAAGGATCAAGTGCTCACTACGAGCTGATTCTTCGCACTCCGGCCCGGTGAATCGCTCGCTACCGGTCACAACATGGCTGGGTCATCCAAAAGCCTCCGGATGATCACCAAGCACTCCGATCGCCACCAAGCCATCTAGGTGATGCCGATCACCAAGAGTAACAAGCTAGAACTCTCACTTGACCAAGACAAGCCAAAGAGATGGATGGATGCACACTTGCTACTCAATTCTCACTAGGAGGTGTCTAATTCTCACAATTAGCAAATCACTCAACCTCACTAGGGCTCTTGCTCTTTCTCACACTCACAAGGTGTCTCTCAGCAGATGGAAATGGCAAGAACACTCAAATGGATGGAGAGGGGAAGTATATATACCACCCGGCCATCCAAATAGCCAAGACAGGTATTTTTCGGGGGCATCGGACGCGCCGATGCCAGGCATCGGACGCTCCGATGACCTCGTCCAACGGTCTACTGTACCTTCTTGTCAGACATGATTATGGAGCATCGGACGCTGGGGAGCGTCCGATGCCCCTGCATCGGACCGTCCGATGCCGAAAAGACCTCTCTGGAACTCTCTGTATGGCCATCGGACGCTGGCCCTCAGCGTCCGATGCCGGCGTCCGATGCCCTGCACAGTTCACTCCCAAGTGAACAGTGACACCGGACGATCCGATGTGGCACCATCGGAGCCTCCGATGCCACGCACCAGACCAAACCCTAGGTCGGTGTGGGCATCGGAGCCTCCGATGCCCATACCAAGGGCAAGATCAACTCGGATCGCGACGTGGTCTTAACGACTTTTGTTCCTCTCGACATAAGGCATCTCTCTGAGCTACCTAGGGCTATGAAATAACAAGTGTGCACCACACCTACCTCAATAGACTCATCTAGGTCAAGCTACTGATTCACACCCTCTTTATAGTATGGCCAAAGAAAAACAAAGACCTAAGACTACCTAAGTGTCCTCCAACACCATGCGACACTTAGCCTAGCCTACCACCGTCTTCGTCGTCCATCCTTTGAAAATCGAAACGATTTCCATCACCAGGGGACATGAACTCCATATGCCCGTATCGTCGCCATTACCGTGACCTAACTCATCTCTGTTTCTGCAAAAAACACGTTAGTCCAGTAATCTTGTGTTTCATCCAATCACCGAACCACTAGGGCCAAGATGCGTTCAATCTCCCCCTTTTTGGTGATGATGACAACACGAGATCGAGTATAGAGAGAAGAGGTTTTTAAATCATGACATGTATGAACTTGCAATAAATAAGAGAAAATGATTAGGGGCAAGTTCAAACATGTCATGCCATCACCCTGCACTCAACAAGTTAGAGTGAATAGCAAGTGCAAGAGTAAAGCTCATATACATAAACAAGTGAGAATTAAGCACAGTAATGAGCGAAGCGAAATGACATGTCATATATAAAATCATAGTGAGCACAAACATGTCATGAGATCCATAGCATAAGTATATAACATAAATATGCACAAAAGATGCGATAAGTAAAGAGCGTATGTGAATAAACACATCAAAAGACACAAAGCCCTCTCACAACACTCCCCCTATCGCTATACTCGGCCACTCTCCCCCTTTGGATCAAGCGCCAAACTAAGCGTCGGAGGGCGGAGGTGGTACTGACGAGTCAGGAGCCGTCTCTGGAGGGCGCTGAGAGAACTCAAACTGTTGTAAGTACTCCTCTGAGTCGGAAGAAGTGGTGCCAGTAGCCTGCTGTCCCTCGGAAACTGGAAGCTGCTGCGAAGCGGTCGGGGTCTGCTCCGGCACTAGCGGCTCTGCCTGCTATGAATCTGGCACTGACTCTGTCGCAGTCACGGTAGAAGTGTCAAGCTGAGTAGTGGAGTGCGGAAGCTCATGTATCGGAGGTAACTCAGCCTGCACGGTCGTCGTGGTCTCGAACTGGACGGGCTCCGTCTGCTCTGAGGACGCTACTGAGCTCGGAAGAGTCTCGGTAGTAGAAGTGACTGGAGTTGTAGACGTCTGGACTGGGTCCTGCAGATCTGGCGTGGGAACCCAGTGAGCTCGCTGAAGGTGGCCGACAGATCTCGAGTCACAGAGGTCGTCGTAGCGTAGAGCGACTCTGTCGGCCTGGGAGTGAACCCTGTCCGTAGCGGACTGAAGAGCGGGGCCCCGCCTGGAGTAGTAAAACTCGAACTGTGAGGAGCTGGGGCCCAGAAGCTGCTGCTGCTGCTGACCAAACTGCTGAGGAGGGACGGGAGGCTGCCACTAGAGCTGCTGCTGAGGTGGTGGCTGCTGCCACTGCCACTGGGGAGGACCGCTGGCCAGTCTCTCCATGAAACTCAAGGTCTGCTGCTGGAGGGCCATCATCTGACGTTGCAGGGCGTCTGAACGCTCCTGAGCCTGCTGTTGTGCAAGTGCCTGCTGCTGGGCCAACCACTGCTGCTCCTGTGCAAGCCTCTGGACGTCCTGAGTGACAGTCCTCTGCTGCTCCTCCATCCGTGCTAGAATAGCAAGGAGCGCTGGATCGGAGGAAGCAGTACCGCTGGACCCTGCCTGGTGGTCGTGTGCACGCGGCTGTAGCGAGGCGGGAGCTGGTAGTCCCATCTGAGCTGTCGGTGGGATCCGAGGCCACGTGTGGGTCACCACCCTCGAGACAGCTTCTGCTCTGCGAGGGCCTGAACGACATCGTCCTGCTCCTGAGCCGACTCGGGGACCTCAGGCCTCTGGCGGGAACTAGCCGGTGCCTGCTGCTCTGGCTGCCTGCGGTCCCGACCGTATCCCAATAGCTGACTCATGTTATACTCAGGGAATACGGTCGCGGACCCGGTAAGGGACTGACTGAGGCGAGTACCGGTGGTGGCAGCTACGGGCTTGGCCCCGGGTTAACTGACACTGCCCACTGACCAAGCTGACAACTGCACACTGACTCGTTGCGAGAATAGAAAGGATATATAAGCATACATACGCTAGAGAAGAGAAATCCTATCAGAAGCAAAGCAAGGAGATAAGGAAGAGAAAAAGCTGTGCTACCTTGCGATTCGACGAAATGACCCAAGAAGGAGGAGAGCACTGACGGTCCTGGATCCACACGTCACACGAAAGGTGTCTGCATAGAGTTTGGGTGAAAACGGGTGTCAAAACTGGAGAAACGGCCTTTGAGAGATATTGTCGAGCACCTTGGGGGCATTGAATCAAGACAAGAGGAGGTGGAGGTGCTCACTGGTGGGAGCCGGTCGAGAGGGTCGCCGGAGATGGAGGGAGGAGCTCGGGGACGACGGGACCTCCGGCGAGGGAGCTCAGATGCCGGCGATGCTCCGGCGAGTCGCCGCGAGCGCGCGCGCGCGGGCGACAGAGATCCGGCGGAACAGCGGCCGTCGGGAATGAGAGGGCGCGGCGGTGCAGGGGCCGCGCGAGAGGCTCGGCGACCGCGGTGAGAACAGGCGAAGGCGCACGCGGCGGTTAGGGTTTTAGAGCTCTGCTCGGCGGAGAGAGCGCGTGAACGCGACGAAGACGACAACGAGGATATGACGTGTGGGACCGACGCGTCAGAAGAGAGCTAACTGCGCCGCGTAAAGGAGCATCGGACGCTCCGATGAAAGCACATCGGACGCGCTGATGCCCGTCCAGAGAGCTGCAGAAACACCGAAAACGTATCGGATGCGTCCGGTGCCTGACCATCGAATGCTGATCAGCTTCCGATGGGCATCGGAGGCTCCGTTGAGAGCACATCGGACGCGGGCAATCACTGTTTCAGCCGGGCTGCCTACAGTGCAGGCATCGGATGCTGAATCAGCGTCCGATGCTGCATCCGATGCTCTATGTGAGCAGTTTCGAAGATCTCTGTTGCGGCTCCCTTTCCCAGCCAAGTTCCAACTCAAAGAAGAGGCAAATAAACACCAGTTGGAACCTAGTATGAGCATCCTCGCATAAACCCTCTATTTTATAAATATTTTGCCATAGGCTACATATCATTTTTAGGTAAAATAGGCGATAAATCCCGAGGAGACAACATGTGGCCACCAAAACTAGAGGACTCAACCATTAGGAGCCTCAAATGCTCCCCTAGCGGTGGACGAACACAGCGGTTGCAAACATAACCGAAAAGAAACGACAAAGCAACAACATGCAAAAATGCATTACCGAAATGAATCTAGGGTGCTTGTCAAGTTTGCTCATGGGTAAGCTTCTTCACACACTTTAGGGCGGTTATCTTAACCACGTCTGACAAGCCTATGTGCATAGCATAATTTAAACATGGCATATATTACAATGTAATGCAAAAACAACCCCTTTCACCTTTTGACAAAGTTACTTAGATCAAGCACATTAAGCTCACTTCGCAATCTACAAAGGGGTTCTCATCTAGGCGTTTTGTGAAGATATTCGCCAATTGTTCTTCGGTTCTAACACCCTCTAAGGATATATCTTTCTTGGAAACATGATCTCTAAGAAAGTGATGGCGATATCTATGTGCTTTGTGCGAGAGTGTTGAACCGGTTGTTAGCAAGCTTAACCGCTCTCATTGTCAACAACAAAGGTACCCTTTCTAGAACTACTCCATAGTCTAAAAGGGTTTGTTCATGTAAAGGATTTGTGCACAACAAGCACCCGCGGCTATGTATTCCGCCTCGGCGGTGGACAAGGCCACACTATTTTGCTTCTTCGAACTCCATGACACTAGTGATCTCCCAAGCAAATGGCACCCTCCGGATGTGCTTTTTCTATCAATTTTGCAACCCGCGTAATCCGAGTCGGAATACCCACGAGTTGGAAGTTAGCTCCTTTGGGATACCAAAGGCCAATGCTTGGGGTGTGCTTTAGGTACCTAAGGATTCTCTCACCGCTATAGATGTGATTCCCTAGGATCGGCTTGAAAGCGAGCACACATGCACACACTAAACATGATGTCGGGCCTAGATGCGGTCAAATATAACAAGCTACCAATCATAGAACGGTAGAGAGTTTGATCAACCGGGTTACCTCCCACATCTAGGTCGAGGTGTCTTGGTTGGCATTGGAGTCTTGATAGGCTTGCAATCATCCATGTTGAAGCACTTGAGGAGGTCTTTGTGTACTTCTCTTGAGATATAAAAGTCCCCTCCTTCAATTGCTTGACTTGAAAGCCTAGGAAGAATGTGAGCTCGCCAATCATAGACATCTCGAACTCCTTCGACATCAAGTCACCAAATTCCTTGCAATAGGCTTCATTTGTTGACCCAAAGATGATATCATCGACGTAGACTTGACAAATGAAGATCTCTCCATCAAGCTTCTTGGTGAATAGTGTGGTGTCAACCTTCCCAATGGTGAAGCCCTTCTCAATGAGGAAGTCCCGGAGGCGCTCGTACCATGCTCTAGGGGCTTGCTTGAGCCCATATAGCGCCTTGGACAACCTATAAACATGATTAGGATATCTAGGGTCTTCAAACCCGGAGGTTGATCAACATAGACTAGTTCATTTATGAAGCCATTTAAAAATGCACTTTTCACATCCATTTGATATAATTTAATGTCATGATGTGATGCATATGCAAGGAGGATACGAATGGCTTCGAGTCTTGCAACCGGTGCAAAAAAGGTATCTCCAAAATCAAGCCTTCACTTGAGAAACCCTTGCCACCTAGCCTTGCCTTGTTTCTAACAACCTTGCCTTGATCATCTTGCTTGTTCCTAACACCATTTTGTTCCAATGAATCTTGCGCCTTTTGGTCGCTCTTCAAGTGATCAAACTTGTTGCGGGTGAAGTTGTTTAATTCTTCATGCATGGCATTCACCCAATCCGGATCACCTAGAGCTTCATCTACAATGGTAGGCTCAACAAGAGACACAAAGGAGTGATGTTCAATAAATAAAGCAAGTTTTTGAGAATCGAGTCATTACACCCCTTGTTGGACTCCCTATGATGAGATCTTGAGATGAGCTTGTAGTAGAGGAGTAGTCCTTTGATCAACCACTTGAGGGGCCGCTTGTGGAGCATCAACATCTTGAGCTTGTACCACCATTTGATCAGGGGAGACATGAGTATCTTCAAATGGATCTCTCCCTTCTTTGTCATCAACATGTGGTACATTGGATGATGATGGCTTGTCAATGACTTGCACATCATCATCATCATCTTTAGGCTTGATGGCTCCAACCGGCATGTTTTCATGGCTTCCCTCAATGGTTCATCACCATCATCAAGATTTCATGCTCTCCTTGAGAGCCATTAGATTCATCGAATTCCACATCATGTTTCTTCTACCATCCCGGTGGCAGGGTTGAATACTCGATATGCTTTGGACTTCAATGAGTACACAACAAGAAAACCAATATCACATCGGCGTTGAAAACTTCCCTAGGTGTTGGCGCTTCTTGTAGAATGTAGCATTTGCACCCAAACACTCTAAAGAATGATACATCCGGCTTCTTGTGTTGAGTAGATCATAGGGGGTCTTGCCAAGTAGACGATGGGGGAACAATCGGTTTGATGCATAGCAAGCGGTGTTGATTGCTTCCGCCCAAAATCTCTCCGGTGTAGAGTACTCATCTAGCATTGTCCTTGCTAGGGTGATTAGTGTTCGGTTCTTCCTCTCAACTACCCATTTTGTTGTGGTGTGTAGGTGCGGATACTTCATGCTTGATCCCAACTTCATCACAATATTGCTCAATGTGGGTTGTTGTCAAACTCTCTTCCATGTCACTCTTATCTTCTTGATCTTCAAGTCAAACTCATTTTGGGCTCTCTTGGCAAACTTCTGGAATGAAGGGGTTGCCTCGGATTTATCATGAAGAAAGAATACCCAAGTGTATCTAGAGTAGTCATCAAACAATCACTAGGCAATAGAGATTTCACACCAAGCTAGCATATGTTGTTGGTCCAAATAGATCCATGTGAAGTAGCTCCAACTCTCTTGATGTTGACACAAAGCTTTGGTTGGATGTGTATTAGCAACTTGCTTGCCGGCTTGACATGCACTACACAATTTGTCCTTCTCAAATTTGACATCCTTCAAGCCCCTAACCAAATCCTCTTCAATAGCTTGTTGAGAGTGTTCATTCTGACATGTGCTAATCTTCTATGCCATAGCCAACCAAGTTGATTGCTTAGTGAACAAGCATGTCTTCATGTTGGCATCTTCGAGGTGAAATCAACTAGATAGAGATTGTTGTATCTAAAGCCTTTGAATCATTTGTGTATCATCTTTCTTGGTATCTTACAACCACTCATTTGTTGGTGAACAAACATTGAAAGCCAAGATCACTCTAATAGTTGCCCAACGATAGCAAGTTGAAGCTCAAAGATGCAACTAATAGCACATTGGAGATGGTATGATCATTTGATATATAGCCACTTGCCCAATCCCTTGACATTGCCTTTTGAGTTGTCACCAAATGTCATCTTTTCTTGGTCATTGACATTCTCTTCTAGTGAGGTGAGCATCCGGGATCACCGGTCATATGTTGTGTGCAACCACTATCAATCACCCAATGAGATCCACCGGTCTTGTAGTTCACCTACACACACAAGAGATCAAGCTTGAGCTTTTGGGACCCAAACTTGTTGCGGTCCCTTAACCTTCTCAACTAGTGCACTTAGAACCCAAATTGCTTTGGCCTACTCTTGTTAGGTGGCCCCATAAACATGACCTTCACTTTGCCACTAGAATCTTGTCTAAGCATGTGTGAGCATTGAAAGCAAAGGGCCTAGCATGCTTGGGCAAGGGTGTGGGCTTTGGTCTTCACAATCATGAGCAAAGTGACCTTCTTTTCCACACTCATAGCATCTTCCAATCTTCTTCTTCTTTGGCTTAGTGATGCTCTTGCGTTGCTTCATCTTCTCTTCAAGAAAGCAATGCATTTCTATTCGTCTTCATGACGGTGTTCATGAGAAGCTCACTTTGAAGACATTGACCCTTGGTGAAGTTCCTCAATCGGGGTGAGGTGTTCCTTTTCCTTCTCTTGAGTTGTCATTCTGTTGTTGAGCTCTAATGTGAGATGGTGTCATCTTGTAATCTCTCTCCATCTTCAATCTCTTGTTCTTCTCTTTCAACATGTCAAGCTCAAGCGTCTGCTCGATACTCATCATCTTGGGTCTCAACAATGACTTGCTTTGTGGTTGCAAAGCTTCTCATCATATCAACTTTGAGCTTTGCACCTCATCTATTCTTGCTCTTGATGTAATCATCATAGTGATCGGCCACAACCACACTCTTGCCTTGGCCACTAGCTCTTTGCTCATCATGCTCACTAACCAAGTCCTCACAAGATGTTGCTATGTCACACTTAACACAAGGTTAGGAGCATCATGTGTCTCATGTGAAAGCATATCATAAGAAATGGTGAGAGCATCATAGTCAACTTTCACTTGTGGTGTATTGTTTTTAGCAAGGCAATAGTAGGTAAGGTCAATATGCATCTTATCATGTAGTTTTTAATTTTTTAGCTTTGAGCTCCTTGTTAGAGGGACTTGAGCTCCTGTTGTTTGGGATGGACATTAAGTAGCCAAGTTCATCTTTGTAGTTCATCACTAGCATGATGAGTAGCATGGATCACATTTTTCACACAGAGATTCATTTTCATTAACACAGCTTCTCATTTTTAGCTCATAGTCTTTCTTATGATTTTAGAGTAGTCATTTAGCAATTTGACAATAGTTCATCATAAGTGGGAGCCGCTCAAATTCAACCATCAACTATCACTATCACTAGAGTCATCATCGTTTTGTACTTCCGGTCACCCTTGGCCATAAGGCATAGGTGTGTAGATGATGATGGCGATGGTGGTGGTGGTGGTGTAGAGGAGCCAATGACTAGAGTGGCCACCTTCTCCTTCTCATCATCACTATCTTCATTTGATGAGCCACCGGAGGAGTCAGTTCACGGTGAGGTGAGCCAACACCAAACAATGTAACCTTCCCACCTTTTCTTGTGGTATTGCTTCTTCTTGCCATCTTTCTTCTTGTGATGACTTGTCATTCTTCTTCTCATCTTCGCTTGATGAGTCATACTTCTTGCTCTTGTTCTTAGCTCTCTTTCTTGGGCTGTTGGGTGGTGCATTGATGAGCAAGATGGCCAAGCTCACCGCAATTGTAGCAGTCCATTTCGGAGATTGGCCTCCTCTTGCTACTTGTGAAGAACTTCTTCTTTCTTGAGTCAAAGTTGACTCCATTTTTGTGAAGCTTCTTCAACATCTGGTGGTCCTTCTCACCATGAGAGCAATGTTGGAATCATCTTCATCATCGCTTGTGCTTCTGATGCACCTCAATAGCTTGGACTTGCCCTTCTTGTCATGGCTTTGCTTTGAAGGCCAAGTCCTTCTTCTTGTCGGTGGAAGAGCCACCACTTGGTGTGATGTGCATGTACATCTCATGAGCATTGATCTTCCCCAATACTTGTGTTGGTGTGGATGTGGAAAGATCACCTTGATGTAGCACCGTCACAATGTGTCCATATTTGTCAATGGAAGGACACATAGAATCTTCCTCACAACATCGGATGGTTGCATTTGTGTGAGGCCAAGACCATTGAGCTCCTCTACAAGAACATTCAAGCGTGAGTACATTTCATTTGCATTTTCATGAGCAATCATTTCAAAAGAGTTCATCTTTTGCATAAACCAAATGATAACGCTCCTCACGCTCACTCTGGGTTCCTTCATGGAGCGCACAAATGTTTTCCCATAGATCATGGGCATTTTTGTGGTTCCGAACGCGATTGAACACATCTTTGCAAATGCCTCTAAAGATGATGTTTTTGGCTTTTGCATTCCATTTCTCATTTTCCCCTCATTAGGAGTAAGGCTCGTGCCTTCCTTGGGCTTGGCAAAGCCGGTGATAGCGGCATCGCGGCATTTAACATCAACCGCTTCTAGGTACGACTCCATACGGATTTTCCAATATGGAAAGTCGTCTCCCTCGAACATGGGCGGTGGTCCATCACCCCCGGACATCTTAACTCTAGGCGGTTAAGCCTAAATCGAGAGCACGAGGCTCCGATACCATTGAAGGATAAGATGCCCAAGAGGGGGGGTGAATTGGGCTTTTCTAAAACTTCTTGCAAGAATTAAAACCTATCATGCCCAATTAACCCCCTAGTGCCTAGAAGTGTGTGAACAAGAGTCAACCGCACAAAAAGACTATTGCTACACCATTTCTACTCTAGCATGACAATTCAATTCATGAAAGAACAACAAGTAAATGCGAAATTGAATTGCTCAAAAGTAAATGCAAAGTAAAGAGAGTAGAGATGACACGACGATCTTTTTGCCGAGGTGTCGAGGTGTCGGCACACCCCTAGCCCTCGTTGGAGCACCCGCGCAAGGGTATCGCTCCCCCTTGATCCGCGCAAGGATCAAGTGCTCACTACGAGCTGATTCTTCGCCACTCCGGCCCGGTGAATCGCTCGCTACCGGTCACAACATGGCTTGGGTCATCCACAAAGCCTCCGGATGATCACCAAGCACTCCGATCGCCACCAAGCCATCTAGGTGATGCCGATCACCAAGAGTAACAAGCTAGAACTCTCACTTGACCAAGACAAGGCCAAAGAGATGGATGGATGCACACTTGCTACTCAATCTCACTAGGAGGTGTCTAATTCTCACAATTAGCAAATCACTCAACCTCATAGGGCTCTTGCTCTTTCTCACACTCACAAGGTGTCTCTCAGCAGATGGAAATGGCAAGAACACTCAAATGGATGGAGAGGAGGAAGTATATATACCACCCAACCCGGCCATCCAAAAATAGCCCAAGACAGGTATTTTTCGGGGGCATCGGACGCGCCGATGCCAGGCATCGGACGCTCCGATGACCTCGTCCAACGGTCTACTGTACCTTCTTGTCAGACATGATTATGGAGCATCGGACGCTGGGGAGCGTCCGATGCCCCTGCATCGGACGCGTCCGATGCCGAAAAGACCTCTCTGGAACTCTCTGTATGGCCATCGGACGCTGGCCCTCAGCGTCCGATGCCGGCGTCCGATGCCCTGCACAGTTCACTCCAAGTGAACAGTGACACCGGACGATCCGATGTGGCACCATCGGAGCCTCCGATGCCACGCACCAGACCAAACCCTAGGTCGGTGTGGGCATCGGAGCCTCCGATGCCCACTGATCCAGCATCCGATGCCCATACCAAGGGCAAGATCAACTCGGATCGCGACGCGGTCTTAACGACTTTTGTCCTCTCGACATAAGGCATCTCTCTGAGCTACCTAGGGCTATGAAATAACAAGTGTGCACCACACCTACCTCAATAGACTCATCTAGGTCAAGCTACTGATTCACACCCCTCTTTATAGTATGGCCAAAGGAAAAACAAAGACCTAAGACTACCTAAGTGTCCTCCAACACCATGCGACACTTAGCCTAGCCTACCACCGTCTTCGTCGTCCATCCTTTGAAAACCGAAACGATTTCCATCGCCAGGGGACATGAACTCCATATGCCCGTATCGTCGCCATTACCGTGACCTAACTCATCTCTGTTTCTGCAAAACACACGTTAGTCACAGTAATCTTGTGTTTCATCCAATCACCGAAACCACTAGGGGCCAAGATGCGTTCATGGTCTCATCCGGCATGTTCCAAGGTATTCTCACACTTTTATCCCTTGTTGGTTTTCAGGTCAAACCGACTGGCACGTCTCCGGATTCAGTACGTTCCGGGCACCCGATTGAAGCCAGCCTCGTTCGGCTTGCTGTGTGCCTTGACGCGAGGTGTCACGTTTTGCGTCAACAGCCTCTTTGCCGAGTGTCGGCCTACGTGGCACTCGGCAAAGAGGCCCTCTTTGCCGAGTGCCGGCCTACATGGCACTCGGCAAAGAGGCCCTCTTTGCCGAGTGTCAGCCACGTGGCACTCTGCAAAAGAGCCCTCTTTGCCGAGTGCCGGCCCACGTGGCACTCGGCAAAGAGGCCGTCAAGTGACGGCTCCCGTTTGCTTCGCCGAGTGCTGACCTGGCACTCGGCGAATCCTTTGCCGAGTGCCCGATATTTGGCACTCAGCAAAGATATCGTTGCCGACAAATTCTTCGCCGAGTGCCCTTCGCCGAGTGCGGCACTCGGCGAAGCCTTCGCCGAGTGCGAGAGGCCCTTCGCCGAGTGCAGCCAGCACTCGGCAAAGCCGGCGTTCCTTGTAGTGATAGCCGGCTATAGCTGTTTTTAGGCTAATCTTGCTATTTGTACTTATGTACAACTTAGCGGCTATAGCCCGCTATAGCTCCATTTAGCTTCCGCTATAGCTGTTTTAGAAGTCATCCGCTAAATATCCTTAGCCGGAGATTTAAAACCTTGATATTTTCTCTCTACTGTAGTTATTTGAAGACTTTCCTGCTGCTGCTGCAGCAGCAGCAACGACGAGAGCGCTGCCGATCAGACTGTAAATTTCATCGCAGTAATAGTCCCAAACCGATTAGTACATTCACGTTAATAATACACTAGTCCACCCCGTGCAGTAGAGACGACGGCGCGGCAGCCGTCGGCGAACACCACCCGCCTGTCCTCGAACAGCCGGTCCACCTGTTACTCGATCTTCAATTGTTTCTTCAGGTGCAGGGCAGCGGCGATAACGGTGCTAAAGTATCACTTTAATCCTACAACTATTAATTAAAATCAATCAGTAAATCAATTGCTCAACGATAGGTCAATCAAATAGAATAATAGATTGAATCAATTACCTTTCCTTTTTCCCTTTGTGTTCCTGTCGTATCAGAATTTTGTATCCCTGAACCTGAACGTTTGACAGCTGCAGTAGACTACTGCCAGCAAGCAGGCAGCAATGCGATGCGGCGATGCCCACAAAGCACAAACAGAACTAGATGATGGACGCGGAGGCTTTTTGCATTCTACATGGGCTTCATACTGATGGAGCATACAGCCCAATAACAGGCCAAGCGCAGTCAAAAACTCCAAGTGAAAATAACGCTTCGAGCCTGACCTTCTTCTTCTTCTGTCGGTTCGTATGCGTGCTCTTTATTGGTCGCCGTCGGCCATGGTTCAAGCCTGACAGAGGGAGGGGTCGCCGACCGGGGAGGTCCAGCGGCCGCCGCCTTGCCAGATTGGTGGATTCAGCACCTGGACATAAGGCACCGCTAGACGGTAGAACTCACGCTTATAACGCTCAGGGTTCGTTTGGTGAAGTTGTGGTTGTGGTCAAAAGCTATCGCGAGTTGTGAGTTGTAGAAAAGCTAAAAAATGTTTGGTTAAAGAAATATAAAATATATCTTGTAGCTTTATTTTTTAAAACAATTATAAAAAAGTTTTTTATTTTACCTATTTAAAAAATAAAAAGTCAAAAGCAAAATATACTACAGAAAAATACCCGTTTATAAAAAAGTCACCTCTAGCAGCAACCCTAAAAACAAAAAGCTCAACCAAATAGACCCTTAATCTGACATGGTTGGTGTCCTTCCCCTGCGTGTTCCCGCCACGGGAGACAACTCAAGCATGGCGGTTCTCTCGAAAGAGATGACCGAGATAGATTGAGAAAATTCTAGCTTCAGGTGGCATAGCAATACTCATGCACTATTTATGCGACAAATTTTTTTTTACTAAATTTGTTAACCGCAAGAGAGAAAAGAAACAAGAAACAAAGGGTCTATTTGGTAGAACTCATAGTAGCTCATAAAGCTATTGTAAGATGTTTTTAAATCAAACACCTTTTTCAATGCAGATTCATGGATGGAGTTGTTTGTTTCTTCTCTAACAAAAAGGATAAGCTGAATGAAGCTGAAAAATTAGCTTTTCACAGCTCACTTCCTCATTTCTTTTTCTCAACCATGTATAGAGTTGTTTTTTTTAGACAAACCATGTATAGAGTTGTTGGTGAAACTGTTGTTGCTCATGAAGCTATTTTCTAAAAAAACAGCTTCTATGCGAGCAGCGGGGGACACGAAATAGGAGGCGGCGACGCGAGTTGGGGAAGGTGGTGGTGGCGGCACAAGTCAGCATAGAGGTGGTGGGTCGACACACTCTCCCGTAAGCCAGTTGAGGTCATATCTCTAACAATCGACAAGGGGTCGAGGAGGGAAGAGAGATGCTAGAGGCCGACCATGCCCGAGTCGTGAGGAAGGGCAGACTGCCAATTCGTGAGGGCGGATTGCGAGTGGAGGTCGGAGGCGTGTTGCACCCTCCAGATAGCAGAGGAAGAAGCGGACTCGCGAGTCGCGACTGATAGGAAAGTGGGGTTGTTACAGACTCACCCATTCGTGAGTGGTGCGCCGAGTTAGTCAGTGGTTTTGGACGATTAGGATGTTAGGCTGTGGTGTGGGTGGATGATCATATTAATCTCTTAACGAGCCAAACATTGGACCATGACTTTTTACGAGTCAGGCCAGCATGTTTGGAAACAGCCCAAGCACACCCTGAAACATCGAGTTGTGGCACATTCGTGTTGGGCTACCGGCGGGCCGCGCGCCATCTCGACATCCATAAGTTTCGTTTGGGACTACTCTACTTTAGTTTTTGTAGCTATGTTCCACCAACTCTACTATGAGAAACTTCAGTCTATAGTTTTTAGAGTAGGTGAACTTGTTTGGCAATTGGGATGTGACTCTAGAAAATGAGAGGTTTTTTTAGAAAGGTCTAATATATCCTTGGGTGTTGTTAGTGTATCTTTGCTTTTACTAATTGAAATATACGATGTTATTAAAATACTATAAATATGTACGTACTGTACTTCGGGTTCATTATTAGTTTGACGTAACGTAGACATGCATGCTAGAGAAATAAAAAAATATATGTATCCCTTATATTAGAATTATCACACGTGACTGTACGTGGGCACATGCATGCCGAAGAAATAAAATATGTGGCCAATAAAATTATCATGTTTTCATTACTTAATAGTAATGTCTTCAACTCCACGAAGAGAAAGAGAGACAAAAATCTAAATACTAAAGTAATGAAACACGATAATTTATGGAGTTGAAGAGATACATATTCCAAGATTCTAGGTAATACAAATAATGTACTTGATGAGTGATGGCTGGGTTCTTTTGTCCACGCAGGCGCAGCGCTGCAGCCAGCAGCAGGATCCCATCATGTCCTTGGAGGCGGCAATTCAATAATCATTTCAAACCCGTCCTTGCTGGGCTCCCCCGGTACGATCAGCAGCGCGAACTGGCCCGACAGGCTTCGACGGCCCAGAACAGCACTTCTGCATATGTTCGTTTTTTTTTCACCGTAAAGAGCAAAAAACAGTACCAAACAGGCCCAAATTTATCGCTCCTGCTGCCTTCATCAACAAGATCCTGCTTCGCGGCCAGGAGCAAGTCGAGGCCTTTATTTGCCGAGCTCAAAAAAGGTCCGATTCATCTGGGCCCAAAAATAAGAGTGCACTGTGTCTATGACCGAGGCCCAGTTAATCTTTTATTTACATGTAATAAAAAGAAATAGTTTTTGACCAGGCCCAGCCCAGTTACTAGGGGTTATACATATTGATTATAGAGTAAAGTCCATCACCGGTCCCTGAACTTGTGTCGTTGTGTCATCCGGTCCCTAAACTCGCAAAACGATCAGACCGTCTAAGTCCTCAAAACTCTTGTTCGTTGTGTCATCCCGGTCCATATAACTTACAAATCGCTCATTTAGGTCCTCAAACTAGTCAGTTGTGTCATCATGGTCCCTAAACTTTGTTTTGAGTCTCATCTAGATCTAAACATGATAATTTAAAAACTTTATATCAACAAATAATTCATAACTTTTTCATACAAACTCGAAAGAAGACAAACTTTATATCAAAATTATAGCCTCGATATGATCTACAACTTTGTAGTTGAAAAGTTTTGATTAAAAACTGTTTAGGGTCCCAAACTATTGTTGTATGTTTATAGATTTTGAAATTTAAATTTAAAATTAATTTTTTGGATACTAAATAACTTTAATAAAAAAAGTTTATCTAAAACGTTGTAGATTGCATTGAGAACTATAACTTTTGTATAGATCATATCAATATTCAAGATTGGTCGATAATTTTAATTTTAAATTTCAAAATCTATAAAATACAACAATATTTTGGGACCCTAAACAGTTTTTAAATCAAAAACTTTTCAACTACAAAGTTGTAGATCACATCGAGGGCTATAATTTTGATATAAAGTTTGTCTTTGTTCGAGTTTGTATGAAAAAGTTATGAATTATTGTTATATAAATTTTTTAAATTGTCATGTTTAGATCTAGATGAGACTCAAAATAAAGTTTAGGGACCAGGATGACACAACTGTCTAAGTTTGAGGACCTAAACGAGTGATTTATAAGTTTATGGACCGAGATGACACAACACCGAACAAGTTTAGGGACCCGGATGACACAAACCGAACAAGTTTGAGGACCTAAATGATCGATTTGCGAGTTTAGGGACCGGGATGACACAACGACACAAGTTAAAGGACCGGTGATGGACTTTACTCTATTTTATATCATACCGAGAATAAAAAATCCATTAGATAAAACCATAAACCTGATAAAATCTTATTTGTATTGGCACAAAAATAATTTACAATTATCTCTATAGAAATACAAAAACTTAATATATATGTTATTATATAAGATAAAGAGTTAAAGACACAGTACCGAAGCTAATTAACTTTCCTTGGTCTCTACAGCATTACTAGTACTATTGCCATCATGTTTCTCCTCTTGCTTCCTCCTGCGGTTTCTTCTTCTCTTACCCTTCTTCTCACCAGCTGATTTGTCAGCTTCCGTCGTCGTCGCCGCCGCAGCCTCAGCATCAGCTTCTGCCTTGGTATTGGCCTTCTTCACCTCTTCTACGAGGTGCTCAAGGGAAGACTCCACTCCACGGCCCGCGCGCGTGGATGTCATGAGGCACTCGGCGACGTCGGCCGGCGTGATCTGCACCTCCCGGAGCAGCTCCCTGACGGCGTCGAACAGCGGGTGCTCGTCGACGCCGAGGTAGTTCCTGGCCAGCGTCCTGAACGCGTCGAAGCCGCAGTAGGACATCTCGACGTGCATGTCCATCCTGCCGCGCCGGATCAGCGCCGGGTCGAGTTTGTCGACGTGGTTGGTGGTGAACACGACGATCCGCTCGCCGCCGCAGGACGACCAGAGGCCGTCGATGAAGTTGAGCAGCCCCGACAGCGTGACCCGGCTAGGCCTAGGCTTGCCGTCGTCGTCGTAGTAGCACGCGCCGCCGCGCTTGCCCGTGAGGTCGAGGGAGCAGTCGATGTCCTTGATGACGACGATGGACCGGTCCGTCGTCTCGGACAGCAGCTTGCGCAGGTCGTGGTTGTGGCGCACCACCGTGAGCTCCACGTCGTAGATGTCGTAGCTGAGGTAGTTGGCCATGGCCGCGATCATCGTCGACTTGCCCGTGCCCGGCGGGCCGTACAGCAGGTACCCGCGCTTCCACGGCTTGCCGGTGCGCTTGAAGAACTCCATGTTGCTCCGGAACGCGTCGAGGTCGTCCATGATCTCCTTCTTCTTCGCCGGGTCCATGGCCAGCGTGTCGAACGTCGTCAGGTGCTTGAGCGCGATGGGTTCCATACTCTGTCACTCGGGAAGCTGTTTGCATATGCATTGGATGCATGGATTGATGAACAAATTAGTTAAAGATAAAATATATATACTACATACTCTACGTATACTACTGGAGAACGGGCCTTTAGCCCCGGTCGAAAATGGCCTTTAGCCCCGGGCATGAAGCCGGGGCTAAGGAATCGGGACTAAAGGTCCGTAGCCCCGGTACCAACCGGGACTAAAGAGGGGACCTTTAGCCCCGGTTGGTAATACCAACCGGGACTAAAGACTGGCCTTTTGTCCCGGTTTGGTATTACCAACCGGGGCTAAAGACCTTTTTTCTTTTTCTTTCTTTTTTCTTTTCAATTGGCTATTGTTTTCAGTTTTTCAATTACATAGGTTTTCTAATACGTTTTCTTCGATGCTAATATATTACATTAGGATTTCTAATACGTATATTTCTTCGCTGCTAATGTATGTATCCACATATATATACACATAAATTTATAATTACACACATAAAATATGAAACTATATATAGTGGGCTAGCTATACATATTATGTGTAAATATTTTTATGCACAAAAAATTACAGCATTATCATGCATCCTTGGTATTTACAACACAAATATGGACCGTCACTTAAATGTCATACAAATGGTCGTCTTGGTTTGGTTTCATTGGTTCTTCCGGTTATAGTAGAAACTCGTGCCGGCTTTGAGGACATGGTCATTAGAACTTCCTGCGATTGTCTCTTGAATTCCTTTCAGGCGACCATGTCCAACACCTGGTTTTCAACCCATAGCTCCTTCTGTCTCTCTAGAGGAGTCTTTTGGCATACACCGAGAAAAACTCGCAACGTAGTACCACATAAATTGTTCCCTGGTGGTTGCCGTAAGAACCCACTGCAGATGTAAAAGATTTTATCTCATCATCTCGCGCGTGTGATGAAAGCATGCTACAGTGGTAAAGACGCGGGAGATAGTACTACTTACTTGCAATTGATAGGACGAGAAGGTCGCCTTCAAATCCGACAGGGTTTCGGAACGAACCAAGCCCAAACCTGCATAATATAATATTGGATCGTAATTAATGTCGGTGGTACAAAAAAGGGGTACCCCCAATCAACGCAAAAACACTCGAACACTCGTCTCCGTCTCGCCCGAGCCCTCCCAGCCAGGCCTCGGCGAACGCTCCGTCTCCGTCTCGCCCGAGCCCTCCCAGCCAGGCCTCGGGCGAACGCTCTATCCCCTCCGTCTCGCCCGAGCCCTCCCAGCCAGGCCTCGGGCGAACGCTCTTCTCCGTCTCGCCCGAGCCCTCCCAGCCAGGCCTCGGGCGAACGCTCCGTCTCCGTCTCGCCCGAGCCCTCCCAGCCAGGCCTCGGGCGAACGCTCTATCTCCGTCTCGCCCGAGCCCTCCCAGCCAGGCCTCGGGCGAACGCTCTGTCTCCGTCTCGCCCGAGCCCTCCCAGCCAGGCCTCGGGCGAGCACGATCGCTCTCCGTCTCGCTCGAGCCCTCCAGGCCTCGGGCAAGCGCGCCCCCACACCTCGAGCCTTAACGCACGGACCTCGAGCTGCACAGACAGCCGTACCAGCCCATACCACGCATTTAATGCCTTCACCTACTCCGGTCATGTCCACTAGTGCACGGCGTGTACCACAGTAACTCGGTGTAAAGGTCAAGTCTCGTTTTCACCACAAGCATGGGCAAAAGGGCACCAGTACAGCACTGTTCGGCCAAGCCAGGCACTGTAACTCTCGAGGCCGGCTACACGCCCCTCGAGCCCTGCACTGTAACCCCTCGAGGCCGGCTACGCGCCCTCGAGCCCTGCACTGTAACACCTCGAGGCCGGCTCCGCGCCCTCGAGCCCCCGTGGCACCACCTCGAAGCCGGCTCCGCGCCCTTCGAGCCCTAACTACTTTCATGCTATTGGAGGACAGGTACCCCAAGACCCGGAGGGACCTCACCGCGTACTGTACATTCCGGGATGGGTGCTGTACGGCTCCCGCCTTGTCGCGCCACCACGTCCGCGCCCAGGATGGAAGCCACGACCCAAGGACGCCTCAACAGCGACGATCACATCGGCTCCAGTGGCCCCGACAAGACAGGGTTCCTACCCTTCTCCGTATGGGGCACCATGGCCCCGACACCTGTAATACTTTATGTAACCCTGGCCTCCCCTTGCTCTATAAAAGGGGACGCTAGGGCCCTCATTCGGGACGGAAACACAACACACGAGTCCACACACAGACACGAGTCCGGACTCCGGTCCACGCTCACTGAGCTTGTATTCTCCCCTGTACAAGCACTTAGGTGCAAGTAATACAAGAACATCTCCCCCGCTGGACGTAGGGCCTTCTTTGCCCGAACCAGGATAAATCCTTGTGTCCCCTTGCATCACCATCCAGGAAGAGAAGCACGCGATCATATTACTCGTTGGTGTGATACCCCGGGTACGAAACACCGACAGTTGGCGCGCCAGGTAGGGGACTTCGCGTGTCCGAGCCGATTTCTCGTTGATTCCTGGATGGCTTCATCCCCCTTCCGTTCTCGGCTGGTGCCGTCGTCTGGTTCGGGAGCCTCGAGTTCCTGGCCACAGGCAACGGCAACGAGCTGACTCTGCTCTCCACGGAGGGCCTGAGCGGAGTGCGTGTCACGCCACCCCGCGCGGGGGGCGTGACGCGTCGCCCGCACCACCACATCGCCACATCGCGAGCGGCGCCGTCGTCACCGTCGTCGCGGGCGCAGGCGGTGCCCGCGGCAAACACCTACGCCCCCGTAGCCGGTGCAGGGTCCCCAAGGGGAAACCAGCCCGGCGCGCGGCCGGAGACCTCCAGGGCGCACCCGCGCCCGCCGCGACTTCGCATTCATCATGCGTACGGACCAGGAACCAGGCCAGAGGCCTCCGAGCCGTGCGCCGTCGACGCCATCAGCCTCCTCCCGCACGGGTCGCGCCGCGCTCGACGCCAGCGGTTCCCGGTCGGCCTCGACAACTCTGCGGCTGTATACGCCCACCGCCTCGACGAGCGCCATCAGGACCAGACGGTGGCGGACCGGGAGCAGCGTTCGGGCGCGCTGCTGCAGGCCATGGCCAGCCTGGAAATCGTCCACCCCGCGTGCGTCGACCGCGACTTCTTGCGACCCTTCGAGCCACCTCGGCGAGCCACCGTCGGAGAATGGTACCGCGAGCTGCGGTCCCAGCATCGGCCAAGGCGGCGTGCGTCAACAGCTCCGACTCCGACGAATACGACTACCACGACCCCGACCTCTGGGATCCCACCAGGGAGTGCTTCCAACTCGAGGGAGTCGTATGCGATACCGAGGACGAAGGCGACGACGACAGGCCGGCTCTCGACCTAGAGGGACCTAGCGACGTGGCCGCGGCAGGCGGATCACGCGTTCAGGGAAGGGACGAACCTCCAGCACCGGCTGTACCGCCTAAGCACGACGATGGCCGGGCGGCGCAACTCGCACAAGTGCAAGAGGCAATCACCAAAGCCGAGGAGGAACGGCGACACCTGCTGCAGCTCCGGCAAACCCTGATGCAGGAACCACCCCAGCCCCGAGGAGCCGGAGCTCGAGGCCGGGCTCGAGAGGTCCACCGGCGGATCCTCGAGGACGGGGCACCAGCACGCCCGAGGTATGTTTCCCGCGAGCTGGGCAGAACGTGGTGGCGGCGGCTATGATGCTCCGTGACCTGCCCGCCGTCTCCAACCCCGATGCCAGGCGCATGCTCGGAGAAATGAAAAACCTCCTCGAGACAGCCGCGGTACAGCAGGCCGAGAGCTCGGCGTCACGCCGACGCGGGAGCAGCCTCGGGGAGACCGGCGGACACGCCCCACGACGCTCGCGAGGCATCCGTCCACCAGCCGGACGCCTCTCGAGCTAGGCCAGTCCGCGAACGGATCGTCGACAACCGGCCACCTCGAGACCCCAACGACGCCCGCAACGACATCAACCGACGGCGCAAGGACAAGGGGGCCCAAGAGCGTGGCTATAGCGCCCATCGAGGGGGGCGCTACGACAGCGACGAGGACCGGCAGGTCCTCGAGCCCCCGGGCCCCCGAGTCTTCAGCCGGGCCATCCGCAGCTCGACCCTCCCCGACCGCTTCCGACCGCCGACCAACATCGTGAAGTATGACGGGGAGGTCGAGCCCAAGCTCTGGCTCTCGGACTTCCGCCTTGGCTGCCAACTGGGCGGAGCGAAGAACGACGACCGCGTGATCATACGTCAACTCCCACTTTACCTCTCGGACACCGCCCGCCGGTGGCTCGAGGGGCTCCCGCCGGATCGGATCCATGACTGGGCCGACCTAGTCAGGGTCTTCGACGGGAATTTCAAGGGGACCTGCGTGCGTCCAGGCAACCCCTGGGACCTACGGCGTTGCAGGCAGGCGGCGGACGAGCCCCTCCGCGACTTCGCTCGACGGTTCTCGAAGCAGCGTCTCGAGCTCCCCCACGTGCCTGACGAGGACGTCATCTCAGCGTTCCTCGCGGGCACGACATGCCAAGAGCTTGTTCATGAGCTAGGACGCTACCGTCCCGGGACGGTCGAGGACCTGATGGATCGCGTCACCAGCTTTGCTTCGGGCGACGAAGCAGTGGGGGCCTTCTTTGGCCGTTCCACGGACAAAGGCAAGGCGGTGATCGCGCCGGAGGGCTCCAACAAGGGCAACGACGCCAAGAACGACAACAATGACGGCAACAAAAGGAAGAAAAACAAACGCAAGGGCCAGAAGGCGAAGCGTGGCGCCGATGACGACGACGACAAAGAGGTGCTCGCGGGCGCCCTCGAGCCTAAGAAGCCCCGAGGCCCCCCGATGGGGCTGTTTTCGACCAGATGCTCGAGGATCCCTGTACCTACCACAGGGGCCCCGTAAACCACAAGTTGAAAGACTGCCGACTGTTGAAGGGCTACTACTCCAAGCTCGGCGATAAGAGGGAAGACGCGCCTAAGGGAAAGGATACCGATCGACGCGGCGGCAGAAACGCAGATGGCGACTTCCCCCCGGTGCGCGACTGCTACATGATCTACGGGGGGCCGACCGTCGGGCTCTCAGCTCGAGAAAGAAAGAAGGAGCGCCGGGAAATCTTTTCGCTTGGCACGACGCCCCCCGGTATCTTGACTGGTCCGATGCGCCAATCACGTTCGACCGTGACGACCATCCGGACCGGGTCATAAACCCGGGGGCTTACCCCCTCGTCGTCGACCCCGTCATAGTCGACGTTCGGTTCTCCAAGGTGTTGATGGATGGGGCTCGAGCCTCAACATCATATACCTCGAGACCCTCGACCTCCTGGGGATTTCAGAAGGACAGCTCCGACCCAGTGTCGGGGGGTTCCACGGAGTAGTACCAGGAAAGAAGGCCCACCCCCTCGGGCGCATCGACCTGCCGGTCTGCTTCGGCACGCCGGCAAACTTCCGTCAGGAAACGCTCACCTTCGAGGTGGTCGGCTTCCAAGGGACCTACCACGCCATCATCGGCCGGCCAGGCTACGCCAAGTTCATGGCGATTCCTAACTACACGTACTTGAAGCTCAAGATGCCGGGGCCAAAAGGGGTCATCACCGTTGACACCTCCTACGAGCACGCATACCACTGCGACGTGGAGTGCGTCGAGCGGGGGGAGGCCAACGTCCACCTCGACTCGCTCGAGGCCTTGGCAGCTCTGGCCACCGAGGGGGCCCCAGAAGCAAAGCGTCACGCCGGCACCTTCGAGCCGGCCGAGCACACCAAGCAAATACCCGTCGACCCGACCTCGGCCAATGGCAAGACGCTGACCATCAGTACCAGCCTCGAGCCCAAATAGGAAGCAGTGCTCGTCGACTTTCTCCGCGCGAACATCGACATGTTTGCGTGGAA
Organism: Coix lacryma-jobi var. lacryma-jobi; assembly: GCA_009763385.1. Taxonomy (NCBI): domain Eukaryota; kingdom Viridiplantae; phylum Streptophyta; class Magnoliopsida; order Poales; family Poaceae; genus Coix; species Coix lacryma-jobi. Next base: position 153,255,200 of record CM019825.1, on the reverse strand, counting down.
CCCCTCGGACATGCCGGGCATACCGAGGGAAGTCGCCGAGCACGCCTTGGAGATCCAGGCCGGGTCCAGACCGGTGAAGCAACGCCTGCGCCGCTTCGACGAGGAAAAGCGCAGGATCATCGGCGAGGAGGTGCACAAGCTTTTGGCGGCCGGATTCATCAAGGAGGTATTTTACCCAGAGTGGCTAGCTAACCCTGTACTAGTTAGGAAAAAGAATGGAAAAATGCGGATGTGTGTAGATTACACTGGTCTGAATAAAGCATGTCCAAAAGTTCCATTTCCTTTACCTAGAATTGACCAGATCGTCGATTCCACTGCTGGGTGCGAAGTGCTTTCGTTCCTTGATGCGTATTCCGGCTACCACCAAATTAGGATGAGAAAATCCGATGAGCTCGCGACCTCTTTTATCACGCCATTTGGTATGTATTGCTATGTTACGATGCCCTTCGGCCTTCGAAACGCCGGGGCAACGTACCAACGATGTATGCAGCACATCTTTGGCGAGCACATAGGCAAGACCGTCGAGGCCTACGTCGATGACATCGTGGTTAAAACTAAAAAAGTAGGGAACCTCATCAGCAACCTCGAGACCACGTTCGAGTGCCTCCGGGCCAAGAATGTGAAGCTCAACCCCGAGAAGTGTGTCTTTGGTGTGCCTCGAGGCATGCTACTTGGCTACATCGTCTCACAACGGGGGATCGAGGCAAACCCTGAAAAAATCTCAGCAGTCACGAGGATGGGCCCGATTCGTGACCTCAAGGGTGTGCAGAAAGTAACAGGCTGCCTAGCCGCTCTCAGCAGATTCATCTCGAGGCTGGGGAAAAAGCACTACCCCTCTACCGCCTGCTAAAAAAGACGGAACACTTTGCGTGGACCGCCGAAGCCGAGGAGGCCTTAACCAAGTTGAAGGGGTTGCTGACTTCTGCACCAATTCTCGTGCCCCCGCGACCAGCCGAAGGTGACGATCCCCCGAGCCCCTCCTCCTCTATGTGGCCGCAACCACTCAGGTGGTTAGCGCGGTCATAGCCGTCGAGAGGCACGAGGAGGGTCATACATTGCCGGTCCAGCGACCGGTATACTTCACCAGTGAGGTACTCTCCGAGGCCAAGGTCCGGTACCCGCACATCCAAAAGCTGCTCTACGGCATCATCGTCACAAGGCGCAAGCTCCAGCACTACTTCCTCGCTCATCCCGTGACGGTGGTGTCGTCCTTCCCCCTCGGAGAGATCGTCAACAATCGGGAGGCCACGGGGCGCATCGCCAAGTGGTCCGCCGAACTAATGGGGGAGACCATCACCTATGCCCCGCGAAAGGCCATCAAGTCGCAAGCGTTGGCGGACTTCGTTGCTGAATGGACCGACACTCAGCTCCCGCCGGCACAGATTCAAGCCGAGCTCTGGACCATGTACTTCGATGGATCCCTCACGAAGACGGGGGCAGGAGCAGGCCTGCTCTTCATCTCACCCCTCGGAGTACACATGCGCTACCTGCTACGCTTGCACTTCCCCGCCTCCAACAACGTCGCCGAGTACGAGGCCCTCGTCAATGGGCTGCGCATCGCCCTCGAGCTCGGGGTCCGACGCCTCGACGCCCGAGGAGACTCGCAGCTCGTCGTCAACCAGGTTATGAAGGCTTCAAGCTGCATCGATCCCAAGATGGAGGCATACTGCGGGGAGGTGCGCAAGCTGGAAGACAAGTTTTACGGCCTCGAGCTCAACCACGTAGCTCGGAAGTACAACGAGGCCGCAGACGAGCTGGCAAAGTTGGCGTCCACGCGCGGCACGGTACCGCCAGACGTCTTCTCGAGGGACGTCTTCGAGCCATCCGTCGAAATCGACCCGGGGGCTGGCCCCTCGACGCCACCCCTCGAGCAAGACACGGGGGCTCGACTCTCAACGCCACCCCTCGAGAAGGACCCCTCGACGTCCGCAGAGGCGATGCAGGTCGACGCACACGCCTCTTCGTCATCACGGCCCCTCGACTGGCGGACGCCCTACCTCGACTACCTGACGCGAGGCGAGCTACCAGAAGACAAGACGGAGGCCCGACGCATCGCTCGGAGGGCCAAGACCTACGTCATCTACGGCGACGAACGGGGAGCTATACCGACGAAGTCCGACTGGAATCCTTCAACGCTGCATCCCACTCGAGGAAGGGCGCAAGCTCCTCGACGATATGCACTCGGGGGCTTGCGGCCACCACGCAGCGCCGAGGGCCCTGGTTGGGAACGCTTTCCGTCAAGGCTTCTATTGGCCGACCGCCATTGGGGACGCCAAGCGTTTGGTCCAAGCGTGCCATGGGTGTCAATTCTACGCCAAGCAAACGCACCAGCCCGCACACGCCCTGCAGATGATCCCAATCACTTGGCCATTTGCCGTTTGGGGGCTCGACCTCGTGGGTCCCCTCAAAAGGACAAGTGGAGGGTACACACACATGCTCGTGGCCGTCGACAAGTTCACCAAGTGGATCGAGGCTAAGCCGATAGGAGACCCCACCTCCGAGAGGGCTGTCGAGTTCATCGCCAACATCATGTACCGGTTCGGGGTGCCTAATGTCATCATCACCGACAATGGCACCCAATTCACGGGCAAAAAGTTCACAACTTCTGCGATGACAACAACATTCGCGTAACCTGGGCCTCGGTCGCATACCCCCAATGCAATGCAACGGGCAGGTCGAGCGCGCCAACGGCATGATACTCCATGGGCTGAAGCCAAGGCTGTTCAAGACCCTCAAGAATTTCGGAAAGGGGTGGGCTACAGAACTCCCCTCGGTGCTGTGGGGCCTCAGGACTACGCCGAGTCGAGCCACCGGGTTCACTCCGTTTTTCCTAACCTACGGCGCCGAGGCCGTCTTACCTACGGACCTCGAGTACGGCTCACCTCGACTTCGAGCCTACAACGAGCAAACCAGTGACGAAAGGCTCGCCAACGCCAAGGACCAGCTCGAGGAGGCCCGAGACGTGGCGCTCATCAACTCTGCACGCTACCAGCAAACACTTCGATGCTACCACGACAAGCACGTGCGCAAAAGGGACCTGGCGGTGGGGGACCTCGTGCTTCGACGGCTGCAAGATAATCGAGGGCGCCATAAGCTCACCCCTCCGTGGGAAGGCCCATACACCGTGGCCGAAGTGCTCAAGCCAGGCACATACAAGCTCTACGACGACCAAGGCAGGATCCTGGCGAACGCGTGGAACATATCTCAGCTACGTCGCTTCTACCCTTAAAGGCCTCGAGGCCTTGTTCATTTTATCACTTTGTACAAACATGTCAAAATGAATGAACAAACTCGTGCATTGTCGTTCATTGCTTAGCAACTTAAGGTAGCCTCGACCCTGCCTAGCTCAGGGTCGAGCCTCCCTCGGGGGCTGACAAGGGGGTAAACGCCCCCAGACGGAAAAAAAACGCGTGTTTTCTTTTCAAAAATTTGACCCTCGTCTCGACTCGCGCCTCGAGTGAACTAGCGACGTCTAAATCTTAAAGTACCTCGAGCCTCCAAGGTCGGGGGGCGTCGACGTAGACGGCCACTACGCCCCCGGGCTACGGTGCCCTACCTACGCCTCCCCTCGAGGGGCTCGCGACGTATCGAAGGAACACAGACTAAGTTAGCAGAAACTCGAGCTTGCGACAAAGAGAAGCGGTCAAACGCATTTGAAAAGAAAACAACTCTTTTCATAAACAAATCACATATACATTCGGGTCTCGACGTACCCTCATTTATGTCATAGAATTCTTACAAGGGCCTCGACGCCCAAATTTGGCACGCAGGCCTCAGTCCTCGTCGGTGCGGTACTCCTCCCCGAGGTCCACGATGGCAGGCTCGACCTCGACGCCCGAGCTCGAAGGAGGAGGGCTCCCGACACCGCTGCTGGCGTCAGGAGGCAGCACGTCCTCCTCGAAGATCTTCGCGAGCGACGTCCCCGGCCTCTCCATCTTCTCCAAAATTTTGTCGACACGGCGGTTGTTCCACTCCTCATCCTTCCCCTCGATCTCGATGAAGCCATTCGCGACAACGTGGACCGGGAAGCGGAAACCGGAGCGAACAACCGCGAGTGTCTGCTTGACGCCGTGATGGAGAGCTTGCCGGACACGGTCCCGCGCGGCTGCGTCGAAGAAGCACAAGGCGTCGACCAAGGCATCGCCCCGAGCCATTGCACCTTCTGCCGCGGTCACAGGAGGAGCACCCCACATGGGGCCGAGCCGGTCGAGAGAGAAGAGCGAGCCCGCTCCGCCACCATCGTCTCGTCTTGGAGCTGGTCCAAGAGAGCCTGGTTCGTCTCGCGGAGCTCCTCGACCGTCTTCTCGACCCCTGCGCAACAAACAAGGAAGAGTGAGACTGCGGCGTAACAAAGAACTTCGAGACCCAAACAAGAACAAGGTGTAAGCCTCACCGTCGCAGTGTTGCCCCAGTGCGGCGAGGTCGCTGGTCAGGCCCTCAGCACGCTGCTCCAGCCTGCGCTTCTCGGCCAGCGTGAGGAGCTTCTCGGACCTAAGGTCCTCGATCAGCCGGCCCGCCTCCACCAGGGCCAGATCCTTGCGGATCACCTCCTGCCGCGCCGCCCCCTCGGCAGCTCGGGCGGTGGCGGCACCACTCACGGCGTCTTCGGCCTCTTTCTCGCCGCCTCCGCTGCGGTTCGGGCGGCGGCGGCCTCGCCACGGGCGTCAGCAGCCTCCTGCTTCGCCGCCTCGGCTTCAGCCCGGGCAGAGGTGGCCTCGCTTCGGGCGTCCGCGGCCTCCTTCCTCGACGCTTCGAGAACGGCGGCGGCCTCCTCCTGGATCGGGCGACCTCGCCTCGAGCCACCCGGACCTCCGCCTCCGCCTCGTTAAGCCGGCTCGCCATCTGGGCGTTCCGGCTCAGCTCCGCGCGGAGATCTCGAAGCTCCGCCTCAGCCCGCTCGAGGGCGGCTGACACCTGTGCGGACCGGCCCGCCTCCTCGGAGCAGGACCGCTCCGCCTCCGCCATAAGCACGGCCACCTCCCGGAAGATGGACCGCACCTCGCGCGGGGCCCCCGCTGGGCCGGCTGCTCGATGGGAACCACGGCAAGGGGCGGGCTCAGTGGGACGGGAAACGGCCATATCGGTCGGTCGAGCTCGATGTCGGGCAGATCCTCCTCCGCCTCGAGCTGCCCCGACACAGCGACCCGCCGCCGACGGCACGGGCCCGACTCCCTCCGTCCCTCCGCCGGCGCTTCCTGTTGCGGATCGGTCGAGGGAAGGCTCGACCCGGGCCCTCTTCCCTGGCCGGGCCCTCCGGCGCCTTGTCGGCGCTAGCCGGCACCTCGGGCGCCTCCACCGTCATCGAGCCCGCGGCGAGGAGCGGCCCCTGCTCCAGCTCGTTCAGGAGGTCCTCCACCGTCGGCTCCTTCTCCGCCGACGCCTCTCCCCCCCTTCCCTCCTCCGCAGCCCGGCCCGTGCTGGTCGGAGCCACAAGGGGCGCAGTCTCCTCAGCCCCAGACGCCGGCGGGGCCGTGCTCGCCCCAGGCGCTTCCCCGGAACAGCCGTCGTGGTGAGGGGAAGGATGGCGCTCCCAGTTGGCACCATCGCGGAGGAGGAGGAGGGGGAGGAGGCAGCGCTTCGGCGGATACGGTGGTGGCAGGCTCGATGCCATGAGCTGAGGCCCCTGCAATACGAGATGACGGAGATGTCAGAACCAGGAAGAGTACCTCGACCCCTGTGGTCGATGGCGACGGCCTCACCAAAATTTGCGACGATCATCCGGCCCCCTCGAGCCATGGCAGCTCGGGCCTTCTCCAGCCAAGCGGCCTCTCTAGCGGAGGAAGGTGCCATACCTCGAGGTGCCTGTGCCTCGACGGGGCTCGAGGTCTTGGCCCGCTTGGACGAAGCGAGGTCCACCTCCTGGTAGGAGCGCTTCCCCCTGAGAAGATGGAGATGGCACGCGTCATCAAAAGCAAAGAGGTGAAGCCTCACTACCGACGAGACCCAAGGAAACTACTCACCCGAAGCGGCGGCTGGGCTTCTTCCGGAGTCGCCGGACCCACTCGGGGGCTTCGAGCCCACCCCACGGCTCGAGCCCTGCGCCTGGGCCGTCTCACAGGGCTGGGATGGGGGGAGGGCTCCCGACGCCTCCCATGGCTCGACCTCGAGGGAGAGCCCTCCTTCCGCCCCACATCGCGGGAGGGCGACCGTACCACCCTCGGCTGACGTCGTGGCGCTCGCCCCGGCGCGGGCTCGGGGGACCTGCTCCGGCGCCGCGCTGGTGGCGCGCCCGCGCGTCCGTCGCGTCCGGCGGCGGTGCGGCGATGCGACGCTCCGGGGACGCTCGGGACGCTGGTGGACGAGACGCTCGGGGGCTCCCTCCCCGACGCTCTGATGGCGCGGGCTCGACGCCTCTCTTGGCGCCCATCCTCCGCGGGCTCGACGGCGCCCTTGACGGCTCGCGGGGGTCGGGCCCGGAACCCTTCTCGACCTGTCGACCGCCTCTCGAGGCCCGACCCCTCTCGAGACCCCCGTCTGGGCTGACGCGGGGGCGGCCTCCGTTGGCGCTGTGGCGGAGGCGCTCCGGGTCCGGGGCTTCCTTACGACCGGGGGCACGTCCGGCGCGGAGCTCGACGGACCTCGGGCCCCCGACGAGGCAGGGATCGGCGCCGCCTTCCGCGGCTGCGTCCCGCGCGCCCTTTTGTCGGTGGGACCTCCAGTGTACCCTCCTGCACAGAGGAGCGGTCAGCCCTGTCATCGACGAGCCCCGCGCGCATCAAGCGCGCATCCATCCCCTCGTCGTCGTCCTCCTCCTCGTCACTACTCTCCTCCTCCGAGCTCGAGGAGCTCAGCTCGGGGGACCCGTCCCCAGGCTGACGGTTACGACGAGCCTTCGCCAGTCTCTGCTCCCGAGCTAAGCGACGCAAGTTTTTATTTTCTCTTTCTTCTTTTTGGCATCCTTGCTCTCCTTGTCCTTTTGAGCAGAGAGGCGCCTCACCTGAGCATCCGCGGCGTCCTCCCTCACCGGGGGCCTCGACGCGCGACAAGTAAATGCCCCCTGAGAAGAAAGAGAAGCGTGATGAGACAAACCACAAGACGGATGCAAACGGGTCGAAGGAGGAAGAAGGGGGAGGAGGCTCGAGATAGCTCGACTCGAGGGAGGCTTACCAGGTCGAGACACCCCTCGTCGGGTGCCATCGCAACCAGGTGGGAGAGTTCAGGGACGAACGGCCCCTGGATCGTGATCGACACCCGGGAGACGCCCTCGTTCCGGGACAGCCTCTCTTCGGCCATCCTCGAGCGATTGAGCGCCTCGAGCTGAGCCTGCGGGCCCATCTCGTGCATAAGAAGGGGGCGGTCCGCCAGCGGAAGAACTCTTCGCTGGTGGAACGCCCAAATGACCGCTTGCACGGTCAGCTTCTTCTCATCCACCAGCGTCTTCATCATCTCCATCAGCGGGGCCAGGTGGCGTTGCCTGTCCGCCGCAACGCCCCAGGTCCACTTCTCCGGGCGTCGAGTAAGGACCCTGCCGGTGTACTGCGGAAGGAGGCCACCTTCGTTCCGCAGATAGAACCAATGGTCGTCCCACCCGGCCTGGTTGGTGGATAGCTTGTATCGCAGGTACTCGCGGGGGACATTGGCCGACGAGGTCCCCGCCCTCGCGGTGATGGCAAGGGAGCCCATGCGCACGGGCCGCCTCCCGCTGGGCTTCAGGGACTTGATGAAGAGCTCGCCCCGGAAGAGATGGACGAACATCTCCCAGTGCGGCTCCATCTTCAGGTACCCCTCGCACACCGCGGCGAATATGGCGGCGTGCGAGATGGAGTTGGGGGAGAAGTGTTGCAGCTCCACCTCGAAATGGTGGGCCAGCCCTCGCAAGAAGCGGCTCGGCGGGACGCCGAGCCCCATACGGTGGTAGCGCGTGAAGCTCACCACGTACCCCTCCGGCGGGTGCGGCTCCCGGTGCTCCGCCGACGGGATAACCCACCATGCGGGTCCCTCCTCCGGGTTGGGGCGCAGAAGCCCCTGGGCCACCAGCGAGTCCATCTCGCTCTGCGTCACCTTCGACGGGCTCCAGTCTTCGGCCGGCAGCATCTGTGTCTGGGCGGCCATGACGGTGGCGCGGCGCGGATCCGAGCAGCGGACGGACGGCTGGAAATCCCCAATCGACTAGCTCGAAGGAGAGGGCGCGCGAAGGCTACGGCGGCGGCGAAGGCAAGGGCAAAGTAAAAGGTTCCTTCCCTCTTTCGATATTTATAGGGGAAATCAGACGGGGGGTCTCCCACGACGAGGTGGGGAAACCGAGCGGGGTAATCGCCCACGAACTCATTACCATAATGGAACAATCTCAACGCGGTCTCCCCACTAACCGCCGCTCACGCGCCCCAGCCACCGACCCGTGCAGGATACACGCGTACCTCCATTCGCTCCACTACCCGGGCCCGCCACGACCGTCGTCCGGCTTCGCGCCCGCGCTCTCCCCGACATTCGCCTAAAAAGCGTGCCCAACGGGCAGAAGGATTCCAGACGACGGAGGCTTCTTCATAAAGGTAAAAACGGGCCCGGCCCTAAGTCTCGAAGCAGCGAAGGCTGGCCCTCGAAAAGGGTTCGACAGCCGGCTTCGAGCACCCGAGTCAGGGACACCAAGGGGCGCCACTCGCGGCATTACTCGAGGGCCGAGCCCTCGAGGCCCCTCACGTGTATCCAAGGCGGGGAGCTCGACGTGCAGTGAGATCCCCTCGGAGGGAGGCATCGAGCCACCGGGTCCTATCGAACGGACCCGGCACTCCTGCAGACTGAGCCCCCATGCTTTATGAGACCGCCTCCGGGCCACAGTCGACCCCTAACGAACGGGGCACGAGCTCTCACTTGGATTCCCCGTTACCAGCTCACCGGGAACCTCGATACTCGCCCACTCGGGGTAGTACGAGGCATCCCCCCTCGCATCCGATCGAAAGGACTCGCGGGATGACAAGCCAGGGCAATCGGCATGCCGGACAGCTCGAGGAGCCGGCCAGCCGGTTCAGCCTGGCACCCCTCGACGAAAGAGGGTCAAAACTCGACAGTTGCGACTAATCTTTTCCTTTGTGTGAGCATGAGATTTTCAGGCTTCGACGAACACCCCTCCAAGCCAGGCCTCGGGCGGAGTTCCCGACAAAGAAGAAGGGCGCGCTAGCGGGCAGAAGGCTTCCAGCGACGGAGGTTTCTTCAAAAGGAACCAAAACTCGGGGACTCGACACTCGCAAAAAAGCCCACGAGGAAGTTCACCACACCCCCGTGGCCTCGGGGGCTACACCACGGGTGTCGCTCGCGCGACACCCATGAATCAGCACGGCTAAACCCCTCGAAACCAACGCAGTCAAAGTCCTCAAAACCCAGGTCAAAGCCCCTGCTCGAGTGCAAGCACTCAAACAAAGGGCTCGGGGGCTACTGTCGGTGGTACAAAAGGGGTACCCCCAATCAACGCAAACACCCGAACGCTCCGTCTCCGTCTCGCCCGAGCCCTCCCAGCCAGGCCTCGGGCGAACGCTCCGTCTCCGTCTCGCCCGAGCCCTCCCAGCCAGGCCTCGGGCGAACGCTCTATCTCCGTCTCGCCCGAGCCCTCCCAGCCAGGCCTCGGGCGAACGCTCCGTCTCCGTCTCGCCCGAGCCCTCCCAGCCAGGCCTCGGGCGAACGCTCCGTCTCCGTCTCGCCCGAGCCCTCCCAGCCAGGCCTCGGGCGAACACTCCGTCTCCGTCTCGCCCGAGCCCTCCCAGCCAGGCCTCGGGCATGCGCGCCCCCACACCTCGAGCCTTAACACACGGACCTCGAGCTGCTCTCAGACAGCCGTACCAGCCCATACCACGCATTTAAATGCCTTCACCTACTCCGGTCATGTCCACTAGTACACGGCGTGTACCACAGTAACTCGGTGTAAAGGTCAAGTCTCGTTTTCACCACAAGCATGGGCAAAAGGGCACCAGTGCAGCACTGTTCGGCCATTCCAGGCACTGTAACTCCTCGAGGCCGGCTACACGCCCCTCGAGCCCTGCACTGTAACCCCTCGAGGCCGGCTACGCGCCCCTCGAGCTCTGCACTGCCACACCTCGAGGCCGGCTCCGCGCCCTCGAGCCCCCGTGGCACCACCTCGAAGCCGGCTCCGCGCCCTTCGAGCCCTAACTACTTTCATGCTATTGGAGGACAGGTACCCCAAGACCCGGAGGGACCTCACCGCGTACTGTACATTCCGGGATGGGTGCTGTACGGCTCCCGCCTGTGTCGCGCCACCACGTCCGCGCCCAGGATGGAAGCCACGACCCAAGGACGCCTCAACAGCGACAATCACATCGGCTCCAGTGGCCCCGACAAGACAGAGTTCCTACCCTTCTCCGTATGGGGCACCATGCGCCCCGACACCTGTAATACTTTCATGTAACCCTGGCCTCCCCTTGCTCTATAAAAGGGGACGCTAGGGCCCTCATTCGGGACGAAAACACAACACACGAGTCCACGCACAAACACGAGTCCGGACCCGGTCCACGCTCACTGAGCTTGTATTCTCCCCTGTACAAGCACTTAGGTGCAAGTAATACAAGAACATCTCCCCCCGCTGGACGTAGGGCCTTCTTTGCCCGAACCAGGATAAATCCTTGTGTCCCTTGCATCACCATCCAGGAAGAGAAGCACGCGATCATATTACTCGTTGGTGTGATACCCCGGGTACGAAACACCGACAATTAACTATTGCAGATTAAAGTGTAGAAGAAATCAGTTATTTAGAGATCGAAAGTTACCCCCTGGATAATGTCTGATATCTTGATAATCTCCAGTGGTTTTTCTCACGAGTCATAGATTATCATTGACTTCGGAGAGATCGAAGACGATCAATATCAGTGATTAGCTGCATTAATTTGCTATATAGCAACATATATCATAGAAATTGAGTAAGTAAAAATAAATATGCACCCCATGATAACCAACACCATAAAGTTGTATGGGAAGAGAATATCTTGTTCTTTGGTTCAAACAAGAACCTTCGGAGATTCCTCCCTGTTTCATTTCTCCATTATCATAGGCCGGGATCGTTCTTTGGGACCGAGAATACGAATATGGATCAATGAAACCAACCTCCTTGCATTTAGTGCGAGGGTATCTCATCATGTTTCTGCATATGTATATAGGCACGTAGCTAGTGTTGCATAATTACATTTACATATACATATGCTAGAGTGAGATAATTAAAACGAAGGATCACTTACAACGAAGAGGCTGACTAGAGATTTGTCTTAGGCATCCAGGTGGCATAGCTGGTGTAACTCATTGAATTGGATAAGCATAATGTCATCACCACGGAAGTAATGATGGTCTCTAATTCTGACGCATATCCAATCATCCATTTTTGGTACACGCTGCCATGTACCACTGGTTTAACAAGTACATTTGAGTGCCAAGTTCTGTGAGGGCCGTAGGGTTGTATAGACTCTGGCCATATACATAATTCTTCTTCCACTGATCAACTTGCGGAGCAGTTTCAATGGGTGCTTCACCGAGCATTGTGTGACAAGGTTAGACCAGTTTCTGCGAAAAATGCATCAAGATGCTCAGGATTCACCTCAAGTTGTTCTAGCGCTTTCAAGTTAGAACCATATTCATTCACAACTAGAGGGGGGCACTGATTGTTTCGATTGTTCCCCGAGCTGTGGGACACCCTTGCTTGCTCTCTTCTGTTTTCTGCTTCGCCTCCTCAAGTGACTTGGTCATAGTGCGGTCATAGTCTGATGGTGGCAATTTCTTACGAGAATCACGCACTTTTTTCTGATGAGTATCCACCTTTTTCCTGAGCATATCAGGACGTACAAAAAGGTACGACTTCTCTGGGTTTTTTTTGCTTTTTTGTTTAGCCTCGACGTCCGCCCCAAATTTGTCCAAATCTGCTTTCGCTGCAGCATTTGTTTCCTCATCAGTCATATCATAGGGAAGTTTCGTCTTCTGAGGAACAGCTTGATGTCTTTCTGCAGAGGCTTTCTTCTTTGGTGGCGGTGGGGTCGATGCCTTCATTTTTGTGGCTGGCCTCTTCTTTGATGGGGCCGGGGAAGGGTGGGGAGGGAAGCCCGGTGGGGGGATGTGAGGGAGCCCGGGGTGGAGGAGATGGGGGGTGTGGGGGGGTGTGGTGGAGATGGGGCCGGTGGCGGGGATGGAGCCCGTGGTGGAGATGGAGCCGGTCGTGGAGGGGATGGAGCCGATCGTGGAGGGGATGGAGCGGGGGATGCAGTTGTGTCTTTCACTGCATCGCCCGCAGCACTATGATGACTATGTGGTGAATGGATAATTGGACTTAGGTGCGGAGAGGTCCTGCTGTGAAAACAACATAGTATGAGTAAACAATTATTTAATAAGTCAATACATAACTAGTGAAAAAATGTTTCATTGACTTTCATCTGCACCTAGGGTTAGTTTGCTGAGGAGGAGGAGGAGGTGATGCCCCAGGAATAATGATATAGCGCTTACGCCAACATATGAATGCCTTCTCCGCTTCTCCTAAAGTCTTCTCACCATCACCTCCTTCAATGTCAAGAGTCGCATTGCTATGCCCTTTCAATACTCTATCCACCGAGACACTAGCATAACCAGGTGGTACCAATGCCCCATGGCATCTTGGTGTCTTCGTAGGGTCAATAGGAGATACGACACAATAGCCACCATTATTGTGTCATTCCCCTGTGGAATGTGCAGCTCACAGGTCGTGAGAGGATCAGTGATGTCATCCACGGGGAAGCGCAGCCCTGCGTCACCTTGAATCGTTGGCACCTCCGTGGAAGCGCAACTGCTTTTCAACTGATCACCAGGGGTGCTGGTGTTGACTCCTGGCTCTGATGCAGATTGCCTTTGCAGGGAACTCACTGCTAAATGCACTTGCCTTTTGATTTCCTCACTCATTTTGTCTTCAAGTGCCTTTTCTCGCTCTACCGCTTCACGAGCCGCGGCCTGTGACTGAATAACCATTTCCTCCATCCTTCGCATCCGCTCTACCTCCTCCTGCCTCTTTCTTGCGCGGCTTCTATAGGTCTCTTTGTCTTGTGGGAAGGCATGCTCCCATGACACCTCCCCATAGCCTCTTGTTCTCCACCATGTTCAGGATTCTCTAGGGCGTATGTAAGCTCATCCTTTTCTCTGTTCGGCTGCCACGTGCCACTGTTAGCCATGTCTCGAGCATAAGCTAGTCTTTCTGCTGCTCTTTGGAGTTTTGTTCCATACACTACCCCTCCTGTCTGTAGGTCCAGACTTCCTCCATGACCAAAAAACCAATACTTGGCGCGCTCAGGCCAGTTTATTGAATCTGGTTCGATGCCCTTGGCTAGAATCTCCCGTTCCATTTTTTCCCACTTGGGAATGGCACTCTTGTAGCCACCTGATCCCAAGTGATGGTGGTATCGTTTTTGTCGGGCATTCTGTTGGTTCATTCTGACACGTGTCTCACCCTCTTCTGATTTCTTGAATTCTACAAACTCATCCCAAAAAGGCCTCAACTTGACGTAGGCCTTGGTGTTAAAATCCGGAGTTAGGTCCTTCTTGATAAATGTGTTGTACAATTTCTTCTTCCAGCCCTGGAATAGTGTTGCCATTTTCTTCATAGCCCAATCCCGAACTCTTGCCTTCAAATTTCTATCTTCTGTTTCAAGCGTGAAATGTGCAAGGACATCTTGCCAAACCAGTTCCTTATCACGATCAGAGACAAAACTTATATGAGGAGCACTACTCTTTTCCTTCCATTCACGAGCATTGATCGGGATCTTATCCCTTACGAGATACCCACAGTGGTAAACGAATTTCTGTGCATGTTCTCCAAGCACTTGGCCTGTTTCCTCGTTGAATTCTGAGATAATGTATCGGCCATCCAACGGCTTCTTCGGACCTCGTACGGTCCTACTCTTCCCGGTAGTCGTTGTCGATCCAGAGGGCTACGTATGTAGGAACAGTAGATTATAAATACATTTACAAATTGATTAGAATTTATGTGCTCATAGAGATTGTAGGTATACCTCGCCAGTATTTTCTTGCATAATTTCTTCATAATCGATAAAGTATTGACTGCCGTCATCTACTTCTTGATTATTGTTATCGTCACCTGCTACATCTGGGTTAGCGGCGCTGTTGATTAATTCGTACATTTCCTCCTCCATGTTGTCAACTGGGTCGGCCATTTCTGCGAATAACATGGAGGATAATAAACACCATATTTTTGCAAATAACGTATATTCATACAGACCATGGAGGATAAAGACCATTTTCCTGTTAAGGGTTTAGGGTTTTGGGTTTAGGGGTTAGGGTTAGGGGTTAGCGGTTAGGGTTTAGGGTTAGGGGTTAGGGGTTAGGGGTTAGCGGTTAAGGGTTAAGGGTTAGGGGTTAGGGGTTAGGGGTTAGCGGTTAGGGTTTAGGGGTTAGGGTTTAGGGTTCGGGGTTAGGGGTTAGGGGTTAGGGGTTAGCGGTTAGGGTTTAGGGGTTAGGGTTTAGGGTTCGGGGTTAGGGGTTAGGGGTTAGCGGTTAAGGGTTAGCGGTTAGGGTTTAGGGGTTAGGGTTTAGGGTTCGGGGTTAGGGGTTAGGGGTTAGGGGGTTCGGTTAGGGTTTAGGGGTTAGGGTTTAGGGTTCGGGGTTAGGGTTAGGGGTTAGCGGTTAAGGGTTAAGGGTTACGGGTTAGGGGTTAGGGGTTAGCGGTTAGGGTTTAGGGGTTAGGGTTTAGGGTTCGGGGTTCGGGGTTAGGGGTTAGGGGTTAGGGGTTAGCGGTTAGGGTTTAGGGGTTAGGGTTCGGGGTTAGGGGTTAGGGATTAGCGGTTAAGGGTTAAGGGTTAGGGGTTAGGGTTAGCGTTTAGGGTTTAGTGGTTAGGGTTTAGGGTTCGGGGTTCGGGGTTTTGGGTTAGGTGATTATTCCATACACATTCGTAAAAACATATACACGACATAAATATATCTAATTGATTATGCTAAGTCATTATTCCATACACATTCGTAAAAACATATACACGACATAAACATATCTAATTGATTATTCCTTCTCCATCACAAGGGACACACCGTTGAGGAGAGGACGACGACGGACGACGACGAGGATGACGTTGCGGTGAGGAGGTGAGCACGACGACGAGGATGACGTTGCGGTGAAGATGACGGCGAACGGCGGCGAGGTCAACGCGACCAATCTCTTTTATCTACATGTCACATATTTTTTGTTAGATTAAAAAACATGATTTTCTAAAATGATTTATATAACTATATATTTATATAAATATATATTCATTTTTCTATAAACATATATACACTGCGGTGCATTAATAACATTTTCTGATATTCTCTAAATATATATGTATATATATTCATTTTCTATAATCATTCATTTTCTATATATATCTTTTTTATTTTTCTAAATATTAAATATATGTATTTATAATCATTTTCTATAATCATTCATTTTCAATATATATCATTTTGTGCAACACACACGCACACACACAGTGCACACAACACAGTGCACACACACGCACACACACAGTGCACACACACGCACACACACAGTGCACACACACGCACTGCACACAACACGCACACACAGTGCACACACACGCACTGCACACCACACGCACTGCACACAACACGCACACACGCACACACACAACGCACGCACTGAGCACGGCGGCGCGACCGCGCCCGGCCTCCTCATCGGCGGCGCGAGAGGACGAGTTGTGCGTGGCCGCCGAGGCCGGCGAGGGCCGGCGAGGGAGAGAAGAGGAGGCGTCGGCGCGGCCACGCGAGAGGACGACGGCGAGGCGGACGTCGGCGAGGGATGCGGCGGGACAATGGCGGCGCGGCACTCGATCGGAGACGACGAGGAAGCGGCGGCGCTGCGGGCGGTCTGACGTCGATCTGAGGAAGAAGGAGGGCATTGTGCCCTATATACGAGGGGAACCTTTAGTCCCGGGCGGTGGCACCACCCGGGACTAAAAGACCTTTAGTCCCGGGGCGTAAGCCCGCCCGGGACTAAAGGCTTGGACCTTTAGTCCCGGGCGGGCTTACGCCCCGGGACTAAAGGAACCTTTAGTCCCGGGTGGTGCCACCGCCCGGACTAAAGCTTTTTTCCCGCCACTGTTTTGGGCTTTTTCTATTCTGGTTTTTGTATGAGCTACCTTTAGTCCCGGGCGGGCTTACGCCCGGGACTAAAGGTTCCTTTAGTCCCGGGTGGTTCTACCGCCCGGGACTAAAGGTTTATATTTTGGGTTTTGTATTAGGTTTTGACTATATTATATGCTGTAATATTTGTTAATTGCATAGTAAATTAAATATTAGGTATAAAATTACTTAAAAATGACAGTTGTATTTCCTTTTACCTTATTGTATAGTAGAAAAATTTGTAACATAAATTCTTTTCTTTTCTTATAATAATAAATATAAATGTAAATAACAATTCATATTTTGTTAATGCAAAAATATAATGTTAAATTTAAATATCTGAAACAACTGGTTCTCGATAAGAAGATTATTTTTGCATTATCTGAACGTTAAATTTTGGGTTGTTTATCTTTCATTGTCCAAATGCACGATAGCGAAATTCACTGTTAAATTGCAGTTTAATTTAAAAAGATAAATTTGTGTAGTTCATATACGTTTCTGTGTCGTATTGGTCTCAAACTTTTTCTTAGGCTGTCACGTGGCACGGGTGAGGCAACCAACAAGTTTGTGATTTTTCGGAGATAGTTTACTTGAATTACCGCGCACGTCGCCCAATAATTATAGGGTCAACTGGGCCTACCACCAAAATAATCCAGAATGGTGCCAAACTTTTACACGGGATCTTGAATGGCCTAGGAAGAAGAACGTTGTGGAGGTTGATGAAAAACCGCAGAGGCATCAATTGGGGCTCATATGCTTGCCAAAAAATAAATCAAGTCATTTCGACACCGACATCAATGAACCATGACTATCCATAATCATATTAATTACACAAAAAATCTAATACATAATATTGGTTAAAACATCACTATATATCAAGCGGGTACACTGGTGATCTTCTTCTTGACGTATGTCCCTTGGTTATGATCATGTCGTAACCATGGAGCCTCCTCAGCATTTAGCAGGATGCTTGGGTCTTTGCTCACACTGAAGGGTGGTATCCGGTCATCCCTTCATAATCTTCTGACATGTCTGACTTGTCCTCAATTCCCACGATGTTTCTTCTTCCTGAAAGAAAAACTATGGCGTTTCGGCTCTTTGGTTGATTTATCGTCATTTTTCCCTCTCCTGGGCTTTGTAGACATGTCTTTCACGTAGAACACCTGATTCACATCAGTAGCAAGGACGAATGGTTCATCTTTGTATCCAATATTGTTGAGATCCACTGTTGTCACTCCATACTCCTTGTCAACTGTTACTCCGCCTCCGGTCGTCTTGACCCATTGGCATCGAAACAAAGGGACTTTAAAATTAGGTGCGTACTCTAGTTCCCAAATCTCCTCTATACGGCCATAATATGTTTGCCTCTTCCCATTTGGGTCTGTGGCATCTACGCGAACACCACTGTTTTGGTTCGTGCTCCTTTGATCTTGGGCAATGGTGTAAAATGTGTTTCCATTTATCTCATACCCTTTGTACGTGAGGATGTGCCATGACGGTTGCCTAGCCAACAAATATAGTTGCTCATCAATATTGTTATTACCCAGACATTCCTTTCACAACCAAGTGCTAAAAGTATTCATGTGCTCACGTGTTATCCAAACATCATTCTTCTCTGGAAATTGGGATCGTAGGAACTCCTTGTGTACATCGATATAGGATCCACCACGGTTGAGTTTTGAAGAACTGTGTAGTGCGCTTTATTGAAATAATCGTTCCCCGTACCGATATATGTTTTCTTCCCTAGTGTCCCCTTTCCACACAGCCTCCCCTCGTGCCGCGATTCAGGAACACCAATCGGGTCAAGGTCAGGAATGAAGTCAACACAGAACTCAATGACCTCCTCTGTCCGTAGCCCTTGGCGATGCTTCCTTCTGGAGTGGTATTATAGGAGCGTACCACATAACCTTGGCAGGAATTTTCTTCCGGGGACGTTCTTCACCCTCAACATCGCCAGGGTCATCTCGCCTGATCTTATATCGTGACGCGTTACATACAGGGCATTCATCCAAATTCTCGTATTCCTTGCCACGATACAGGATGCAGTCATTAGGACATGCATGTATCTTCTGGATTTCTAAACCCAAAGGACAGACGACTTGTTTTTCTTCGTACGTAGTGGCGGGCAGTTCGTTAGGTTTCGGAAGCATCTTTTGTTTTATAATTTTCAATAATTGTCAAATGCCTTGTCAGATACACCATTTTGTGCCTTCCATTGTAGCAACTCAAGTGTTGTACCCAACTTTTTTTGTCCATCTGCAGCAGAGGACGGGTATAGTAATTTCCTGTGATCCTCTAGCATACAGTCAAACTTAGCCTTCTCCTTTTCACTTTCGCAATCTCCTTGTGCATCACGAATGACATCACCAAGAGCATCATCTTCAGCGAGTGTGTCTTCTGCACTTGCCTCTTCTTCACTTCCCCCATTGCAGTATCACCAAAGTCCACCGTATTGAGCAATAATGTCATCGTCAGGGTCCAATTGTTCTTCTTCACCTTCTTCCATCATAACCCCAGTTTCTCCATGCTTCGTCCAACAACTATAGTTTGGCATGAAACCCGACTTGAACAAGTGTGAGTGAAGACCTTGAGCTAGAATATTCCTTCGAATTATTACAAAGGGCACATGGGCAGCACATAAAACCATTCCGCTTGTTTGCCTCGGCCACTCTTAAAAAATAATGCACGCCATCAATGAACTCTTTTGAGCGACGATCGGCATTGTACATCCAGTGACGTGTCATCGTCTGCATTATATGACATATCACATAATTATATCTCTCATTCTTATAAACAAATGAAATTATAAAATGACTGGCATGAAATTTAGTAAGAATCACTGGTGGCATAAAAATAGTAGCAGTTGAACTTGTCTAATTAATTATTACATCAAGATAACAGTGCAGCCTAATCCACTTGGCCACAACCAAAGCAACTAACAACACCTGCACATTTTTCCCGCATCACAGTCCAACAAGATGGACTGTCTGCCACTCCAACCTGATAGGAAGATAAGGTAGGGGTAGGTGCAGTAGGAATTGAGTTGATTCTTGAGTTGAAAGCCTCTAGAGCTGCAGAAGCTTCCTCAAAAGACTTGTACTTTTTATGCACAGTTCCCTTAACTTTGACGACATACTGACTGCACTCAGCCCAGCTGGTGTAAATACCTGGCTTGGTACCCACGAAAACAACATACCAAGCAGACATCGTTCTGCATTTTTGTAAACTAAAGTATTATATATTTCTAATTTCTGTAAACAAATAATTTAACTGATCTCTATTTCTCCAAAATAATAAAATAAACTAATTAACCGGTCACATTTTGTAAACTAAAGTATTATATTTTTTAATTTCTGTAAACAAATAATTTAACTGATCTCTATTTCTCCAAAATAATAAAATAAACTAATTAAACCGGTCACATTTTGTAAACTAAAGTATTATATATTCTAATTTCTGTAAACAATAATTTAACTGATCTCTATTTCTCCAAAATAATAAAATAAACTAATTAAACCGGTCACATTTTGTAAACTAAAGTATTATATATTTTTAATTTCTGTAAACAAATAATTTAACTGATCTCTATTTCTCCAAAATAATAAAATAAACTAATTAAACCGGTCACATTTGTAAACTAAAGTATTATATATTTCTAATTTTTGTAAACAAATGATTAAACTCATCTCTATTTCTCAAAAAAAAACTAATTAAACCGGTCACATTTTTGTAAACTAAAGTATTATATATTTCTATTTTTTGTCAACAAATGATTTAAATGATCTCTATTTCTCTAAAAGATTAAAATAAACTAATTAACGGTCATATTTTGTTTTTAGAGTAATAATTTGAACTATCAAGTCAATGAACTCAAAATATCTACAAAAATAAAAAACTTAAGCTAGTAACCTTTCAAGAAGTCGATGGCGGTGTAGATGTGATGAAATAAATCAATCGCCGGAGATGTGTTAACAAACAAAAATCACCGGAGAAGACAGCAAACAAGCAAGCAAGTGACTGAACAAAAAAAAATGAAGAGCTCGGGCACGGCTGGAGGTGGGAAGAACAGTTCAAATATGGGAGAGACATTTAGCCCCGGTCCTTATTCCCAGCCGGGGCTAAATGTTGGCATTTAGCCCCGGCTGGATACACCAACCGGGACAAAACCTTTAGTCCCGGTTGGTGTTACCAACCGGGGCTAAAGATGCCTACATTTAGCCCCGGTTGGATACACCAACCGGGGCAAAACCTTTAGTCCCGGTTGGTGTTACCAACCGGGGCTCAAGGCCGGTCTTTAGCCCCGGTTGGTAACACCAACCGGGACTAAAGGTCCCTCTGACAAATGAGCAGTTGGGCTGGGGAACTTTAGCCCCGGTTGGTGTTACCAACCGGGGCTAAAGACCTTTCTAGTCCCGGGCGCAAAATTTTCCGTGACTAAAGCTGATTTTGCAAATCGTCCAAAGGCCTGTTCTCTAGTAGTGGTACATGCATGCATACGGGCGTACCCGTAGGCGGAGATGACGTTGTGGGTGTAGAGCCGTCGGCGGCGATTGGCGAAGAGGGCCTGGCGGCCTTTCCGGCGCACGTGCGGGAGGTACTCGTCGACGACGAGCTGGCGGTGGCGGCTGTGGAACGTGAGGCGGTGGCACTGGCGGCGGACGAGCTCGCCCTCCCTGGCGTTCACGATGCCGGCCTCCTCCCGGGCCTCCACGCACGTGTTGTATAACCCAAGCTCGGTCATGCTCCGTTCTTTCAGTTAGCAGTCAGTTAGGAGTCAGTTAGCTGAATAATGAGCTCAAATTGAGCGCGTCCTGTAAAGGCCAGACGCATGCTCCGTTCATGCAGCGGTCTTCCTTCATTCTAGCATCTAGTGGTGTGCGTGTGTGCGTCGTTCTCGTCCGTGGGATGGCACGGGCCAGTCGGAGTTCGTGGCGCACTTGCAGGAGTGGCGATCGGCATGCATTCAGTCGTGGGATGGCGCGACAATGGCGGGTGCATGGTCGACGCAGCGTCGTGGCTTAGAAGCCGCATGTAATCTGCTGTTTTTATGGCAATAGAGTCAAAAAAAACGTCGCGGTCGTTAGCGGCACCAAACTCTGTGTCTGTGTTCTTGAATTCCACCGTGTTCGCGTGAGTTTTTCAGGAACGCACTGTTCCTCTTCTCCATCTCCGGCGACGGGCGCCGGCGATCCGGGGATAACAACTGGTATCGGAGCAAGGTTCCGACGGTGGACGCGCGACCGCGCGATCGCTGCTGCGTTCATGGGCGACCGGAGGAATCGCTCGTCCTCGCCGACGCGAAGGAGCGGCAGTTGGAGCAGTTCGGGCAGCGGCGGCACAAGAGGGGAACGCGGCCTGGTGATCAACCGGGTCGTGCGTGATGGGGGGAAGGACAAGTATCCTCTCCTCACCAAATCGAACTACTACTCGTGGGCGGCTCTCATGAAGCTCAAGCTCCAGGCGCGGGGCTGGTGGAGGCGGTGACCATCGGCACCGTCGACTTCATGGAGGACCGCAATGCCCTGGAGGCCATTGCGCTAGGTCTCCCGGAGGAGCTGCACGGGAGCATCGCCAGCAAGCCTTCGGCGAAAGCAGCGTGTGGGAGGCGCTGAAGAAGATGCATCTCGGTGTCGACCGTGTGCGCCAGGCGAAGGCAAACACGTTGCGCCGGCAATTTCAAGACCTCAAGTTCAAGGATGGGGAATCGGTGGACGAGTTGGCGTTCGCATCAGTGATCTCGTCAATCAACTGGAGGTGCTTGATGCTGCGTACCCAGAGCCGGAAGTCATCCGCAAGTTCTTACAGGCCACCCCACCGAGGTATGCACAGATTGTGATGGCAATCGAAACCCTTCTCGATCTCGATCAGATTTGTCTGGAGGAGTTGATAGGGAGACTCAAGCCGCCGAGGAGCGTTATGGCCTGAATGGTGGGGGGGGAGGTGGTTCTCTGCCCGCATGAATCTCACCGAGGATGAGCTGGTCGCGCGCGTCACCGCGCGGCTGCAACTCTCGGGTGAGGGCTCAAGTGGTGGCAATGGCAAGTCGTCGTCATCATCAAGTCAGTGCCGGGGCCGCGGTGGCCGTGGCCGTGATGGAGGCGCGGTGGGGTGGCAGTTCCAGACCACCCGGCTCCAGGCCACCTGCAGGCAGCAACGGTGGGCTGGTGCGAATAAGAAGAAGGGACGGATGCTCGCCAGCGACGAGTGTGCCTATTGTGGCAACACGGGTCATTGGGCCCGCGAATGCCGCAAGAAGAAGAAGGATGAGGCGGCACATGCCGCTCAGGCCGAAGAGGAGGAAGCTGCGCTCAACCTCGTCGTGACATCGCTCGACGCCGAGGGAGCTTCGGGGGAGCTGTACACCACCCTGGAGGAAGGGGAAGGCGCGGGACACGCACGCTGGGTGTTCGAGGAGGGAGACTCACACCTGGCGTCGTTCACTCGTCCAGAGGTGAACTGGGTCCTGGAGGAGGAAAGTGCTCCGACGCCATTCATGGGCGTGATCACGGCGAACATCACCGAGCCGGAACTAGTCCACATCCGAGAAGACAAGTTGTTCGTACAGCTCGGCGAGAAGACTGAAGGGGGAAGCACTCGCTGGATCCTCGACACAGGAGCCACGAACCATATGACGGCCGTGCGCTCCATCTTCTCCGAGCTGGATACTGCTGTACACGGCACCGTCCGATTTGGGGATGGCTCCACCGTGGCGATCGAAGGACGGGGCACGATCCTCTTCAAGCTGAAGAACGGCGAGCACCGGGAGCTGGCCGGGGTCTACTACATTCCGAGGCTCACGACAAACATTGTCAGCTTTGGCCAGCTCGACGAGGACGAGTACAAGATTCTCATTGAACATGGCGTTCTGAGAATCTGGGACCAACACCGACGCCTGCTTGCCAAGGTACCCCGTTCGGCGAACCGTCTACCTGCTGGATCTCGCAATCGACCAGCCGGTGTGCCTCACCGCACGGTGCACCGAGTTGGCATGGCAGTGGCATTCCAGGTTCGGGCATTTGAGTTTTCAGGGACTGAGGGAGCTGTCCAAGGGGATGATGGTGCGAGGACTGCCGCAGATCGATCACATTGAGCAAGTCTGCGACAGCTGCATGGCGGGCAAGCAGCGACGCCGTCCGTTCCCAGCTGCGAGCAAGTACCGCGCCAAGAACCTGCTCGAACTGGTCCATGCTGACCTGTGCGGGCCGGTCACTCCGAGACGCCCGGCGGGAATTGCTTGTTCCTTCTCGCCGTCGACGACAAAAGTCGCTATATGTGGCTTGTGCTGCTGAGCTCGAAGGACCAGGCGGCGGATGCAATCATTCGTCTCCAAGCACGCGCCGAGGCCGAGGCGGGGCGCAAGCTCGGCACGCTGCGTACCGATCGCGGCGGCGAGTTCACCTCGCACGCGTTTGGGGAGTATTGCGCCATGGAGGGAGTCCAGCGTCATCTCACCGCGCCGTATACACCGCAACAAAACGGCGTGGTGGAGAGGCGTAACCAAAACCGTACTGGGCATGGCACGCAGCATGCTCAAGGCTATGCGCATGCTGGTCGGTTTTGGGGAGAGGCAGTGCTCACGGCTGTCTTCATCTTGAACAGATCACCGACGAGGAGTCTGGAGGGGATCACTCCATTCGAAGCTTGGTATGGTTCCAAACCACCTGTGCACTTCTTCCGCAGTTTGGTTGTGTTGCACATGTGAAGGTAGCCGGCGGTCACCTCAAGAAGCTCGATGACCGAAGCACTCCTATGGTGTTCATCGGTTACGAAGTGGGGGAGCAAGGCGTACAGGTTCTACAACCCCAGGTCCAAACGAGTACACATCTCGCGGGACGCGTGGTGTTTAATGAGGCAGGGCGTGGGACTGGACAGAGAGCGACGGTGGCGCTCTCGCGACGGACATGGAACCGTTCCACGTCGAGTACACGACGGTGACGTACCGCCGTGCTGATCTAGCTGCGCCAACTCAAGAAGATGGCGGTCCAGGCAGTCCAATGCTTGGTGATGCTTCGCCGACCACTCCTGGACCAACGACGGCGGGCGAGAGCATGCCAGTCAGCGCGCACGGGAGCAGCGCGAGCACGCCGGGTGGCGCGCACTGGAATGGTGCGAGTACGCCAGGCTGCATTCACAGCAGCGGCGCGCCGGGAAACATCTGCATCACCTGCGCCAGTCCTCAAGTGGAGTTCGCGACACCACCCTCAGGTGCACTGGACCTCGATTGTGAACAAGACGACGATGCACCGCTCCGGTTCCGCACTGTTGACAATGTGCTGGAATTTGGACCGGCCATGGCGAGGAGTATGGGGGAGCAGGAAGTCGAAGTTGATGGAGACTTGCTCCTGTCCGTGGGGGAGGAGCCAGCGACATTTGAGGAAGCTCGGCAAGAGGAGTGCTGGCGTCAGGCCATGAAAGAGGGATGGTTTCAATCGAGCAAAATGGGACTTGGAAACTGGTGAATCTGCCTCAAGGTCATCGACCGATTGGTCTGAAATGGGTGTTCAAGGTGAAGCGAGATGAAGCTGGTGCCATTGTCAAGCACAAGGCACGTCTCGTTGCAAAGGGTTATGTTCAGCGGGAAGGAGTTGACTTCGATGAGTGTTTGCTCCTGTTGCTCGGATGGAATCTATTCGGATGGATGTGCTTGCTGTTGCTGCTCAAGAAAACTGGCTTGTACATCACATGGATGTTAAGTCAGCGTTTCTGAATGGAGAGCTCAAAGAGGAGGTATATGTCAGACAGCCTCCAGGTTTCATAGCTGCTGGACATGAAGGAAAGGTTCTGAAACTCTACAAAGCACTGTATGGTCTTCGTCAGGCCCCTCGTGCGTGGAATGTGAAGTTAGATGGGAGTTTACTGAAGCTTGGCTTCACTCGGTGTGCAAGTGAACATGGCATGTACACTCGAGGCTCGGGGAAGACACATGTTGTTGTGGGAGTTTATGTGGATGATCTGATTATCACAGGTGCAAGCCCGGCTGATGTTGGCGCGTTCAAGGAAGACATGCGTCGGCTCTTCCGGATGAGTGACCTTGGACTTCTTTCATATTATCTGGGTATTGAGGTGAAGCAAAATGCACGATCAGTGACATTGGGGCAATCAGCTTATGCCAAGAAGCTTCTGGTGAAAGCAGGAATGGAGTCGTGCAATCCGTGCTCAACACCGATGGAGGTGAGGCTCAAGTTGTCAGCCAAGAGCACAAACACCTGAAGTTGATGCAACAATGTATCGCAGTCTGGTAGGCAGCCTGCGGTACCTAGTCCATACCCGCCCTGACATTGCTTTTGCGGTGGGGTGGGGTATGTGAGTCGATTCATGGAGAAACCCCGGCAAGAACATCTAGCTGCTGTCAAGCATCTGCTGCGTTATATCGCCGGGACAGTGGATTTCGGGCTGGCGTATCCGAAACTTCAGAACGGCGACAACAGGCTGACGGGGTACAGTGACAGCGATTGGGGGGGAGATGCAGATGAGCGAAGAAGCACCGCAGGGGTCTTATTTTTCCTGGGACATTTGCCGGTCACCTGGCAATCAGAGAAGCAGAAGAATCGGTAGCTCTCTCTACCTGCGAAGCAGAATACATGGGGGGGGCAGTGGGGGCATGCCAAGCCATGTGGCTGATACAGCTGCTGAGTGACATTACCGAAAAACCAACTCAGCAGCCTGTACTGAAGATGGACAACCAGTCCGCGATCGCCCTAAGCAAGAACCCTGTTCTACATGATCGAAGTAAGCACATAGATACGAAATTTCATTTCATTCGTGACTGTGTGAACAGCGGGAAGATCAGTGTGAGTATGCAAGCACCCAGGAGCAGCTTGCTGATATCCTGACGAAGGCTCTTGGGCGTGCGCAGTTCTGCGAATTGCGTGACAAGGTGGGCGTCGTCAAACTTCGATGAACCGAGCAAGTGTTAGGGGGAGATTGTTGTATAACCCAAGCTCGGTCATGCTCCGTTCTTTCAGTTAGCAGTCAGTTAGGAGTCAGTTAGCTGAATAATGAGCTCAAATTGAGCGCGTCCTGTAAAGGCCAGACGCATGCTCCGTTCATGCAGCGGTCTTCCTTCATTCTAGCATCTAGTGGTGTGCGTGTGTGCGTCGTTCTCGTCCGTGGGATGGCACGGGCCAGTCGGAGTTCGTGGCGCACTTGCAGGAGTGGCGATCGGCATGCATTCAGTCGTGGGATGGCGCGACAATGGCGGGTGCATGGTCGACGCAGCGTCGTGGCTTAGAAGCCGCATGTAATCTGCTGTTTTTATGGCAATAGAGTCAAAAAAAACGTCGCGGTCGTTAGCGGCACCAAACTCTGTGTCTGTGTTCTTGAATTCCACCGTGTTCGCGTGAGTTTTTCAGGAACGCACTGTTCCTCTTCTCCATCTCCGGCGACGGGCGCCGGCGATCCGGGGATAACAGCACGACCACCACAGCACGGCGCCGCGGAACTCGTCGGCGAGCTCCTGGCCGAGGCGCAGGCTGAGGACGAAGCCGTCGCCCTCGGCGGGCGCTCTCGGCGCGGAGCGCGCGGGCCTCCCGCGAGCACGCCGCGCTCAGGTACGCCTTCACCTCGTTGTAGGCGTAGCTGGACGCGATGCTGTCGTCCTCGACGTCGCGCCGGGCCACGTCGACGGTGACGTACGGGTCCACCAGCGCCAGCACCGCCTTGGCGTGCCGCCACACGTGGTGGTTGAAGTAGGACTTGAGCAGCCGCTGCGGCACGTACGCGGCGACCAGCGGCGCCAGGAAGAACCACGCCGTCGTCAGGTTGGCGAACCACCACGGGTCCATCGTCGTCGTCGTGTCCGTCGTGTCGTCTCGCCGCTGCGCACCAATTTGCTGCCGTAACGGACAGGACGTATGTGCTGCAACAATTTGTTTGGGATCCTAATAACGTGTACTTATACGTATACTACTCCCAAATACGTACGTACTCATGTATATCGATCGTAGCGGAATCCAACTGGACTCATCATGTGTCGTAGGGCCTAAGGCATTTGCATTTTCGTCCTAAAATAAACGGGACTACTACTATACCTTGTGCATGTCCGTATTTGAATTTGCTTATTTCCTATAATTAATACAGGTATACAATTCAAAAAAAAAAAAGTCCAACTGGTCGGATTATCTAGCTTTGGTTGGAGGCCCAGCCCATAGCTGACGACAGAGACTTCCGAGGGCCCAACACACCCATGAATGCACATTATGTTTCTTTATTTATGGGTGCACGTGTACTTTTCAAAACATGCATGATTGCACGATTACAATTATATATATTATGAACACGTAATAAAAAAAACTTATAACTACTCTAAGCACCACTATGGGTCTGGTCTGCAAATGTTGAAATTGACAATAACATAAACATCTAGCTCTTGATAGTAGGTATGTTGTTGTGCACTAAAAAAAGAATAGCATCACTATTTTATAATAAATTTATAAAAACATGAACACCATCATTGAACCTATAGCGCAGTGATGAAAAAGGGATGAATATTTTTCAACATTTATCCGTCACAGAAGGAGTTCTAGTACTAAAGCCCACAAAGTTATATACCTACATGTTTTCTAGGGTAGGACCTTAATGGCAAAGCAATTCAATAGTTCATCTTTGTGCCTAAGAAACTCTAGCTTTGGCTTTGCCACCACCATTATTACTGACAACATTGTGGGTTGTGGCCTTTGATGTGGAGGATGATGAAAGCATAAGATGAGGATGACGAGTTGGCGATTGTGTGCCACGTACACTAGACTGGAACATGAAGAGAGGGGGGAGAGAGTGGAGATGGAGGTAGAAGAGAGACGGAGGGCATATAGACGGAGCACTACGGACCAACACGTGGGCTGGTTGGAGCTTGTTTTGAGTAAAACGACATGTGACAATTTTAAGGATGTACAAATGAAAATTTGAAAGTTTTGTACTTAGATGACATCCCAATATAAATTTATGCATTTTGGGAGTTGGAGGACCTAAATAATAACATCATGAGACAAAACTAAGAACTGCATATGCATCTGTTACCTCAAGAAGTGGCTAATGTGCTTGATTATGAGACCATCCGGTCGAAACCCTTCGTTGTGCTCGCCAAGTGATTGAAGCGTTGAGGTGTTGGATTCCTCTACTCAAGGGCGGATCCAAAGGGGGGCGGGGCTCTAGCCCCTACAGCTAGTACATTAATGAAAATATGTGGAGGGTGGGGAAAAAAAGGTGGTGCAAAGAAGAAAAATGTAGAGATATGGGAAGAAGAAGAAAACCAGCCTCCCTTCTATCCTATTCTGCATCCGTCATTGCCTCTACTGAGTGTGGTTTCTCAATTGAAATACCCTCCATTTGGTTGTATAGTACAAGTACTCATCAAGTGTCTGTAACCAAGCTGGCAAGCTCCAATGGAGTATCACTTGACATGAATAACATATTGCAACAAATAATTGACTCATTGTGCATCTTAAACATATATCTCATAATAAACAGAAGGAAAAAAAGACCGGATGCCGCCATTACGATGAGTGCAACTACCTCTCCCTCTCTCTCGCGGGTGCCGTGATGAATTCATGAGAAGCGCCACTGAAGTGGTGAGTGTGCAATCATTAACCAATGTATGTATACTAGCACGATCGGGCGCGATGCTGCACCGGATTTTTTTTAAGGAAAAAAATCATGAAAATGAGAGAAAAAGGAAAAGGAAAATAGTATACATGGGGACCACATAAACAGTTCCAAACAGTGTACCGCTATAGTGGTCGACGCGTGGAGGAGGAGGCTGCTCTCCAATTTAGTCGTGTACGCGGAGCTGAATCCTCCCGCACGTAAAGTTTCTATTATATTATATGCGTTTTTTTTTTGTTGGTCTTCACACGGCATCGTCTAAGGACAAGGGGTAATAGACAAGATCAAAGTATGCAAATTAGTACTGTGAAATGATCAATCTTTTTACCTAACAATATGTTAACATACTAGTCACAAAGTCGTCGATGGAAAAGACGAGTGCTTGCGCCGGTCGGCAACAAAAGAAAACGGTGACTGGATGTTGCACCCATATGTCACAAGTCGTCGATGTTACGAGCCAATCCTCCTCATCACGCCGTAGGATAGGAGCTGGTCACATCTCTCTGAACTTTGTCACTGACATCAGCTATTTCAGATCCAAGCTGGTGATGTAACGCGCGCATGGAAAAACAGGGCAAAAGCAGCTTTGCATGGTGGCCCGATCGAAAGGCTCAAGTTCCTTCCTGGAACGCACTCTGACACGCAGACTCGTCGTCGTACGGCCACCGCCCATAGTTGGTCGCTTGGCGGTGGTGGTGGGCTGGTGGCTAATAAAGATTAGAGTCTACTTCCTCCGTCCCTAAATAAGTGTCATCGTTGGTGTGCGTGTTTGACTCAATTTGTAGAAAATATGTGTGTAATATTTTATCTTCAAATAATTTTGTTATATCTTTCCGATGATACTAATTACTTAGTATAAATATTAATATATTTTAATATATAATTGTCGGGAACTTTTTCTCGGGAAGCGAGAACGACACTTATTTAGGGACGGAGGGAGTAGACAGCTAGAGCGCGCTAGAGTATTTTGTGAAGGACCGGAAGAATGCAGATTTTTCTCTCTTGGGGGAGGGTTTTAGCTGTCTGAACCGTGTCTTAGAGCATCTATAATTGTTTGGAAAAATTAACTTAGAAAAAGTTGTCATTTAGCAACTTGCTAAAACTTTTGGCAAGTGAATTTTTCATGTATCTCCAATAGTTTGGTAAAAATAACATAGAAAAGTGAAGTGGCATCGGATTCCAACTTGGTAAAAATAATATAGAAACACTGGATAGCAAGTGGAGCTGACTTGGTAAATATACCAAGTTGGTTGCCTCCGATTCTGACTTGGAAAAATTTAGCAAGTCATATACCAATCTGTTGAAGAATATTTTTCTTCTTTTACCAATAAAATAAGGATAACAAGTCATTTTTCCAAACTATTGGAGATGCTCACAAGCGAAACATTGTACTACTTTATACGGTACAGAAGATAGTTGCAGTTGTAGGGAGGAGGGGTGGCACCATAACAACTAGAAACGGTACAATTAGCTCCAGGGTTAGGGTTATGAGTTGGAGGCGGCACCATAATCATGAAGAAAGCTCCGTTCGCTTCAACTGCAAGCCGGTTTTAATCTATAGAAATCAGTTGCGAAACAGTATTTTCTTCTTCTCACAATAAATCAACAGTTTCATCTTATCAGCCGGCTCATAAGTCATGCCGATCAGAACCGTAGAAAGATGTCGCTGACAAGGCAGTGCTGGTGATGGGTGATGATGGAGAGTGATAGACCGAGGGACGGATGCCATGTCAATGAGTGGAGGTTTCATTAGGGGGCAACAAATTAAATGTCACATGGAAAATGACTACTCCAAACTAGGAACTAGCCATGCAACCCACCAACATGTGCTTTGTGTGATCAAGAGCCAGAAACGGCGGTGCACCTCGATGTAGACTATTGCAGACTATTGCAGCGTTGCTCATGTATACAACCTGGAATATTTGGAAAGAGAGAAACAAAAGAGTTTTTTATGGCAACTTGAACTCGACGTTACAAGTTTTCAACCTCGCAAAAGAAGAATTGGAGCTCAGGCTGGTGTTCAGGCACAGACACTGGACCGGAGACAGAAGACGCCGACACGGACTCGAGGTAAGGGTGCCCTGCTATCTCTGTGACCAAGAAGAAGAATCCATTGATCACATTCTAGCGAGATGCCCCTTCAGCAGAGAGGTCTGGTTCTTCACCCTCAACGCCATTGGTATCCAGCTACCACCGGCGGGCACAACGACCATCACTTGACAGAGTCCCCAAACACCCAACACATTTTGCCTAACGGCCGCAAGGCGACGCAGAAAAGCATATCCTCTCTCTTCGCTATCCAAATCGTCTCCAGTGGTGGCTGCTCGCCGATGACGAGGCGAGGTGGGGCAGACGAGTGTGACGACCCAAGTAGTCACAAGAGATAATCATCATCGCTCGGTAAAATTGGGGTGAGAGAGGCTCGAACTCTCGACCTCAGGATAACTCATCAACAAGCTATGAGACCTACGCGCTAGCCAACTGCGCCACCACCCCGTTGATGTTGAGATGAGGAACAGATCACCTATAAGGAACTCATCGATATGCCAGTCTTGCCGTCGCCTCCGCCGAGGGAACCCCCCCCCCCCCCTCCCGTGTTTTCTCCGGAAATAAAAACGTATCCGAATATGTCCAGAAAAAAATAAAAAAAAGTTCTACATTTATTTATATAACATTTGAGATGCAGCAAAAAATCATATTTTTATTGAATATAAAATTTTATATGAATATGGAACTCTGCGTCATATATTTTTGATTTTTTTCAGTCACATTTGGACATTTTTCTTTCCAAATGGGAGCAAGAGATAATAGAAGAGGGTGGGAGAATTGGATATGTTCTGAGGTATGCAAAGTACAAGTGGAGTTTCTGTTCAGATTGGAGCCACCGTAGAGTGGGTGCCGTTGTTCGATCTTTCTTTTTTTTGTTCTGTGCATGATGTCCTCCTATAGCAGAGAAAAACAAAAGCTGAACAAAAACATTGTAACGATGGAGAGGGAGATGCGATAGACTGATGGCGTATTTGAGAGGCAAGTTCTACAAACCAGAGACTAACACAATGAGCATCCATGACACATGTTGAATATGTTTCAAATTCAGTCCACATCATTATTGGCCGACTTCTGATGAAGCGAAGCGGAGGCCCGTCACCGGAGGCTTGGGCCACAGCGAAGCGAAAAAACATATACCCTATGTTAGGGTTTCACTTGGATTCGATTCGCTTGTAAGCCGTCAGACGGCGTTGTAACCTGACTCTTGATAATAGTGAGGAGTGCTTGCTGGCTGGCGCCCGTGATTTTTAACCTTCCGTATTGGGAGGGTTTTCTACACTAAATCTTGTGTCTCTCTGTGGTTTGATCTTGCGTTCTTCCTCGTGTATTCGTCGTCATTCACAACACCACCGCGGTGAGAAGCAGCCGACGCAGATCCAGGGTCCTCGTCTGCGACCGCTAGACCAGGAGGGGCGGCGAGGCGCTAGGCAGGCGGGGAGCGAAGATCCGGGGTCCTCGTCGCCTGCGACCGCCGGTTCCGGGAGGCGCAGCTAGGCGGCTCGTCGGCAGGCATCAGGCACAGTGGCGTCGTGCTGCGTAGAGAGGGAGAGAGGGAGGGGCATCGTGCTGCTTCAAGGCAGGCTCATCGACGGCGAGGTGAGGCGGGGCGCGGGGTGGGAAGCAGGGAGGGGAGAGAGGGAGGAGCGGTGCCGGACTGCCGGGAGGAGAGAAGAGGGAGGGGCGGCACAAGGAGGAGAGAAGGAAGGGGCATTTTTGCCTGGCCTGTTGGAGAGCAACGATTTTGGGTGTGCGAGGCTTTTGCTGTTGGTGACCCAAACCACAAAATAGGTCTCCGGTTTGGGTCTCTGCTGTTGGAGACAGTCTTATATGATTGTGCACCTATATCAAAGTGTTTCTACGAGAGACAGAAAGAATAGTGATGCGGCACTTACTTTAAAATGGAGAGAGTATTGGGAAAAAAAAAAAAAGTAATATGTGCGTAGAAAAAAAAGGAAGATGCATTCAAAACAAAAGATTGTGTATTTTGAGATAAAATTTGAATGCATAACGTTAGCTATCTTGAAACGGAGGAGTAATTTATATAGATATCAAGTACGTAATATATATATAGCTAAGGTTAAGCTAAAGTCCAGGTGATAGGTCCCAAAACACAAGCATTTTCTCTGCTACAGAGCCTTCTCAACTGCAAACCTTACATGAGTAGTAGGTGCTACAATGACCCCTGCCAGGGCGAGATACTACAAGGTATAAGAAAACCTCGAGCAAAGATTTTACCAAACCGGAATGCTAGCAAATTCTCACGCGCCCCCATTCTCTTTGTGGTGTCTATAACAAAACTAAAATTACCGTGGGTTGTTGCCACGGTCACGGTCCCTTCCGGCCGCATTTGATTCCGCCGCCGCCTTGGCCTCTGCCTCTGCTCTCGCCCACGCCTTGGCCTCCGCCTCCGCTCTCGCCTTGGCCTCTGCCTCGGCCTTGGCCTTCTCCACGGCTCTCTTCTTCAGCTCATCGATCAACATCGGCATGCACGCAGCAGGCCCGCCGCCGGAGCCCGCGCGCCTGGCCGTCATGAGGCACTCGGCGACGTCGGCCGGCGTGAGGTCCTCCTCCCGCAGAAACTCCTCGACGGCGCCGAACAGCTCGTGGCCGTCGACGCCGAGGTAGTTCTTGGCGAGCGTCCGGAACGCCTCGAACCGGCAGTAGGACATCTCGACGTGCATGTCCATCCTGCCGCGCCGGATCAGCGCCGGGTCCAGCCTCTCGACGTGGTTGGTGGTGAAGACGACGATCCGCTCGCCGCCGCACGCCGACCAGAGCCCGTCGATGAAGTTGAGCAGGCCGGACAGGGTCACGGTGTCGCGCGGCGGCGGCGGCCTCTCGTCGGCGTACACGGCGTCGCCGCCGCCGTGGTTATTATTAGTCCGCCGCCGCGGCCTGCCGCCGCCACCGGCGCGGTCGCCCGTGACGTCGAGGGTGCAGTCGATGTCCTCGATGACGATGATGGACTTGCTGGTCGTCTCGATGAGGAGCCTGCGGAGGTCGCTGTTGGTGTGCACCACCGTGAGCTCCACGTCGTAGATGTCGTAGTCGAGGTAGTTGGCCATGGCGGCGACCATGGTGGACTTGCCCGTGCCCGGCGGCCCGTGCAGCAGGTACCCGCGCTTCCACGGCTTGCCGGCGCGCCGGTAGAAGTCCCTGCTGTTCCGGAACGTGTCGAGGTCGTCCATGATGTCCCGCTTCCTGGCCCCGTCCATGGCCAGCGTGTCGAACGTCGTCGGGTGGTCGAAGTCGATGTAGCTCCATGACTTGTTCTCGTAGCTGCTGCTTGGACGGATCAGATTCAGATCATATCATGATCATGCCATCGATCATGGACGGACACGGACGGGCGCAAAGAAAATCAGCAAGCAAAAAAAAATGGTGGACGACGGACGTACAAGGAGTCGCGTGACTTGCTGTTGGTGTAGAGGCGGCGGCGGCGGTTGCTGAAGAGGATCTCGCGGCCCTGGCGGCGGACGTGGGGCAGGTACTCGTCGACGACGAGCGCGCGGTGGCGGAGGTGGAAGGTGAGGCGCTGGAAGCGGCGGTCGCCCCTGCGCTGGCCCTGCACGTCCCTGGCGACCACGGAGGACCACCAGAGCGAGACGCCTTGGAACTCGTCGGCGACGTCCTGGCCGTCGCGCATGCTGACGACGAGGCCGTTGCCCTCGCGGGCGCCCTCGGCGCGGAGCTCGCGCGCGTCCTGCGAGCGCGCGGCGCCGCTCAGGTACGCCTTCACCTCCTCGTAGGTGCTGTCGTTGTCGGAGACGGGGCCGTAGCGGGAGTAGCGCACCTCGCCGCCGGGCTCCGAGATGTCGATGGTCACGTAGGGGTCCACGAGGTTGAGCAGCCGCCGCGCGCGCCGCCGGAGGAAGAGGTTGAAGTAGGTCAGGAACAGCCGCCGCGGCGCGTACGTGGCCACCAGCGACACCAGGGGCGCCAGGATCAGCCACGCCGAGCCCAAGTTGGTGCTGGCGAACAGCGCGGAGAAGGAGCCCAGGTTGGCCAGCGCCCACCGCCGCCACCGCGCCAACGCCCTGTTGCCGGGCTCCGCCATGGCAGGCACCACGCCTACGGCTGCGAGTCTGCCGTCTGCGACGCTGCCCGTGCCCGGCCAATCAGTGTGAGAAGCTAGAAATGCTTGGTGGTGGTGGTGGCGCGAACGAACTCTTTTACTGTTGGTTCTCACTGCTCACACTGACAAAATACTCCATCAGTCACCGTCCTATATAGCTTTCCTACGAACTAGCAGGTGCGATTTGCCCCGGTTTATCCATGGTTGGCAATCGATCCACAGTTCTGCCACTGCAAAAAAAATTCTTGTCGTAAAAAGCACAGAAGCGAGGGGCAACCCCACTGGCACTAGACTAGACTAGATGGCGAAATTGACGTGCGTTGACGATGGGCTGTGGAATAATTTGTCAAGAAACAGTTGGCCGGAGAGAGACCTAGAGCGGATCCATCGACGTATAGAAATACGAAGTAAACGAAATCAATCACGGACAAGACATACGATTTACGTAGAAAACTCTTTCAATGTAAAAGGGAAAAATTAAACCAAGGGCACCAGCCGGCAACAATCTCACTGTCACAAGAGTTTTGGGGTTACACGCCTATGGCGGCTTACAAGAGAATCAAGTCTCCACAAAACCCTAGCAAGGGTATATGTACCGTACCGCGGGGGACTCCGCCCCCGCCCCCCGTGTGCGATTTCTTGAGCCGTCGACGTCTTCTTCTCACGCTCGTCCCTCCTTTCTCCTCCCTTCGACATATTGCCGAAGGTAAGAGAAAGTAAGGATCTATTACTTTTAATAATTTTTCTAGAGTTTCTCTAAGCCAGAGCTTTTAGTATTAGATATTTATTTTCTCTTTTCCTCTTCTCCGGCAACGGTGAAGAGAAAAGTGAAATCGTCTCCCAGACGGCTTCGTTGGAGATAGGGACGACAACTTTGGTGGCAGTATCTTCGCCAACATGACGACATGAAAACTTTTATTTCTGGACGGTGGTATCAAGGCGGAGATGATGTGGTCGCCATGGAATAATTTTCTCCGATCTTTTCTCCATTTTGTTGTGGCTAGATCTAGCCACGATAAATGGCTAGCGAGAATATTTTTCAGATCAGTCTTCATCACTCTTTGGTGGTAGAAAGAAAAAGTAAGACACTATAAAAAAGAAATTCCTCATTTCCGCTACAGAAATGTTGACCATCATTTATTGGACATATGTTCTCAGGCCGTTTGCCGAGTGTTTGTCTGTGCAGTCATCCGTACTACAAAGCATCTAATAGGTTAGGTTTAGAGTTGTGTTATCCACAACATAGGTATAATTTTGTAATCCACGGTGCTTGTAATACCTATCACATCAAATATTTAAACAGATACATGAAGTATTAAATGTATATTAAAAATAACTAATTACACAGATTACAATAACTTTGCAAGACGATTTTTAAGCTTAATTAATCATGATTTGACAATCTTATGCTACAGATTAGTCTTAATAAATTTGTCTAATGATTTCAAGACGAATTGTATAACTAATAGACTAAATTAGTATCGCAATATTCGATGTGACACCCAAAAACTTTTCAACCTCCAACTAAACACCTCTTAATAAAAAATCTCTCAGAAAAAACATTCAAGGTGTGTTATTGTACCTTTTTATAGACCTCACGTGCTCTGTACGCTATCGTTTAGTATATTTGTCATGTTCCTTAGACTCAAATATTGTACACGTCAAACTATTAACTGATTTTTTGGTAGCACAATATGAAACCAAGTCAAGCGACTTTATATGTGTTATTTTAGATAATATAAGCTTAATTACTCTTATCACGTGCAAAACAACAATCCCTGCTACTGGTTAGCGTGTGAGGAAGACGGCGCGGCGAAGCGCGCGTACCTATCTTGTATCATTTCTGAAGATAGAATGTGCCCGTGTAGCACGGTGCCACGGTATTGTTGGAACACCATGGACTAACTGATTGTAGTTAACTAATATTAAAAACATAATTTTAGAGCATCCAAATATATATAGACTAATATGTTACTGTTGCTTTAGCTAAATTTTAGTCCTTAAGTTGGAAGCTAGCTATTATGGACTAAATAGAAGTTACAAAACCTCAAATGTCTAAAATGCCCTCTGACCTACCTTTTGTACCCTCGTTATCTTCCTCCCTCCTAAGTGGTGTTATTCTGCTACAGTTTACACGGTTGATCGATTTCGAGTTGTTTTAATAGTATTCTGTGATGAAAAATAAACCACAGTATGAATGATAAGCCGACTGATAAGTTCAAATGAACAGGTCGGAATCTATCCTAGCCCTACCCCAGCAACACCAACACCGAGCCACTACGGTACTGCACGTTGCTCACACACAGCTCCTGCCACCGTATTGGTCGTCGTCTTCGTATTGCCACCACACTCCCAATCGAAATAAGCTTTTCGACCGGCACACACCATCACACATGCTCTTGTAGGGAAGATTGGAGAAGAAGAAAGAAGACGACACCACACAACAAACCTATCGTAGGTGAACAAGAAAGGAGCGCTAAATCTCGGCCACCCAAACACTTCCTCGTCCTTGGATCCGTCGTGACCACTGGACATGGACAAGGGAGGAGTCAGACCTGCGCTACCTTGACTGAACGATCGATCAAGATTAATGAAGTGAACCTATCCTAACCTTAGCCAGCGACACCGAGCCATCCACTACGGTATTGCACGTTGTTCACACACACAGCTCCTGCCACCGTCTTGGTCGTCGTCTTCGTCTTGCCACCGCACTCTCAATCCAATTAGGCTTTTAGACGAGCACACACCGCCTATCACACATGCTCTCTGGTAGGAAAGATCGGAGACGAAGAAAGAAGACAACACCACAGGAGCGCTAAATCTCGGCCACCCAAACACCTCCTCGTCTTTGGACCCGCCGTGGCCACTAGCCATGGACAAAGGAGGGGTCAGACCCGCTACCTTGACCGAACGATCACGATTAGTGAAGTGGGGAAGGAGGAAGGGGTTAGGTAAACTAAACTAAAATAAAGAGTTACTCCCTCCATATTGTAAAATAGACGTTTCAAACAGCGACACGGTCTTCAAAACATCACTTTGACCATTTGTTTCTTTAAAAAAATTTATTGGAAAGTGGTATATGTATATTTATATGAAAGTACTTTTCAAGACAAATTTATTTATATGATTTTTACATCTCTAAACTTAATAATTTAAAAGTTATTTATGATTTTATATTTCCAATGTTTGACTCAAACCTTGTCCAAAACGTTATCTTTTTCAATGTGGAGGGAGTATATATATAGTTGACCTACCTAACTACGGTAATAATCCTAATTAATTCAAGCAAACCCAAATACGCCTTAGTGTGGTCTGAACCGAGAGCAGAGAGCATCGTTGTCACATGGCTTCCTCTCCGCAATCCGCATAGATATTTCGGTTCCCCCCGTCGCATCGCGGTCCAGTGAGTCCAGCAGCAAGTCTCCGGCGTCATGATCATCGTCGGAAGCAAATAAACTATGAAAATGGGCAGGAAGGAAGAAGGACCTTTCATCTCCTTCCGTTTTCTCCGTCATAGTGAAAGCGACGGTCTCCGAGGCTATGATATTCTTTCACGCGGCTGTCACGAACATGGGCCATATTTATGTGTGCCGCCCGTAGACTTGAGCGTTGACTTTTATCGTTGTGGCACTTTGTTGTAGTCTAAAATTCTAGACTTATTTAGTTGTCACCATCAAAACTCTTCACCTGTCGAATGTTTGGATACATGTATAGATTATTAAGGCTAGTGAAGTCAATTTTTAGCTTCAGCTTCACGAATGGCTCTATCGGTAAAGCTGAAGTCGTTTGACTACCCTATTTGGCAAAATAGCTTCTCTTGCGTATCATGCATGATAATTGTCTAAGATACCCTTATATTGCATGTGTACATTTCGATGTTTTTGCAATCAGATAAATTTGAATACAAAATTTATAATTTACGATTTTATGAATTATAAATATTTTTTTTAAAAAAATACTTGAATACAAAAAATAAAAAAAAAACATAATAATTCGCACCGAATATTTGCATTGATTTTTGCATAGTACTCGTCCGTTCAAATAAATAGGTCCGTGCAAGGTGAAGATCTAGTAAAAAATAATATACTATGATATTAATACAAACATACTCCCTCCGTCCTAAAAAGACGGTCGTTCTAGTACCAAGCAGCGAAACCAAGGTGATAACTAAATTTCGAGAACACCCCTATCAATTACTGACACTGATATTGCAGTTTTGTACTACTGCTATGATGAAGATGAAACGTGTGGAGGAGCAAAGCGTTTGCGTGTCCAGGAGTAAAACTTTTGCTCTTTTTTTATTTAGGCCACGATTACGAGAGACATGGGCCATGTTTGGATACTCTGGCACATCTAAAGGTTAAAGTTATTTTCTAGCTTACAAGTAGCCCTAAACTAACTCTAGTCAAAGATGTGTTTGGATATACGAGTTACTCCCTCCGTCCACGAATAAATAGATTTCTAGAGTTGTCCTAAGTCAAATTTTTTAAACTTTAACCGAATTTCTAGAAAAAACTATCAAGATTAATGATCTCAAATTTATATCATTAGATATATCATATAGTATATTTTCATAATGTGTCCATTTTATACCATAAATGTTATTACTCTTTTCTATAAAGTTAGTCAAAGTTTAAAAAGATTGACTGGCGCGAATTCTAGAAATTGATTCTTTCATGGACGGAGGGAGTAGATTGATAATAAATGTACTTTCCCAATCATTTGGTGGGGTGGAGGTAGAGAAAAAAAATCACTTTTCTAGTGGTCCTAACCAGAACTAGCCCAAATAATCACCTCTTGGTGGAGATAATTTTTTAAGGTGGGTTAGTTGCAAATAGCTCAAACTAGCCCTCTTGTTTGGATACTTTAGGACTAGTTAAGCTCTAAATAGCTCAAACTAGCTCTAGCCCTTAGATGCAAACAGGGCCATGGATATGTGTGGAGCAGTGGCTTCAAGAGAAGGGTGATACACCTGGTACCCTACTCTGTTGGCTATACGGATTGCAGAACGACTGTTTTTATGGACAATTTTCAAATTGTAGGATGACAGTTTTTCTGGGACAAAGAGAGTATGTAATCATGATGCTCTAGAAAGAAAAGTCACGCCGCACGAGCCACAGGCTTCGTACTAGCCGCGAGCGATGGGAAAAGTTAAGTGAATTTTGTTGATGGCATGCTGCGTTAATACATCGGAAGTAAAAGGGTCATATCTCGTGGGCTTTTTGAGGGAGCCGGATGAAGTCACTTTTTTAGCTTCTTTCCATCT
This sequence comes from Coix lacryma-jobi var. lacryma-jobi, assembly GCA_009763385.1. NCBI lineage: Eukaryota > Viridiplantae > Streptophyta > Magnoliopsida > Poales > Poaceae > Coix > Coix lacryma-jobi. The sequence continues at coordinate 153,215,133 of CM019825.1, read as the reverse complement.
TAAAGCTCTGCGAGAGCACATTTTTAGGGGCTTTATCAGTGGATCCATTCCTTTTTACCCTGTTTGGCTGAAAATGGCTCCAAACAGCTCTTGAAGCCGGTAAAAAAGCTCTGTCAAACTGGACCTAAATGTAGACTAAAAAATAAGTAATTACACATATTGTGATAACCACTACACCACAACACCAAGATTAACGATAGACCAATCTGATGCTAAAAGCGGATATAGCGACAAACGATCTGTCGCTAAAAAATTATAGCAACAGACTTGTACAGATGGTGTAAGTTCTATTGCTAAAATTTTTTAGCGACAGACAATACTTTTACTGATAGATAGTCTATTGCCCTAAATATTTATAGCGACAGATAGCCCGCTGCCACTCTTCAACGACATATAGCCTGTATCAATCTTTGTCGACTGATGGTTTGATGTTGTAAATTATTTTAGAGACATATGGTTTAACAGACCATTTAAATGCCTTAAAAACATCCTAATGCACGCGACTCTCTGGTCGCCCTCGTCCGCGACTTCTTGCGCCGCCGCCTTCCCCTCCCGCTGGTCTCACTCTCTCCTTCCTCTGGTGTATCCACTACTTTTAATATTTTTTCCTAATAGATCAAGTTTTTAGGGTTAGAGTTTCTCCTTCTCCTCTCTGGCGACGGTGAAGAGGAAGGGTGGAATCGTCTTCTCCATGACAGCTTCGTTGAAGATGAGGATGACAACTTCGACGTCAATATCTTCACCAACATGACGACATGGACCCTCCTCTAGGTGACATCAAGGTCCTTTCACCGGTGTGGGCGAGCAGTGGCGAGGGTGTGACGTGCACGAGGGCATCGCGCGCAAGCATGTGGCTCGCAGGGGTCCTACGGGTCCGGAACTGCGTCCTCCCTGACTGGCCACCAACACGTAGGGGTGGTAATAGATTATGATATCACTTATGCTTCTTTCACAATCCAACTTAGTTTTATTCTAATTTTAATTTAAAAACATATAATATTATAACTCAATCATTATCATCACGTACGGGACTAGAATAAATTAAACGGCCCTTTACTACCCCTACCATCACGTACGGACGGCAGTAAGAATGACAACGGGTCGGATTCGGATCGGATGGAGTCTCCGTGCACCCAAACCCAAAACTCGAACTCAAAACACGAAACCGTCCCGAACACCGATTCGGGTGATAATTCATAACCAAAACCAAACCCGCGGATACCCAAAACCCGCTTCATATGGCACCATAATAAGAGAAATAAGTATTTTCTATAAATTTATATGTGATATATATACATATTCACATGCACAAACAAGAGACAATAAATAGTAAATAATTTAGTGAGTCAACTTAGAACACATTTAATAATTTAAGTAAACAAGTTATTATTAATATATTATAAAACATGAGTTTTAGTTCTAAACGGATATCCATTGGATATCCACGGGTGAAAAAACAAACCCGAAACCGAACTCGATTGGTTTCGGGGCCCCGAATCCGAAAACCGTGGGCGAGAAATTGTACCCAAACTCAAACCCGCTAAACCCGAAACCCGCAAATATCCGACCGGAAACCGAACCATTGTCATCCTTAGACGGCAGTAGATTGTGGCACAACGGCGCTGGCCTTCTCTAGCACGAGCTATCACACGTGTGCTCTGCTCCTCTCATTGAAGCTCCACTAGAGCACACTGAGGTTCCATGGCCGTGGGCATGAACCCACCGCTGCAGGGCGCATCTCTGGCGCACAGGTTGCGTAAGAGCATCTCCAATAGTTTGGAAAAATGACTTGTTATCCTTGTTTTATTGGGAAAAGAAGAAAAAAACGTTCTCCAACAGATTGGTATATGACTTACTAAATTTTTCCAAGTTGGAATCGGAGACCATCTACTTGCTATATTTACCAAGTCATCTTCACTTGCTATCCGACGTTTCTATGTTATTTTTACCAAGTTGGAATACTTTTCTATGTTATTTTTACCAAACTATTGAAGATACATGAAAAATTTACTTGCCAAAAGTTTTAGCAAGTTGCTAAATGACAACTTTTCTCAAGTCAATTTTTCTAAACAATTGGAGATGCTTATGCATTTGCACAAAGCGCGTAGTCGCTATTGCTTGATTCGTCGATGATATTAATTCGTTTATAATTTATATTTGTATGGATTGTAACATGAAATGTTGTCGTATCTTTTTAAAAATTGTTGAGTTTGATTGAATTGATAAATTGCTGATATCAAAATAGGGGTAAAAACATAATTATCCAAATTAAACAGGGGTAAAAATATATGGGCATAGTTGTCCTTTCCTTCAAAAGTTAACAATGTTAGATGGACTTTGCAGAATAGGGGTAAAGTCTCCCTTCGTTTTAAAAACACACGGGTAAAATCACAAAGTTAAAAAAAACATAAGCAAATTAAAATCATCATTTGGCTTCAAAATAGGGGTAGAAATGCTTAAGCCCCTTAACCTTTCTACAGTAAAAGGCAAGCGGAAGGAAACCGCGTTAAAGCAACATAATCACTATCCAATGCAAGATGATTCTATGAGGGCTGCTATTTTTTATTGTTTAGAACAGCAGGATCCGTCCGTGTAAAAAGTGAAGAGTTTGATGAGAAGTTTGCTGTCTGCCTTAAATTAAGAGTTTTTTACCTATATGAGTTTTTTACCTATATGGCCTTAGAAATAATGACTCTTCCTTGTATGACTTTTTTTATTTGAACTTACTTCTATGGCCCTAAAACGAAATTTTATTCCTTCTATAGCCTTCCGTCCATTTTTGCTACTTGACGGTGTTAAGTCAAGGATAAAAAGACAATTTTACCCCTAGCATAAAAAATTTGTAGAGTTATATTTTTGGTGTATATTAAAATTAATATTAAAAAAAATAAATTCACATATGACAATATTTCACATAAAATAAATATTGTTACGTATAAAATTATTTGTTTAATATTATTCTAAATATACAACAAACAAGCAAAATTATAATTTTTTTGTGCTAGGGGCAAAACGGTCTTTTTACCCTTGAATTAACACCGAAAAGTGGCAAAAACAGACGAAAGGCCATAAAAGGAATAAAAGTTCGTTTGAAGGTCATAGAAGTAAGTTTAAATAAAAAACAGTCATACAAGGAAAAGACATTATTTCTAAGGCTATATAGGTAAAAAGCTCTTAAATTAACTACACACTCTGACTGCACAAGAATTTGAGTCGAGCCGGGAGCTATGCTTAGGTCCGGCAAAAACAGCACACCATGGGCCGTGCGCGTGGGCCTCACGAAGAATATGGCCATATTTAAGCGTGTGATGGAGGCCGCGGGGGTTTCTTTTTATTCTGTGCTGAATGAAAATACTATATATAGATAAATCCTTCTTTAGTTTAGTTGCTCAAAAAAAGATATAATCCTTTTTACCGTAATCAAAGGAAATGTTTTTTCTTTGAATCTCATCCATCGTGACAGAATCGAACTCCCAACCGTACGCTGACAGGTATTTCGAAACCGTAACGGGCACGTACGTACTACACGTCGTCCCATATGGCCATATAGTCTCCTGTGCGCGCGATCGAGCCCGTACGTGCGACGTGCAAGACATTGAACCTCTCGACGTCGCACGCACGCACGCCGCGCAGCCATGGCCGCCTCCCCGAATAACCCCGCCGGCGCGGTGTCGCGGGTGTGGCAGTGGTTGCAGGCCAACTTGGCCTCGTCGTGGTTCCTGGCGCCGCTGCTCGCCGCTGATCCGCACTCCTGCAGCCGCTGGCGGACACCGACACCACCTACGAGGAGGTGAAGGCTGTTAGGAATGTATGTTGGGCCGCCAACTCAGTGTATGGGCTATGGGCCTCGGCAACTTGGCATGGTCATTCCTCAGAGTGAATACAAAAGCTACGGCAGCCATGGAAAGGGCATGAAAGAAATTACCAAACACCAGACTCTCTTCCTTTATTTACTGTTCATCTTGTTCCCCAATATCCCTCTGTACCCAGATTTCCTTATCTTCTAGAGCTTTCTAGACCTATTTTCTACTGCTCTTCTCATTCTATTCCTCTTCCCCTAGTATTGTTGCTAACAATTCCTTTTCTCCTAGTATTGTTGCTAACAATTGGTATCAGAGCTAGTCGATTCTAGATCTACCATCATGGATCCATCTCTCCAGCTTGTCTTCGACGAGATTCGCAAAAATCTCGACGAGCTCCATAGGAAGTTCGACGAGTCCGATGCTCGTTGGGAGCGGCGCTTCTCCCTGCCGAAGGAGTCGCAGAAAACCGCAGAGGAGCTTCGCGGCCTCGAGCAGTTCGGCACGACGCAGCTCGTCGTGGCCGACAACTGGGGCGGTCTCTTCAACGGAGACGACGACTCCGTCGCCATGGGAACCGACGCACCGGTGGTTGCAGACAATTGGGGCGGTTTCTTGGACGAGATCCCCGCCGTCTTCCATGAGCTAGCCCGTCTCCGCGCCACACGTCTTCCACCGTGACACCACGAACCTGATCAACTCGTCGAGCCGCGGCGACCTCTGCTCCGAGGTCTCCACCGCAGCGCGCCTCTTGGACTTGGCGCTCATTGTCGTTGATGCAGACAAGGGCGTCCAGATCCACGCCGCGCTTCGCCATGCGTCCGTTGAGCGCCTGCGCCCCTGCGTCGCCCCATCTTCCACCGATCCCATCGGGCCCGCTCTCTGCAACCCCTGCGCCGAGGACGATGGCAACGATGACCCGGTCGACCCCGGCCCCGCGTCGCAGACCAGCTTCTGCATCCACAGGGACGCGGAGGTCGCTATCCTCTTCCGGATGCTCGGCCTCAACAACGCAGAGGACATCGCCATCTACCACAGCTTCTGGCTCTCCGACAGCGGCGTCGCGCTCACTCGCTTCCTCTGTGGTGACACGCTCGACCGCTTCGAGCACGGCGACCCCGCCGCGGTGTTCCTCCCCAAGCTCCATGGGGGCATCTGCAGCGCCGCGTGCCCGGACCCTTCAGACACAGCCGTGCGTCGTGCCATCCGTGTCCGCCATGATGTGTTGCTGGCTGCCTCGGAGGCGCTGGCCGAGCAGGCCACCAAGGTGCACTTCGCCAAGGCCTACGAGCTCGTCCTCGCCAGTTGTCTGCCCCGCCCCGACGACTTCGTCAAGGATACTGAGAGATGCATGTGCAAGCCCACCAATTGCTCGACTCAAGTCCTCAATGGCAACAAACACTACAGGACCATCCACACCCTCCACCACACCATCGGCGTCCCCATCCCCAATGCTACTGGCTTCATGGTCGTCGAGTTCCAGTCCATTGTCGGCAGCACCCAGACCTCACCCTACAACTTGTCACCCCACACCAACGTCTGGTTTGTATTCAAGGACGTTGCAGAGCATATCCGGCCTAGGTATTTCACTGCTAATCTCACATATGCATACTCAGTTGATGGTGCTGCTGTTCGGCTCTGTTCTGCAGCCAAAGACACTCATGTTGTTCAGAAGGCTTTTGAGGGAATGTTTGCTCAGAATCTAGTGCAGCTAAGGCAACCATGGCCTCCACCTATGGAGTTTGAGTGCTTGGGTAATGGAATCGAACTGTGCATCTTGTTTGGAGTTACCCAATGTGTCATAGTGCCCAAGCCTCCATGGCCACCTCCACAAAGCAATGGGCTATCACCTTGGTTATATGCTCGTTGGGTAGTATGTTCAGTGAGCGAGTTTATGCTGAGGTTCTTCAGCTGTGAATGCTTTGGGGTGATTAGAGGATTGCAACAGATTACATCATACGATTGGCTGCAAGCTATTGGGAAGGCACACCACAGTCTGTCCTGTGCATCCAATTTTGTGGTACGGCAGCGATGGAAAGGGCATGAAAGAAATTACCAAACACCAGACTCTCTTTCTCTGGTTACTGTTCATCTTCTTCCCCAATATCCCTCTGTACCCAGATTTCCTTATCTTCTAGAGCTTTCTAGACCTATTTTCTACTGCTCTTCTGATTCTATTCCTCTTCCCCTAGTATTGTTGCTAACAATTCCTTTTCCCCTAGTATTGTTGCTAACAAAGGCGTACCTGAGCGGCGCCGCGTGCGCGCAGGACGCGCGCGAGCTCCGCGCCGAGGGCGCCAGACACGGGGACGACCTTGTCATCAGCCTGCGCGACGACAAGGACGTCGCCGACGAGTTCCGCGGCGCCACGCTGTGGTGGTCCTTGGTCGTGCTGGACGACCGCCAGCTGCTGCAGGCAGGCCTGACGCCGAGCAGCGGCCAGAGCCGGCTGTGCCACCGCCTCACGTTCCACAGGCGCCACCGCGCGCACGTCGTTAAGCCTGGGCGTTCGGGTTACCCGTTTTTTTCGGGTTGGGTAATTCGGGTAATTCAAAGTTCGGGTAATGAAAATTGCTACCCGAATTTAGTCATGAAAAAACACTACTCGCAACTTCGGGTACCCGATAATTCGGGTTTGGGTTTGGGTATTACCCGATTTACCCGAATTCATAAAAAGAGCAAATTATACAAAATTTTAGTAGAAATTCATACATAATTTCAGCAACATCTTGTATAGAATTCTAACACTAATTTACAAAGAATAACATATTACAGTCACTTGTTCAAACCGAGAGAATAGTATACTAATTAAATGATAAATTCATTGATTTAACTAACAAAACATGATAAATACAAAGACAAAAATACAACTTCGGGTAATTCGGGTAGTTCGGGTACGGGGGATATTACCCGAATTACCCAAACTAATTTCAGGTAATCAAAATCAGTATCCGAAGTTGGGATCGGGTACCTCGAGTTCGGGTAATTCGGGTCCGGGTTCGGGTAATTCGGGTACGGGTAATGGGTAGCGGGTATTTTGCCCAGGCTTACTCGTCGTCGACGAGTACCTGCCGCACGTCCGCCGGCGAGGCCGCGACGTCCTCTTGAGCAACCGCGCGCCGCCGCATGCTCTACACCAACAACAAGGTGCTCGAGTACACTAGCCCGTACCACAGGTCGTGGAGCTACGTCAACTTTTGCCCCCGACTGTTACTAACGACGTATAGAAATATGAAGTAAACGAAAATCAATCACAGAGATCGAAGACACACGATTTACGTGGAAAACCCATTCAATATGAAGGGGAAAAACCACGGGCACCAGCCGGCAACAATCTCGCTATCTCAAGAGTTTTGAGGTTACACGCTTATGGAGGCTTACAAGAGAATCAAGTCTCCACGAAACCCTAGCAAGGGCATCGGCGACGGGCCTCCGCTTCGCTCCGTCAGAAGCCCGGCCAATATCCTGAAGTGAATTTGGAACAACTCCAACACCGACCACATTCGACACGCTGGCCATGGAGCCGGCCAGGAAGAAGGAGGTCATGGATGACCTCGACGCGTTCCGGAGCAGCGGGGACTTCTACCGGCACACCGGCAAGCCGTGGAAGCGCGGGTACCTGCTCCACGGGCCGCCCGCCGGCACGGGCAAGTCCACCATGATCGCGGCCATGGCCAACCACCTCAACTACGACATCTACGACGTCGAGCTCACCGTGGTGCGCAACAACAACGACCTTCGCAAGCTCCTCATCGAGACGACCAGCAAGTCCATCATCGTCATCGAGGACATGGACATCGACTGCTCCCTCGACCTCACGGGCGACCGGCGGGCCAGCAGCAAGCCTACGTCCGCGCCGGCGCCGCCGCAGGGGGCTAGCGACCAGAACGGCGGCGCCGGCAGCGCCGTCACGCTATCCGGCCTGCTCAACTTCGTCGATGGCCTCTGGTCGGCGACCGGCGGCGAGCGATGTGGCAGAACCTCTAGAATAAAGTGGCCCACATGCACCCATCATTGTCTTAAAGACTTCTGATCAGCGTGCACGAGTTCCAAATGACTCAAGAGATCTGTCGGGTGTCCTCGGAGACCCGAATCATCCACGTTATATTCTTTTCAGGAATTCCCTCATCAAGCATCACAGTATTACAACAGTTTTATAGATAATATAAGTCAGAGTAAAGCGGAAAGAGTATATAACATAGATTGAAACTTAAGTTTAAAAGTTTTACAACCCATAAGTACTTATTACATAAAAGGTTCGGAACTTTATATTACATATACCACACAACTTTTGTTACTTGCCCAAGGTCAAACATCAGAATCATTATCACTCTCCTCCACAAGAGTGAAGAAACATTGACCACCAAAAGGATGATCAATGAACTCACCTGCAACAAAGGTTGACAAACCCTGAGTACAAAAGTACTCAACAAGACTTAACCGTCTAGAAAAGAGGAGAAGACTCAGGTATGAAGGCTATAGGGATTCAAGGTAAGGCTTTAGCAAGATCAAAACATTTCTGTTGCATAAAAGCTTACTAATAGTAAAACCTAGTTTCAAGTTTTAACTCAAGATTAAACTTTATAACTATCCAAAGATTCTCAAACTTTCATAAGCATACCACATCTTTCGTTCTCATTCCATAAAGATCCCATTCATTACTACGGTGCGGGTCAGTGGATTGAGGCTCCATATCCGAGGAAACACGGCGATTCGAATCGTTCAAACCCAGCTGGGGATTCAGTACCACACGACATATGTAGAACTTAATCTTGCATATGTCAACCCTATCTATAGATCCTCCCATACAAGAACGGGTCCAGCGTCACCCGAGAGTACAGTACACCTCGAACCCGACTATCTCATAGCCCCGAGGGTACACGCTACTCCCGCCATCTCTCCACTCCCAGTACGCGGTTATCCGTTCTCAAGTATCGGAATAGCTATAGACGAGGCTTACCACCGCATGTGGGCTGTACTCAAAGGTCTCAATCACAGCAGGCCAACAATGATAAGGTCCTATGTTGAGTAACCTTACAACAAGACTCCATTCTTGATGTAAGATACTATTGTTATCATGTTGTCTCAAGATTCATGATTTCCAAAACATAGCAACCATTTTTAAAAGCACCAACTATATTGAAGTAGTAAAGCATGGCTAAGCATACTAAGTATTTTCATAAAACGGGTATCAAGGTTAAGTGTTGAAATTATCAAGATTGGACATGCATCAACTAGGATTCACTCAACTCCTATTCACTTAATGCATCATATTAACTCAAGTGATATAAATAACTTTATAAAATACAAGGATAGGGTTAATGTCCGGGGCTTGCCTTGGTGATTAGCGAAGTCCGGAGATTCTGAAAAAGCAGAAGGATCCACACACTCAGGAGAAACCCACTGAGGATCAGGTCCTTCCGAAACGAGATCTACACGTAGAAGTGCATATGCATGATCAATGAGATGCTTATGATATGACCATGGTAAAGATGGAAATTTTCTAAGCTGTAGACATTTATCTGTATAATCTTTCATCACGGTATAGTTGCAAACCAACAAAACCAACTTAGCTATAAAACTATATATAAAGACTAAGCAAATTTTATTATCTCTATTAACCAAGGTTATGTAACTAATCAAGCAACAAAAGGTCATTAGCATAAAGGAATCCATAACCAGGGAGCAAATCATGCTACGGATCCCCTGATTGTGAAACAAAACCAAAAGTCACACAAACCTAAAAGGGATTAACTATTTCTTTTTATTTTATAAGTCATTTTAATTAGCCCTTTATTTATACACAAATCATACTTATTCAAATAGAGCTGAAATTAAACATGAAAGTAGATATCAGTGACATAAACTCACATGTCAAATTTCATGATTTTTGGAGAAACACAGAAAATCACATAATTCAACAAAGTTGCATTTATTAATTAAAGTACAGATTTAATTGTCATAGTAAAATTACTCAAAACACAAGTTTTATAATTTTTATATTAGCACAAATATGCTATCATCTTATATGTCAAATTTCATGATTAACAGAGCTATAGAAAAATTATAGCAAAAATAACAAAACCAGCTACTGTGCATAAAACTGGAAAAAGAAAAACTCCAAACTAGCCCAATCTGGGCTTTCGGCCCGCTCCCACGCGGCCCAACGCACGCGAAAACGGCCTGGCCTGGCTCCCGCCCGCGCGCCTCGGCGACTTTGCAGAAAAACCCTTCGGTTTAAACGAAAACAACCCGCAGTCCAATACACTATTTATATGAGTCATGGACTTTGCAACCAACACCCTATAACTTGTCGTCTTCGCAAGAGCGAGGTCCCCGACCATGGCCCGAGCGGACGGCGGCGCACCGAGCGCCGGCGAGCCTTACGCCGGCCAACTCCGGCCAGTAGAGACCTAACGGACGCGAGCATCATCACCGGCAGGTCACCCGCGGCCGATAGAGCCTCTAACCCCAAACGCTACTGCCCCGGTGAGGTCTGGCCACGCACGGCGGCGGACCGGATCGCGGCGAAACTGTTCCGGCGAACCTAGGCTAGCAACAGAAGAATGGAGGGGCTAGGAAGCTCCAGTAGCTTACCCTGCTACTGCCTGTGTAGTTGGTTCAAGCGGAGGAGGAACGGGAAGGCAAGGTCCACGGAGCAGTGGCTCGCGGCGGCGAGCTCCGGCGAAGAAGATGATGTTCCGACGAGACCTTAGCATCAAACAGAGAACCATCGAGCCGATGAGTACTCTGGGGTCAAGATGAAACGGAAACATGAGACAGGGAGAGTAGAGAAGTGCCCGGTTGGGTTGACCACGGCGAGGTCGAGCTCGGCGGCGATTTCGCCCGGCGGGAAGAAAAACGGCGAGCTCGAGCTCTCTGAGGCAGTAGAGGTCGAATGGATGGGTTCTGGAGATGCGCAAGGAGGTAAGGAGGTTATAACCGCGGGCAATTAAGATGAGGACGCTTGGGTGCGGTGAATTTGGGATTGAGTTAGGATTGTTCCCGTCGGCGTCTTGGTGGCAAAATGGCGACGGCGAGCGCAGGAGGAGGCGCCACGACGCGAGGAAGAGCGCCAGCAGCTGCTTCACTTTGCCACGAACACGGTTGCGAGCTCAATCGAGAGAGATCGATGTCCTTTGCGCTGGCAGCACCGATCAAAGCCCGGCTGTTCACCGCCATGAACAGGGAAGCAAACTTATCCCCCCCTTCTCCTTTATACCCCTTTGGAAAAATTTGAAATTACTTCAGATTTTTGAATACAAGTGGAAAATATGTTAAAATATCAAATGTTCAGAATTCACTACTGAACATCTTTTATTTTTGCAACATATGCAGAATATGCTTAGATTTTGAATTAGGGTTTGCAAATCAAAGGGGACAAAAAGGGCAAAAGGGTATTTTCCCAATTACTTTTGATTTCATATAAGAACTTGAAAAACTTTATACATCAAAGTTGATCCTTATCAAAAATGGAGCAACTTTGCTTTTTAGAGTTTACCCAAATTCTTTGTGGATTTGGAATTAAGAAAAAGGGACAAAATAGGGTTTTCAAATTAATTAAATTATTTAATTGGATTTCAACCAAAATTGAATTATACCTCAATGGTGACTTGAAACATGTTCCAAATACACCTTTGAGACATAATACCAAGGTTTGATCCAAAATTCAATTACTAAATAAGAAATTACCATAGTACCCTTATATAGCATAAAAGCATTATTCACCACATAAGAAAACATAAACTAGTGTTTCAAACTTAAGCACTTCTTATCTCTAAGCACAAGCATAAAGAATAAAACTTGTTTTTAGTGAATGCAAAATTGGGTTATCAACTCAAGTGAAATGCTAGTGCATATGATGACATGTCAGGTTTTAGTCTGCTTAACACCAGAGTGTTACAAGCGAGTTGTCGTGTTCACCACCAACCACATCGACAAGCTGGACCCGACGCTGATCCGGACTTCCGGAGTGGAAGGATGGACATGCACATCGAGATGTCCTACTGCCGCTTCGAGGCCTTCAAGACCCTGGCCAACAACTACCTCGACATCCACTCGCACCGGCTGTTCGGCGCCGTCGAGGAGGTGCTGCGAGAGCTGGACATCACGCCAGCCGCGACGTCGCCGAGTGCCTCATGACGGCCAAGCGCGCCGGCAAGGGGGATCAGGACTCTTCCATGGAGTTTTTGGTTCAAGAGCTAAAGAAAAAGAGAGAAGAGGCCAAAGCAGCAGCGGATGCGGCAGCTCACAGGTCACAAGAGTTCTCGGTTCGTAGGAACGAGGAATAGGGTACGTGGAACGTGAAACGTTAATTTTAAGTTCCCGGTTCGTGACGGGGTATACATCTTCGGGACGTTTGGATCGAAAAAAGGAACGTGGTCCCTAAATAAATAGAACGATCCTCGAACGTAACTATAAAATGATCCTAAAATATTTATTTACATAAATAATTCTTGCATGGAGAATATCAACGTGCGTATATATTTCTAATATAGTAAAATTGAACATTTTTAAGAAAATCTAATAAAATAGATATGGCCACGCTTCCCACGTCTTTGAGGTGCAGGCCCATAGACGATTGCAGTCCATTTAAGTCTGTCGACTCTTCCATCTAAACGCAATGACGATCATCAGCACCGCGCTGCCGTCTACGCAGCACAGCTAGCATCAGGCCCAGTGTCATGCTGTTGATCTTCGTAGCTCTACTGCCTTGCGGTTGTCGTGTTCCTCGATGATCCAGCGTGATGTGGGACGTCGTCCCCGGCTTCGAACCGTCAAAGTTCCGCCTCGTTCCCGTACCGCGATCCGGGACGGGGAACGTCGGTGCGTACCGCATTCCAGGTGACAGAGGGCAGCTGCAGCTGCAAAGACAAATGTGAAGGCGGAGGGGCAGGAGGCAGAGGCAAATTATACGTGTCCAACATAGACCGAGGGTGTAACATTATATTCGATCTCTTTGCATAAAAAATAAATGTTTAATAGTGTGGCGGAACTGTCCAAATTATAAGAGCTCAAGTACCGTCTTAGCCAAATCAACTGACTTTGACTTATACTTGAACCCATATAACTCCGGTAGTCCGGAAATCTCGAAGGATTTCAATCAACTTACATCATACAGGATCGCATCGTTCAAGTACCACATTCGCAAAGATACAACAGTCGGTAATCGAAATCGAAATTAACATCAAAGTGCGAAATCTTAAAAATTATTACAATACTGAGTTTTGAAGTGCGGAAGCTTAAATAAGTTTGAAACACGACCACCACACACGTGGTCCAAATAAAACATTATTTTTGATACTCACTCCTCCCCTTTTAAATAATGTGCCACCAACGGTCTCAGTCCAGCAAAAACAAGGAGAAGCTTCTAGATGACCCTGCACTGGGCCTACTCCTCATCACCCTCCGCGGGGTAGAGGCAGTGCTTACAATAGCCAAAGTAAACCTGACCATCTGCAACAACGGGATAAACCCTGAGTACGGAAATGTACTCAGCTAGACTTACCCGTCTAACTGAAAATAAAAGACACCAAAGGTATGCAAGGCCTTTTTGGTGGAGCTGGGAATTTACTTGCAAAAGGCTCAATTTAAGGAAAGTATTATTTAGTTGTATAGATGAGCAGTCCAATTTTAAGCCTATCTCTCAGTCTAGGTTTGCACCTGATCTACAACATCCACTTGAATCTAGCAATCAATAGTATAAACCATATCCAGTTGACTTATCCATATTTTAGTTGAACCTTAAACATCACATGGAGTTGTATCGTGGTGAAGCTCGACATAGTTTCCCACTAACCGGGAGAGACGGTGACTCGAATCGAATTACAAACCAGCTGGCGAGAAACCTTTAATACAAACTCACACTTTCCCCGTCGGGTCCATGCATTGGGTCACCGCTCGATACTATTCGTGGTGGTAATCGTCGCGGTTCAAGCACGAACCGCCAAATTGGAACCTGGCGATGGCCATTTCGAGGCAGATCACATTTCCATACTAGAGGGCACGACTCGGGTTGAATCCGGCCCGAATAGCGTCTAACCGGCTTCGCGGTCGGCGATTACAGCACCGACAACCCTAAGTAAAAGGGCGCTTTCAAAAATGAACGAGGGCCAACATCGATACAAACCTACATGATCCAACGGATGAGTTGCCCCAAGCTTCCAAACTTGTGTCTTGCCTACCAGTTGACCGTATTTCATTACTACTCAGGGTCTTTTCCACGATAGCAATTATAGCCAACCGTGATCCGGTAAATAACCACCAGGGGTATTACGGGAACATCCTTAACTACTACTTTTATTAAGCAGACTAAGCAATTCTGCATTATCATAACTAACAGGATAACAAGACAAATATAATCAATAATCAAGGAATGACAATGCAACAATTTAGGATAAATCAACTCCTATACCTAATGCATCACAATATAAAATACTCAATTAAATTAATTATAAATACTGGGAGACTTAGGATGCTCCGAGCTTGTCTTGGGAGAAGACCGAGGCCTCGTGGGAGGGGCACTCGGGCAGGTTAGTCTCTGCTGCAGGGTCGGCTTCCTCGCTCCGCGGCACCTCCTGGATCTCCGGCTCGACATTTACTTCTTGCTCTTGATCGGGCTCCGGGACTGTCGATCCTATTGCAATGCGACAAGTAAATAAACGAATAATGCACAGTGCACTTACGATGCATGCAAAGTAAACTTTTCTTACAAACCAACAAAACCAACTTGTTGAACAACTTTTGACATTGAGGAAAGCACTTTCTAACTGCATTAAATAAAACCATTAACTCAATTATTTTCTATTGATTAATTCAAAAGAAACCTAGGTTTAAACAACAAGTACATTTTTTCAAATTTAGAAAAATCCATAAAAATTACAGCATGTAACCTACACCTACTGGACTCCATTGTACAAATTTCATGAAGAAATAAATTACTGAACAACAGATATAAAAAGATGAAATAAACTACCAAAAAGGTGTTTTGAACTAACTTTCCTTTAAAAGTGTCAAATATCAGATTTCATATTTTTCCTAGCTTCATCTACCTATTACAACCTTACTGCAGAAAAATTACTGCTTAAGCATGAACACATAATTCTACACAAAATAAACAAGTTTAACCCTAAATAAACCCCTTTGAACTGCAGCCCTACTGAAAAAGGGTGCAATCATCTTTTTTTCCAGATTCTACTCCATAGTTCATATTTATCAGCAAAGTTCCATGAACAGAAACATTATATTCTTTTCTGCATGAATTTTCTAAGAAAAACACAGAAAAACACATTTGTACTACAACTCCTTATTTTTATACACAACAACCCATACCTTACATTTTTCCCAGATTGATCATAGTACACAGAGACTATATAAATTTTCCCATATTTTATTTCCTCATATATTTCTTTAAATAATTATTTTAAGAAAACAGCTAAAACGGCATTTAAATCTAAACAGATACTTTCTCTACAGAAGCAGACCTTCATAAATTTTTCACAGATACATAACCTGATAAGAAACTTACATAATTTTTCCCATGAATTAATTCAACCAGAAAACATGTAAACCTATTTATTTAACAAAAAAACATAAATTGAAATAAATAAAAACTGTGCCATAAATTGCTACCAAAAATACTTTCACATTTTTCTCTGATAGATCTACTTATGAACAAATTAACAAAACTGGAAGCACTCCATTTGGATTATTAAAACGTGCTGCACAAAATAAACAAGTTTTTCTGGAAATAAAAAGAAAAAGAAAAGCATTTTGAATCTCCGGCTGGGCTTCCGTGGGCGTGGTCCATGGGCCGTGGG
Organism: Coix lacryma-jobi var. lacryma-jobi; assembly: GCA_009763385.1. NCBI lineage: Eukaryota > Viridiplantae > Streptophyta > Magnoliopsida > Poales > Poaceae > Coix > Coix lacryma-jobi. The sequence goes on along the minus strand of CM019825.1, from coordinate 153,199,514 downwards.
TGGCTGACGTGTGGGGTCAGCTGGTCAACGAGGCCGACTTGTCGGTCAGAGCAGAACAGAGGAGCGGCTTTGACCGCGCAGTTCTCACTGTCGGCGAGGTTGCCGGCGGTGAGATTAGGCTCGGTGTGTTCGTCTCGACTAGGCGGGTCAGCTGGTGGTGTTGGTTGGGCCAGAGGACGGCTGTAGCTTGTCGGCGACGAGCCGTGGCGGACTGCAGCGACGGTGCAGCTTGGGTAGGCCATCTCCGGCGGTCGCCGGTGAAATTGGCGCATGCGAAAGCTTAAGTGAACCCTAGGGAGGCTACGTGGTGGGTTGGTTTAGCCGGTAAAGCTCCGGAGGAGCTTGGCCTCGTGCGTGGGCCATGGCGGCGCCCATGGCGCTCGGCCATGGAGAAGACAGAGCTAGGGAGCAGTAGAGACCTAGCGGTAGGGTGTTCTCACCTTGCCTTTGCTTGGTGAGGCTGGTCGGTGAAGGAGGGAGGCGGAGAAGCTTTGGTCGGAGGGGAACGGCCTTGAGCTCCGGGCGGCGTCGATGGCGTCCGCGGCGGGGCTCCTCGGGTTCCGGTGTTGACGGGGCTCGGTTGGAGGTGCGGGCATGCGCAACGTGTGTCCCCCGCGTGGGCGGAGCGGTGGTCGGGGTTAATCGACCGGCGGTGGCTCGGCTAGGGCTGGAACGGCGAGGGGAGTTGCGGTGGCGAACGGCGTTCGGGATGGTGTTCGCGTGCGGAAGAAGAAGTGAGAGTGGGCTGAGCAGCGCGTGAGGGGGAAAGTGACGAGTGCACGAGTGAGCGGGGTGTGTGGTGCTCAGGTTTTGGTCTTCAGCTCAGCCGGCCGACGGTCGTGGCGGGGGCCACGGCCGGCGATGAAGGACCGAAAGTGCTATCAGAAAGCGACCATAGGGGGGGTGAATGGGAGCTTTAAATTTCTTTTCAGAAACTTTAAACCTCTGTCCTAAAAATCAACCCCAAGAGCAAAACCGATGCGCGTGATGTCCACGACCCAAGAGAATGGGTGGATGTTCCCTAGGAACACAGCGGGACACCACAAAAACTTTCTCACCCAAGTTCACGCAAGTCAACTAGTGACAGGATGGACTTTGGGTAACCTCAACCTCCCCCGAGCATCGCGAGGGGGATTCAGGCTATTTTGCAAAGCGGGAAGTCCAATTGCTGTAGAGCACGAAGTCAGAAATCCAACGCAAAAACCCAAAACCAAATCCGAAGTCGAACGATCAAACTGCGGACGAAACAGGGAAGAAATCACTGCATCGGACGCTGGCAGCGTCTGATGGCCAAGCACCGAACGCGTCTGATGCAAACAGGACCTCTCTGGAACCTTACTGGACTGGCATCGGACGCTGCTACAGTGAAACCCTAGCGTCCGATGGCAACGGACGCTCCGATGGTCAGCGTCCGATGCTCCTTCAAAAACACTGTCAGATGACACGTGGCACCGGACGCTCCGATGGTTTGAGCTCAGCGTCCGATGCTCACGAACTCAGCGTTCGATGGTCCCAAAACAGCACAGTTCTTCCGCGAAATTCACTCGATCTCCTCCGAATCAAAAGCACTAAGGCTTAGACTTGGTGTGAGGAGTTTCAAGGTGGTTAGTGAGCTATCCCATGGGAATCATGGCTCGAACCTAACTCCAAATCGAGGAATTGGAAGAAATCGGGACAAGGGAAGCAAAACCGATCCAAAAGGAAAATCAACCGATCAACTAGTTCGTGAGATTAGAGGTGAATTCCTTCGGTAGAAAGAAGTGCCTCACGATCTAGAACAACTCTGTTCAAACGAATTTGCAAAAGATGCACCGAGCAAAGAGATCGATCGACGGGAAAAACGTGGAGAAAAGTAACCCGCGAAGAACATGAACAAAACGCGAATCACAACCACGAATTTGCAACCGTGTGGCTACCACACGCTACAACAGTGAGATTACGGTCTCACTTCCTCAAAATCTCACGGACACAGAGGTATTGTTCTCTTCTCTGTGGATCTCAGGTTCGCTACAACAGGGGAGAGGGAGAGCAGGAAAACCTAGAAGGCAAAATAGCAAATGACTGAGATGGATGGGGAGGTGGGTGTCTCCCCCTACTTATCCTAATTCTAACTATTCCTAATTCCCACTCTACCCCTAACTACTTACACAACGAACCAGCTAAACCCTAAGGTTATTCTGGACCAACTCGATGGTAGGTGGATCCGACGGCCACGCCCGCACAACTCGTAGCGTTGCCTCGACGCAACCTCTCGATTGCCGCCACGTGCCGCCACCGCTCCGCCGTCCTTTTCCCGGACGTCGCACCCCCGGTTTTGTGGCCCAAACCGGGAAACTAGCCTTCACAGCCAACCCCAGTTTTGAGGCCCAAACCGGGAAACCAGCCCACCGTAGCCTGAGTTTTGTGGCCCAAACTCAGCAAACCCACAGCACCCAGGTTTTGAGGCCCAAACCTAGAAACCGTCCTCAAGCCCGAGTTTTGTGGCCAAACTCGGAAACCATCAGCGCCCAGGTTTTGAGGCCCAAACCTGGAAACCGTCCACCCGATGGTTTTTCTCTGGCTCTACCACCAAACCGAAGCTGTAGAGGGGATGCACCGCCCGTGCACCCCGTCCACCGACATGTGTCCCCAGGTCCTCGACCTGAGCAATACCGTGCCCGCAAGTCTCCGCTCGTCGTTGTCCCAGGCTGCCAGCCACCACAGCTAATCCTCGGGCCACCGGTCCCTTAGTCCAAGCCTCACGTCCGCCCTTCGCCACTCTCGGTCCATCGGCACGGCACGTCTCTACTTGACCTTCACCTTGCCTCTGATCACTGTATCCGTGCTCGACACCAGCACAACACAAGCCAAAGAACATGCGCATTATCCCAATTGACAATCACTCATCACTCAGAGACTCAGCATACACCCATGTATCCGCAGGCGAGCGGCGCGCGGGCAGAGCAGCGTGCGGCAGCCGAGGCGCGCGCGGAGTGGCCACGGCGGATTGCTTGCGTGCTCGGGCGGAGAAGATCACGCGGTGAGTGGCGGAAGCAGATTCAGAGCAGAAGAAGGCCGCCACGCGGCGGTTTGGCCGGCGTACGATGCGGCCGTGCGGTCGGCCTGTGCGGCGCGGCGCGCGTGGCGCTAGAGCGGGCGCGGGCTGGCGTGGGCGCGGGATGGGCCGAAAGGACAGGTGGGCCGAACGGCTGGCGCCGGAGAAAACAAAACCCCTTTTTCTTTTTTCCGATTTTCCCAAACTTTGACTATTTCAAAACAGTTTCAAAAACTCAAAACTAGAATTTGACCCAAAAATAAAAGTTGCTTAACATAATTTTCTCTACAACTTTCATATAGAACACTTTTTCTGAAAATCATTTCCTCAGCCTCCACATAATTAAAGCTAATTTTTGAGCTGTAAATCATTTTTGTTCCCATATTTTTAATTATTCAACCATAAAGAATTAGGTCAAGGTGTCTACATGAAAAGTGTTATACTCAATATTACCTATTTTATAAAATTATTTTCCAAGACAAAAGTTTATTTAAACAACCAAGTCCTATTGAAACCAAATTTCAAATAAACAAACAAAAGGTAAAAACACTTCTGTGCATATGAGATGGTGCAATGCATGGCTTATGAGAATTTGGTAGCTAATGCTTGTTCCTAATGTAGTGCTTGACACTAGGGTGTCCCAAATAGTGCATACAACCTATATTTTTTTTAAAAAAATATTCTTATATGCTAGCATGTGTTCCATGTAGCATATAGGTCAATTCAAAGTCAAATCTTTATTTCCAAATAAAATAAATAAACTTTAAGACATGATCATGAAAAGGTCGAATGATCTGCCCTTTTATTAATTGGTGAAAATATATATACAAACAAAACAAGCATAAAAATGCATATATATATATATATAATTTAACAATTGAAATACACTTGCACTAGGCTTACCACAAACTTTCTTGGATGGCACTTTCTTGGGGTGCTGATCAATTTGAAGCACTCGGGTGTTTGGACATGATTATGCTTACTTCTTGAGGATGTGGTGGTAGCTCTTTGTGTAACACCCCGTGTTTTATCTTGTTTTTCCTCATGCCAAAATTCACTGAAAAAATGAACTTTAATATTTATAACAAATTATTAAAACTTGGTTTGTTTCTTTACTTAAAAAATCTTTTTAAAAAACTAGCATTAAAATTAACCATACGTATTTTTGAAGTTTCTATATGTGTTTCCTAGAATTTATTAGTGGCACAAAAATTTCATTTTCCTTGAGATTCAAAGCCCTCCTTCTAAGATTCTAGGAAAAAGAAAAAGAAAAAGAAAAAACCGTACTCCCTCTGTTCCAAAGTATGAAAATATAACTAATGAAAAATCTAATAATATTTAGTTTATATTATAATGCTATTATTTTTATATGTATTTTTTAAAAGTTGAAAAACTTTTTACTTCCCAAGATTTTTAAAATGACTTTTGTAATGGGGTAAATAGAAATAGAAACCCTCGTTCTCAATCCCGTCCTCTCTTGCTCCCTTCCGGCCCAACCGGCACGGCCCACTACTGTTTCTCTCCTTCCCTGCCTGGGCCGGCACTGCCGCCCGCTCTGGCCAGCGGCAAGAACCCGCGAGACCAACCTCCTCTTTTGCATTTTTTTTTTGCAAAACAGAGTTGCAAAAGAATTTAAGCACTGGTCAAAACTCAAAACAAGTTAGTTTCAAAAAAAAAAAAAAACTCAAAACAAGTTGTTGGGTTGGAAAAATAGAGTTGCAAAACAATTTGCAGTCCTATGATTCTCAAAATGTTTTCACGGTCGAAGTGGGTCCCCTGACTCTTCGTTGGCATAATAATCTTTAATCTCAAAACAAGGAACCCAGAAACAGATAAAGCAGCAGCACCTCTAAGCACTGGTCAAAGCCACGCCTCCTCTGAACCCTTCACGCTTCACCTGTCAGAAGTCAGAACCACGAGGCCTGCAGCCTGCTGTTTTCCGGAGGGGCACTGCATCCCATTCCCATGCACATCGCATGTTTCTGTTTGATGAGCAGCAAAGAGAAGATCCATCAATGGCCTCCGGCAATGTTTTTCGATGGCCTCTGCCTCTGCGAGACACTCCAGTTCTACAACTTCAACTGCAACACAAGCACAGCAAATTCCAAATGGCATGCCATTGCCATTGCCATCAATTCAGCAAGAGGCCGCTCTGATCGCCATGTTTTTGCTGAAACTGATGTGCAATAAACAAGGCTGCAGTCAATCTAGCTAGCTAATTTAATGCATGTATGTATGAAGATGAAGAAAATCCTTAAACCACTAGCGAAATGCAGCTCCAACGTGGATTTCAGCTACCAAGAAACTACGTACACAACAAGACGCAGTTAAACAACAAACGTCATTATTATCAAAAGGCCTAATCTTGATCCTCCACTACATCTCCTCCTAGCTTGCCCTGGACGACGACGCTGCGACTGGCGCCGCCGGTCTTGGCCTTCCTCTTCTGCAGCGCCTCCACCAGGCCGGCCAGGCACGAGTCCGCGCCGCCGCCGCCGCCGTCCGCGCTGCGCTTGGGCGTCAGGAGCTCGGCGACGTCGGCGGTGGTGATGTCGGTCTCCTGCAGCAGCACGCCGATGTCGTCGAACAGAGGGTGGGCGTCCACGGCGAGGTAGTTCCTGGCGAGGACCCTGAAGGCCTCGAAGCAGCAGTAGGACATCTCGACGTGCCTGTCCATGCGGCCGTGCCGGATCAGCGCCGGGTCCAGCCGCTCCACGTGGTTCGTCGTCAGCACGATGATGCGCTCGCCGCCGCACGACGACCAGAGGCCGTCGAGGAAGTTGAGCAGGCTGGAGAGTGTCACCGCGCTCGTGGTCGCCGTCGTCGTGGACGATCTGGATGGCGTGGCGGGAGCGGGACGTTTTTTCGCCGCCTTGGTCTTGGCGGCGGTGTTATTGCCGCCGCCGGCGGCGGCGGCGGCAGGCATTTTCTTCTTCTTGCGCTTGTTGCGGCTGCGGGTCAGGTCGACGGAGCAGTCGATGTCCTCGATGACGATGATCGACTTGCCTCTGGTCTCGATGAACATCCTGCGGAGGTCCCTGTTGGTGGCCACGGACGTGAGCTCGACGTCGTAGATGTCGTAGTCGAGGTAGTTGGCCATGGCGGCGATCATGGTGGACTTGCCCGTGCCCGGCGGGCCGTACAGAAGGTACCCGCGCTTCCACGCCTTGCCGATGCGCGCGTAGTACTCCTTCCCGTCCCGGAACGCGTCGAGGTCGTCCATGATCTCCCGCTTCTTGGCCGGGTCCATGGCCAGCGTGTCGAACGTCGACGGGTGCTCGAACACCACGTGCCTCCACATCGAGCACCACCCGCCGCCGGCGTTGGTGAAGAGCTTCCGCTGCCGGCCGGCGGCCATGATGGCGCGGCCCTCGCGGCAGACGTGGGGGAGGTACGAGCCCACGACGAGCTCGCGGTGGCGCCGGTGGAAAACGAGCCGGTACGTGCGCCCGTCGTCCTCCGCGTGGACGCCGTCTGAGTCACGGCGGTGTTCGGCGGACGCGGGCACGGAGCGCCACCACACGGTGGCTCCGCGGAACTCGTCGCTGATCTCCTCGTTGTCGCCCATGCTGAACACGAAGCGGTCGTCCTCGTCCCTGCTGCCGCCGGGCGCGCTCTCGGCCCGGAGCGCCCGTGCCCAGCGCGCGCACCGGTGGCTGAGGTACGCCTTGGCCTGCTCGTAGAGGTCCCCGCCCTTCATCCGCTGCCCGTCGCGCTCGGCGACGGTGACGGTGAGGTAGGGGTCCACCAGCCCCAGGAGCCGCCGCGCGTGGCGACGCAGGAAGCTGGCGGCGAACCTGCGCAGCAGCTGGTCAGGGAGGAGGTAGGAGCGCACCATGCTCCATGCGAGCATCGCGCCAGCGAGCGCCGACCAGCTGGGCGAAACCGCCGGCGCTGGATTCTTCATGCTTCTTGGGCGCGGCGGCATGTCGCAAGCGGCAGGCTCTGCTGTGGACTGTGGTGTGACTCTGATTCTCTGTCAAGTGTCAATGTGTGTGTGTGGAGGCGGGGTGGGATATATGGAGACGAACGGGTCGATAACTGTCAGGTTGTGGACTGCATCGCCATCGACTTGAAAGCTGAAAGCCGTTGCTCGTTTTGTACTTTTTTCTTGAGACATTGCTCTTTTTTTGATAACTGGCATTGCTCGTTTTGTACTTGCGATGTCCATGTGTTACTGCTTCAACAGTTGCAGGCCTTGCAGCCAGTAATTACACTCAAAAAGATTTTTGCAACTGCTTCTTTGTTAGTTGTTACACGCTCTGGTTCAAATTATAGGTCGTTTGGTTATTATATGCTCCCTATGGGTCCTCTCCCATCCGCTCCCCAGGCCGTCGCGCCTCCCAGCACCTCCCCCTCGCCGCGGCGCCTCCCCAGGCCGCCACCGCCGCCCTCCGGGCGTGCGGCGGCGGCGGCCCCGCCTCCCCCCTCTCCCTCTCTGCTCTCCCTCCCTCCCCCTCCCTCCCTCCAGCTTCCTCCTTCACCTAGCGGCTCAGCTCCTTGCGGCCGGCGACCGGCGGCGGGTCCGGGTCCCCTGGGACCGGATCTGCCTGGCCCAGCCCCGGATCTGGTGGCGGTGGCGGCGCCCAGTGGCCGGCGACCGGCCCCGCTACCGGCGCTTGCCGGCGGCGGCGGCTAGGCGCCCAATCTGGCGCCCGTGCGATGGGGGGGGGGGGGCTTGCTGAGGCGCGGTGGGCTCCCTCCGTCCGCTCTGTTGCCGGTGGTGACGTCCGGAGCCGGTTGGCCCTGCAACGAGTGCGCGCTACCGGCGGCCGGGCGCCTGCCTCGTGTCTGTCGGCCCCCTCGCGGTGCGGGGCTCCTGGTGGCTAGCGTTGCGGGCTGTGCGGCGGCGTGGGGGAGGAGACCAATGGCGTACGATGTCTCGCGTCGTGGTGATGCGGACATCTGCTCTTTTGGTACGTCCTCGACACCGTGGTGGTGTGGAGGACGTTGTCTTGCTCGCCTTTCGTTGGTCGAGCGAGCTCTCTTGCCCTATTCCCGACGGCGGACAAGGGTGAAAACCCCGCTGGGCCTCTGGCTAGCAGACGACGATAGCGCCCTTGCGTCATTACCTTCTTGGAGGCATCGTCCTCTGTTCGTCGTCGGTTTTTGCCGGGGCAATCATGGGATGAAAGTCCTTGGGTGCTTCCCACTGCGAAGTTGGCGTCCGTGGACGTCATTTCCTTCTTTGTTGGCTTCGTGGTTGCTCCTTGCTTGTATCCATCGTGCATGTCTCTTGCCCGTCGCTCCTCCAGTTGGCCTTCTGGGACTTCTTGCTTCTCCTCACTTTGGCATGTCTGGTTGGTGTTGGTGATAGCCGTAGTCGTGGTATGTCTGGGCGGATGCTTTGCTGCCGTTGTTTCTTTAGGTAGGTTCTCCTCGTCCGGGGTCCTATGGGTTGTGGCCCTGAGTGACTCGGAGGAGCCTCGGAGTGCGGCTACGGTCGCTGTGATCGCGTTCCGGCGGATGCTTTACCGCTGAGGATCGGAGTTTGTGGGCGGATGCTTTGCCGCCAGCTTTCTACAGGGAGTGCTCCTCGCCCGTGGTCCTGAGGGTGATGTCCCTGAGTGACTCGGAGGAGCTTTCAGAGTTCGAGGTTCGGGTGGATGCTTTGCCACCGGGTTTCTTCTACGGCTCCTATCACCAATAGCTACCTTTGTGTCGATATTTTTTTTTGTATTAGGCTCAGCTGACTTGCTATGGTTGTTAGGTGGAGGGTCCCCCTCTTGTTTCTTGCTTCTCGTGTGTGTCCTGGGTTTCGTTGGTAATCCATGGATTACTCGTGAACCCTTTTGTAACGGTTCCGTGCCGTTCTTTCGGCTCTTCTGCTTAACGAAATATGCGTCAACGGACGTTATCTCAAAAAAAAAAAAATGCTCCCTACAAATCAAACAGTATTAACTTTAAATAAGTTTATATAAAAATCTACTATTGTTTATGATACAAAATGAATACTATTATATTAGTTATACAATAAAGTTTTATCATAAATTTATTTAGATATATAAATGTTAATACTATTTTATATAAACCTGATCAAATCTGAGCTAGTTTGATTAGCACGGATTCTATAATTGTATTTTCTTTTTGGTGACATAGAGAGTACATAGTAAAATCTATGTACTAAGAAAAGCCAAAACGACTTAATTAGAACAGAGGAAATATTTTTTTACGAATACTAATATAAATTATGAACTACTCCCTCTGTTCTAAATTATAACTTGCTTTTCCTTTTTTGACACATATTTTTGCTATGTATGACATACGTGATACATAGCAAAATTGATGTAAAAAAATTTAAGACGACTTATAATTTAGAACAGATGGATAGAACTTAAGATGTTCATTTAATTTTATAGGCGAGCCTTCAGAGTGCTCGTCTTTGATATATAGAGGTGGACATATTAAGACAAACACCTTAAAATGTAAGTCTTGTAAATGAACAACGGACGTGGACATTTTCCTAGAGCCCATCTCATCATTTCCATAGGTAGCATAAAAAAAATAGCCACCTCTATTAATCATAGGGGCGGTCTATCTCCTAAAATCCTCCTTTACGTAGTATTGTTGTGCGATAAATTGTGATCAAGTAACTTGTCCAATATCAAATTGTGGCCGCGTGGGCTCTTGGACCCAATCTTTGTCTGATCTTTCGTCTCCTTTTCTTTTACTTACTTGACGTTTTCCCTGAACATTTCGTGGAAATCTACACGCACTATTTACTGGGGTTTTTGTTGGCATCTAAAATTTGAGTTTTCTCCAACAAATGGTTGGGGAAACATATATTTCATTTCATATAAGTGGTGTGTACCTTTGTATGGTTTGTCCTAGCCTGTTGTGCCCACGAGAATTGTGACCTGTTGGCAATGCCATGGCAGCAGGCAGCGCAAAAGGTCCTCTGAACTGGGGAGAAAGCACAGTGGCTGAACTTTATCCCCTTCCGTGCGAGGTGCGACTGCCACGTGCCAACTGCGAAGACACGGTAACAGATATGGAGCACTAGCGATTCAGATAAAGAGAACAGCCGGGAACTGAAGGGGAATCTAGTTAAGAGTTCATGTTCATGTCTCGGTGTCTTACTGCTCTGATCCTAAAGCAAATTGGATATTACACCGCTACTCAGCCAATGCCAACTAATTAATCAATTCATAGAGAAGAATAAACATGAACAAAACACACCTAATGAATGTGACCAAAGAATAATAAACCCAGATTGACCAAAGAAGGGATAGTCAAACAGGGTTAATTCGTGTCTGAAGATTGAACCTAAAGTCACAAACCACTAGCAGTTCACATTAGAAATGCAAGTCCCACAAGGATCGCAGCTACAAACATAACAGGATGCAGTTAAACAAACGACACTGTTATCAAAGGCCTAATCCTGGATTAGCTAGGTCTACTCATCCTCCACTGCCTCCTCCTCGTCCTGGATGCTGCAGCTGGCGCCACCGGCCTCGGCCTTCTTGGCCTTCTGCAGCGCCTTCACGAGGCCGGCCAGGCACGAGTCCTCGGCGTCGGCGGCGGCGCACTTGGGCGTCAGGAGCTCGGCGACGTCGGCGGGGGTGATGCTGACCTCCTGCAGCAGCGCCCTGACGTCGTCGAACAGAGGGTGGGCGTCCACGGCGAGGTAGTTCCTGGCGAGGACCCTGAAGGCCTCGAAGCAGCAGTAGGACATCTCGATGTGCTTGTCCATGCGGCCGCGCCGGATCAGCGCCGGGTCCAGCAGATCCACGTGGTTCGTCGTGAACACGATGATGCGCTCGCCGCCGCACGCCGACCAGAGGCCGTCGATGAAGTTGAGCAGGCCGGAGAGCGTCACCTTGCTGTTGCTGGCGGCGGCGGTCGCGTCGCCCTCGGTCGTCGTTGTCGCCGCCGCCGCCTTCGTCACGTCGGTGGGACCTGGTGGCACCGGCGCCGCCTTCGGCTTCTTCTTGCTGCGGTTGCCGGTCAGGTCGAGGGAGCAGTCGATGTCCTCGATGACGATGATGGACTTGCCCTTGGTCTCGATGAACATGCGCCGGAGGTCGGTGTTGGTGGCCACGGACGTGAGCTCGATGTCGTAGACGTTGTAGTCGAGGTAGTTGGCCATGGCGGCGACCATGGCGGACTTGCCCGTGCCCGGTGGGCCGTACAGGAGGTACCCGCGCTTCCACGCCTTGCTGATGCGCGCGTAGTACTCCTTCCCCTTCCGGAACGCGTCGAGGTCGTCCATGATCTCCCGCTTCTTGGCAGGGTCCATGGCCAGCGTGTCGAACGTCGACGGGTGCTCGAACACCACGTGCCTCCAGTTGCCGTACCTCTCGCCGGAGTTGGTGAAGAGCTTGCGGCGGCGGTTGGCGGCCACGATGGCGCGGCCCTCGCGGCAGACGTGGGGGAGGTAGGACTCGACGACGAGGTCGCGGTAGCGCTGGTGGAACACGAGGCGGTACGTGCGCCCGGCGTCGTGCGGGCCGCCGACGCCGACGCCGCGGTACCACGTGGGAGTGGGGCCGTGGTGGCCGGAGGGCGACGGCACGGAGTGCCACCACACGGTGGCGCCGCGGAACTCGTCGGCCACCTCCTCGTTGTCGCCCAGGGTGAGCACGAAGCGGTCGGCGTTGCGCGCGGGCTCGGCCCGGAGCGCCCGCGCCCGGCGCGCGCACCGGTGGCCGAGGTACGCGTTGGCCTGCTCGTACACGTCCCCGCGCTTCATCCGCTCGCCGTCGTACTCGGCGACGGTCACGGTGAGGTAGGGGTCGGCGAGCCCCAGGAGCCACCGCGCGTGGCGCCGGAGGAAGCGCCCCGCGAAGCGGTCCAGCAGCTGGCGCGGGAGGTAGGGGCGCAGCATGCTCCACACCAGCATCACGCCGGCGAGCGACGACCAGAGGCCGCCGAACTGCTCAAGCAGCCCAGGCGACGAGACCGGCGCCGGATTCTTCATGGCTCTCGGCCTCGGGTGTGGCGGCATGTGGTTGGTGCTGTAGTGCTGTGCACTGTGGTGTCGAGTGTGACTGTGGACGCCCGGGTGCTCTTCATAAACGAACACGCCTGTCAGGGTGTGGGACCACTGGCTCATTCCGTACTTGGCATTGGCAATAATGGTTTCGGCCTTTTTGCATGCTACTCTGTTCGCTTGAGCTGTGTTTGGCATGTCTAAGGCGTGTTCGCTTGAGCTGTGTTTGCTTAGGGCATGTCTGAGGTGTGTTCGTTTCGAGAGCAATTTTTTTTCCTGTCACATCGAATACGTGGCTCAGTTTAGGGCGTGTTTATTTCCCAGCAAAATTTTTTAACCCTGTCATATCGAATTTTACGACCCTAATTTAGTCTATTAAAAATAGAGTAATTACAAAATAATTTGTCAGCTGAAGACTATTTCTCGAGACGAATCTATTAAACTTAATTAGTTTATGATTTGACAATATGGTGCTACAGTAAACATTTGCTAATGATAGATTAATTAACCTTAATAGATTTATCTTGTTAATTAGCATATGACTCTGTAATTAGTTTTCCAATTAGTTTATTTTTAATAGACTAAATTAGTGCTGCAACATCTGATTTGACAGACTAATTTTTTTTGGCCAGGAAACGAACACCCCCTTAGTCTACTAAAAATATACTAATTAAAAAACTAATTTATCAGCTGTAGACTAATTCATGAAACGAATCTATTAAACTTAATTAGTTCATGATTTAACAATGTGGTGCTACAGTAAACATTTATTAATGATGGATTAATTTACCTTAATAGATTTGTCTTGTTAATTAGCATATGGTGATGTAATTAGTTTTATAATTATTTTTTTAATAGAGTAAATTAGTATCATAATATTCGATGTGATAGGCAAAAAAATTTTACCCTGGAACCAACACGCCCTTAGTACATAGAAATTTTGGCGTAAAGTTCTTGGAGCACTTTCGTTGTTATTTAACAAACTTTGTCCTTTAACAAACTTTGTCCAAACATGAACTAACTAGGCTCAAAAGATTTGTCTCGACATTTATAAACAAACTATGCAATTAGTTATTTTTTATCTACATTTAATACTTCATGCATGCTATGCAATTAGTTATTTTTTATCTACATTTAATACTTCATGCATGCGTTTAGAGATTCGATGTGATGGGAAATCTTATAATTTTCTGGGAACTAAACATGCCCTTAGTTCCTTAAAAAATTTCAAGATTTCCCATCACATCGAATCTTTAGACACATACATGAAGCATTTAATATAGGTAAAAAAATAACTAATTGCACAATTTGTCTGTAAATATCGAGACAAATCTTTAGAGCCTAGTTAGTCCATGTTTGGACAAAGTTTGCCAAATAACAACGAAAGTGTTACAAGAACTTTCTGCCAAAATTTTTGCGAACTAAACATGATCTTAATCCTTAAAGACCTATCGAAAAAAATCACACATATAAATTAGCCAAATCCACTTATATCACAACAGTACTAGAGAACAGACCTTTAAACCACACCTAAGTTTAAATTTACTCTAGATATTTTTTTTTGTTCGGGAGTAGAGGTCCTCCATGGATTAATTCAAAAGGAGAATGTATGGAACTATGTCACATGTAGTGCATAACTGAGTTGGCAAGAATTTTATGTGCGAGACGAGAGTGTATAGAACTATGTCGCATGACGATAGTGCAAGTAAACATGATGAATATTTTGCTGGTGATTATCATAAGCTCGAAAGCACTATTTGTGGGGGTATAAACTCAGGTACCCTCACGGCTAGACTTGGGCTGCTTCATAAAGGCCGGCCCAACTCACTGTGAAGGTTCGTGGCGTTAAAGCCCAGCTGGTCGGGCAGGCGGCCTAGTTGGTCGGATGACGGCACGGGAGCCTCCTCAGGGTCGGAAAGCAAGGAAGCGTAGTCGGTTAGGAAAGATGTCGTGTCATTCACGATATGGACTTGTAATCGACTAGGTTTCCTTATTGTATCATGAGATCCGATCTTCTAAAAGACCTGTAACCCTGCTCCTCGTGGATATATAAGGCGAGCAGGGACCCCCTCTAAAAAACACATTCATCAATATACAGAGTAGACAACTCGATGCAGAACGTAGGGTATTACGCTGAACTCGGCGGCCCGAACCTGGATAAACCCTGGTGTTCATCTAGATTCGTTCCTGTGTCACGTCCGGATCGTCGTTCCACGCGCCTTCCCCGCTAATCTACCACCTTGGGCATACCCCTAGGTGGGCTATCGACCATATTTCGTCGACAGCTGGCGCCCACCGTGGGGAGTGTGCGTGCGAACGTCATGACGGCTCAGATGGTTTCTTTCCCAGTTTCCATGGATCTTCTGGTAGGCTTGACGTTCACCGTCGGGTCTTTTTCGTGGGTCACCGGAGGTGACCTAGTCGACGGAAGCATGGAGACGCCCCAAGCATCTCAGCTACTGGGAGCACTGATGTCAAGATCGGAGCCCCCGAACAAGACGGCGCTTCCCCGCTACCAAGGGCAGCACATCGACAACTCCGACCTGATCGAATCCATCGATCGGGTCATGGAAGGCATCGCCGAAACCCTCGCTTTGGCAGATTCGATCGGAGATCGTTCGCCTCAGCATGAAGGAGAGTGGCAACAACCTCGACGACCGGCTCATGCTAGGAGACACGCACAACTTCAAACCGGTCTGGTCATCACTTCCACCCCTGCGGGTGGCTCTGCCCTGTTTTGCCCTCCCCGGGAGCCTAAACTGAGCAGGACGAAACATAACTTTTTTGCTCCTGTCTTTCCTCATGGATTGACAAACTCGGCCTCGATATATGACGAACAAGTCAAGGGACTCTTCCATAGCCATCCCAAGAACCGGCGTACTCCGGATAAACAGTCGTCCAACTTTAAGCAATCTGGCGCCAATGTTTGCATGGCAGTTGTAACCTCCGCTTCAACATCAAGCGCCGGATCGACCAGATCCAACTCACCAAACCGGACGCCGGATTATCCTCCAGGTTTCAGGCCCTTACCGCGCTATGGGGGCTCGGTATTCGCTATCAGTCATGATGAGCCGGCAGTAGACGGGGAAACAGATGAGGCCAAAGCCCAGCGTTTAGCCAGAAACGCTGACAGAGCAACTCGGAGAGTAGCTGAGGTTAATGGTGGACAGCGCATACAATGCAACCTCGATGACACATTCGACATGTGCGATAACCGTCAAGTCCACAGAACCCCTCAAGCTAATCTCGCCATGGCAATGAACCTGGTCGAGAATCTCCCGGTGACACCTCAGCTCGAGCAGCTCGGAGCGTATCTGAAGGCATCCCTGGTACAAGTCCAGGACCAGGCGGTAGGACCATCTCACGCCGCTCCCACCGGATCTAGAAGAAGCCGCAGGGATCTGGACGCTCGCCCAGAGTCTAGCAGCAATCAGGATCGCCGCAACGACCGCGATAATCGCAGAGGCGACTACGACGACGGAGCCGACCAACGTGCCAGGAATAATCCAAGTGCTAGGCCCCGGGACCTGCGCGACCACATCATCAAAAAGTTTGATCTACGCAATCACATTGAGGGCTCTAAGGACACAAGGCTTCGTCAAGAGATGGAAAGACGAAACACATGGGATCGTGAGCACGACCTCCTAGATCAAACCCTCACTGGTCCAAGACAATTTACGAGAAGGCTCCGGTCTGTCGTCTGGCCAAGAGGCTTCAAGATCCACGACCTGAGGTCGTACGACGGAAAGGCAGATCCTCGTCAATAGATTATGCTTTACGAAACGGCAGTACGGGCAGCCGGCGGAGGAGGAGATGTCATGGCCAACTATTTACCTGTGGTCCTTAATCAAGCTGCAAGCCAATGGCTCCTGAGCCTCCCTTCCGATTCCATTAACAGTTGGTCTGACCTGAAAAAGGCATTCATATCTAACTTCAAAGCTACTTGTCAACAGCCTGCCAGCAAATACGATCTCGAGCGCGTCAAAGACCGCCTTGGCGAACTATTACGTGAATACATCCGCCGTTTCTCTGATGCCCGAATCCGGGTAGCCAACGTCACTGATGACGAATCTATCTCAGCTTTCATCAGAGGATTACATCACCATGAAGGGCTCAGGAATAAGCTACTGCACAAGGAACCAAGAACGGTCGAAGAACTAATTAATATAGCCCAGAGCTGGGCTCGGGCGGAAGAATATAACACACAACTTGCGGACGATCGCCGAGACCAGAGGCCTCGACACGACGATCGCCAGCGAAACGAGTACCGTGGTGACCGGCGCGACGAAGCCCACGACGATCATCGCGAAAGGTTCAGGGATAATCGCCGCCCTAACCGAAGGTTCGACAGCCGAGATGAAAGAAGAAGACAGCCAAACCCCGGTCGAACACCGGGTAATGAAGTTAATAACACCAAGGCCGGAGGCAAGCGCAACTATGATTCAGCGTACTCCAAGATCCTGAAGCAAGATTGCCCGGCGCACCCTGGCGTAGGACACACAATGGAGGAGTGCCGGGGGTTTAAAGCCATATTTCGCAATGGCTCGAAGAAACAACGCCCCGACACTGAAGACGACCCTCCGAAGCGACGCGAGGGAAAAGGTCCTCCAGAAGAGGATGAAGACGACCAGGACCCAAGACGAAACCCGAAGCACGGAGGCTTTAGAGAAGCCGAAAAGTCCGTGCGAACCATATTCGGCGGGAAAGCAATCCTGGCCGATAAAAGAGTCCGCAAGCTAATCGAGCGTGCAGTCTACTCCGTCGACCGAGTTGACGAGAGGATATCAGACCCCAACTACTTGGCCTGGTCACACCAAGAAATTTCATTCAGCAGAGCTGATCAATGGGCCAGGGTTCCTGAACCTGGTCGTTTCCCGCTTGTCGTTGACCCGACTATTGACGGGGTACGGTTCGAAAGAGTGTTGATCGACGGTGGCAGCGCCCTCGACATATTATTCAAGCACGCGCTGCCAGAGCTCGGCATCAAGTCAAGTGACCTGGAACCCTATGATGCTCCTTTCTAGGGCATCCTTCCGTCCCAAGCTTCCCAGCCTTTGGGACAAATCACTCTACCAGTCCAGTTTGGCACAAAGGAACGCCACCGCATCTGCTGCGTTAATTTTATCGTAGCAGACTTTGAAGGGTCTTATCACGCACTGTTAGGTCGACCGGCCCTGACAAAGTTCATGGCGGTTCCGCACTACACCTACTTACTGCTGAAAATGCCATCTGAGAACGGCGTTTTAAGCATAAAGGGAAGCATCTCCACGGCAAATGAATGTGAGAAGGAAAGTTTCGCTACTGCCCAAGCTCATGACCTCTCAATCCGCATGGAGGAAACACGCGTGGACGCGGTGAAAGTGGCTCCAGAGGACCAGTCTATCCCAATCAAGGAAGCTAAGCGCGCGGCGACCAGAAGCAAGGATTTCAAGGAGGTGGAGCTGATTGAAGGAGATGCAAGCAAAACGGCACGCATTGGGGACGACCTCGACCCCAAATAGGAAGACGCGCTCGTCAGCTTCCTAAGGGAGAACGTAAGCGTTTTCGCGTGGAAACCCGCGGACATGCCCGGTGTACCTCGAGAGCTGGTCGAGCACTCCTTAGATGTTTCGAAGACCGCCAAGCCAATCAAGCAGAAGTTACGACGGTTCGCTCGCGACAAAAAGGAGGCTATTAGGGTAGAAATCACCTGGCTTTTAGCTGCCGGATTTATAAAAGAAGTGTATCATCCGGAGTGGCTTGCCAACCCGGTTTTAGTCCAAAAGAAGAATAAAGAATGGACAATGTGCGTTGATTATACCGATCTTAACAAACACTGCCCTAAAGACTCCTTTGCTTTACCCCGCATCGACGAACTCGTCGACTCTACGGCTGGATGCGAGCTCCTGTCCTTCCTAGATTGCTATTCCGGATACCACCAAATTTCTCTGAGAGAAGAAGATCAGCCCAACACATCGTTCATCACCCCCTTTGGGACATATTGCTACACAACGATGTCCTTCGGTCTCAAAAATGCAGGGGCCACATACCAAAGGGCGATACAGAAATGCTTAGATGAGGAAATTCGAGCAGAGCTCGTAGCAGCTTACGTTGATGATATTGTTGTAAAAACAAAGCTGGCCCCTACATTAGTAGATGATCTACGCGCAACTTTTGTGGCGCTAAACAAATACCGGTGGTAACTTAACCCTAAAAAGTGTACTTTCGGGGTCCCTTCCGGCATCCTGCTAGGCAATATAGTAAGTAAAGACGGCCTGAGGCCAAATCCGGAAAAAATCCAAGCTATCCTAAAGATGAAACCTCCAAAAAGTGTAAAAGATGTCCAGAAGTTGACCAGATGTATGGCTGCTCTAAGTCGCTACATCTCGCGTCTCGGAGAAAAAGGCCTCCCGTTTTTTAGGTTACTCAAAGCTTCCGAGAAGTTTGAGTGGTCCGAAGACGCTGAAGTCGCCTTTCAAGAACTCAAGCAGCTTCTAACAACACCACCCTTGCTAGCCGCACCAAGGGATGGTGAAACCCTGCTCATTTATATAGCGGCTACTGATCGAGTTGTAAGTACCGTCGTGGTCGTGGAGAGCGAAGAAGAAGGGCAAGCCTACAAGGTGCAACGTCCGGTCTATTACATCAGCGAAGTACTCAACGACTCGAAATCAAGGTACCCCCAGGTGCAAAAACTGTTATATGCAATACTAATCACATCTCGCAAGGTGCGGCACTATTTTGACTATTATTCCATTGCGGTGGTTAGTGAGTATCCACTAGGAGATATTTTGCGCAACAAGGACGCCAATGGTCGTATAATAAAATGGGCTCTGGAACTAGCCCCCTTTTCCCTTGAGTTTCGCAGTCGTACCTCCATTAAGTCTCAAGCGCTCGTTGATTTCGTGGTCGAATGGACCGATATGACTACACCAGTCCCTCCGACCAGTACTGAGCACTGGATAATGTACTTTGACGGATCATTGAATCTCGAGGGCGCAGGAGCTGGAGTACACTTTATCTCACCTTCCAGAGACAAGCTGAGCTATGTCCTCTGGATCCATTTCAGGGCATCCAACAACGCAGCCGAATACGAAGCCTGCCTGCACGGCCTTCGGATCGCGATCGAGCTCGGAGTTAAAAGGCTAGAGGTCTTCGGCGATTCTGCTCTAGTCATAAACCAAGTTAACAAAGACTGGGATGCCACCAACGAGAAGATGGACGCCTACGTCGCCCAGATAAGAAAACTCGAGGGCAAGTTTTATGGTCTTCAATTCCAGCACGTCGTAAGAGCCGACAATCAAGCCGCCGACGCTCTCTCCAAAATAGGCTCATCCAGGGCTCAGATCCCTCACGGTGTGTTTGTCCAGGACCTGGTCAAGCCATCCATCGAGCAGGAGACATTAGGGACTGCCGAACAGACCCCGACCGACCAGACAATCGCCCTAGTACAGCAAACAGTTGACGATTGGAGGGAGCAGTTTATACGGTATCTCACTTGGGTGGATGTTCCTCAAGATAAGATTGAAGCCGAACGACTCATTCGGCGCAGTAAGCAGTACATTTTGGTAGAAGGAAAGTTTATGCGCAAAAACGCAAAAGAAGAACTACTCCTGAAGTGTGTTTCTCAAGAAGAAGGCACTCGTATTCTAGCAGACATTCATGCCGGCATATGTGGTAACCATGCTGCTTCCCGAACGCTGGTCGGGAAAGCATTCCGGGCAGGTTTCTATTGGCCCTCTGCCGTTGCAGATGCAGAAAAGCTGGTCAAGTATTGCGAAGGGTGCCAATTCTTTGCCAAACAAATACATATTCCGGCACATGATCTCCAGGCCATACCAGCGTCTTGGCCATTTTCATGCTGGGGTCTAGACATGATCGGACCATTCAAAGCAGCACCAGGCGGTTTCAGATACATCTATGTCATAATCGACAAATTCTCTAAATGGATCGAGTACAAACCATTGGTCAAATCTAGAGCCCAAAAGGCAGCAGAGCTGCTGGATGATGTTATCCATCGTTTTGGTCTACCTAACTGTATCAATAACGACCTCGACTCAACGTTCACCGGCTCGGATTTTTGGGACTTTTGCGACGAAAGAAGCATAGTTGTCAAGTATGTCTCCATAGCTCATCCAAGAGCCAACGACCAGGTGGAGCGAGCAAATGGAATGATCCTCGACGCACTAAAGAAAAGGTTATTCAAAGCCAACGACCAGGACCAAAAGGCTGGTCGATGGTTGAAAGAACTACCAGCGGTAGTATGGGGCCTCCGAACGCAACCCAGCAGAAACACGGGCGTTTCGCCGTAGTATATGGTATTCGGAGCTGAAGCAGTCCTACCAGCAGATATCGCGTTCAGGTCACCCAAAGTAGAGCAATACGACGAGGACAGGTCCAACCAGGCCAGAGAACTAGAAGTCAACTGCATTGAGGAACGAAGAATGGACTCGTGCGTTCGAACCGCAAAATACATCGAAGGGCTGCGAAGATACTTCAACCGAAACGTCAAAGAAAGATTCTGTGCCGTCAGAGACCTGGTTCTGCGAAGAATACAAAATACCGCCGGACTGCACAAACTCTCATCTCACTGGGAGGGCCCCTACCTCGTCAAACAAGTTACAAGACCTACCTCTTACAAGTTAACTGACCTAAATGGGACTGGCGTCCTAAACTCCTGGCATATCGACCAGCTCCGGCGCTTTTATGCATAGCTACATGGGGATCAAAAGATATGTACCTACCTCTGTACTCCCATAGTATACTATGAATAAACATCATTGTCTTTTTTGTCCAAAGTTTTCGTTTCTTCTTTCTGTCACGCGCTACTTCAGCCAACAGAAAAAAGTAAAATCATACCAAGACACAACATAATTTTCGATAGTTTGGAACGATTAGTCGTCTACAAGAACTAACTTAATACATTCATGGTCCTATGGAGCGCTGGGCTCCCCAGGCTCCTCGAACAGGTCCAGGTCCTTCACAAGAGTTTCGGCCGTTTCCCGGGATTGTTCATTCAGCTCAGACGCCTGGGCCTCCGAAGTATTCTGGGGAAAGCCACTTTCCAGCCTCTTCATGTCGATCGCTGGATAATGGGCCCGCGCAACAGCCAAGACATATGCAGCAACCTGCTCGCCGGCATCAGCTACAAATTTTTTCATGGCCGCCCATGATCCAGCACACTGCTCTAGCATACCATCTGGTCGAGGCAAAAGACCTCCGGACTGACCAGTCGCATATACGACATTCAGAACTGGAGCAATCCCTCGAACCATGGCGTGGCACCGCGCCTCCCAGGTCTTCACGTCCTGGCAAACCATCGCAATTTGGTTTTGCCAGGAACGACGTCTCCCTACAACAATCAAGCAATAACAACCGGTCACGAACAACCAGAAAGCAATACGCACCGAAACAAAAAGGGTTCAAAGGGCCACCTTCAAGCTCTTTCCCCAGCTCATCGGCTCGTGTTTTCTCCTTGGCAGCCATAGCCTCGCCATCCAGTACCTTGAGCTTTTCCACAGCAACCTACGAAGCAAGCTCTGTTCCAACAGAATTCGTCAAACACCAGTCATCGAATATATCGGTAGCTTCTGGTTCTCACCCTCATTTTCACGACGAAGCCGTGCAATTTCAGACGACTGCCTATCTGTAGCTCCGCGCAGTTCGACCTCAATTTGCTAGGCACGGTCAAGGTCTGCTCGATATCTCACGCACGACTCTTCAAGTTTTTCCTTTGCATCAAGCAAAGGGCCGATGGACTCGAAGCATTTGCGGCGCTCCTCCGATAAATCCGATAACCCCTGCAAATTAAATGTAAGTACTCAGCTTTCAGTACTCACGCGACTCGTCTTCACAGCATCACACCCTTCGGAGGATTACCTGTGCGTATTTACGGAGCTGGCTAAGCATCCGATCAAAACTCTTCATCAGACGGTTGTCGGTGCTCTCCTCATGAAACACCCACTCGCCAGCTCGCTGGCACGCCACTCTGATTATCCGCTCTGGAGATCTCGGCGGCCGCGGAATCTCGACGACATCCTCTTCTAGTGCCACCGGCACTTCCTCAGCTCCCATGGGATCCGCGGCACGCCCAACCGCGCCAAGCGCGTTTGCCTCCGGAGGAGGAAGCGGAGCATCCGGGGGTATTTGGCTTGAGTCAGATGGCCCATGACCATCCAGCAACCCCTGGTCGGGGGACCTCCCGCTACCTGACCCGGTCCCCTGAGCGCTGCTCGACGTCGGCTGCTCATCACCTCCTTCATCCGGCGCTCCGTCCGCGGGTGGCCCCTCCCGAACCTGCTCAGACCCTGCATCCGGGGCACTGGTCGGCTCAGGGGCCCTGTCATCTTCGACAGCATCAACCTCCGGCACGGGATCGCTGGCATGAACAAAGCACGAGAAGTCAAGAACATGGTAGTACACATAAACTCATGACCAAGACAGCCGAATACTTACAGGTCGCTGACCCACAGACCACCCTTCAGCTTCAGCCCCTTGGGCTTCTGCGAAGTCCGAACAACCCTGGTCGGCTCCTTGGCCCGGATGCGTTTGGGCATTGGCGGCTCTTCATCATCGTCATCATCATCCCAGTCACGAATGGACCCGGAAGTATTGGGAGCCGCACCGCCCGGAATCTCCAAAGGGCCTTCAGCCCGCGTTGACGACCTCGTGGCAGCCCTACGACCAGAAGCCACGTGCTTACCCGCAGCTCTCGCAGCTCGCGGGTCAGTTGCGTCCGCAACACCCTTATCCTTCCTCGTACCCTCAGCGGCTGCTTCATCAGCTTGGGAGTGTGGAGAACGGCCAGCTCGAAGCCTCGCGTCCACACCTTCCGGCCACTCGGCCAACGGCACGCCTGAGACGTACACACTGGAGCGATCCTACAAAACAACGCAGACTGGTATCTTGAACACTGCAATAGAGCAAAATCGGCACAACAAATTAAGAGGCAACTCATATCTTTAACAGGTCGTGCCAGGCTGAATGGTTGTGTAACCTTCTTTGGTACTTTCCAATCAGAGAATTGGAGCACCACGTGAACACGCCTCTCCAGCTCCTTAGATTCCAAATCTTCGGCGCATTCACGGGTCGCGTCAGGCCGTCCAGCATATTCGAAGCCAGGATGCACCCTTTCTTTGCACGGCTGTACCCGACGGTGCATAAAATTGGCAGTAATTTGGATTCCATCAGCAGTCATCTCCCTCATTAAACTAAGCAGCTCTTGGACCTGCTCCATGTCACTTGTGGAAGGCCTCGACGACCAGGTCCAACTCGATTCAACTACCTTACCCACGTCACAACTTAAAGCGGGCGTCTGGCACTGCGTCATGTAGAACCACTTCTCTTGCCAGCCGCTCACATTACTCTGCAGAGGGACGTTGATGTACTCGGAAGCCATCCCCTCGCGCAGCAGGATGTATGCGCTACCCGCAATGCGTGATCCGCGACTGTTCTTCTTCAGTTGGAAGAAGTAGCGAAACAAGTTGAAGTGCGGCTGTATTTCGAGAAACGCCTCACACAGGTGAATGAAAATGGACACAGACAGGATGGAATTGGGGCCGAGATTACAAAGACCAATCCCCCAAAAATTGAGCAATCCACGGAGGAACGCATGGCACGGCAGACCAAATCCTCTAATGAAATAATCTTCGAAGACAACTATCTCATCAGCATTGGGTTGAGGATAAGTCTCACCAGTCGGTGCTCTCCACCCACCGGTCGCCTTGTCCGACAGAAGACTGCCGGCGGCAAGACGGCCGATACTCTCCTCCGTGCTCCTGGACGCAACCCATTCCTGATCCAATCTGACAGCCGTCGCCGCCGCAGAATTTCTTGCCTTCCGCGCCATCAGATTCACCGGAAAAGTGCAAGCTTCGCCGCCGACTCGGCTGTTCTGGATCTAGGGCTATAGTGCAAGATTCGGTGGGAGGCAAGGAAATGGGGAATGGCAACGGTCAGGGTAAGTGTTGACTATGCGGCGTTTATCTTTATAACCTACTGCGCGACCCTTCGAGATTTTCATTCGCCGCGTAAAAGGCTGTTCGTACGATAACAATCATTAATGCCCATTTTACCGGCCCAAGAGTTAAGCCTTCTATGAATCAACAAATTTTCCTCCTTTCAAAATAATATTAATAACAAGCGCCAGCCTTCTCAGCAAAACTGGGGACTGGTCAAACGACCAGTTACAGGCACACACGTGGCAGAACTGCGTTGGCTTCAGGACCAGCTCCACCAGTCATACTTGGGACTGGTCGGCTTCTTCGCCAGCCTTCTCAGCAAAGCTGGGGACTGGTCAGATAACCAGTAACAGGCACACACGTGGCAGAGCTGCGTTGGCTTCAGGACCAGCTCCACCAGTCATACTGGGGACTGGTAGGCTTCTTCGCCAGCCTTCTCAGCAAAGCTGGGGACTGGTCAGATAACCAGTTACAGGCACACACGTGGCAGAGTTGCGTTGGCTTCAGGACCAGCTCCACCAGTCATACTGGGGACTGGTCGGCTTCTTCGCCAGCCTTCTTAACAAAGCTGGGGACTGGTCAGACGACCAGTTACAGGCACACACGTGGCAGAGCTGCGTTGGCTTCTGGACCAGCTCCACCAGTCATACTGGGGACTGGTCGGCTTCTTCGCCAGCCTTCTCAGCAAAGCTAGGGACTGGTCAGACGACCACTTACAGGCACACACGTGGCAGAGCTGCATTGGCTTCAGGACCAGCTCCACCAGTCATACTGGGGACTGGTCGGCTTCTTCGCCAGCCTTCTCAGCAAAGCTGGGGACTGGTCAGACGACCAGTTACAGGCACACACGTGGCAGAGCTGCGTTGGCGTCAGGACCAGCTCCACCAGTCATACTGCGGACTGGACGGCTTCTTCGCCAGCCTTCTCAGCAAAGCTAGGGACTGGTCAGACGACCAGTTACAGGCACACACGTGGCAGAGCTGCGTTGGCTTCAGGACCAGCTCCACCAGTCATACTGGGGACTGGTCGGCTTCTTCGCCAGCCTTCTCAGCAAAGCTGGGGACTGGTCAGATGACCAGTTACAGGCACACACGGGGCAGAGCTGCGTTGGCTTCACGACCAGCTCCACCAGTCATACTGGGGACTGGTCGGCTTCTTCGTCAGCCTTCTCAGCAAAGCTAGGGACTGGTCAGACGACCAGTTACAGGCACACACGTGGCAAAGCTGCGTTGGCTTCACGACCAGCTTCACCAGTCATACTGGGGACTGGTCGGCTTCTTCGCCAGCCTTCTCAGCAAAGCTGGGGACTGGTCAGATAACCAGTAACAGGCACACACATGGCAGAGCTGCGTTGGCTTCAGGACCAGCTCCACCAGTCATACTGGGGACTTGTAGGCTTCTTCGCCAGCCTTCTCAGCAAAGCTGGGGACTGGTCAGATAACCAGTTACAGGCACACACGTGGCAGAGTTGCGTTGGCTTCAGGACCAGCTCCACCAGTCATACTGGGGACTGGTCGGCTTCTTCGCCAGCCTTCTTAACAAAGCTGGGGACTGGTCAGACGACCAGTTACAGGCACACACGTGGCAGAGCTGCGTTGGCTTCTGGACCAGCTCCACCAGTCATACTGGGGACTGGTCGGCTTCTTCGCCAGCCTTCTCAGCAAAGCTGGGGACTAGTCAGACGACCACTTACAGGCACACACGTGGCAGAGCTGCGTTGGCTTCAGGACCAGCTCCACCAGTCATACTGAGGATTGGTCGGCTTCTTCGTCAGCCTTCTCAGCAAAGCTGGGGACTGGTCAGACGACCAGTTACAGGCACACACGTGGCAGAGCTGCGTTGGCTTCAGGACCAGCTCCACCAGTCATACTGCGGACTGGTCGGCTTCTTCGCCAGCCTTCTCAGCAAAGCTGGGGACTGGTCAGACGACCAGTTACAGGCACACACGTGGCAGAGCTGCGTTGGCTTCAGGACCAGCTCCACCAGTCATACTGGGGACTGGTCGGCTTCTTCGCCAGCCTTCTCAGCAAAACTGGGGACTGATCAGATGACCAGTTACAGGCACACACGTGGCAGAGCTGCGTTGGCTTCACGACCAGCTCCACCAGTCATACTGGGGACTGGTCGGCTTCTTCGTCAGCCTTCTCAGCAAAGTTAGGGACTGGTCAGATGACCAGTTACAGGCACACACGTGGCAAAGCTGCGTTGGCTTCACGACCAGCTTCACCAGTCATACTGGGGACTGGTCGGCTTCTTCGCCGACCTTCTCAACAAAGCTGGGGACTGGTCAGATGACCAGTTACAGGCACACACGTGGCAGAGCTGCGTTGGCTTCAGGACCAGCTCCACCAGTCATACTGGGGATTGGTCGGCTTCTTCGCCAGCCTTCTCAGCAAAGCTGGGGACTGGTCAGATAACCAGTTACAGGCATATACGTGGCAGAGCTGCGTTGGCTTCAGGACCAGCTCCACCAGTCATGCTGGGGACTGGTCAGCTTCTTCGCCAGCCTTCTCAGCAAAGCTGGGGACTGGTCAGATGACCAGTTATAGAAATTACAACGGAGATGCATGGAAACATCTTGACATACAGCAATTACCAGTACAAGTACAATCAGGATGTAAAATGCTACTCTAGTGCAATCAAGGTACAGAGTCTTGATGCATAATGCACCACGAATCGGGTTTAGTGAGACGCAGTAAAACTGATACAGAACCTTGGGTAGACACATGAGCCTTTTCAGTTCGTCCCAAGGTGGTCTTAGGCACCGCTCAAATGCGCAAGGAGCTCCGGGGAAGACAATCACCCTCGCCCCCCTTTTGACAACCTGTGACTCCGAGGTTATCTACGAGTGGTAGTCACAAGAGTTCTTCTAGGCGCACCTCTGTACCCCTCTGCCAGCGACCACTTAGAAACCATCCTAACGGATGATCGATTCACAAGAGTTCTTCTGGACACCTCATTTATCTTATAGAAGGAAAATACCCGGGGGTTCGGCCATCTCTACTAAAGATACCGTAATACTCATGGAACTAAGGGAAGTCTTATGCTCAAGAAGGTGTGAGTTCTCTGCTCTTCAGGCAGGATATTTATAGACGGTTTCTTCTTGGTCTATAGACTTTGTCCATGAATAAAAGTGACTAAAGGATCAATAATTCAACCTATGTACTGTGTCACATGTGAAGTCTGCTATCGGTGATGGATTTGATTCTCATGCGTCCTTCAAGAGGACAACGACAAAATTTGCATTTGTGGAAAACAACAAAAGTCATTAATACGTTCAGATGAAACAGTGGTCAGTCACTTATTGCTGGTTTCAAGGTAATTTTTTGTGTAGTGGGGATGACGATTAGCCTCAGCAATAAATGGCACTGTATGTAGTTCCACCAGTCATAGTCGAGACGTACAAGCCCTTGGACCATGACCATCAATAAGGCGGATCAAACTATGTCACGGGTTCAACAGAGTACAGGTTACTTTATGTGACGACGTACGGTCAAAGTTGTAGCAAGGACAGGAAAGTTGCACTTTACAGGGAAGCGTGACAATAAAAAACTGATAGGTTTTGTCTACATCTGATGGCATATGATGTTGTTATTCTGTCACGGGCATACAGTTTATTTTTTTGATCTTGGCATCACATGACCGAGTCATCTATTGCCAAGCTCGGGGACTACCGTGTATACATGGCGCTTGGTCGCGCATGTATATTTTTATTTTTGCCTTTATTTTCTGACCTTGGCATCACATGACCGAGTCATCTATTGCCAAGCTCGGGGACTACCGTGTATACATGGCGCTTGGTCGCGCATGTATCTTTTTATTTTTGCCTTTATTTTCTGACCTTGGCATCACATGACCGAGTCATCTGTTGCCAAGCTCGGGGACTAAGTGGGCACACTTCACCTGGTCGGTGAGTATGCAGGTGAACTTCAGCATGATCGACCTCAAGACTGGATGGTTGTTACTGTTATGTAACCATAAAGTGGGCACACTTCACCAGACTCCCAGAAGTCATTTTTTCTTTTTTAAGAGCACATCGCATCTTGTGGGTTCATGATATGGCAGTCAACAGAATATAATCTGGTCGGAGATCAGGTTTTGAAGTATGGATAAAGCTGCTCGGAGATACTGTCAAGAACTTTTTTCACCACTCCAAGATTCAATGTGCTCGGGGACTAGTTGTGGGGGTATAAACCCAGGCACCCTCACGGCTAGACTTGGGCTGCTTCATAAAGGCCGGCCCAACTCACTGTGAAGGTTCGCGGTGTTAAAGCCTAGCTGGTCGGGCAGGCGGCCTAGTTGGTCGGATGACGGCACGGGAGCCTCCTCAGGGTCGGAAAGCAAGGAAGCGTAGTCGGTTAGAAAAGATGTCGTGTCCTTCACGATATGGACTTGTAATCGACTAGGTTTCCTTATTGTATCATGAGATCCGATCTTCTAAAAGATCTGTAACCCTGCTCCTCGTGGATATATAAGGCGAGCAGGGACCCCCTCTAAAAAACACATTCATCAGAGTAGACAACTCGACGCAGGACGTAGGGTATTACGCTGAACTCAGCGGCCCGAACCTGGATAAACCCTAGTGTTCATCTAGATTCGTTCCTGTGTCACGTCCGGATCGTCGTTCCACGCGCCTTCCCCGCTAATCTACCACCTTGGGCATACCCCTAGGTGAGCTATCGACCATATTTCGTCGACACTATTCAACATTATTTTGAAATTGAGAACTCAAACTTGGACATGCTTGGTGTGGTAGTCATCATTACACCAGTCTACGCCTGGTGCGGCTACCCCTAACCGTTGGTCGGCTACACTGCACTATTGTGGCAGTCATCGGAGTTGATCAGGTAGGAAAGAGATTTCACGAAGCGGCTAATGACCGAGCTCTGCCACTAATCAATGTGGGTCGTGTGTAACACTCCTTCCATTCTAAATTATAAATTAGAGTCAAAGTTATTTTAAGCTTGACCATATATGATACTAATTAAGTATTGTTATATTCTTTATTAGTTATTTGGTTTATAGTATATCTATTTGATGTTATAAATTTTTGTATTTTTCTCTATAATTTTAATAAAACTTGAGATATTTTGACTCTCTAAGATTTTTGAAATGACCTGTAATTTAGAACGGGTTGAGGAAGTGCTAGTAATCGATTCTTGTACTTAGGGCCTACATGGGTTTTTAGAGACTTCGATCCTCCCTTGTTATATCAACGGTGTTGTAGTAACTAGAGCTATTTTTCTCTTATCATAAGATACACGTACTAGTACTGAAGCCAGGTTTCTGGACTTCAGTAACTACTCAGGCCATGTTTTTTAGGCTTCATTGACTGCGGCTTGTTAGGGCTATGTTACTAGAGCTAAAGCCCC
The DNA here is from genome assembly GCA_009763385.1 of Coix lacryma-jobi var. lacryma-jobi. NCBI lineage: Eukaryota > Viridiplantae > Streptophyta > Magnoliopsida > Poales > Poaceae > Coix > Coix lacryma-jobi. The sequence continues at coordinate 153,170,237 of CM019825.1, read as the reverse complement.
ACAAGCCATCATGACAAAGAGACCGTACCCTTAGCAAACCAGGATGATATTTTTATGATTTTCTATCAAGATCATTGAACTTTAATTTCTAGAATCTGATCATTCTGACTCTGAATTTGTACATGAGAACCTATATATAAACTAATAAACATTGGCTTTGATCTTGTCTCTGGACAATAACCATGTACTACTCGTCAAGTGCACCGCCGTAGTCGTGACTTTGCTGGCAGGAGCTAGCCTGGGGCAAAAGACCAGAAAGGGTTCTGAGCCTGGGAGAAAGCAGTGGTTTATGCTATCCTCGTCCGGGCAACTGCCAAGTGCCAAGTGCCAACGGCAGAGAGAGGGCCCCATATTATCATCCTCTGAAAAGGCTAGCGGATCACGACAAGCTCGTGCTGGTTCTGGTTGGCGGTGGCCGCTGTACTTTCAGAGGATGTCCACGTTTCTCCCCTCCTACCAGGCTACCTAACCTCCAAACTCTAAACATAAAAAAGAAAAATTAGTAAAAGGTGTTTCCCACCGATTAAGACCACCCGCACCGGGTGTGGTATACCCTTCCGCTAAAAACTGTAGCGTAAAAAAGTCACCACAGTGGAAGCTGGTACCGGGATCGGTAGACACGTTTATCTGCTAAACACAGCGGAGGGTCAGCTCTTTTAGCGGAGAGGGACGACGGGGTTGGGGGGCATGGAGCAGAGTGCGGAGAGCAGCTGGAAGTGGGTCTCACTCTTTCAAGTTACAAAAAAAATGTTATATCTCACAAACCGAAAATCCAAATTAAATTCCGATTGCATCATTGAATTCGTTGTAATTAATTCTTTAAAACTAGATCTCTCATGGATATATTTGGATAAAGTGACAAGTGAGCCCACAGTGGATAGAGGATAATATAGAGGATGAATGAATGCGGGAGAAATGAATATAGAGGAGAAAATCTTGATGACCAAACCGCGGATAGTCTAACTACTGCTTGACTACTGCACGCAAACTACTGGAGTGCTCAATCGAGTCTTTTGTGAGCCAATGCATGCATGTAAAAGATGCCAGATACTCAAACGACGTGAAAGCAAATCGCGCTCGGCAAGGTACACAAGATCAAGACCGCATCTTCTCTTCCTTGGCTGCTCAAAAGGCCCTCTAAAGTTGAGCTTAGACGAACCGCACCGGTGTCCGATAAAACTTACTGGAGAAAATAGATCGAGGAATTTTGGCTGCAGCGGGGTACTGGGAACCGTCCGCTACCCAAGCGGACGAGCTCGTGTCCGCTAAGAATAGCGTGCTTTCCGGACGTCCGCCATCGGCCGGCGTGGCATGGGGCCCGCGCGCCTGTTCGTCCACCCATGAGCAGGAAGGGGGAAGAGAAGGGGATGGCTGGTCGGGGCTTGCAGGCCGCTGCGCCTGGGAGCGCTGGTCGCCGAGAGCCGCGCTCGCCCCACGCGCCGGTAGAGGAGGGAGAGATAGGGGGCGGAGACCGGCGATTGGAGCAGCCGGAGGGAGTAGAGGAGCCCACTCGACCTCCACCTCCGTGCTCGTCGTGACCTCGCCCGCGCCGCCGCGACTGAGTCCTCCCCGTGCACCGCGCGCGGCTCGCCCTTGACCGGAGGCGGCGGCCCTCCCCGCATCCCGAGCGCGACTCGCCCGCGGCCAGCCCGCCCGCCGTGTCGAGCTCGCCGGCCCGCCCGCGAGGTGGGAGTAGGGTGGGGGCGACGAAGGGCCTCCATGACGAGGGGACGAAGTAGCTGCGCCGGGATGTCCATGGCGGAGGGAGGAGGAAGAAGAGGAGGGGCACCGGGTGGAGGAAGAGGGAGGGGCGCCGCACGGCCCGCGGTGGAGGGGTGGTGCGCTCGCCGGAGAGGCCCGTGGCACGAGGCCGCCGACGGCGATGAGGAGTGCCGGCAGAGAAGATGAAGGAGAGAGAAGAGGGAGGAGGGAGAGAATGAGAGGAGAGCTGTCCGGTGTTGGAAAAAAAAGAAAAAGTACACTGACAAATGGGTCCCATTGATATAGAGTAGTGATATAAAGGATGAATGGATGCGAGAGAAATGAGTATAGAGGAGAGAATATTAATGACTAGGCAATATAGAGGATGAAAATAGAGGAATATAAGTGTGGATAGTCAACCGGCTCCGGCTACTCATCATATAACGGCACTATTGCCTACTATAGCACAGATATCTTTTTTTAATCTCCAGTTGGAAATGAACTATAAAATGCAAGGGGTCGGTGAAGTAAAAAAAATAACTACTATGAACTACAAAATGCAAGGAGTCGGTGAAGTCAAAACAAAAAAAAAATACTGCAGCGTCAGTAATTCCTTGTCGTTACAGTAGGGCTACCATTATGGAACCGAAACTGGTGAGAACAGAGCAGAGCACTCCAATCCAGTTATGTACAATAACGTACAGATGCCAAATAATACAGCAAAAAAAATGTATTATCAACTGCATGCATAATTCATGAGCAAGTCAGCAAAATCTCCAGCTTAAAAACAAATGGTTAAAACGGATCAAAAACACACAGGCTAATGTATAATACAGCATCCCTTTGGTTGGTATACATGTTCACCCGTATACAGACATTTTTCCAGCTTATGTTGGAACATGACTTCTAAATATGTGCCGCAATAATTACTACATCTCATTCAAAAACCAAAAGGCCTCACCACGCGTACGAATCAAAACTAAAACATGACCCCCCAAAAAAAGCATTCACAAAATGTTTCTGTATCCGCTCCTTCGTCCTCTAGCAGCTCCACCTCTAGCATGTTGGTGCTCGCAAACCACACCGCTGGTTAGCTAGACAAAACTAACCTGTATATTAATCTGACAACCACCGATTCGCAGTCATGCACCTGGACGCCTGACTGAATGGGTGTTTCATCTATACCCCAAGTCATATACGGAATATAGTAAATTCTCCCTAGGAAGTGATACCTGCAAAAGGAACCATCATATCATTGTTAGAACTTGAAGTTTGATTTGTCCTCAAATTATGTAACAAACAAACAAAATTCATTTTTTAAAATAAAGAAACAATCATATATATAGTTCACTATCTGACACCACCAAAAAAAAGTTACTACATAGGAAAAGTTCATGTTCGGGATGGGCTACAGCTCGTGTGAACAGAAGGCCTTGCTTACACCACAATGAAATTGGCACTGACCAGATGCTCCATGCATGAAGATTCTGCTGGCCCAATTTAAAATCTATATCATACATTTCTAGAACACTAGCTGAGCAGATGACTCAATTCTCAGGGACATACTACTGAGATAATCTTCCTCAACAGTAAAAAATGATGTTCCAACAGTATGCCCTCAACTCTGCTGGTCAATTTTGACCAAGTATGATAACCACTACAGCAAAATTCTCATTTGAACTTGCAGCATTGCCATTTCATGTTACACCATAATGAATTTGTACTAGCCAGATGATATATATTCATAAAAATGGACTCCCCATCCTAATTAGAATCTATATCTTACATCTCTAGGACACTAGTTGCGAAAGATGACTCAAGTCTCAGTGAACAAACTACTAAGATAATCTTTCCAAGAGAAATAAAGATCCTCTAGCATCAAGCTTCCTGTGTATCATTAAAATTTGACTCTGTTTTCAGTTCAGTTTTAGCCAGGTATAATAATAGCTACCCATGGCAAAATTCCCACTTTAAATTGCAACTGATTGATATTTTTGTTTTTAAAAGATAATATCTACAATTCTATTAAACTTCATGGTATTGTTTTTTCGATAGAATTGGCATAATGCCAGAATGTTAAACATAATCAACAACAAAACAGAATCTCCAGAAATCTAATCGGTCAGATGTAGGAAACGTGAATGCTATCAGCTATTCATTGTAGCTTTAGCGGTTAACGCTAATTTTCTGAATTTCTGCTCTAGTTTGAATGTACAGGTGAAATAGCATGTACTGATTTGTCTAAACATTTTTTCAACATTTCAATTAGTATTGGTACCCTTTAGAGTATGACAAATAGATGCTTTGCCCTCAATTTCTGCGTCTTGATGAACAAGTACACAGAATAGACAAACAACTGCCTATATTGGAGTACAATAAAAGAACAATGCTGCAAATTTTACAGTTGACAAGCAAAAAAAGAAATACGCTTCAGAACTTAGGATAACGGATTTAATGCACCCACAATTTGGTGGAACTACTTCTGCTTAACTGATGCAATTAAGTGGATCCACTAAAATGATGAAGTAGCTCTTATTCCAGGAATCCTAGCCATGGCTAACCAATGCCCACTTTATGTCATTGAGCAAAAGAAACTTGAAATACTAAACATTCATTATAAGACATTCAGTAACTAAGACGTTTCCCATTTCATTGTGTGCAAACCAAAGGAAAGAAAGAAATGGAACAGATGCCCAGAAAGCAACATAATGGTTGGTTTTGTGGTGTTTTAGTCCAATGGTGAATAGCAGATCCTCCCTAATCTCTAAGTTTTTTTTAATCAGCGCTTCCATATTGTTGTTAACTTGCTACACATTGATATCTGTAAGTATATAAACTTTCAGCTCCGGTAACTAGACAGACTGTAAAAAACTATTGTAAATCAGCTATAAATTGGTGCAAAAGTTGACTGGCTGGTCTCCACTTGGTTCCTAGTCCCTCCATTCTAAATTGTTAGTCATTCTGGCCTTTTCTAGATATGTATCTAGACATAATGTATATCACTATATCTAGGTGCATAGCAAAAGCTATGTACCTAGAAAAGCCAGAATGACTTACGATTTGGAATGGGAGTACCAGTTTTATAAATTTCCATAGCAACTAACTACAAGTATTTATAAGTGTAAGAAAATTATTAGCATGACAAGTGTTGCAGTTTTGATTGATGCAAATCTCTACTGGGTTAGAAGGAAACGATAATCAAGAGCACATCCTACAAAGTTCTAGATTACGCGCATCATAGTTGTAAATACTTAAGTGTATTTGTAATAAAAACATATGGCATGCAGTATGCTAAACTACATTAACAACAAGTGACCATGTTATGAAAGTTTAAAGCTAAGTAGACCACGTTATGAAAGTTTAAAGCCAAGTAGACAATGTTATGAAAGTTTAAAGCTAAGTAGACCATGTTATCAAAGTTTAAAGCTAAGTAGACCATGTTATCAAAGTTTAAAGCTAAGTAGACCATGTTATGCCATGATAGATTATACAAAAGCAGAGGCATTTCCCTTATCTCAAATCTCAATTTTGTCAAGTTTCCTGATGACTATTTTACTTCTTCAAACAGCATGAAAGCAAATGTGAAAAAGTAATACCATAGGAAACAAGAGCAGTAGAGCACAGAACAATCCTTGAAGAAAAGCCAAAAGTTTCGATTTCATTTTGGACCATGCTGCAAACTCCTAATGATTGATTGATGATGTTACTCAAGGTGCAACATATTTGGAATAAAATCATTTGCTTTCACCTATACAGTATCAACCTTCACATATATACATGATGCTGTAAAGAAAATCTGATGGTATATCCCTCTTTTTCAGAATCTTTTAATCTGTTTTACGTTAATACACTACATAGTCATTGAGGCACAGCACTACACATTTCCAACAGTGTACTGAACACTCAACTACAGGACAATGCTGCAAACCTAATTGTAGCAAAATTCAGCTCTAGGCAGGAACCAGTTGTCCACGACAAATTCCCGGCCACGGCCAGTGTGTCAAATATCGTTGAATATATCCAGTTTGACCAGAATGTTGAAAACATCATACATAAATTGCTTCCTAATCTCCTTGGTTTACTCAGCACAACGTTGAATGAATTTGCAAGGCACAAGAACTATATCAAAGCAAATATTGAGGCAGATGGAAGAGAGTCAAAAGACAATGCTAGTGCTCATACTAGAATTGTTCATCATCATTCAAAGCTGCATGGGCTCCTTAGGTTGAAGGGACTGGCAGGTAGCATCCTGCTCAGGAATGGAGCCAAATTGTTCAGCACTCCAAAAAATCATGTGGCTAAAAGTCCATTTCCAGTCAAATATCCTATCCCAATCTCACCAAATAAACAGCAAGAAGCTTTGCACAGTGCATCTTGTACAGTTAAAGTGCACAATGCAACACTAAATGCAAGGGCCAATAGACCAGTGACTTCAAATAGTTCGATCACAATTCAGTTCTACAGCTACGCCTATTAATCTTCTTTGTGTAAGTTAAAACTCAACTGAAGAAAGCAAGAAAATGCTTAGAAAATACAAATAAAATTATGGAAACAGTAGCATGACAAATTCACTATGCTGCAAAGCAACAATCTTACTGTGAATATGCACATCTCACACTCAAATGAGTACAAGTTCACGAAGCGTTTTCTAAATGTACTGATTATCCATTGTCAAGTTCTATAAATGTAATAGGAGTACAGGATGCCAAAACTATATGATTTCACATTTTATTTTGTTATGGGAGAACATAACTACATCAGTCAGCAAACACATAACAAAATTCAAGACTTAATTAACACAAATAACCAATATGGTATGGGTCCAGTACTCATCAAGTTACTTGAATTATAAATGCAATTTAGAGGAGCCCACAACAAAGGCAGTGCCATGAAACTTATATTCAGATTGAATAGATGCAATGCTTACCTAAACCAAAACGAGGAGACATGCTTTTTTACAGAAAGGAAAAATGTATGTGTAATTCAGAACTTTAGAGAAAAATGTTGAAATGAAAACTGACCTCTGCTTGGCTGATTGTTGTTAACAGGATAGTTGCCCATGTGACTTGCTGACATGTCTCATTTGATAGTTGGATCAACATTTCCAATATCATGACCAAAAGAAGGCATGTCAACCTCAGATGATGCGAACCTCCAAGCTGTGCCACCATAAATAGAGCTGCTCCCATATGTATCTGGGTTGTTTACTTCATATGTATTGCCTGATGCAGAAAAAGGCTCACCGATTGTACCAGTTGAGTTGCTCCTCCCATAGCTGCCAGAAGGCAAACCAAAGTTACTATCTCCAGCTCCACGACCAAGGTTCCCTGACCCAAGGCTCGAAATGCTGCCCATCCCATGAGCAGAAGGGAGACCTCCCCAACTGTCGCCAGTAATACCGACCTGACCCCCATTTCCAGGGGAAGCAAAAGCACTCATGTTTGTAGGATTGCTCGGGTAGTTTAGACTCCCATTACCCCAAACATTCCTAGACATGGAACTCAACATTGATCCTGGAACATCATTAAGACCAAGGTAACCCATAGGACCCAACCTGTTCGAACTTGCATTGAAGTACGAACCCATTTGCCTCGCATTGGAGTTGCTGATGAAACCAGAACTTGCACCAAATGTTCCGCACATCCCACCTTCAACATTCATGCCCATCCCATAACCTGGGCCAAAAGAAGAGAACCCATTGCGTGCGCCAGAAAGCAAGCCATACCTTCCATCCACTCTCATGCCATAACCTCCTATGGGGTTCGGGTTGTAACCCTGGTTGAAGCCATTGAGAAAGCTATGAACCCTGTTCATAGCATAGCTCTGCCCCACTCCCACAGGTGAGCGCACGACAGGTCCAGGAGACTGCTCTTTCGGAACAGCCCTCTTGACCTCGACCATCTTACCGTTGAGCTCATGGAAGCTCTTGTGCAGGGCTTTGTCCACGGCGTCTTCGGAATCGTAGGTGATGAATCCAAACCCTCTCGGTCTCTGCGTGTTGTGGTCGTACATCACAACCACGTCGGTGATGACGCCAAACTGCTCAAAGTACCTTCTGAAGTCAGCCTCCGTGACGTTTGAGGGCAGGCCTCCGACAAAGATCTTCCTGGTGCGTCCCGGTCCAGGCGACCCTATGCTGCTCGCGTTGCTCTTGCTCACAATACTGTGGTCGTCCCGGGGAACCGCCTTCTTCGCTTCCACCTGAATCGAAAAATGGGACAATTCAGCTGTCAGGATAAACACAAGGCAGAAGCTTTACAGCAGAATTGCCCCCCACTGAAAGGAGGCAGAGTTACCATCCGTCCGTCGATCATGTGCTTGTCCATGGTGACGCGCTCGGCGACCGCGGCGTCAGCGAAGACGACGAAGCCGAAGCCGCGAGCGCGGCCCGTGCTGCGGTCCCGCATGATGACGGCCTCGGTGACCTCGCCGAAGCGGCCGAAGTACTCGCGGAGGCGGTCCTCGCTCGTCTCCCACGAGATGCCGCCGACGAAGAGCTTCCCGTAGTCGGCGGCCTCCATCGCTCCCGCCTCCCGTGCCCTCCTCTCCTCTCCCCCCTGCAAACCACCACAGACAGACGCGCCGTCACCACGCCAGCCAGGAAGGAGAAGGACCGCCGGTACCTATCCACATTCCCTCCGCCCCGCGCGGGGCGGAGGGCGGGCTGGATCCTAGCCGGGCGCGACGCGGCGATCGCGGAATTGCGCGCGGGGCGGGCGAGATCCATACCAGATCCGGCCGGCCGCGGCGCGATCCGGCGGAGCGGCGCCGATCGGGGGCGGAGGCGGCCCCGTACGAAGAGCGGGAGGGGGATCGGGACGCTTACCGGTGCGTCCGCGGCGGCGGCGGCGAGGAGGGATCCGTCAGCAATCGGCGGACGCAGGGCGACGAGGCGGAGCAGAGGAGGAAGGACGGAAGAAGAAGAAGAGTGGTGCGGCGGAGGAATGATTGAATTCGGAGAGGAGATTGCTCTGGTTTTTTTACATGCTGGGAGCGGCGGAGGGATCTCTCTTTCTTACATGTTTCCGTACCCGTACATCCGGGACTAGCTTGGCTAGCATTCGTACACACACAGGCAGCCGCAGCCACAGGCGCTCTCGCTCGCCACCAAACACATGGGCCGCACGGCCTTTTGCTTCTCGGCTGCAGGCTGGGCTGCGGAACTTGTCCTCCTGGGCCTCGGAGCGCGCCACTGGCCGCAAACTTCGTTCTATTCAAATCCAGCGAACAATGAGCACACTCCCGCAGCTTTCTATTTTTGGAAAAGAAAAAATCCCATGACTTTTTTTTATTAGGTTACTGAGTTATTTATATACTCCCTCCGTATCACAATTAGAGTTCGTTTTGGACAGCGACACGGTCTCCAAAGCATAACTTTGACCACTTATTTTTTAAAAAATATTTGTTATAAAGTGATATATATATATATATACTTTTATGAAAGTACTTTTCAAGATAAATTTATTTATATGATTTTTACATTTCTAAACTCAATAATTTAAAAGTTATTCATGATTTATGTTCCCAATGTTTGACCGAAAGCTTTTCCAAAACGAACTCTAATTGTGATACGGAGGGAGTACATAACTTCTACACACAACTATATTACCAAATTGTGTTTGATGACTTTTATATATAAATTGTGTTTTGTAACTTTAGTGGTTCCTAGTTCCGGTATAAATTATAAGTTGATTCATTCTTTTATGTTTAATAACTTTTATGTTTCTAAGTTTTGACATAAGTTATAACCTAATTTGTTTCTTTGTGTTTAATAATTTCTTTACATAATTTGTATTTGATAACTTTTATGTTTTCAAGTTTTAGCATAAGGTACAAGTTTTACGCTATAAGTTAGTATACATAATTTGTTGCTAGAATAAATTCTTTGAAACACATATGAGTGAGGTCTAGTTTTGTTCGTCTCGTCGCATGTGGATACACTATTCTCAAGTTATAGCAATTCTAAATAAAGGTTTTTGCTTTTTTCTGGCTTTCGTTATGCACAATCTGTTTAAAAGGGTGTGGGATGGAGTGGACATTTGCAAAGGGGCGTGGGATGGGCTTCAGAGGTTGTTTGCTTCTCGGCCATAACTCATCACTCCTAAAGTTCGGTGGCCACAGAACAAAAGGTTGCTGCTTGGTTGCTCGCCTCGTGATGCGTCTGCCATAGTTTCTCCATGTGTTGTTCTGTGGAGGGTGTGGTGGCCAAAATGCTCGCCACAAAGTGTGGCGAGGACTCTGCTGCGGTGGCAGGCTTCAGTCGGCTACCAAACAGCCCCTCACTGAAAAGGAAAAGGGGTGAGATTTTTTCCAAAAAAAGAAACTATTGCATGTCAAAAAAAATCCTTCGTTGCCTTTGAATTGGATGAGCATTCGCGATTTACTGACTTCGTCAAGCATGCTATCCCACACTGTTGGCGCAAGAAAATGTCCTTTTGATTTTTTTATACTTTTGACGTCTCTTCATACTTTATAAAAAAACAAAAATTGAGTACTTGTAACTTGTTTATAAACCCGTTTGGTTCTGCACTTGGAGTGATTTTTTGATGGTGATTTTGTCTAATATGACGTTGGCTACATCAGCTATCCTACGTGACGCCATGTTGTTATGTAACTAAAAGTCCTAAAATCTGATTTAATATTAGAAAGTTTATAGAATTTTTGTGTTGGCTTGCAAATTTATGAAACTAGTTTTAGATAGATGTGAAGAGTGTTTTCTCGATGAAGTCATCAATAAGTTATTTTATTTTTAGCAATCATCTGGATTTGAAGATTGCAAGAAACTCGTCCATGTTTACAATCTCAAGAAGGCATTGTATGGATTGAAACAAACATATAGTGACATGATAGATTAAGAGACTTTCTGCTCAAAGAGATTTAAGATGGACATGTTGATACAACGCTCATCACATGTTTGTTTGGTTGTCTGCATAACCCTTTTTGTAGGCACACATGGTGCAATTCTTTCATATTTGGTTACTTGCACAGGTTCATATGGAGGTTAGCATTATGCTCAAAGCAAACCTAGCTTGTATCCCACTATTCGTCCAAATTTTGAGTATCCAACTATGCACCTTTCCTCCTGCACCCATTATGTAGCCCAATACACAATATGGCCACTCACGTATAACAATTTACAATTTGCTATCCATGTGAACCAAACAACATCAAATTATATTGTCTTGTCGAGGTTAAGAGCATGTTGCCAATAGAATACTAATGTGAGTAACCAATCGGGCTCAAGAGAATTGGAAAGGATTTATTTGTGCACTAAATATAAGTTGATGGTAGTATCTTCGGTTCAACAAATCTAGATTTTTGTTAAGAGTTTATGAAGATGATGTCCAAAAAGAGTTTGAATTGTATATGATTGGAATGTTGAGTTACTTCCTCGGTCTTGTTGACACCAGATTTTGGGTCAAAGAAGATTTTCCATTTTATGAACACAAGCGGCTGGTTAATTAAAAGAGATTGGCCAGGAAGGGGAAAGCTTGTTTTAGGTCAAGACATGATTAGAAGATTTGCGTGGACCAGGCTCGACAAGCTTAGAAGACGTGTCGGGTTCGACTAGAGGAGTTGGAGTCTGGATCGTCTTTTATCTATATTATAATGTATCCTAGTTGTGTTAGAATAGGAGTCTTTCGGGTTATAAATAGCTAGAAACCCAATTTTTGTAAACAAGATCCAATCAATTAATACATCGGCCCTCGGCCAAAACCCTAGGAGTAGGAGTAACGTAGATCTCGACGAGACCTTCAATCAAGCAGGGCTGCATCGGCATCGACCGACCTCTGGTTTGCTTGTAAGTTTCACCAATGGCTTATGTCATCGTGTAATAAGGCTGTATTGGTATCGACCAAACTCTTGTTAAGCCATGGCATGGCTAGTTATCGGTCTAAGCTCGTCTTTTGTGAGACTGTCTTGACTCTGATCAATCTCCTACTTTAGTCGATCTTGACTAGTTATCGGCTCTACTGGCTTGGCAAGCTAGTAGATTCATTAAGTTATCGATGTTGTTTTATGTTTTAATATGTTTATTTACATTTTAAACAACATCTTGCCCAATTAAGATTGACGAAGTAATCTACTTAGTTTCGGCTATCCTGAGGTTTACACGCTCACAACAAAGGAAATAGCCGATTCAAGCCTTTCATCGACTATTTCGTCAATCTTGGTTGTTACATGTTGTGCGTTCGAGATATTCGATAAAGTCACGATCTGATCTAAGAGCAGACAGATTTGATCTAACATGTCTATTATGGTTGTATTCCCGAACTCCACTGATATATATGATAGATTAAGTCTGTTTATCTTAGTTTGAATCATGGCTTTGACGAATAGATCTTGTTCGTGCCTCATGGACCCTGAATCGGCTAAAATAGTCGATCCAGTTATGCTTTCTTCATAATATGTTCTTTTAAGTGGCTTGGAAATAACGGATCTACTCTTTGCACGAGACATGATCTAGTTTAACCATCATCATGGCTGCATGGAGACACTCCACTGTTGATGTTTAAGCTATTTTATCGATCTATTTGTTATTATGGCTGTATGGAGACACTCCACTGTTAATGAATAGAACTGCTCGTACAATTAGTCGATACGTTGGTTTTATGTCGTTTAAATGTACATATAGATCTTTATCTTGTTAACATTTTTTAAAATGTAAATATAGATCTTTATCTTGTTAACATTTTTTAAGTTTATCGGCTGTTCATCTATTACAAACATTCATCTTATATATGTCATAGACGTTATGCTTCATATCTTTTTCAATACTTTTTTATGCAATTTCATGGGAGTTGACTTTGTAGTCAATATCCTAAAGACAAATGGCTATATCAGAGCCGTATAATTTGGAACTGTCTGACACCAAACCGGCAGGTTCCACGATTTAACGATCTTTTTCTTCTCCTTGTCAATTACAGGTCAAATTGACTGGCACGCCCTAAGTCGATTTTGCTGAGAATCGGCTCCATCGCTTGTCAAAGGTTCAGGAGGTCAGGACCTTGCTCTGCACTCCTCTGAGAACCGTGAGCCTCGAGTGTGTTGGCGCGACCGACCGAGATTTTGTGTCAACAGGTCTTAAGTCAAGCAATTGAAGAGTGGTATATTTGTGAGCCAAGACAAGTACATTAAGAACATACTCAAGAAGTTTGGTAAGAGACCAAACCAATAAGAATACCAATAGCCACAATTAGTCATTTGGGTATGGATGCTAGTGGTGAATCGATTGAACAAAAAGTATATTGGTCTAGTGAAGATGGCCACAAACTGATACAACATTAAGGACCCAACATATTAATATCCTTCATCACTTCATAAGAGATTATAGCTGAAGGGATATCAAAATTGAGTGTAGACACCAAAGATCAACTAGCTAACATATTTACCAAGCCACTTTATTTTATAATAAATATTAATAATATTATCTATGAGTGTCTTCAAACTGAAGAAAGTTGGACCAACCTAAGTGGAACTTGAAAAAGAGACCAAGCAAAAACCTCCTTAAAACTTGTGACATGTCATCCATTGTACCTCGATCCCCAAACCAACGCAACCATAGAGTATATCTGTCTCCTACCTCTACATTCAATCAGAGCGCAGAGCATTCACGATTCACTCCCTTCACCATTAGGAGGGGATCATAGTAGCTGAGGCGATGAGGCAGCCGAGGGCCAAGAGAGGAGAATAGCAGATTGACACCGCCATTGACCATCTCGTTTAATATGGTTTCGCCAAGCCCCAAATCTGCAAGATCATCAACCAACTCCGAAAGTGTTGCTCCCCTTTCTCAGAAATCTTTCTTGGCATCTTGCCGTCGAGTAGTGTAGGGTACTAGGGTATTCTTCTATCCATGTTCCTCCTCTAAGTGATGGAAAAGAACATTCCATTTTTTCTCTCTTGCAAGATTGTTATATATCCTAGATTGTTGCTATTTCGTTGTGGATGGACGCAATTGAAATTCTTGTGATGAGGGAGTAGAAAAGGTAGCACCTTTCCCTGCTTCAAGAAACAAGGGGAAGACATTTTTTAGGGTTTCTCATTGGCTGTTGGATCATCTAGCTCAGTGGAGATTGGAGAACATCTAAGTGCACGTCAAATTTAGACAGGTGTGCTACTGGATGTTCCTAGCAAAGAAACCACCTTGATTTCGTCTTGGGGAGAGAGGTGGGTGCATTCTTAGTGGTGTCACAATTTTATTTTCCCCTTTATTTTTTGGATGAGGAATGTAGCAAACCTGACACTTCTTTCATTATTAAAGAGTTGACCAAAGTTTTAAATAGCGGGCTAAGCCCCTTAGCGATTGCCTCTCCAAAAGGCTAAGAAAGGCTATAGCGAACTAAGCCATTTAGCGAAGCGATTTAGCGGCTGAGCAAAAAATATATGAAACATCAGGTAATTTTACATATAATAAACATAGAAGATGAAGACATTACAAATACCAATTACCACCTAACTAGGGACGGTGTCTTACTAACAAATCAAATCACAGCTTCATAGTTCTTACATGATACCACATAGATACATACACACATGAGTTCAAGTTCAAACAAAGTTGACAGGCATTACACTACATAGTACATACCAACTAAACAGTTACAGATAGACAAACTAACATAAAGCCATAGTCCGATACATATCGGTACATCACAAATGCATTTTAGCATCTGAATAGTTTGTCGTGCTCATCTAATCTTCTTTAGTATCAGTAGATTCCATAGCATCTTTATTGTCCTCTGATTTAGAAGTAGAGGCTGCAGATCGAGGCTTCATCAGAGATGCCACGGTCCTAAATTTCTTCCTAGTGCGCACATGCCTTTTCCTTTTGGCTTTTGCTTGTGACGTTGATGCTCCATGTGATGCTCCTTCTTGTGTTTTTGCTACTGTTTCTGTACATCCATGATTTTTTTGTCTTTTACTTGCATTTGGCTGTAATCCATTAATGAACTCATTGTTGACATTCTCCAGCATATCATTTATTTCCTTCTCTATGGGATCTCTACTCTTGTTCTCTTTCTTATTCCTTAGTTTGGAGTTAAATTTGACAAATACAAGGTCCCTCATCCTCTGATGAAGTAATCTATTGCGCTTTTTGTGTGCACCTAGTTTTGTTTAGGTGAATAAAATTCAAGGAATGAACAATGATGCAAAATATATTCATGTAGGTGAGTTGTGGAAGTAGAACTATTTTAACTACATGTTCAAATACAGACCAATTCCACTCACAACCAGAGGAGCTGCATGTAAAACTTAGAATCTTTATCGCCAATAGCCTCAAATTAGGTGTAGTTATGCCATGATTCAGCCACCATGTTGCTCCATGAACAAGCAAAGAGTTAAACTCTTGTGATACCAAAAAGGATTATATTGGAAATTCAAAAGGCTACATTAGTCTAACAATTTTTCACTTGGGCTTATTTCTCCTCTGCCTTGTGCCAAGTGTAGTGGACTCTTAAACTTGTTGTCCCACCTTTTGTCAATTATTTCCCAAATAGGTTTGTAGCTTTTCTCATCATCGTCAAACCTCAGAGCAATTTCTTTATTTGCTTCAAGCATATATCCATGCAAAAATCCCATTGCAGGCACATCACTGTCCATTCTTCTCAGCACATTAGCTAATGGATCAAAAAAAATTAACAACCCTATCAATATTTTTTCCAAAAAACTTCAGATTCCACCACTTTTTCCGCCTTCTTCC
This sequence comes from Coix lacryma-jobi var. lacryma-jobi, assembly GCA_009763385.1. Classification (NCBI taxonomy): domain Eukaryota; kingdom Viridiplantae; phylum Streptophyta; class Magnoliopsida; order Poales; family Poaceae; genus Coix; species Coix lacryma-jobi. Next base: position 153,154,834 of record CM019825.1, on the reverse strand, counting down.
CCTTAGCACTCTTCAAGTAACCCATCTCATTGAGACCATTATCTCTGAAGAGCCTTTTGAGCTCCTTCTGTTGTCTTGCAAACTCTTTAGATTCAAATAAGCAGTGGCAAATTGAGTAACCCAGAGCGAACCAAGTCCTTACCAAGATATTTTCTCATCAAATCCAACACCCTTGTATGAGCATAGAGAAATGCAGCCACTTGTCTTGCACTTGCAATTATTTCCTGAACTGGTTCAAACCTCCCAATATCCTCCAAACATGAGATCCAAGCAGTGCCATCCCTTCCAAAATATTTAGGGTCTCTTTGTTGCTAGAAAACTTGTTGCTGCTACATTAACACTAGCATTGTCAATGACCACTTGGACAACATTTTCCTCTCCTATGTCTTCAATGCATCTATCCGCAATGTCCAAGATGTATTTACCATTTTTCTTGACACTCGAGCACTCCACATGATCCAAAAAGGACCCCATGAGAACTATGCATGACTAAATTCCCCCATGTCCTTCTTATATGTCCATGCATTTGTCATAAGTGTACAACCTGAGGCTTTCCATGATTCGTGGTGGCTCTTGAATCCCATCCAACACCTTATGTTTCCTTTTTTGCAAAAATGGTCCACTCATCTCATAGGGGCTAGGCCTTCTCAAACCTATAACAAAGGCTCCAATAATGGCCTCAACCATATTGGCAAAGCTAGGAATAAGGACAGTATTGTGTGTAATGCTAGCTTCATAAAAGAACTGACATATATACTCATAAGCTCTATCCCTACTCTCTTCTCTTTTCTGAGTTGTTAACTTTGTTTGAACCTTTTGGCTGAAGTTAGCTCCTTTCTGGTTCTCCTTTCTGGTTCTTCTGAACAACCTCTTCTATAGAAGTTGGCTTGTAGAACTTCTTGATAGAGCCACTACCCAATGAATCAACAACACTACAACTAGGTCCTTTTGTTGACTTTAGCACGATAACCTTGTTCCCATGGTCAAAGTCTTCACTGCACATTTCACCATCTAAGCGATCTAGATCAATTTCATATCTGGCCCTTTGCTTTTCCTTTTTCTTTGTTTCTTTTCACTACTTTTCTTGTTAATCAAAACTACCATCTCTTTCTTTTCACTACTAATTTTAGCTAAATTGTTGGAGTTGCTCTTATGACAATTTTTTAAGTAGCAACTTCATGTTCTAAATTTGCATATTTATGAACATACATTCATGTCAAGTTCCTAGTCCTGACAGTATTTTCAAACCTTCTTATAGTTACTAACAAAACTCACAATGAAACATACAACATTATTATCAAAATTTTTGCTACTCATCAAGAAATTGTCAAGAAAAGCCGCTCATTTTGAGCAAATTACTTCTTGGAATTTGTTTTGCCATCTAGTCAGAATTTTAAATGGATAGGTTTTTGTTTTGCAGAAACAAGAAACAACAACTACAGAATAGGCATCACTACAAATGTTTAGGTTAGTTGTATATACCTTTTCTGGTTTCACATCAATGTGTTTAGGTTGGTATACCTCATGTTGGGTCATACATGCTAGGGGTGTCACAACCAAAGTTCCACAAATAGTCCTCCAAATCAAATCTAAAGGCTACAAAATGTCATGATAGCAGTAATTGTATTGCTAGCTAAGCAATTGGCAGAATTAATATATATAGATTTTATGAGGGAAGACTTTAACTGTTGGGGGAAGGGACCCTCGGCAATGGCGCCGCGCAGGCTGGCTCGAAGAATGACCTTCGCGCGACCCGTGCCTCTCTCGAACTCTCTTCTCTCCGTTTTTTGGACCCTTCGGACCAGTTTCCTAACCCTCGCATACCAACTCGGTTTTCGGGTCGTCTTACGGTTCTTGCAGGGGAGAAGCATGGGAAGAACAAAGAACGACCCCCGCGCGTGCCGCGCACCTTCGCAAGGGGGGTCAAGCTCAACGGGTGGCAAGCGAACACGTGCTTTGCGACTGACGAAGCTGAGAAGATAACCTTCGCGTCCCTGCGAAGGTGGGCGCAAGCCAGGTGGCGGCGGACATGATGGAGGCAAGCTAGGGTTTTCTATAGTGTCTGTGTTTGTACGATTCTGCCCTTCCGTTGTATAGCGCAGAGGAATCTTTCTTGTACCCTTTTGTAATTTGGTCAGTGCCCTTTGGTATCCCCTATAAATATCGGGGGGTGAACAGTGTAATGGGGACGGTTCTTGGGAATAGAACTATAGCATCACTGTTCCATTTCCCCTTGTACCTTTGCCTTTGGTTCTGACGATTGGCCACCTTCGCCACTCCCTTGCATGTGTGCGGAGGTAGGGCAAGTGTGTTTCCAACAGTTTGGCGCCGACCGTGGGGTGCGTTGTTTGAAATGGCGGGAAACAGAAGAGCGTCCACTACTAGAGACCATCGCGTGGCTAGAGAGGCTGCGGCGGTAGTTCCACCCGTTGAAGAGATTGTGGAACCCTCGGGAGCAGAAGATGTAACCCCAGATTCAGAAGTCCCGGGCCCTCATACCCGGACGGCGACACAGCCGCACCCCCACACTTCAGGAGAAGGTGAGGGAGGAGACGAAGAGGAATTGGGCCTCGAGGCCCTAGAAAGACTTCAAGCTGAGTTGCAAGAGAAGAAAAGGCGCCTAGACCAGCTTGAGAGGCACAACCGGCTGCGCGCCATCAGGCAAAAGGTGGACGAGGCAAGGGAACAGCTTCGCCGGATGGAGGAGTCCCTCGCAGCAGCTGAGGCCGAAGCCGAGGGTTGGAACGATAGGGAAATGCCACCATTGCAGGAGGGGAATGAAGAGCAGGATCAGGGCAACCTCCGCCACCATCCACCACCCCCGCCACCACCAAATCACCCAGATAACCCATACCCTATAAGACAACCAAACTTTCGCCAACTCTACCCAGAGGAAAGAGAGCCAAACCTTCGCAACCAACGGAGAGCCCAGCAACATCAAATGCCATATGACCCAAAATCACCCCTCTCCCAGATACTACAAACTCAACCTTGGCCACCATGCTACAATCCACAAAATCTACCCCGCTACGACGGTCTTACTGACCCTCGCCAATTCATCATGAGCTATGAAGCGGCAGTCGCCGCAGCAGGGGGAGATGAATCAACAATGGCAAAATCCTTAGTAATCATCCTTCGTGACATTGCGCAAACTTGGTACAACAACCTTCGCCCCGGAACTGTGGACTCCTGGGCCAACCTCAGAGATAGGCTCTGTACAAACTTCAAGGGTATCACAGCAGCCCCATCAAACCCCATCGAGTTGTTCAACTGTAAACAAGAAGAGCGCGAACCACTGCAAGATTACTGGCGAAGGTTCATCCAAATCAAAGCAAGAACTCCGGGAATATCCGACGAAGCCGTAATCCTCGATGCAGTCAGTGGCCTGCGTCCAGGCCCATGTTCCTCAAAGTTTGCAAGGAAACCAGCAAACACTATCGAAGAACTCCATGAGATAATGGAGAGATACTGTAGAGCAGACATGGACTTCAGGGCAAAGTTCGACGCTCGAAGATCACAACAGAAGCCACAACCGAGGCCTCAAGCGAGAGAAAACAACCCTCACCAAGAACAAAGCAACATTGGCGCAATCAACAAGGCAGGCCCCTTTGATGACCAAAGAAGGGGTGCTCAACCTTCGGGCAACCAAAATCCACAAGGATTTCCACCCCCGCCGGACCAAAGAAACCAACAGAAAGATCCCGCGAAAATGTACTGCCATTTTTGTGGTCCAGGGAAAGGGCACACAACCAAGCAATGCGAGTGTTTCGCTAAGGGGAAAGAGTACCAGGAGTCCAAAAGAGCCGCTTTGGCAGACAACCAAACCATCAATCACACCAGGAAACCAAACTTCAACCAACCCTATCCTCCATACCATTACACCCCCATAAACTACGCCCTACCTTCGCACCAACCCTTATACGCACATCACCCACACTACAACCAAGCCTCTTATCAGCCAACCGCCATCCCACAACGTCAAAATGCACCATATACCGTCACATACCCAACAACCCCCCAAACCCAAACCCAAACCCAAACCAACCAACAAGTAAACAATACTCTACCACCACCACCACCAATACCAGCATTACCAGCTCCCCAACCCGTCAAATCCAAAGCCCAAACCCAAACAACCATCAACAACCCAACATCAACCTTCGGTGTTATCTTAGCCATCACCGGAGGCTCGAACGAAGATCACGACAATAAGAGGCAAAGAAAAGAACATGCTAGAAGAGTACATCATGTAGTCGTCGAAGGACCGCACAAATTCGGCCGATGGTCTCACATCCCAATAACCTTCGATTCTAGTGACATGAGGTTAAGGGATTACCCTCACACTAATGCAATGGTGATCGAGACTAACTTAGCAGGGTGGACAGTCACCAAAATTCTCGTCGATACAGGAAGCTCCGCAGACATCCTGTTCGCCACAACCTTCGACAGCATGAAGCTTGACAGAAACCTCTTGCAACCCGCCGACAACCCACTATACGGTTTCGGCGGGCAACAAGTAAGAGCTGTTGGAAAAATATCTCTGCCCGTTACCTTCGGAGATCAGCTGAACTGCAGAACTGAGCACATAACCTTCGACGTGGTTGACATGTTCTATCCTTACAATGCAATATTCGGCCAAGGCGTCACCAATGCATTCAATGCTGTAATCCACTCTGCATACCTCTGCATGAAGCTTCCTGCTCCGAAGGGGGTCGTTGCAGTATACGGAGACCAAGACATTGCAAGAGCAGCTGAAGGAACAGTAGCACCGGGGCAACGCAATGTCCACAATTTGTCAAAGCCTCGAGCTACAAACCTCAGCGACGAAGGTGAAGTATGCATCGACAGAGTAAAAGCATCACCCAAAGAAGAGACTAAACAAGTCCAACTCTTTGAGAGCAACACCGAAAGGAAAGTGTTTATCTCAGCCAACCTAGACCCCCAATCAGAAAACGACCTCGTCTTTTTCCTCAAGGAAAACTCCGACACCTTCGTTTGGTTCGCAGAGGACCTAAAAGGGGGTAAACAGAACTTTGATAGAGCACAACCTAAACATCAAACCGGGCTATCGCCCAGTTAAGCAAAAACTTCGCAAAATGTTAGAAGAAAGGAAAGAGGCAGCGAAGGCAGAGGTAAAAAGACTTTTGGACGCAGGTGTCATCCGCCCAGTCAAATATCCAACATGGCTCTCAAACGTGGTCCTAGTTCAGAAGAAGAACAAGAAATGGAGAATGTGTGTAGATTTCACATGCCTGAACAAAGCCTGTCCGAAGGATGACTTTTCCCTGCCTAACATAAGCACCTTGGTCGACAGAGCAGCTGGTTGCCAAATGCTTTCTCTCCTCGACTGTTTCTCAGGGTACCACCAGATCTGGATGAATGAAGAAGATGAGAAAAAAACAAGCTTCATTACACCTTCGGGCACCTTTTGCTTTCGAAGAATGGCAGAAGGCCTCAGAAACGCAGGATCAACCTTCGCTCGCATGACATCTGAAGTCTTCAAAGATGAACACGCCATCTCTGCCTACGTCGATGATTTGATTGTCCAAAGCGAGCTAAAAGAAAATCACATATCAGACTTGGCAAGAGTGTTCAACAACCTTCGGTCCACCGGACTTAAATTAAACCCCGAAAAATGTGTTTTCGGGGTAGGCGAAGGAAAACTGCTAGGCTGCATCGTCTCAGCAAGGGGAATTGAAGCCAACCCCGAAAAAATTGATGTCATCATCAATATGGAACCACCAACAACCAAAAAAGCAGCCCAGCGTTTGACAGGCCGCTTAGCAGCACTCAGCAGGTTCATCTCCAGGTCCACTGAGCGAGGGTTACCTTTCTTTGAAACATTGAGAAGCACAGCACCATTCAATTAGGGACCTCGGCAGCAGAAAGCTTTCGAGGACTTGAAAAAGTATCTCACCAACTTAACTGTCTTAACCAGCCCAAACAAAGGGGACCTGCTACTACTGTATGTTGCAGCCTCGCCTCACGCAGCAAGCGCAGTTCTAATCAAAGAGTTACACAAGAACAACAGAACCAGGCAAGCCCCAATCTACTATGTATCAGAAACACTCGAGGGTCCCAAACAAAACTACTCAGAGCTCGAGAAGATAGCGTACGCCGTGGTCATGGTGTCAAGAAAGCTAAAACATTATTTCCAGTCTCACGAGATCCATGTACCTTCGGCATACCCACTCGAAAACATTTTCAAAAACAATGAGGCAGTCAGAAGAATAGCAAAGTGGGCAGTTGAACTCAACAGCTACACCATAACCTTCGTGGGCAGAACAGCGATCAAATCACATGCACTAGCAGATTTCATAGCTGAATGGACCCCAGACCCTCGCAGTGATGGAGCCCAATCAGAACCGTTTTGGACAGTGTATGTCGATGGAGCCTGGGGAGCTACCGGAGCAGGCGCCTCGGCTATCCTAGTTTCGCCATCTGGGTCGAAGCTAAGATACGCAAAAAGACTCGACTTCAAGTGCACAAACAACTCCACAGAGTACGAAGCTATGATACTAGCACTCTCAAGGCTCCGATCCTTATCAGTCCGAAGGGCGGTCATCAACATAGACTCCCAAGTTATCATGGGACACATTGAGAAAAATTACAAAGCAAAAGACCCAGAGCTCTGTTGACACCTCGGGTGGCACGCAGAAGAAACCGCAAGCGCACGGCTGTCAGTTGTAGCTTTTCACCTTAGAGTATTCCGGGGTATCGAATCCACGAGGAACGCGAAGTGATTTTGAGAAAACTAGGGGGATAAGGATATCTAGGATAGATGAAGGGAACGGTGAAAGTCCTTGCTTGGTTTTGGATAATTGATGTAACCTAGAGTACTAACCTTGTCATGAAGTGTTTATGAGCTAGGTTGGTACACACCAAGTGCAGGAGCTATACAATAAACATGATATTGGTGGTGGTGACCAAAAGATAGATCAAGTGCTCCACATTGGAAGAAGAAGAAGAGAAAAGCAAAATCCTATGGAGATCAAGGCAAAGGTATAAATAGGAATTTTGTTTTGGCACTCAAGACACCATAGAGGGTGTGAGTGCATTTAGGATAGATAGCCGTACTATTAAGAGGGGAATATCTCAGTGATCACGGTTATCAAGTGCCACTAGGTGGATTCATACATGCATATGCATTAGGACCTAGTGTGCTAACTCAAATCTTTTGAATATGTTTGTGAAAATGCCAACACACATGCACAAGATGATGAACACTTGGTGGTGTTAGCACTTTTACAAAGGAGAAGTTGTTGAAGTAGTTTTGGATCAACACAGAGAAGAAAATGAAGTTTTCTGTGTATGGTCGGTGGTACCGACCAGGGTGGTCGGTGGTACCGCCCATAGGTGCTGCGTGCAGCCTTCTCTGTGTTAGGGGCGTTTTTGCCTGGCGGTGGTACCGCTATAAGCTCGGTACTACCGCCAGCGGTGGTACCGACCGGATGGTCGGTGGTACCGTGGCCCTGAGGAGTTTTGCAGAGCTCTCTGTGTGGTTTGAAAAAGACCTACCGGTAGTACCGCCATAACCTCGGTAGTACCGCGCCCGGTGCTACCGACCCAAGGCCGGTGGTTGGCAAGTTTGCGGAGCTCTCTGAGTTGAGTGGAAGTTGACCTGGCGGTGGTACCGCCATAGGACCGGTACCACCGGGCTCGGAAGTACTGACCAGGGGATCGGTAGTTCAAAGGTCTGGAGGAAGTTTTTGAATGTGTTCTGTGTAGATCCGAAAGTAGCATGTCGGTGGTACCGCGCCATAGGCGGTACTACCGACCTCGGAGGTACCGACCAGAGAGTCGGTGCTTCGCCTAAATCAGCGGGTCGTGTGTTAACGGCTAGTTTGACTCTGTCGGTACTACAGCCCAGGAGGGGTCGGTACTACCGACCAAGCGCAGAAAAGTGGGGTTCGGGCTGTCGTCCTCCCCTCTCTATAAATTGGCCGTGGCCGCTTGGGGAGTTCTTCTTGACCTTCTGACTTCTTGAACATCCTCTTGAGCAAGATCTAATCCCTCCCTCCGATCTCTTTGCTTGTTAGTGCGAATCCAAGTGAGATCGAGAGATCCAAGTGCATTTGCTTGTGAGTTTGCATCTAGTGGCACTTGGCGATTGTTGTTGCTGCGTATATTCTTATTACTCTTGGTGGTTGCCGCCACCTAGACGGTTTGGAGCAGCGGAGGAGATTAGGCACGAGTGGTGATTGTTCGTGGCCATCTCCCGGTGATTTGTAAGGGGTTTCTTGTACCTTCCCCAGCGGAGCGCCAAAGGTAACTCTAGTGGATTGCTCGTAGCTTGTGGATCCTCATCTTGTGTTGGTTGTGCGGCACCCTATTGAGGGTTAGGCGTGTGATGCCTATTAGCGCGTGAACCTCCAAGTGGGTGTATCGCTACAACGGGGACGTAGCTTGCCGGCAAGCAAGTGAACCTCGGAGGAAAAATTATTGTGTCAACCTGTCTCCATGGTATTCTTTGATATTCATTTATTAATCTCTTGCCGGCTCGGTATACACACCTCTATCTCTTGTACTTACATTTGTTACTTTCTTGCAAGTTATTTTTATACCTTGTTGTTAGTTACATTCTCTTATCTTGTGTAGTGATATACATTATTGCTTATTTAGTTGTTGAATAGTTCCTTTGATATTGTGTGACTTAGAGTTTGTGGTTATCTAGAATTGCGAATAGGTGGCTTGCATCTGTGTAGAGCTAGCGCAAACTTCGCTTCGCCATTTAGTTGTCCTAGTTTTTGTTTAAGTGTTGTTGTAGAAATTTTTTTATAGGCTATTCACCCCCCCTCTAGCCATTTAGGACCTTTCAAACGGGCACTATCTACTAGGGTGGATCCTAGTTCTATTAGACTTCTAGTGATTTAAGTTCTTTACTAGTGTACTGTGGGCGTACTAGCCTTTACCACTGACTTAGGTTGAACGCTAGCACAACGAGCCCTACTGTTAAACTAGACCAACTACGTGGTGGAATTCAAGGCGCACAGGGCTGTCACCACCTGCTTGCTACCACAGCTATCCGGGGCCTAGCCGTATTCACTGGCAATATATAGCCTAAGTACCACACTTAATCTATATATTACTACTACTAGCCTTGTACTAGAACTAGAGCACTTGAAAATAATATCAAGCAATGAAACAAACACACAAGTACTGAAAGTAAATACTTGAAGATAAAATAAGATACTAAGTTACCAAAGTTGAAGCGCAGAGCAGAGAGAAGCAGAGGTCTCCGACAACTCCGGAACTCTCCAGACTTCTACTCTTCTCCTTTCCAGCTCCTCTTCTAGTGAGGCACTCACACTCTCTCTAATCTCTCTATCATAGCAAGTGTGCTACTCTAACCAACTGGTGGGGAATGGTGTGAGGCTCCCCAAATGAGAGCTCAAGGGGCCTATTTATAGTGCTAGGAAGCTAGGGGGGTACTTATAGAGTGAGGGGGAGGTCGGTTAGGGTTTAGGGGGTGGCGCCCGCCACCAAACCCTGGCGCCCGCCACCTCTCTGTCGTCCATCGCAACTGTCATTCATCCAACGGTCTTCATTTGCTCTCCTAAGTCGGTTTGAGGGCCGGTTAGGGTTTAGACACGTGTCCAAAGCCCACTATCCAGATGATACTCTTCTTAGCCCTTGGATCAAACCGCCTTAGTGTGCAATGACCAAGATTTGAGCTTGAGGTGATTCCCACGGATCGATGACGTGGCTTGGGCCACTTTTGGCACGAATGACCTGGCGGCCGTCAGGAATAGGTGGCGGCCGCCACCTTACTCAGGCCCAAATGGGCCAGAGTGGCTTGGCATTGCTCCTGGTGCTCTTGTTTGGCCCAAATTCCATTATTTCCTGCATTAAGATAAGAAACTATGCACATGTGGAAATAGGTTAGTTATAAACCAAATCTTCTACTTTTTATGTTGTTTTACCTTGGTTTTGGGTGAAATGTTGATGGTGAAATGATGCTTTAAGCACCATCAACAAGCTCCCCCACACTAACCTCTTGCTCGTCCCGAGCAAGCATGGACTTTAAGAATTGAAACAATTTTATTGAACTAAGCATTCACACAAGATGTCCAACTACCTATACTCATGTTAGTAACCTTTCCAAGTGGCTAATAAATCATACTCATGGCGGTTGAAGGATAGAATAGCTTGCAAGTAAGAGAAACACACTTTCCTCTTTTACATACCTTGGGGTTTCAGGATATTTTCAAAGTGAAAATCATGGTTCATTGAATCTCTCTTTAAATCTCAAGGCACTCATGGTGTATATATCCTCACTTTATGGCAAAAGAAATGCCAGAGTCTATCCTATGGTTTATGTGGAGTTTATAGGGAAAGGAAAGAATGTAAGGCACTTCTATCTCTCTTTTATTGCTAAGTCAAGTTTAGGATCATGGGAGAGTATAGTCATGCACTAGCCAAGGTATAAGGTGGACTAACTCAACTCCTTTGTTCTTTTTGAATCTCTTCTCTTACCAAGGATCATGGCTATATGCATCTCTCTCTCTCTCTCTCTCTCTTTGAATACTTGGACACTTGTCCCTTTTTTTTGAATACTTGGACACTTGTCCTTTTTAGAGCATTTGCTCTTTTTTTAGATGCTATATAGCCATGTCCTTTGAAGGAATGAGAAAATTTATACAATTCTTTTAGAACAAAATTTGGAGGAGAACTACATGAGTATACTCTTAGTGTGAGAGTTTTCTCAAAAAGGCATGGATTGCCTTGGCTTTTAGAGCATGACTAAACTCTTCTACCTAGATCAACTATTCTTGATAAAGCTCAAAGATTGATTTAGAAGGCTTTATGGGCTGTTCTCCTATACTCTAATATTTTGGCTCTGGTAGGTGGATAGGAAAGAAAGATCATGAACCATGGTAATTTTGGTTTTCAAAATAAAAACTCCCAAGGTTGTAGCAGAGTACTAATGCAATTTCAAATACTACTTCTATATCTTATCAAACAACAACCAAGGTTGACTTCCCTATCAAAATGAGTAGGCTACTACACATGAATAAAAGGTAGAATAACATGTCGTGTAAACACTCAATCCAAAAGAAATTGTTTCAGCAATTTTTTTTATTTCCTAGCTGCATTTTTTGTTCAAGCCGAGACATCCAGTGATCCAAATTGTATAGAATTTAAAACACAGGTTTAGGGGTTCACCGGGAGTGTTTCGGTGCAGAGTGGCCTGGCGGCCGCCAGTAATAAGTGGCGGCCGCCATGGGCTTTGGCCCATGCGGCTTGCAAACAGCGTGGTAGTTACCTTGCTACGTTCAGGTTACAGCTTTGAACATTTTGTCACGTTTTACAGAGGTGTTTAGAGAGGGGATTTCCCCCACACTAGAAATTTTGGTACTTTTTATTTTTAAAATGAACAAACTTGATGAAGGGAAAAATAATAAGGGTGTCTTTTTATTCATTAAATAAAAATTCCTAAACAAGAGTTCTAAATTGAAAATTAAACAATCTAAAATTTAAATCAAGCAAAATTAAACTTAAACTAAATCAAACTAAAAATCTAATTAGACACCCTAAATCTAATCTAATCTAGTGAAGGAGCCTCGTAGAGATCCTCGAAGCCCGTCTCTTTGAAGAGACGCTTGATCTTCGAGGTGCAGCCCTTGCGGAGGATGGTGAACCGATCCTCCATATCCATTCGCCAGAGGGCTATCTCTACGACTTGATCCTCCAAGGCGCTCTTCTCCTTGCGCAGCTTCTTCACCTCGGCGGCGAGTTTTTCGAGGGTTAACCCCTCCTCACCACCGCTGTGCTCCATCTCGCCGGGGACTCCTGCCGGCGATGGGTTGAGACGGCAGCGCACGGATGGCTCGGAGAGCGACCCATTGGAGTCATGAGTGCTCACCTCGCGCTCACGCAGGCTCTTCTCATAATGCCCATCGGGCATCCTCACGCCATACACCTCTAGTTTAGCCCTCTTATAGGATTGGGGCTGTAGCTCCGGGTGCGGCTATCCGAGCCAAAGCTGACCCAGGATTTTGCCCTTGATGGAGTGGGCGTTTCATCACCTCTGGCCTTGACGGCCGGAGACTTCCTCGGGGTGATCTCCCCTGTGGTTGGCCTGGTGGGCGTCCTCAATTTCTTCTCGGGTGGCGCCACTGGAGGAGGATGAAGACGGAGCGGAGATGAGGCCAGGGGGCGTTTCACCCCTGGCGGCTGCCCAGCAGGGGTGGCGCCCGCCACTGGAGTGGTGGCTGGTGCCTTCCCTGCACCCTCCGGTGGTGTCCCCTTGACATAAGTGTCGTCAGGTAGCACCATTGCTAAAAGAGGCACGTCAAGTACCTCCATGTCGTCGTCGATCAAAGATCGGATGATGGCTTTGGTGGAGGACGAGATGGATCCTTGAGGGTTATAGGACTCGGATTTCCGTGGAGACGACATGGTTTTGGAGGAGGCTTGGCTGGACTTTGTGAGTGGATGGAGGGAGAAGAAGGAGTTCTTCTTTTAAGAAGGGGGAGAAGTAGAGGGATAAGCCTTAGATGAACTAACACGTCCTCACCTCCTCCTTCTTTCACTCTCCCGAGCTCGGGATTAGCTGCCACGTGGAGAGGGGCTTCTAAACCACCACCTAGCGCGGCGGGCGCCAGGGTTTGGTGGCGGCCGCCAGTTGGGAGTGGCGGCCGCCACTCCTCCTTCACCAGGCATCGAGCGGGAGAAGGTAAGCCTCCTAAATTTCAAAGTTCCGAGGTCGAAATGGCTTGGTTGGGCCTAAAGAGGCCTTTCTCGGGGTTTTGGATGGACTAGGTGTATGAAATGGACAAGGGGTAAACTGGGTCCATCCATTAATGGTCATGGGCTTGAGCTACCTCAAAATCAATTATATCAATTTCGTTTAGCTCATTTTTATCAAAGTCATAGAATATTTTAATCTTTGTCCATTGACTTTGAAGATTTGCCCATCGTCACTTTCCAATGTGACGGCTCCATGGGAAGAGGTTGCAACAACCTTGAAAGGTCCTTCCCATTTGCTTCGAAGTTTACCATGTCCGAAAAGTCAAACACGGGAGTTAAAGAGTAAAACTTTATCTCCTACTTCGAACTCTTTCTTTTTGATCCGTTTATCGTGCCATCTCTTAGTATTCTCTTTATACAGCTTGGCACTATGATAGGCTTTCTCTCGCCATTCTTCTAGTTCGGAAATTTGCATCTTCCTATTTTGGCCAGCTTGGTCAAGGTCCATGTTCCATTTCTTAATGGCCCAATGAGCTTTGAACTCAAGCTCAACAGGAAGATGACAAGTTTTCCCATAAACTAGTTGGTATGCGGACATTCCAATCGGGGTCTTATAGGCGGTCCGATAGGCCCACAGAGCTTCGGGTAACTTATGTTTCCATCCCTTTCCCATTTCTTCTACCATCTTTTGCAAGATATTCTTTATTTGTTTATTGGACATTTCGGCCTGTCCACTTGTCTGGGGGTGGTATGCAGTGGCTACATTATGTTGGACTCCTTGACTAGCTAAGAAATGTCGGAAGCTCTTATCTATGAAATGAGGACCTCTGTCACTAATGACTAGTCTAGGAACTCCAAAACGAGGAAAGATGTTTTCTTTGAACATTTTCTTCGAATGTTTAGCATCTGCCGCTCGACAGGGTATGGCTTCTACCCATTTCGAGACATAATCCACAGCCACAAGAATGTACTCGGCGTCATAGGATTTAGGAAAGGGGCCCATGAAGTCTATACCCCAAACATCGAACAACTCAACTTGGAGATTGTTCACGAGAGGCATAGCATCTCGGGCATTTATGTTACCATGCTTTTGGCAACGAGGACAACATCTCACATAATTCTTTGTGTCCTCGTACATTGATGGCCAATAAAAACCACTTTGCCATATTTTAGCATGTGTCCGAAAAGCTCCATAGTGTCCTCCATATTCGGCGGAGTGACATCTATCTATGATTTTTGTTGCCTCTTCTATGGGGAGGGGTGAGAAGCTTACCGCGAAGGATCTGTCGGCCGGTGAGAGGGCGCCGGAGAGGAGAAAGATGCACGAGGAGGAGCTCCGGCGACTTGGAGGAGATACTGAGGTACGGGCGCGGTGGCGGTGGTGGTGCGGCGGCGCTGGCGCGGCGAGGAGGCGGCGCGAGCGCGCGGTGGAGAGGGAACACGAGGGTGGAGCTGTGCTGGCGCGGCGAGGAGGCGAGGCAGCGGGCGGGCGCGGGCGCGGGCATGGCGGCCGGTGAAGAAGCTCGGTGGCTCGGCGGGTTAGGGTTTGGTGGGGATCAGGCGAGCTCGAGTCGGGCGGGCGTGGCGATGAAGACAGGAGGGGGTGGCCCACGTGTCTGTTAGAAGGGGTCATTGCGCACTTTAAGTGGCGACCGGACGCACGAGACGTGACCGGACGCACAAGACACGAGCGTCCAGTCGCGAACAGAGAGGTCCAGAAACGCAAAATTGTCGACCGGACGCGTCCTGTCCCAGACCACCGGACGCAACCGAGCGTCCGATCATGAAGCAGTCAAACGACCGGACGCACGGACCAAAGCCTTACCGGACGCGACTGAGTTATTGTTCACGAGCGAACGGGATGAACTGCCCGGACGCACCTGGAGTGTCCGGTCGCAGCGTCCGGTCACAGGAAAACCCTGATTTGACCTGATTTTTCGCGCCGACTTCTCCCAACCAAGTTCCAACTCAAATAAGACGCAAATAAACACCAGTTGGAACCTAGAGGAGTGACCTCTCTCAAAACCTCAAATTTTTTCAAATAATTTGCCATAGGCTAAGTTAGTTTTATAGATAAAATAGGCAATAAAACCCGAGGAGACAACATGCGGCCACCAAAACTAGGGGTCTTAACCAATTGGAGCCTCAAATGCTCCCCCTAGCGGTGGACGAACACAGCGGTTGCTCAAAGCTTAACCGAAAAGAAACGACAAAGCAACACACATGCATATGCAATGCAATACGGAATTTGAATCTAGGTTGCTTGTCAAGTTTGCGCATGGGTAAGCTTCTTCACACGCTTTTTAGGGCGGTTATCTTAACCACGTCTGACAAGCCTATGTGCATAGCATAATTTAAACATGGCATATTTTACAATGCAATGCAAAGACAACCCCTTTTCACCTTTTGACAAAGTTACTTAGATCAAGCACATTAAGCTCACTTTGCAATCTACAAAGGGTGTTCTCATCTAGGGGTTTTGTGAAGATATCCGCCAATTGATCTTCGGTTCTAACTCCCTCTAAGGATATGTATTTCTTGGAAACATGATCTCTAAGAAAGTGATGGCGAATATCTATGTGCTTTGTGCGAGAGTGTTGAACCGGGTTGTTAGCAAGCTTAACCGCGCTCTCATTGTCACACAACAAAGGTACCCTTTCTAGAACTACACCATAGTCTAAAAGGGTTTGTTTCATGTAAAGGATTTGTGCACAACAAGCACCCGCGGCTATGTATTCCGCCTCGGCGGTAGACAAGGCCACACTATTTTGCTTCTTTGAACTCCACGAAACTAGTGATCTCCCAAACAAATGGCACCCTCCGGATGTGCTTTTTCTATCTACTTTGCAACCCGCGTAATCCAAATCGGAATACCCAACGAGTTGGAAGTTAGATCCTTTGGGATACCAAAGGCCAAAGCTTGGGGTGTGCTTTAGGTACCTAAGGATTCTCTTCACCGCTATGAGATGTGACTCCCTAGGATCGGCTTGAAAGCGAGCACACATGCACACACTAAACATGATGTCGGGCCTAGATGCGGTCAAATATAACAAGCTACCAATCATAGAACGGTAGAGAGTTTGGTCAACCGGGTTACCTCCCACATCTAGGTCGAGATGTCCATTTGTTGGCATTGGAGTCTTGATAGGCTTGCAATCATCCATGTTGAAGCGCTTGAGGAGGTCTTTTGTATACTTCTCTTGAGATATGAAAGTCCCCTCCTTCAATTGCTTGACTTGGAAGCCTAGGAAGAATGTGAGCTCTCCAATCATGGACATTTCAAACTCCTTTGACATCAAGTCACCAAATTCCTTGCAATAGGCTTCATTTGTTGACCCGAAGATGATATCATCAACGTAGACTTGACAAATGAAGATTTCTCCATCAAGCTTCTTGGTGAATAGTGTGGTGTCGACCATCCCAATGGTGAAGCCCTTCTCAATGAGGAAGTCCCAGAGACGCTCGTACCAAGCTCTTGGGGCTTGCTTGAGCCCATATAGCGCCTTGGACAACCTATAAACATGATTAGGATATCTAGGGTCTTCAAACCCGGGAGGTTGATCAACATAGACTAGTTCATTTATGAAGCCATTTAAAAATGCACTTTTCACATCCATTTGATATAATTTAATGTCATGATGTGATGCATATGCAAGGAGGATACGAATGGCTTCGAGTCTTGCAACCGGTGCAAAGGTCTCTCCAAAATCCAAACCTTCAACTTGAGAGAACCCCTTTGCTACTAGCCTTGCCTTGTTTCTAACAACCTTGCCTTGATCATCTTGCTTGTTCCTAAACACCCATTTTGTTCCAATGACTCTTGCGCCTTTGGGTCGCTCTTCAAGTGTCCAAACTTGGTTGCAGGTGAAGTTGTTTAATTCTTCATGCATAGCATTCACCCAATCCGGATCACCTAGAGCTTCATCTACAATGGTAGGCTCAACAAGAGACACAAAGGAGTGATGTTCAATAAATAAAGCAAGTTTTTGAGATCGAGTCATTACACCCCTTGTTGGACTCCCTATGATGAGATCTTGAGGATGAGCTTGTAGTAGAGGAGTAGTCCTTTGATCAACCACTTGAGGGGCCGCTTGTGGAGCATCAACATCTTGAGCTTGTACCACCATTTGATCATGGGAGACATGAGTATCTTCAAATGGATCCCTCCCATCTTTGTCATCAATAGGTGGTACATTGGATGAGGATGGCTTGTCAATGACTTGCACATCGTCATCATCATCTTTAGGCTTGATAGCTCCAACCGGCATGTTCTTCATTGCTTCCCTCAATGGTTCATCACCTACATCATCAAGATTTTCATGCTCTCCTTGAGAGCCATTAGATTCATCGAATTCCACATCATATGTTTTCTTCTACCATCCCGGTGGCATGGTTGAATACTCGATATGCTTTGGACTTCAATGAGTAACCAACAAGAAAACCAATATCACATCGGCGTTGAAACTTCCCTAGGTGTTGGCGCTTCTTGTAGATGTAGCATTTGCACCCAAACACTCTAAAGAATGATATATCCGGCTTCTTGTGGTTGAGTAGCTCATAGGGGGTCTTGCTAAGGAGACGATGGGGGAACAACCGATTTGATGCATAGCAAGCGGTGTTGATTGCTTCCGCCCAAAATCTCTCCGGTGTAGAGTACTCATCTAGCATTGTCCTTGCTAGGGTGATTAGAGTCCGGTTCTTTCTCTCAACTACCCCATTTTGTTGTGGTGTGTAGGTCGCGGAGACTTCATGCTTGATCCCAACTTCATCACAATATTCCTCAATATGGGTGTTGTCAAACTCCTTTCCGTTGTCACTTCTAATCTTCTTGATCTTCACATCAAATTCATTTTGGGCTCTCTTGGCAAACTTCTTGAATGAAGGGGTTGCTTCGGATTTATCATGAAGAAAGAATACCCAAGTGTATCTAGAGTAGTCATCAACAATCACTAGGCAATAGAGATTTCCACCCAAGCTTGCATATATGTTGTTGGCCCAAATAGATCCATATGAAGGAGCTCTAACTCTCTTGATGTTGATACAAAGGCTTTGGTTGGATGAGTGTTTGCAACTTGCTTGCCAGCTTGACATGCACTACACAATTTGTCTTTCTCAAATTTGACATCCTTCAAGCCCCTAACCAAATCCTTCTTCAATAGCTTGTTGAGAGTGTTCATTCCAACATGTGCCAATCTTCTATGCCATAGCCAACCAAGAGATTGCTTAGTGAACAAACATGTCTTCAAGTTGGCATCTTCGGAGGTGAAATCCACTAGATAGAGATTGTTGTATCTAAAGCCCTTGAATATCACTTGTATATCATCTTTCTTGGTCACAACCACTTCCTTGTCGGTGAACAAACATTGAAAGCCAAGATCACATAATTGCCCCAGATAGCAAGTTGAAGCTCAACGATGCAACTAGAAGCACATTGGAGATGGTATGATCATTTGATATTGCCACTTTGCCCAATCCCTTGACATTGCCCTTTGAATTGTCACCAAATGTTATCTTTTCTTGGTCATCGACATTTTCTTCAAGTGAGGTGAACATCCGGGGACCACCGGTCATATGTTGTGTGCAACCACTATCAATCACCCAATGAGATCCACCGGTCTTGTAGTTCACCTACACACATAAGAAATCAAGCTTGAGCTTTTGGGACCCAAACTTGTTGAGGTCCCTTAACCTTCTCTACTAGTGACTTTGCAACCCAAATTGCTTTGGCCTATTCTTGTTAGGAGGCCCCATGAACATGACTTTCATCTTGCCACTAGAGTCTTGTCTAAGCATGTAGTGAGCATTGAAAGCAAATGGCCTAGCATGCTTGGGCAAGGGTGTAGGTGTAGGCTCTTCACAAGCATGAGCAAAGTGTCCTTCCTTTCCATACTCATAGCATCTTCCAATCTTCTTCTTCTTTGGCTTAGTGATGCTTGTGTGTTGCTTCATCTTCTCTTCAAGGAAGCCAATACCATTTCTATTTGTCTTCATCACGGTGTTCATGAGTAGCTCACTTTGAAGACATTGCCCCTTGGTAATTTCTTCAACCCGGTGGTGAGTGTCCTCCTCTCTCTCTCTCTCTGAGCTTGTCATTCTCTGTTGGAGCTCTAACTAAGATGGTGTCATCTTGTAATCTCTCTCCATCTTCAATCTCTTGTTCTCTTCTTTTAGCATGTCAAGCTCAAGTGTCATGCTATACTCATCATCTTGGGTCTCAACAATGACTTGCTTAGTGTTTGCAAGTTTCTCTAGATCAACCTTGAGCTTTGCATTCTCATTCTTGATCTTGACATAATCATCATAGTGATCGGCCACAACCACACTCTTGCCTTTGCCACTAGCTCTTTGCTCATCATGCTCACTAACCAAGTCCTCACAAGATGTTGCTATGTCACACTTAACAACAAGGTTAGGAGCATCATGTGTCTCATGTGAAAGCATATCATAAGTAATGGTGAGAGCATCATAGTCAACTTTCACTTGAGTGTATTTGAAAGGATCAAATCAGCCTAGAGGGGGGGTGAATAGGTGATTTTTAACAATCTGAAACTTCACAAACTAGAAGATGTAGTTAGATAACAACCGGAGAGGCCGGTTTGTTTGGGTGGGTACTACCGGGTGTAAACACACCGTACTACCGACACAAACAAACGGCACAACCGGATCCTAAAAGGAACTACAAATCCAATGAAAGTAAGCTGTGAATGTAATACAAGAATCTACCCCACCCACTTCCCTAAGTATGATAGATAGCAAATCTACTCTCACCGAGCCTTGGTTGCTTCCCTTGATGTAGATCGAGCCTTCCCAACCTAAGAAGAAGATAGGGATAGGAAGAACACGAAGAACACAACAACAAGAGTAATAGAGAGTAGAGACAACAACAAGCACACGGGACACACGATTTATCCCGAGGTTCGGCCAATCCACTAAGGAGTGCCTACATCCTCGTTGTTGAGGTGACCACAAAGGTCGGAGTCTATTTCACCTCCCTCCTCGCCTCACTCAAGCAACCACAAAGGCTACGAGAGTTTCTCTACTAGAAATCTCAGGGGTAATACAAACACTTCGGGGAGCCCTCACAAGTGAATCAATATGGCTACCACGAAGAACACCTAACCGGCTAGAGCTCAAAGAGCTCAAGAGTAAAAGACACAAATCAAGCCGGCTAGATGGAAACCAAGTGCTCAAGTCATAGATCGAAGCTTCCCACTCTCTAATCTCACTTCCCTAGCTCAAATCTTGCAAGAGAATGAATCTAGGAGCAAAGGGGGAGAGAGAGGGGAGGAGTTAATGCTTGGAGAGAGTTTGTCTCAAGTTAGGTCAGCAATGAGTGAGTGGAATGAGTGGGTCACCGTGAAAAGTGAAGAGAGGAAGCATAGATACTCCCTCAGTCCCGAGGCTGGTCGGTGGTACCGACCACCCATGGTCGGTACCACCGACCAGTTCACAACGGTCGCATACATTTAGATCTGACCAAAAGGTCAACTACCGACCTTCGGTCGTACCACCACCGCGGGCGGTAGTACCGAGGTTATGGCGGTACTACCGCCAGGCCAAATCGGCCGCGAACAGAGAGCTCCTCAGTTAGGGACTTGGTCCCTCGAAAACTACCGGCCAGCGTCGGTACCACCGAGGGTCGGTAGTACCGAGGTTATGGCGGTACTACCGCCAAGTCACAAGCGAGTCAGTCCAGAGAGCCCTGCAAACTTGGTTACCACTGGCCAGGGCTCGGTACCACCGGGGGCGGTAGTACCGAGGTAATGGCGGTACTACCGCCAGGCCAAAATCGATACTTCCAGAGACCTCTGAGAAACTTGACTTACCACCGAGCGAGGGTGTACTACTACCGAGGCGGTACCACCGCCAGGTCAATTTGAGCGCGTCCAGAGAGGTCTGAGAAACCAAGCCTACCACCGACCTTGGTCGTTACCACCGAGGGCGGTAGTACCGAGGTTATAGCGTACTACTACCACTAGGTCATTTTCGACTCTACACAGAGAGCTTCGCAAAACCAAGTTACTACCGACCAGGTCGTACCACACGAGGGCGGTACTACCGAGGTTATGGCGGTACTACCGCCAGGTCATTTTTGACCAACACAGAGAGGGTGTTTGAGCACTGCGCGGAGAAGCCGTGGTCGTACCACCGATCGCCCATGGTCGGTACCACCGACCACATAAAAATACCCTCTTGTGTTCGTGATTGTGCGGTGTCTCTCAAGCGAACTAAGGTTAGTCGATTTGAGCACTTTTCTCCACATCTAGCCAACCTACTTTGTGACCCTCTTCATAGTCCGGCTTACCTATAACTCAAGTTTAAAAATGAAATTTTAAACTACCACTTGAGCTAGGCATCTTTATGTCCAAATGTATCCCACGTGCTTTTTTCACGAGATTTCAACGTTTCAAATCTTTCTTAAGACTAACACCTACATACATGCTTTTATAACCGGTTAGTCCCTAATTTGATTGTCATTAATTAGCCAAAACCCACATTGGGGGCGAATGCACTTTCAAACTCCCCCTTTTTGGTAATTGATGACAACCAACTTAGGCTTACAATAAGATAGAAAGAATTGAAGCTTTTGAATTCCAAAATTTAGTTAAAGCTTCCCCTTAGTGTATGCTTTGGATATGAATTCATTCAACCTTGATTAGAAAGCAAGGTTGCATACACAAGAACAAGAGCTCCCCCTAAATTTGCAATCCGGGGGGGTGCCTAAGTGTGTGAAGCACATCATATATAACATTTTGTGCTGCATAAGCAATATGACATGTTGATCCACTTCGAAACAATGAAATAAAGTAAAACAACAATCACCATGACAAATCATACAGATAGAGGATGAACCAAACATGAATATAACATTAAGCACAAATGTTTTACATCCACATCAACACATCACAAATACAAAGTAGCATACCACACTTAGTTCTCAAAGATTACCCTCTCTCATAGCTAGCTATTACATCAAGATAAGTCTAACACTCCCCCTCAAGTGCCAAAACGGGTAGGCCAAGATAAGCAAAGAGCTAGTAATAGCCGCTGGAAGATCCACCATGATAAGAACCACCGAAGAGAGAGGAGTAGGCACTCTCACCAACATCACCACCTGGGAAGGATGACAGAGCAGAAGAATCCGGTGGAGGAGTAGAGTCGCGAGGACCACCACTCCTAGCTGGATTGGCGTCGGGTCCAGCAAAGCCCATGTACGAACCGCCACCACCACCTTGGTATGATGTAGATCCGCCAACAAAGGACGTACCCACATCATAGTCATCAGGGTAGAAGGGAGGAGGCTGGTACTGAGGAGTAGGCGGGGGATAAAACAGAGGAGGCTGGTACAGCATGGAGCTGTAGAAGCCAGCCTCACCACCACTGGGCTGCTGGGGCTGCGGCTGCTGCTGCTGCTGCTGGAAACCACCACCACCACCATCATCATCATCATCATCGTGCCGGGCTTGAGCATCATACTCCGCAAACAGATCTGGATGGGGTCGGACCGGAGAACGCGGAGGAAGACCAAGGTGCTAACGCACCTCCTGCTGATGCCGCTCGTCGCGATCGGCCCTATAGCACATCCACTCGAAGATCTTGCCGAGAGCGGAGCGAAGACCGCCACTCTTACGCCTCTGACGACGCGGAGGAGGAGCGGTAGCAGGGGGGACCTCTCCACGAGCCTGCTCTGGGCCCTGAGCCTCGCCAGGCGCTGCTGCTGGAGCCTCGTCGCCTACAACACCCTTGTCCTTGGTGATCGAAACAAACTTCCGAACACTATAGTCCTTGACCGACCGGTCATACTCAAAGGTAGCTCCCACTACATGCTCAATGATGTGCATAAGATATGGAGCATAGGGCAGGAGCTTGTGAGGGTCATTGTACACATCCGAAATCTTTTGCCAGAGAAATGAGAAATGCTAAAGCGTCCATCTGGCAAAGCAAACTGGACAAGGACCTTGGCAGCATCATCCCGCAGGTTGTCTTGGTCTCCAACCTTAGGATCAAGAGTCACGCGCATCAAGTTGTTGAGCACATAGTAGGCAGGCTTCAGGCCAGGGACCTTGAAGTTTGCCACTGCACCATCCATGTAAACACCTGAGTTCTGCAGCTGCTCGGTGTACATGCCCCCACCATACATCTCTGACAAGCGAGGGGCATCCCTGTCCACATGGTCGAATCCCAACAACCGGGCGAAAGTGACAAAGTTGCACCGGTAGTGGACCCCTTGGGTCATCCAATGCAGCACCTGCGCCTCCTGATCAATAAAAGGGTTGCCCAAAATTGACAAATAATTTCCTGGTTGTAGCTGCGCTCACCAGAAATCAACCCCAAGATCCTCCACTCCTCAAGCCTTTGCACCAAAGACTGAATCTCCTATGAATCTTTGTCTGTCAAGGAGTGGATTACTAGCCGCTTATGGTCAAAGATAGGAGGATGTCCCTTAGAACAAAAACCCTTCCAGCAAACGGATACATAGTAATCCTGCTGGAACCTCGACCAAAACCTCCGATCAACTGAATCATCTCTGATAAAGAGGTATGGATACTCCTCACGCTGCCTCCTCATCAAGTTCCCCCGCTTCCTGTCAGAGTAATCTATTGGATTTCCAATATGTTCGGGGGAGACGGCGGACATCAAGGCTCCGGCTTCGGGGTGCAAAGGAAAAACTCTGTTGATAAGAAGCAGCCCTGAAGTCGGAGGAGAAGGCGGTCCAATGCGAGAATCGATGGAACGACCCTCACGATCAGGACCAACCGACGAAGCCACTCCACCCACAATGACGCTATGCATGCGCCCGGGTGGACCAGCGACAGGGGGCGGAGGAGACGGAGAAGCAGCATGCCCACTGCCACGGGCACGGCCGCTTCCACTTCCCCTGGCACTATCAACGCTGCGACGTCCCATGTGGCCCCCGGACGAGCGTCCACGGACCTGACGAGGGAGTTCCTCCATACTCCCACCGGTAGACCGAGCACGACGCGAAGGATTGCGCCGCTGTGGCCCACCGGGCTGCACATCACCTTGCTCAAAGGCAGCATACTCCTCATCATCGTCATCACTAGCGGACCTCCGGTTATGCGACATCTAGAACAAGATACCATAGACCGAAGTGAGATAAAGAGAATAGAAAGACAACTTCAAAGGATGTAGCAAAGACGACGATCGAAATCGGGGAGAAAAACCCCTCGCTGCGCGCGGTCGGTACTACCGATCCCAAGGGGGGGTACTACCGACCGCACAGCAGTGTGCGGTTTCCTTCAATCCAATCTACCAAATCGTCATGAACTTGCAAACCATACATCCTAGAGGCATCTACACACTAGATAGAGCAATCCTACCAAAGAAATCGACCTAGAACAAGGTACATTTAGAGATCGGGCAAGAACACCCTAGTACCTTGTTTCTCGAGGAGAAGAGGCCGAAATCCAAAGAAGGAGATACTTCCGGGCTTCAAGAACAGCACCAAGACGATCTCCACGCTTCAAGGCACCTTTCCACCGGAGGGATTGAGATTTGAGTGGAGGAGAAAGGAGATCGAGTGGAGGGAGGAGGAGATGGGGCGCGGCTGCAAGGCACGAACAGGCGGCGGCGCGGTCAAACAGGATTGACTAGGGTTGAAAGAGTTTCACCGCGACCCATTTATACTCGGGTCAAACCGGTCGGTGGTACCGCCCATAGGGGTCGGTACTACCGACGTCGGTACTACCGCCCCAATGGCGGTACCACCGACTAGGTAAAACAGAGAGGGACAGAGAGGGATTCCATGAGAAACTTGTGTGGTAAACTACACACACTTCAAACATGTCCAGATTTCATATAACCAGTGCATAGCCATGGACACAAGTGAAGTATGCAAAATAGATTTTGAAATCACACACAATATTTGTCAAAGCATTTATCTAGGTCTCTAGGTGAAAACAAATATGTGCAAGACATCAAGCCACGTTACGAGAATCAATGATATTTAGTTCACTCCTCAAAGCACAAAATCTTGACTCATTTAAAGGCTTTGTGAAGATATCGGCTAGTTGCTTTTCGGTGCTCACATGGCGTATTGCGATATCTCCTTTGGCTTCATGGTCTCTCAAGAAATGGTGTCGGATGTCTATGTGTTTTGTGCGAGAATGGTTTACGGGATTGTTGGCTAGCTTGATAGCACTCTCATTGTCACACAAACGTGGAATTTTGTTTCCTCACATTCGAAGTCTTTTAGTGTTTGCTTCATCCAAAGTAGTTGAGCACAGCATGCGCCGGCCGCCAGCCCATACTCGGCTTCGGCGGTTATGGCAAACTATTTTGTTTCTTAGAACTCCATGACACCAAAGACCTCCCAATGAATTGGCAAGTCCCGGTAGTGCTCTTTCGATCTACCTTGCAACCGGCATAGTCCGAATCGGAATAGCCAAGTAGATCGAAAGTGGAGCCCTTGGGATACCACAAGCCAAGATTCGGAGTGTGCACTAAGTATTGAAAGATTCTCTTAACGGCCATAATATGACATTCTTTCGGATTAGCTTGAAACTTGCACACATGCACACACTAAGCATGATATCGGGCCTAGATGCACAAAGGTAAAGTAATGAACCGATCATAGAGCGATATACTTTTTGGTCCACTGACTTACCATCCTCATTTAGATCAAGATGTCCATTGGTAGGCATGGGGGTCTTGATGGGTTTGGCCTTGTCCATCTCAAACTTCTTTAGCATGTCTCTTGTATACTTGGTTTGACTGATGAACGTGCCATCCTTGAGTTGCTTGATTTGGAATCCAAGAAAGTACTTCAACTCACCCATCATGGACATCTCGAACATTTTAGTCATGATCCTACTAAATTTCTCACAAAAAGACACATTAGTACTACCAAATATTATGTCATCGACATATATTTGGCACACAAAGATATCATTATCAACTTTGCGAGTAAATAAAGTAGCATCGGCTCTTCCTATCTCAAAACCCTTTTGAGTAGAAGTCCTTAAGGCAATCATACCAAGCTCTAGGGGCTTGTTTGAGCCCATAGAGCGCCTTGTCGAGCTTGTAGACGTGGTTGGGAAATTTGGATCTTCAAAACCCGTGGTTGCTCAACATATACCAATTCGGAGAGGGGCCGTTGAGGAATGCACTTTTCACATCCATTTGATATAGCTTGAAATCATGGTGAGTAGCAAAGGCAAGTAATATGCGAATTGACTCAAGCCTAGCTACAGGTGCATAGGTTTCTCCAAATCCAAACCTTCGATTTGAGTGAAACCTTGAGCCACCAACCGTGCTTTGTTTCTTGTTACCACGCCATGTTCGTCTTGCTTGTTGCGGAAGACCCATTTGGTTCCTATCACATTTTGCTTGGGCCTTTCCACCAAGGACCAGACTTCATTCCTGGTGAAGTTGTTCAGCTCTTCTTGCATAGCCATCACCCAGTCCGGATCATCAAGTGCTTCTTCCACCCTAAGAGGTTCCAAAGAGGAGACAAACAAGTAATGTTCACAAAAACTTGCTAAGCGAGAGAGCGTGTCGTTACCCCACGCCGTATGCTCCCCAATATGTTGTCAACGGGATGATCCTGTTGAACTATATGATGAACTCTTGGATGTGGCACAAGTGATCTCTTTGGATGGGTCCATCTTCATCATATGTGTTGATGTCCCATCTTCTTGTTGGTCTTCATGTTGAGCTTGAGCTTGATCATCAAGTTGATGTTGTTGAACATCCTTTGCACCTCCATCTATCGGAGTTGCGGAAGCTTCACCATGTACATTTGAATGTACATGATGGATATTTGAATCTTGAGGAGTGTGCAATGGATCATCATCATCATCTTGAATCTCAATGGGTCTCACATCACCGGTTGCAAGCTCTTGATAGCTTCGGATGGAGACAGGTCATTTCTACAAGCTCATCATTGACTTGCTCCTTTTGGAGCCGTCGGACTCATCAAAAGTCACGTCTACAGTTAACTCAATAGTGTCGGTGGCATTATTGAATACACGGTAGCCATGTTCGTTAGTACC
Source organism: Coix lacryma-jobi var. lacryma-jobi (assembly GCA_009763385.1). Taxonomy (NCBI): domain Eukaryota; kingdom Viridiplantae; phylum Streptophyta; class Magnoliopsida; order Poales; family Poaceae; genus Coix; species Coix lacryma-jobi. Next base: position 153,128,126 of record CM019825.1, on the reverse strand, counting down.
ATAACCAAGTAGAAAGCCTTCATGTACCTTAGGTGCAAACTTTGAACTTTTGGCCCTCTTGTTAAGTATGAAACACTTGCAGCCAAAAACTCTAAAGTAGTGCACCTTCGGTTTGTTACCGGTTAGAAGCTCATATGGCGTCTTCCCTCTTAGCTTGGAAGGTAGAGGCGGTTGATTGCATGACACGCCGTGTTCATCGCCTCCGCCCAAAAGCCATGAGAAGTTTTGTACTCATCCACATAGATCTTGCGGCTTCAACAAGAGTTCTATTCTTCCTTTCCACAACCCCATTTTGTTGTGGGGTATATGGAACGGAGAACTCATGCTTGATTCCTTCATCATCAAGATACTCTTCTATGTTGGTGTTCCTAAACTCGGTCCCGTTGTCACTTCTCACTTTCTTGATCTTGATATCAAACTCATTTTGTGCTCTTCTAGCAAACTTCTTGAAAATGCCTTGCGTTTCACTTTTATCTGCTACAAAGAACACCCAAGTGAAGCGAGAATAGTCATCAACAATAACGAAACCGTATTTGTTACCACCGATGCTTTGGTAAGCAAAGGGTCCGATGAGGTCCATATGCAATAGCTCCAATGGTCTTGTGGTCGACACGATGTTCTTGATTGGATGCTTTGCTCCAACTTGCTTTCGGCTTGGCACGCACTGCAAATCCTATCTTTCTCAAAAGAAACATTGGTTAGTCCAAGGATGTGCCCTTCCCTTTGAAGTTGGGCCAAGTTCCTCATCCCAACATGAGCTAGTCGGCGATGCCAAAGCCAACCCATGCTAGATTTTGCCATTAGACATGTTGTAGGTTCTACCTTACTAGTTGAGAAGTCAACTAAGTAAAGTTTTCCCTTCAACATGCCTTTGAATGCAATAGAGGAATCCCTTCTTCTAGAGACGGTCACACCCTTATCCGTAAAGAAACAATCGTAACCCATTTCACAAAGTTGAGAAACGGATAACAAGTTGTAACTCAACGAATGCACAAGTAATACATTAGATATGGAATGTCAGTTGAGATAGCAATTTTACCCAAACCAAGCACCTCACCCTTTCCATTGTCACCAAACACAATGTTGTTGCATGAGTCATGGCTTGGTTGGAAGGAGGTGAACATTCTTTTGCCCCGGTCATATGATGGTGCATCCACTATCCAACACCCAACTTGACCCACCGGAGGCATATTCCTACAAAACAAGATTATGTTCTTGATTTAGGTACCCAAATGAGATTGGGTCCTTGGGGGTTAGTCACATAAGCTTTTGGCACCCAAACATTTCTCATAATTTCCCTCTTCTTGAGGGCACCAACATACTTTACTACTATCTTGCCATCCTCCCCCCAACAACACAAGTAATCACATGTATAGCTTCTTGATATGGGCTTTTGTTGCTTGGGGGCCTCCACTTGCTTCTCCTTGTTGATCTTACCATTAGCAAGTGGAGCCTTTGGATTGGCAATCTTGTTGGCCTTGTTCATTAGGTCAAAGAGAGGAACCCCTTTGTTAAAGTAACAAAGGGGTACCCCATTGACCATTTCTTACCATTGGCCTTACCACCATACCTATTGTACCCAATTCCATCCTTGATGGAAGGGTGTCTTGCGGTCTTGAGGATATCTTTTGGTTGTTGCACCTTACACTTGCAATATTCCTCAAGATCATGTTCAACCTATGAATTCCTTGTCTTTCTTCTCTAGCTCAACAAGGTTAGTTGCACAAGCATTTAAATCAATTTATAGCATCTTTTGCAACCATTACTAGTTGAGGCATTAGAGTTGTCGGAGTCCTTAGGAGTAGTTGAAGAGGTACTACTCCAAAGAGTGTTGTAGCTTAGTTCAAGAGTTTGATACTTATTTTGAGAGCTTGTGAGGCTCTCTTGAACCAGCTAACCTCATTCTTAGGCTAGCAATTGAGTCATTGCTCGTGGAACACTCCTTAGCCAACTTCTTGTTAGAGTCGTTAGCTAAAGATAGTTCCACGGTCAATTTCTCAACTTTCAACTTCTCCTCGGCAAGAGAGGCTTCTAATGCAAGGTTCTTTTCTCTCTCTTGAGAGATCAAGTCCCCTTGCAAAACAAGACTCTCATTCCGACTTTCCAACTTGTTAAGCAATTTTAATATTTTTGGTCCACCTTTCTTACCAAACTTACTTATGATACTTAGTTCAAATTCATCCATGTCATCATCACTATATTCATCACTAGAACAAGTAGGAGAGTGAGATGGTAACTTCTCATTCTTAGCCATGAAGCAAGAATGAGTGAAGTCATCCTCGTCGTCGGAGAGGCTCTCGAACAAGCGTGATGAAGTTGTCGATGTAGCCATGTTGGAGAAGAGGCTTGGAGAAGAGGTCTTGTGTATGGCAATGTTGGCCGCTCCCTCTCCTTCTCCTTGCTCTTGCTCTTCTCTTCATCACTCGAATCATCTTTCGAGAACCATTCCTCACCAAGATGAGCTTCACCACCTCTTCTTCTTCTTTGCTTCTTGTCATCACTCTTGCTATACTTTTTCTTGTTCTTCTTTTGTGGACAATCGGCAATGAAGTGATCATCCGCACCACACTCATAGCAATTCCTCTTCTTGGACTTCTTGAAGTATCCACCTTTTCCCTTCTTGTGCATCTTCTTCCTCATGAATCTTCTAAAGTTCTTCACAAGAAGCGCCAACTCATCATCGGAATCATCACTCCCTTCACTTGATGAGTCATCTCGGGCCTTGCTTCCTTTCTTGGTTAGCTTAAGTGCCACCACCTTCTTGTTGCTTGCCTCTCGATCTTCTATATCTTCATCATCCAAGACTTCATGATGCTTTATTGGCAAGCATCTCATGAGGTCCCATGCTTCATAGTTAGGTCTCTCCATGATGATTGACGCAAGGTTCTTGTTCTTCTTTCTATATGCTCTCAATAGCTTTCTTGCGGCTGAGTTGTCATCTCATTTCTTGTCTCCGAGAGCTCTAATCTTGTTGATCAAGGTCATGAATCTGTCAAACATTTGTTGAGTGGTTTCACCACTCTGATAGCGAAGTTCTCAATCTTCCTTGAAGAAGCTCTATGTTGCACTTCCTCACACTTGCATCACCCTCATATGATATCCTTGAGAGTGTCCCAAATCAACTTGGCATCTTCCATTCCATGTACCTTGTTGCTTTCTTCAGGCTTGAGGCATGATAGAATCAATGACGCAGCTTGGACATTTTGTGTGAAACTCAATCACATCATTGTCGTGAACTCTTGGCCTTTAACATGACTTGGTCCATTCTCTACAATCTCCCAAACCCTTGAGGCAAGAAGGTGTAGCTTCATCTTGTGTGCCCAATCATTGTAGTTGATCCCATCAAAGGCGGGTGGTTTGCCTAGATTGACGCTAGGCAATTGAATGACTTTGCCCATTTGGCTATAGTCAAAATGCACTCTAGAGAACTCATTGTTCTTCTTGCTTTCTCCTAATCTCCCTTCTTCTTGTCATCCTTGGGCGGCTGATTATCACCACTTCCGGATGATTCGGCTTTGCTGTTAAAGCTCGCCTCAAACTCTCTATCTCATCTTTCATCTTCTTCATTCATCTTCATGCTTCTTTTCTTGATCTTCAATTACCTGAGCAGTAACCTTCTTCACAAGCTCATCAAGCTGCTCTTGACTTAGGGTCGACATGATTCTCCCTTACGCGGTGAAGCGCTAACTAAAGGGTTAGGCGGTGAAGCGCTAACTCAAGGGTTAGGCTCCGATACCAATTGAAAGGATCAAATCAGCCTAGAGGGGGGGTGAATAGGTGATTTTTAATAATCTGAAACTTCACAAACTAGAAGATGTAGTTAGATAACAACCGGAGAGGCTGGTTTGTTTGGGTGGGTACTACCGGGTGTAAAACACCGGTACTACCGACACAAACAAACGGCACAACCGGATCCTAAAAGGAACTACAAATCCAATGAAAGTAAGCTGTGAATGTAATACAAGAATATACCCCACTTCCCTAAGTATGATAGATAGCAAATCTACTCACCGAGCCTTGGTTGCTTCCCTTGATGTAGATCGAGCCTTCCCAACCTAAGAAGAAGATAGGGATAGGAAGAACACGAGAAACACAACAACAAGAGTAATAGAGAAAGTAGAGACAACAACAAGCACACAGACACGCGATTTATCCCGAGGTTCGGCCAATCCACTAAGGAGTGCCTACGTCCTCGTTGTTGAGGTGACCACAAAGGTCGGAGTCTATTTCACCTCCTCGCCTCACTCAAGCAACCACAAAGGCTACGAGAGTTTCTCTACTAGAAATCTCAGGGGTAATACAAACACTTCGGGGAGCCCTCACAAGTGAATCAATACGGGCTACCACGAAGAACACCTAACCGGCTAGAGCTCAAAGAGCTCAAGAGTAAAAGACACAAATCAAGCCGGCTAGATGGAAACCAAGTGCTCAAGTCATAGATCGAAGCTTCCCACTCTCTAATCTCACTTCCCTAGCTCAAATCTTGCAAGAGAATGAATCTAGGAGCAAAGGGGGAGAGAGAGGGGAGGAGTCAATGCTTGGAGAGAGTTTGTCTCAAGTTAGGTCAGCAATGAGTGAGTGGAATGAGAGGGTCACCGTGAAAAGTGAAGAGAGGAAGTATTTATACTCCCTCAGTCCCGAGGCTGGTCGGTACCATCGACCAGTTCACAACGGTCGCATACATTCAGATCTGACCAAAAGGTCAACTACCGACCTTCGGTCGGTACCACTGCGGGCGGTAGTACCGAGGTTATGGCGGTACTACCGCCAGACCAAATCGGCCGTGAACAGAGAGCTCCTCAGTTAGGGACTTGGTCCCTCGGAAACTACCGGCAACGCGGTGGTAGTACCGAGGTTATGGCGGTACTACCGCCAAGTCACAAGCGAGTCAGTCCAGAGAGCCCTGCAAACTTGGTTACCACCGGCCAGGGCTCGGTGGTACAACGGGGGCGGTAGTACCGAGGTAATGGCGGTACTACCGCCAGGCCAAAATCGATACTTCTGCGGATACATGGGTGTATGCCGAGTCTCTGTGTGATGAGTGATGTCAACGGTATGATGCGCATGTTCTTTGGCTTGTGTTGTGCAGGTGTCAAGCACAGAGACAGTGGTCGATGGCGGGTGAAGGTCAAGTTGCGACGTGCCGTGCGACGGACCGGGCGCGATGAAGGATGGGCGTGCCGTGCGGCGGACGTGCCATGCGATGTATCGGACGGTGAAGGGCGGACGTGGACTTGGGACTGATGGACTGGAGGCCGGAGGATCAGCTGTGGTGGCTGGCAGCCTGCGACAGCGACAAGCGGAGAAGTGCGATCATGTCGGTGGAAGGGGTGCACAGGCGGTGCATCCCCTCTCGACGCGGTTTGTTGGTAGAGCTATGGAAAAACCAACGGTGGACGGTTTCCAGGTTTGGGCCTCAAAACCTGGGTGCTGGGTTTCCAGGTTGAGCCACAAAACCTGGGCGCGAAGGTTTCCAGGTTGAGCCTCAAAACCTGGGCGTGGGGCGGTTTCCGAGTTTGGGCCTCAAAACTCGGGCGCTGGGTTTCCGAGTTTGGGCCACAAAACTCGGGCTGGAGGCTGGTTTCCCGGTTTGGGCCTCAAAACGGGGGCTGATGGAAAAGGCTGGTTTCCCGGTTTGGCCACAAAACCGGGGGTGCAGAGTGGTGGCGGCACGTGGCGGCGATCTGAGGTTGCGTGGAGGGACGCGGAAGACCGTGCGGGCGTGGCCGTCGGATCTACCTACCACCAGCGGGTGGACCAGATAGCCTTAGGGTTCCTGGCCCGCTCTGTAATTAGAGTAGAGAGGGGTAGAGTAGGAAATAGACTTAGGCTAGGTTAGTATAAGTAGTCCAGGGGAGACACCCCCCCTATCTCAGTTTTAGCTATTTCAGTTAGTGCCTTCATTTGCTAGGGTTTCCCACTCTCCCATCCCTGCTTTAGCTAGTTGAGATCCGCAGAGAGACTCCACTCTGTGTACTGTTGATTCGAGGAAGTGAGGCCGTATCCTCACCTGGATCCCATCTCTTGGTGTCAATTCGCGTTTTGATTTCATGTTCATCATGTTCTTCGCGGATTGCTTTGTGCCTTGAGTTTTCCCGTCGCTTGATCTTTGTGCTCGGTTCATCTTTTGCGATTCCGTTTGAACTGAGTTGTTCTAGATCGTGAGGCACTTCTTTCCACCGAAAGAAATCATCTCTAACCTCACGGTCTAGGAGATCGATCAAGTTTTAGTTCGGGTCTCTTTTCTTCCTTCCCGAATTCCTTCGATTCACCGATTTGGAGTTAGGTTCGAGCCATGATCTCTTAGAGATAGCTCACTAACCTCCTTGTGACTCCTCAGATCGAATCCCAAGCCTAGAGCACTTGATTCGGAGGAGATCGGGTTGAATCGCCGGAGTTTCAGTGCAGTTTGGGGGGTGACCGGACGCGGTCACGACTTGACCGGACGCGTCCGGTCGTTGAAAGGTTTGAGCGTGTTCTGGTTTTTGCTCTGACCGGACGCTGGAGTTTAGTGGTGACCGGACTCGCCCATAGTCCTGTTCACTACTCGAACGTGCTTGTGACCGGACGCACGGGGATCGACCGGACGCTCGCAGTCACTGCGTCCGGTCAGTTCCAGAGAGGTCAAAACCGGTTTTTGCTGACGGACGCGTCCGGTCCCAGCTGACCGGACGCAGGCAGAGTCCGGTCGATCCAGTTTCGCGCCGTTTCGTTCGCGGTTCGTTCGTTCTTGATTGGACTCGAGTTGAGTTCGTCTTTTGTGTTGGCTTTCTAGGGTTGTCTAGTGTCCCGCTGTGCTTCGTGGAAGCATCCACCCTACATCTAGGGTCGTGGACATAGCAAGCTCTAGGGTTCGCTTTTGGGTTGATTTGGGACAGTGGCATCTAGTTTCCGAAAGGAAATTTTGAAGCTCCCATTCACCCCCCCTCTGGTCGCTTTCGGGTAGCTTCTCGGTCCTTCAATTGGTATCGGAGCGGGTTAAGGATCTTCCACCTTAGCCGGTTCCAGATCCACCGAAGGCGACATGGATCGCGGCGTGGGCAAACCGCCGTTTTTCGATGGGACGAACTATGCGTATTGGAAGATACGTATGTCGGCCTATCTGCAGAGTTTGGGCGCTTCTATCTGGGATATTTGCAACTCCCTGATTACGTGGTCTTGGCTGCTCGTGTGAGTCAACAGCAGATCGATGAGCACGATGCCAATAGCCGAGCCCGTAATGCTCTTTTCTCTTGTTTGAGCATGGGTGAGTTTGATCGCGTTTCTCACCTCGCTACGGCTCGGGAGATCTGGGACACTCTCATGCGTTTTCATGAGGGCACCTCTCAAGTCAAAACCCGACTCTACGAGTCGTTCAAGCGAGGAGTATGAGAACTTTCGGACATCAGCCTGGCGAGAGCATAGAAAGTTTATTCGCTCGCTTTCAGGTGATTGTCAACAGGATGAGAGCTAACCGAGAGCAGTTGCCTTTTGATGATCATGAGCGTGCTTTGAAGCTTTTGCACACTCTTGATCGTTCGGTGTGGGACTCCAAAGTTCAGGCGATCATCGAATCCCCGAACTATGAGACTCTCACCTGCGACGAGCTCTTCAGTAAGCTCAAGTCCAGTGAGATCGATGCTATGGCGAGGGCTTCTTTTGAAAATCCTTCTCGCCCGTCCATGGCTTTGGTTTCCGGCTCTTCCTCTAACCCTCAGCTGGCTTTGCGCTTTCTTCTCTCTTTTCTGTGACAGAGGACCAGCTGGAGTCTTTGGGAGACGATGAGTTGGCTTTGCTTGCCAACCGGTTCTCGCGGTTCCACAACAACCGCATGAACCGTCGTCGAGGAGGAGGAGGACGCACGGGATGCTACGAGTGCGGCGACCCCGACCACTTCATCGCCAACTGCCCCAAGAAGAACAAGCACTTGGGCAAGGGCGAACATGGGCGCAAGCGCGACTCCAAGTACAAGGAGAAGAAGCACGTCCCCCCAAGGCACAAGAAACGGGGCGGCTTCGACAAAGAGTACATCAAGAAGAAGTACTTGGAGAAGCAGCAAGCTGAGCAGCGCGCGTTCTTCGCCACGCTCAGCGACGTCGACGGCTCGGATGACGACTCCGCCAGCTCGAGCGATGACGAGTCCGAGAGAAGAAGAGGATCGAGGACAAGCTGAACGGCCTCTGCTTCTTCGCCGACGACGACGGCTTCTGCACCATGGCGCTGGGCGATGAGGTCGACGGCGAGCCGGAGCGTACCCCTCGGAACGACGACGACGACGACCTCCCAGGTATCTCTCACCTACGACGAGCTTTCCTCCGAGGTTGAGAAGTTGACTGCTGCCCTCCTTAGTCAAGATAAGTTGCTTAGGCGTGCCGCTAGAGAGCGCAAGGAGTTTAGGCAGAAGTGGGAGGACACGGTGAAGGAGCTTGAGTTCGCTCGGTCCACCGTGGTAGTGTCGGAGGAGGCGGAGTGCGAGTCGTGCACCACGCACATGACTGACCTTCTCACTCTGAGAGGTAAGTATGCTGCGTTGGTTGGAGAGGTGATGAGCTCCGTGCTAGGCCGCAGCTGTTGGGTGCATGCAAGACTTGTCCTGTCTTGCAATCCGAGTTGGCAGAGAAGAATGTCAAGCTTGAGTCTTAGAGAAGGCCGCTCGGATAGCGCTTGTGTTACGAGGTGTGCTTTTGTGAGGGCCTGGAGATGGAAATTGCAAATGTGAAGCATGACAAGATGCAAACCGAGGAGAAGAAGAAAACACATACCTTCGGTCCATCTTGTCATGGGTCTCCAGTAGTGAGCCGCAGCTCGGGATGATGATCTCCCAATTCAAGCGAGCTGTTGGTACCCCTGGTGTAGGTTTTGCTCAGAGTGTTGATCTCTCAGGTTTTGGGAAGATTGGAGAGTCTAGTGGTCTGAACCCATGTGAGAAGCCCAATTCCACCACTACTCCCAAACTTGCCAAGCTTCCACTCAAAGAGCCAGCCAAGCCTATCACCCAAGATGGTGTGGTTGAGGAAACCCCCGAGAGCTCCTCCCAAGAACCCAGTTTGGGCACCCAAGCCAAACCACCTCAGAAACAAGCTTGATGCTATGCCACCCATTCGTGAGGAGTTGCCACCGAAGGGCAAAGGCAAGTGAGCCACACCCACAGCCCTGGTCACCAACAACCCCTGTGCGTGCGGTGAGGTACCAGTGTGATTTTTGTGGGAGAGATGGTCACTTGAGCGAGTTCTGCTTTAGGCGCAAGAGAGAGGCGCGCAGGGCTCGGGAGATGGGAAACCCGGACATGTACCACCCTTTCCATGGGTGAATGGGCCGAACTTCCAGAGGAGAGCTGCGGTAGGCCCAGAGATCCAAGACCTCAAGTCCCCAGGTTAGACAGCAGCAGAGAGCTCCGAGGAGAGACGCTAGCTAGAGGTCTGAGCCTCATGTTCCTAGGCGTAGGCCTCGTAGAGAGCGTGCCCGACGGGGTCCTGCTTTTGCAGGTAACGGACCCCGTGGCGGAGGCTTAGTTGAGCGCTTTCCCCCACCGCAGTTTGAGTATCGCGGTGAGCGCTTCTTCCCTAGCGGACCACGTTTTTCTCAGCGTGGTGATCGCTTCCCTCGTAGACGTGCTAGGAATGGTTTTCTGCTAACCGTTCTTTGAGCAGCCGGCCCAACACTGGTTTTCCCCTTACTTCACTAACCCCAGTGTTGGACCGTATGCTCACCCTATGTCTCTTATTGATAGGTAAGACGGTTGGAGGACGTTTGGTTGGTGGATTCCGGTTGTTCGAGGCACATGACCGGAAACGCCAAGTGGTTCTCCAGCCTTAGCCCGGTCGCCGGAAAGGAGTACATAACCTTCGGCGACAATAGTAAAGGTAAAGGATTGTCCGTGGGACTGTGCGGGTTAATGAGCACTTTGTGTTGCGCGATGTTGCTCTTGTTTCTAACCTGCATTTTAACTTGCTTTCTGTTTCGCAACTTTTTGATGATGACTATGAGATTCGTTTCAAACCGAACCTTAGTCGCATCTTAGATCCTCAGGGCGATCTTGTATGTCTGATTTCGCCCTTTGGGAAAGTTTTTGTGCGAATTTTCGGAGTCGTTGGATCTTCTCGCTTGTCTTTTGGCTAGTCCTTCTTCTTCCGATCTTTGGAAGTGGCATAGGAGGCTCGGTCACTTAAGCTTCGACTTGCTTGCAAGACTTAGCTCACTTGGCCTAATCCGAGGATTGCCCAAGCTTTCGATGGAGAAGGATCTAGTTTGCCATTCTTGCAGACATGGGAAGATGGTTGCCGCTCCCCACCATCCAGTGACTAAGGTCATGACCTCGCACCCTGGAGAGCTTTTACACATGGACCTTGTTGGTCCGGCTCGGGTGAGCTCGGTTGGTGGCAAGTGGTATGTTTTGGTGTTGTTGACGACTTTTCGAGGTATTCGTGGGTTTTCTTTTTAGCTGAGAAGACCGAGACTTTCTCCTTCGCTCGCAATCTGATTTTGCGTCTTAGAACGAGTTCCCTTTGAACTCGATGCGAGCTATTAGAAGTGATAATGGTTCCGAGTTAAAAATTCGGATTTTGAGAAGTTTTGTAACCGCCTTGGTTTGGAGCATCAGTTTTCCCCCTATACACCACCCCAAATGGTGTTGTAGAGAGGAAGAATCGGACCCTTGTTGAGATGGCCAGGACGATGCTTGATGAGCATAGGACTCCTAGGCGCTTTTGGGCCGAAGCTATGAACACTGCATGCTACATTTCGAATCGCATTTTTCTGAGAGCGTTTTTTGAAGAAGACTCTTATGAGTTGCGTTTTGGTCACCAGCCCAAGGTGAGTTATTTTAGAGTCTTTGGTTGCCATTGTTTTATATTGAAGAAAGGCAACCTGGACAAGTTTGAGTCTCGTTCTTCTGACGGTGTGTTTTTGGGTTATGGCACTCACACTCGAGCTTATCGTGTACTTAACCTTGACACTAACCGAGTCATGGAGACATCAGATGTCACCTTCGACGAGACTCTTGTTTGTCCCTCTTCTCGTTTTGAGCGTGCAGGTGATCATGAGGTTGGAGAGCCTCTTTTCGATGACGAGGACGAGGGTGCTGAAGGTATAGATGATCCAGCACCCCCCCACCTGCCGTGCCGCAAGGAGCGGCCTCGACGATGACTCATGGCCCCGACACTTCTTCTTCCTGGGGCCGTGGGATCCTCCACCTGCGCGGTACATTTGTACCCGGGGTGGAACCAGCTGCTGTTGAGGGGGAGGTCACTTTTCCGGGAGGCGCCACGACATATCCAGCGCCAGCACCCCCTGAACAGATGATCGGCGACATCGACGAGCGAGTTACTCGCTCCAGGTCACAGCACATCTCGCACTTTGCTCATTCTGCTTTTGTCGCGTCTTTTGAGCCCCGAGATGTTGGACACGCATTGACGGATCCGGATTGGGTCAATGCCATGCATGAGGAGCTAGAGAACTTTGAGCGAAATCGGGTTTGGGTTCTAGTGCCTCCACCTCCTGACTGTAAACCTATTGGGACAAAATGGGTATTTAAAACAAGCAAGGAGAGGAGGGCCACATTGTGAGAAACAAGGCCCGGCTTGTAGCGAAGGGTTATAGTCAGAAGGAGGGGATAGATTATGAGGAGAACCTTCGCTCCTGTAGCTCGTTTGGAGGCTATTAGGATACTCTTGGCTTATGCTGCATCCATGGGTTTCAAACTTTTTCAAATGGATGTCAAGAGTGCCTTCTTGAACGGCTACATTGAGGGGAGGAGGTCTATGTCCAGCAACCCCCCGGTTTTGAAAATCCCAAGTTTCCAAACCATGTCTTTAAACTCCACAAAGCTTTGTATGGTTTGAAACAAGCCCTAGAGCCTGGTATGAGAGATTAAAAACCTTTTTGCTAGCTAAGGGTTTTAAAATGGGATGTGTTGATAAAACGCTCTTTCTCCTCAAGCAAGGCAAAGAAACTCTCTGGTCCAAATTTACGTGGATGATATCATTTTCGGTGGTTCTTCTCACGCTTTGGTTGCCAAGTTTGCAGATACTATGAGCAGGGAGTTCGAGATGAGCATGATGGGCGAGCGTGACTTTCTTTCTCGGGTTGCAAATTAAGCAATCCGAGAGGGGACGTTTGTGCACCAGGGCAAGTAACCGAGGGACTTGCTGAAGCGGTTCGACATGGGTGAGGCCAAGCCTCTTCCGACGCCCATGTCGACGACGACTGCCCTGGATGCCGACACGGATGGAGAAGCAGTGGACCAGAAGGAGTACCGCAGCATGATTGGATCGCTGCTCTACCTGACGGCGACACGGCCGGACATTCAGTTCGTCGTTGTGCTTGTGCGCGCGCTTTCAGGCTTCGCCACGCACTTCTCACCGTCAGGCGGTGATGAAGCGCATCTTCAGGTACCTTCGTTTCACGCCTGAGTTCGGGATTTGGTATTCTGCTTCTTCCACCCTCCGCTTTGTGGCTTTTTGATGCCGATTTTTGCTGGTGTCGCACATGAGCGCAAGTCCACTTCTGGGACTTGCCAGTTTATTGGATCTTCTCTGGTGTCGTGGTCTTCTCGCAAGCAGTCTAGTGTCGCTCAGTCTACCACGGAGGCTGAATATGTTGCTGCGGCTAGCTGCTGTTCCCAGTTACTCTGGATGATGGCCACTTTGCGTGATTTTGGTTTGAGCTTTACTCGAGTTCTTTGCTTTGTGACAGCACGAGTGCCATTAGCGTTGCTAAGAACCCGTGCTTCACTCGAAAACCAAACACATTGATGTGCGCTTTCATTTCTTGCGAGACCACCAGGAGAAGGGTGATATCGACCTTCGCCATGTCGATACTCATCACCAATTGGCTGATATTTTCACCAAGCCTTTAGACGAATCAACCTTTAATAGGTTGAGGGGTGAGCTTGGTGTGTGTTTCCCCTTTTAGATGGGGGAAGCATTTTGAGATGTAAGACTGACTCTTTTATTTTAGGTTCTTTTCTTTGAGTTTCTTGAGTCTTTCCAATTGGTATCTTCTTTCTTTCAGTTTTGTGTCGGGTATGCATTTACATTCTGAGCTTCATGTCTATATTCACTAGAATGTAATTATGCTCTGTGTATTGCTCCGATACTTATGATGAAGCTTGTAGCTTATGCTCTTTCTGATCACTGTTACATGTTATGAGCGAGCTATTTTGGAATGGTGAATTATGCCTAATGTATATAAATCTGAAAATGTTCACCATTGAGATATGCAACTAGCATGTGTAGGGTGTGTTGAGTCCATTCCTGCTTTTCATATATGCTAGGTTGCTATGTCTCTAGTTCTGAGTCATTCACTTGCTTGGGTGTTCATAACTTGCTTAAAATCTGAACCAAGTATTGTTGAATTGAAAAGATCGAGATGGGATTGCTTGTCAACACCTCATGGTATTGAGACTGTTTCTCATTGCACTTTGAGTTAAACTTGAGCCATGTAGTGTATGACCGAAACCGTTGCTTTAAGCTTCTGATTGCTTCGGCATAGGCTTCGCACGGTGAAAAGTTAGGCGATGACAAGCTTTCAACCTCTCGCAATCACATGCTAAAAATGAACTTGTGAATTCTTTTACCGCTGCAACTCCGATATGAATTTGAAATCACAAGTATATGCTTCATTTCCTATGCATGATGATTGAACTTTGCTAGGGGTAGTTCACCTTGTATATATGCTTAGCACTTGTTTGGATTCCTTCTATACATGTCTAGTGCTATCTGATGGTGACTATCCTTTTGGCTTAAAACTGCTCACATGCTCAGATGTTTCATATTCGTATAAGTGATCAGTTTGAGCCTTTGCTATTGAGTGCTTAATTGAGATGTTGGAGCTATACTGATTAGAGCATCTTTGCACTTTTTTGACTATCTACCTGAAGCTCCTAACTTGCATTTGACTTCATATGCATTTTGGAAGGAGATCTTGTGTTCAGAGGGAGTTTCTGTGAAGGGAGTTGCTTCTCGATACCTTTGGCCTTGATAAGTGCATTTTCAATAGGGGGAGAGAAATTATGCAAATCATATGCCCCTCGTTTTGATTCAACTAAGGGGAGAATCATTTGTCCTAGTTGCTTGCATTTGTCGAGGGGGAGTTTGCTAGTTGTGTTGAGTCGTTGCCTCTGTCTTGAGGGACTAGCAAACGTTCCTAGCTTTTCATGAGCTTTCATAAGCTTTTCATTTGGCTTTCAATTGGTATCGTCTGGTGTGCTTTCCCATTTGGTTTGGGTTGATTTCCAATTGGTTCGGAGTGATTTTCTGCTAGTTGTGTTGAGCCTCTGTGCCTTCTATCTTGAGGGACTAGCATTTTGCTTCTGTTGTCCTCCGATCTTCAATTGGTATCTGCTAGCGGTGTTGAGCCTGTTCTACCTCTTCTTGAGGGCTAGCTTTGCTTTGCTTGGTTGCGTCGAGCCGTTGCCCATGTCTTTGGGGACCAAGTTTTCGCTTCATCCACTTGACCTTCTTTGGCTTTTGTTAGGCTTTTGGGTCATTTGGTTGGGTTTTCTCTCCTCACTCCTTCCTACCTCCTTCTTCTTATTCATGATTTGTTGTGGAGTTGACAATGCACTCATCAAGGGGGAGATTGCGGATACATGGGTGTATGCCGAGTCTCTGTGTGATGAGTGATTGTCAACGGAGATGATGCGCATGTTCTTTGGCTTGTGTTGTGGCAGGTGTCGAGCACGGAGACAGTGGTCGATGGCGGGTGAAGGTCAAGTTGCGACGTGCCGTGCCGACGGACCGGGCGCGATGAAGGATGGGCGTGCCGTGCGGCGGACGTGCCATGCCGATGTATCGGACGGTGAAGGGCGGACGTGGACTTGGACTGATGGACTGGAGGCCGGAGGATCAGCTGTGGTGGCTGGCAGCCTGCGACAGCGACAAGCGGAGAAGTGCGATCATGTCGGTGGAAGGGGTGCACAGGCGGTGCATCCCCTCTACGACGCCGGTTTGTTGGTAGAGCCCGGGAAAAACCAACGGTGGACGGTTTCCAGGTTTGGGCCTCAAAACCTGGGTGCTGGGTTTCCAGGTTGAGCCACAAACCTGGGCGCGACGGTTTCCAGGTTGAGCCTCAAAACCTGGGCGTGGGCCGTTTCCGAGTTTGGGCCTCAAAACTCGGGCGCTGCGGGTTTCCGAGTTTGGGCCACAAAACTCGGGCTGGAGGCTGGTTTCCGGTTTGGGCCTCAAAACCGGGGGCTGATGGAAAAGGCTGGTTTCCCGGTTTGGGCCACAAAACCGGGGGTGCAGAGTGGTGGCGGCACGTGGCGGCGATCTGAAGGTTGCGTGGAGGCGACGCGGAAGACCGTGCGGGCGTGGCCGTCGGATCTACCTACCACCAGCGGGTGGACCAGATTAGCCTTAGGGTTTTCCTGGCCCGCTCTGTAATTAGAGTAGAGGGGTAGAGTAGGAAATAGACTTAGGCTAGGTTAGTATAAGTAGTCCAGGGGAGACACCCTCCTCCCTATCTCAGTTTTAGCTATTTCAGTTAGTGCCTTCATTTGCTAGGGTTTCCCACTCTCCCATCCCTGCTTTAGCTAGTTGAGATCCGCAGAGAGACTCCACTCTGTGTACTGTTGATTCGAGGAAGTGAGGCCGTATCCTCACCTTGGATCCCATCTCTTGGTGTCAATTCGCGTTTTGATTTCATGTTCATCATGTTCTTCGCGGATTGCTTTGTGCCTTGAGTTTTCCCGTCGCTTGATCTTTGTGCTCGGTTCATCTTTTGCGATTCCGTTTGAACTGAGTTGTTCTAGATCGTGAGGCACTTCTTTCCACCGAAAGAAATCATCTCTAACCTCACGGTCTAGGAGATCGATCAAGTTTTAGTTTCGGGTCTCTTTTTCTTCCTTCCCCCGAATTCCTTCGATTCACCGATTTGGAGTTAGGTTCGAGCCATGATCTCTTAGAGATAGCTCACTAACCTCCTTGTGACTCCTCAGATCGAATCCCAAGCCTAGAGCACTTGATTCGGAGGAGATCGGGTTGAATCGCCGGAGTTTCAGTGCAGTTTCGGGGTGACCGGACGCCGGTCACGACTTGACCGGACGCGTCCGGTCGTTGAAGGTTTGAGCGTGTTCTGGTTTTTGCTCTGACCGGACGCTGGAGTTTAGTGGTGACCGGACTCGCCCATAGTCCTGTTCACTACTCGAACGTGCTTGGACCGGACGCGGGGATCGACCGGACGCTCGCAGTCACTGCGTCCGGTCAGTTCCAGAGAGGTCCAAAACCGGTTTTTGGCTGACCGGACGCGTCCGGTCCCAGCTGACCGGACGCAGGCAGAGTCCGGTCGATCCAGTTCGCGCCGTTTCGTTCGCGGTTCGTTCGTTCTTGATTGGACTCGAGTTTCGTCTTTTGCGTTGGCCTTCTAGGGTTGTCTAGTGTCCCGCTGTGCTTCGTGGAAGCATCCACCCTACATCTAGGGTCGTGGACATTAGCAAGCTCTAGGGTTCGCTTTTGGGGTTGAGTTTGGGACAGTGGCATCTAGTTTCCGAAAGGAAATTTTGAAGCTCCCATTCACCCCCCCTCTGGTCGCTTTCGGGTAGCTTCTCGGTCCTTCAACTTCCAGCTGAGAAACTTGACTTACCTCCGAGCGAGGGCGGTACTACCGAGGGCGGTACCACCGACATGGTGGCGGTACCACCGCCAGGTCAATTTGAGCGCGTCCAGAGAGGTCTGAGAAACCAAGCCTACCACCGTCCTTGGTCGGTACCACCGAGGGCGGTAGTACCGAGGTTATAGCGGTACTACCGCTAGGTCATTTTCGACTCTACACAGAGAGCTTCGCAAAACCAAGTTACTACCGACCAGGGTCGGTACCACCGAGGGCGGTACTACCGAGGTTATGGCGGTACTACCGCCAGGTCATTTTTGACCAACACAGAGAGGGTGTTTGAGCACTGCGCGGAGAAGCCGTGGTCGGTACCACCGACCGCCCATGGTCGGTACCACCGACCACATAAAAATACCCTCTATGTGTTCGTGATTGTGCGGTGTCTCTCAAGCGAACTAAGGTTAGTCGATTTGAGCACTTTTCTCCACATCTAGCCAACCTACTTTGTGACCCTCTTCATAGTCCGGTTTACCTATAACTCAAGTTTAAAAATGAAATTTTAAACTACCACTTGAGCTAGGCATCTTATTATCCCACGTGCTGTTCACGAGATTTAACGTTTATCTTTCTTAAGACTAACACCTGTACATGCTTTTAAAACCATTAGTCCCATTTGATTGTCAAATTATGTTCAATTGTGTTCTTAACGAAAGACATGTCATGCTTTTTAAACGTGTCTATTGTTTGTGTCATTAATTAGCCAAAACCCACATTGGGGGCGAATGCACTTTCAGTATTGTTCTTTTAGCAAAGCATAACTAGTGGTAAAGTCACTATGCAACTTATCAAGTTTTTCATTTTTAGCTTTGAGCTCCTTGTTAGAGGACTTGAGCTCCTTGATGGATGATGACATAGTAGCAAGTTCATCTTTTAACTCATCACTAGCATCAATAGCATGATCATATTTCTCAACAAGAGATTTATTTTCATCAACAAGCTTTTCATTTTTAGCTCTAGTCTTTCTTATGATTTTAGAGTAGTCGTTTAGCAACTTGACAAGCTCATCATAAGTAGGTGCCTCAAATTCACCATCACTATCACTATCACTAGAGTCATCATCGCTTTGTACCTTCCGGTCACCCTTGGCCATAAGGCATAGGTGTGTAGATGATGATAGTGACGGTGGTGCTGGTGTAGAGGAGCCAATGACTAGAGCGGCCACCTTCTCCTTCTCATCATCACTATCTTCATTTGATGAGCCACTGGAGGAGTCAATGTCGGTGAGCCAATCACCAACAATGTAAGCCTTGCCACCTTTCTTGTGGTATTGCTTCTTCTTCTTGCCATCCTTCTTGTAGTAGGGCTTCTCATTCTTCTTCTCATCTTCACTTGACGAGTCATACTTCTTGCCCTTGTTCTTGTAGCTCTCTTTCTTGGGCTTGGTGCATTGATGAGCAAGATGGCCAAGCTCACCGCAATTGTAGCAATCCATTTCGGAGATTGGCCTCCTCTTGCTACTTGTGAAGAACTTCTTCTTTCTTGAGTCAAAATTGACTCCATTCTTGTGAAGCTTCTTAAACATCTTGGTGGTCCTTCTCACCATGAGAGCGATGTTGGAATCATCCTCTTCATCACTTGAGCTCTCATGATGCACCTCAATAGCCTTGGACTTGCCCTTCTTGTCATGGCTAGCTTTGAAGGCCAAGTCCTTCTTCTTGTCGGTGGTGGAGCCACCACTTGGTGTGATGTGCATGTACATCTCATGCGCATTGATCTTTCCCAAGATTTGAGTTGGTGTAGCGGTGGAAAGATCGCCTTGTTGTAGCACCGTCACTATGTGTCCATACTTCTCAATTGGAAGGACACAAAGGATCTTCCTCACAACATCGGATGGTTGCATTTGTGTGAGGCCAAGTCCATTGAGTTCCTCTACAAGAACATTCAAGCGTGAGTACATTTCATTTGCACTTTCATTTGCATGCATATCAAAAGAGTGAAGCTTTTGCATAACTAAATGATAGCGTTCCTCACGCTCACTCTTGGTTCCCTCATGGAGCGCACAAATGTTTTCCCATAGATCATGGGCATTTTTGTGGTTCCGAACACGGTTGAACACATCTTTGCAAATGCCTCTAAAAAAGATGTTTTTGGCTTTTGCATTCCATTTATCATTTTCCTCCTCATTAGGAGTGAGACTTGTGCCTTCCTTGGGCTTGGCAAAGCCGGTGATTGCGGCATTGCGGCATTTGACATCAACTGCTTCTAGGTACGACTCCATACGGATTTTCCAATATGGAAAGTCGTCTCCCTCAAACATGGGAGGTGGTCCATCACCTCCGGACATCTTAACTCTAGGCGGTTAAGCCTAAATCGAGAGCACGAGGCTCTGATACCAATTGAAAGGATCAAGATGCCCAAGAGGGGGGGTGAATTGGGCTTTTCTAAAACTTCTTGCAAGAATTAAGACCTATCAAGCCCCAATTAACCCCCTAGTGCCTAGAAGTGTGTTTGACAAGAATCAATCGCACAAAAGACTATCGCTAAACCATTTCTACTCTAGCATGGCAATTCAACTTATGAAAGAACAACAAGTAAAAGCGGAATTGAATTGCTCAAAGGTAAATGCGTAGTAAAGAGAGTAGAGATGACACAACGATCTTTTTGCCGAGGTATCGAGATGTCGGCACACCCCCCTAGTCCTCGTTGGAGCACCCGCGCAAGGGTATCGCTCCCCCTTGATCCGCGCAAGGATCAAGTGCTCACTACAAGCTGATTCTTCGCCACTCCGGCCCGGTGAATCGCTCGCTACCGGTCACAACTTGGCTTGGGTCATCCACAATGCCTCCGGATGATCACCAAGCTCTCCGATCGCCACCAAGCCGTCTAGGTGATGCCGATCACCAAGAGTAACAAGCAAGAACTCTCACTTGGCCAACGCAAGGCTAATGAGATGGGTGGATGCACACTTGCTACTCTCAATTCACTAATGAGGTGTTTGATCACTCAATTATCAAATCTCTCAACCTCACTAGGCCTCTTGCACTCACAATGTGTTTGGCAACCTTTCAAATGAGCAAGAGAGACAGCATGAATGAGGGGGAGGCATATTTATACCCCCCAACTCGAAACATGCACGAAGGGGTAAGTCCAGCCAGTTAAGCACTGACTGGACGCACTTGTCGGGGTGACCGGACGCGTCCGGTCAGTGCCCAACGGCTACGTGACGTCTAGCCTGACAACTGTACGAAGTGCTGATCGGACGCTCTCATGCGTCCGGTCACCACTGACCGGACGCGTCCGGTCATCAAAAACCCTCTCTGAAACCTCTCTGGACGCGACCGGACTCACCCCCCTGGTGCGTCCGGTCGATTGCTGAGGAGCGTCCGGTCACAACCAGGGCCACCCCTCAGCCATCACTACTGACTGGACGCATGCCTCAGCGTCCGGTCACTAGGGTTTGAGCGTCCGGTCGCATTTTGAAGTCCAAAACGACTTCAGTTTGTGACGCTCCCTTCATGAACTTTCTTCCTTATGATCTTAGGGACCTTTCTAAGCTACCTAGGGCTTTGGTTAACAAGTGTGCACCACACCTAACTCAAAAGTCTCACCTAGGTCAAGCTACCCATTCAAACCCCTCTTAATAGTATGGCCAAAGATAAAACAAAGACCTATGCTACTCTAAGTGTCCTTCAACACCAAATGACACTTAGGACTAGCCTATCACCGTCTTCGTCGTCCATCCTTTGAAAGCCGAACGAATTCCATCAATAAGGGGGCATGAATACCATAGTGCCCTCACGATCATCATTACCATGACCTAACTCAACTGTTTCTGCAAAACACACGTTAGTCATAGTAATTTACCGTTGTCATCCAATCACCGAAACCCACTGGGGGCCTAGATGCTCACACACAATACGCACAACCTTCGAAACTGGAGAAAAACAAACCCTCGCAACAAGCAAAAATCAGCAACAGGATGGCTAGAGCAAAAGGATGGCACAAGTTCAAATCCCCCACCTACCCAACGTATTTATAGGGGAGCGGAGACAAGTCACCCCACCCGACAAAACCGGCACGACAACCGAAATCCACGGCACAAAAAACGAGACGGACCTCAACAATACAAACATAAGCATAACGGCCCAGCCCAAGCCAGCCGCGGGCGTCGCTGCCAAGGGTCTCGCTACATCAAAAAGCGTTGCTTGGGCCCAAATACTATTCTTTGGGACCAAGGCAACAAGGGGCTACTGTTGGGGGAAGGGACCCTCGGCAATGGCGCCGCGCAGGCTGGCTCGAAGAATGACCTTCGCGCGACCCGCGCCTCTCTCGAACTCTCTTCTCTCCGTTTTTTGGACCCTTCGGACCAGTTTCCTAACCCTCACATACCAACTCGGTTTTCGGGTCGTCTTACGGTTCTTGCAGGGGAGAAGCGTGGGAAGAACAAAGAACGACCCCCGCGCGTGCCGCGCACCTTCGCAAGGGGGGTCAAGCTCAACGGGTGGCAAGCGAACACGTGCTTTGCGACTGACGAAGTTGAGAAGATAACCTTCGCGTCCCTGCGAAGGTGGGCGCAAGCCAGGTGGCGGCGGACATGATGGAGGCAAGCTAGGGTTTTCTATAGTGTCTGTGTTTGTACGATTCTGCTCTTCCGTTGTATAGCACAGAGGAATCTTTCTTGTACCCTTTTGTAATTTGGTCAGTGTCCTTTGATATCCCCTATAAATACTGGGGGGTGAACAGTGTAATGGGGACGGTTCTTGGGAATAGAACTATAGCATCACTGTTCCATTTCCCCTTGTACCTTCGCCTTTGGTTCTGACGATTGGCCACCTTCGTCACTCCCCTGCACGTGTGCGGAGGTAGGGCAAGTGTGTTTCCAACATTAACATTGCTTGTGTACCTATTTTAATCCATACTAAGACCTAAGGGCCACCTCATATCTTATGAAAATCACAACCTTTTTTCATGTTCTAGTCGATAATGTCAACTATGTGTTTGTCTTGTGAACCTCAGAGATTAGGGGTGAGATCAAAGTTACAAGATGGTGGCCTTCAAGGATCGAGATGTCTTAATGCAAGGTGCAAAATTGTGTCCATTGACTTTCACGTGTATCTAGTACATATGTAGTGTATCTAGTTGGGAGCAATGGGCAGGATTAGACATATGTAGCTGCTGATTGGTTGCAGATTGAGAGCAGAGCATAAATTGTTGTTTATTGTTGTTTGTGTTCGAGGAAAAAATGTTGTTGTTTGGTTGTGTTTGTCCACTTAAACTTATGTAGAATTGTGTGATCATCTATTCGTAACTTGGTGGTATTTTCTTTTAGAATCTAATAATGGATAGATTTTCTATTTACTTATTAACTTTGGACGTGCAAGTTGATAGCTAATTTCTGAGGCTAAATGGTTTGACATTTTGTGAGGAATAAATGATAGAAGAAACCACCATACCACTTTCTGAATAGTAGGACGAGGAGTGAAATTCTGGATGCATTGACAGGAGGTCAAGAGTAAAATGGACTCTCCTAGAAATTGCAGAATGATTGCATACATAGGCTCTATTTAGAACTGTTCCATAAACTTTGCTTTACAAAATCCATCATGGAGCTTCCTAAAAAAACATCTATCATGGAACAGCTTCACAAAAATTTGGAGTTTCTAGAGCATCTCTTTAGGTGCTCTAACAACTCTACCTTTTTTATTGGAGTAGAGTTTATGGAGCTGCATTTTTTGGCCAAAAAATGTGATGCATAGCTAAGAAACATAGAGGGGAGTAGTCCCGAATAGACCCTTATTGTGGCTTAAGCAGTGTAAATCCATTTCCCTATTTGTTTGTGATTCTGATTGGTTTCAGTGCAAAAAAGCATAGGGAAGATGAGAAGCACATTTAAATGTGCTCCGCACATATCTCAAAGGAGCCTATTTATTTATCGTGATCCACATGTATTTCCAGGAAGCCTATTTTCTTTATCCGGTTTTAAAAAAGAAAATCCAATATAAAATTCAATCTAAGTAATGACTTTATAAGAGATTTCATAAAAAAATTGGATAAAGAACGATAAAGGATCCAGACAGGCAGATAAAAGATAAGAACATAGAAAATAAGAACAAGGAAAACAAGGGATAACAAAAGTCAAAAGGAGCCCTCAACTCCTGAAGATGGTGCGACATTTTTGAAAGCAGCTTGACCTCAATTAGAAGCCTTCTCCATGTCCTTTTAGGTGACACTGCATTAAAAGTATGGAATGCTATTGTGGACAATCCTATTTTTAGTGATGTTTGCCATCTCTTTAGATTGAAGGACAGCTTCACCCTTGAGGAAACAAAGGATGGGCCCATCCCTCTCTCACCATGTTGATCCTTGTTTCCCTCAATGTTCGCTTGTCAGCTTCACCTCTGGCTCCACCTCACGCCTCCAACATTGTTTTCTACCAAGAGTGCACCACATGGAGACGAGCTAAGCTTCATAGTACCATATCCCTTGCCACCAAAGGAGGAGCTCAGCCCTAGCATGTCAAAGCTCACCTATTGCACGAAGGAGGAAGGGAAGCAATGAGCTCAGCCCTAGCGCACCCGATCTCACCCGTGGCATGGAGGAGGGAGGGAGGCAATGAGCTCAGCCTAATCATGCATTGCCTCTAGTTTGTGGTAACAGACAAGGTAAGAGGAAGTGGATATGGGGGCAGCAGCAGGCTTGGGCCAATGCGGGCGAGTGGTCTACCTCGGACAGAGGCAGTAACGGTGGCAGATAGGATGGTCATGGCTAGGAAATGCGATGGATGGGCGGGAGGGGTCATGGAGCAGCAGATGAAGAGGGTATTGATAGTGACAAGAGACTAAGAGGGTGAAAGAGACTGACGTTCAATCCCCATTAGTTGTCTAATAGACCTCAAACAACCATGTATCCTTTGTCTCTCTGTTCCTCGTACCAAAACCAAAATAGGGATGACTCTAGCCCCTCAATCAAACAAACATGAAACTATCTCATCCTAGAAAACTGTAATAGACTCGTCTCATCTCTTTGTCCCCAAACCAAACACAACTGAATGTCAAACATAGGGATGTCATTAGGTCCTGATCTCTTATTCTCATCAGGAGTTTCCATATTAGAGGATGGAGATGGAGGCATTTTTATCCCTACAAGGATGTAAATAATCACATCAGGTCTAGCAGGGTTTAGATGATCCTTGTCCCTCATAAGCTGCTCCATCTACCGCCTTTCCCATCAACATTCCCCTCTCATAGTCACCACATCAACATTCCCAATGTAGTTTTTGCTAAGCTGAATTATAGAGGATATTCGAGTAAGAATCATTGTCACATACCTACCTCTATGTGCTTGCAGCTCCAATCAATCCCTCTATTATCCTATGAGTTGTTGAGAATATTCCAGTCAAAGTCCGAATTTATTCATCCCCATGGTCTTTGACATTGAAGTAGACACCAAAACCCCTCTCATCCTTAAGAGGTTGTTTTTAGCACCGTGAATGCAAACATAAATGTGGAAGCTAGCAGATCAATCTCAACATCAATGGCAAGGAAGAAAAGTTTGTGTTCGAGCCACAATCAGAACAATGCTCATTAGTAAGTGTGGCATGGTTGGACCCCTCCCCTCGTGGATGATACACTAGTAACATTAGGATAAGCCAGTGGATCATCTGATGATGAGGGCCCACTGTCCTAGTGTCATCGAGTGAAGATTCAACAGTCGAAAAGGAAACATACTCTGTTGGATGATAAGATATAGTATCTATGCAACCGATGGTGTGCAGAAGGTCCCCAAGGTCAGATAAGCGTTGTGAGGCGGTTTAAGGTATTATTTGACTTTTTTTTAATAAGGTTGGGTTTTTGAATTGGTTGAAACAAGGAACATCTCTTTTGATATGCTATCTTAAACATAAAGTTACGTATTTCTAGAACGATTATTTAAGTTATATGTATAATATATTGTATACATTTTTATGTAGCTATATTTATATATTATTATTTAACAAAGTCTAAAATAGAAATTCCAAGAGAAAAAAAAACAAGACGACGGTATTGGCACAAACAACAGTCAACCGGAACATGGTACGGTGTCATGTTCCATATTCCAAGAATGTTTGTTCCTATTCCGACAACATGAGATCAATTTCGTCCTGATAGTGGAAACCTTTTCTCAAAGAGCGTTTACTCTTTGATACCTGCTCAATGACCCAATTGTTCCATGAACTTTAGGAGTGTTTGGTTGCCCTGGTCAAGCTCGAACCAAGCCCACCAGATGCAGGCTCCGTGTTTTTGGATTCCTGATCCACCCCCTCGGGCATGTGCAAAAGGCCCCCTCTTGGCCTGGAGGAACAAGAGGTGTGCATAGGCAAGCATACAGACGAAAAAAAACGTTTTTGCGTTAGATGTGTAGGCAACCGAACAACATAGGCCGTCCCCAACGCTTCACTCTGGACGTTGGTTTCAGATTGGGCAATAAGCTTGCAGAAGAGGAGAGAGACTTGCAGTTGGCGATGGTTTGGGAAAAAGGTTGTGTGCTCAAGAGAGAGAACGAGAGAGGTAAAAAGATCAGAGCACCCATACAACGGAATAGGACTGCTGCTACTTCACACAAGTCACACACACACTGCATGTTAAACTTGAGTGCTGCAAAAGTCGCAATGCATGTAAAACTAATTGATGAAAGTTACTAGAACCTGAGATTGGAAAAAGGCGACGTTTGGCTTGAGAAGTCAAACCATTCTCTTCTAAACGAGAGATGGTGCACCATGAGTCCATTTCAAGTTTGATAAAAGGGCTATATTTCTCATACTAGTGATTAGTTTCCGAAGAATGAAGTGACGATGGATCAACATATTCTATTCTATGAACCAAACAAAAAAAATAGAATAAAAAGGTACTCATTCCTCAAACCAAATTTCAGAAACACGGTACTACGGTATAATCGTCCTGAGTTCAGCCTACACTCTCGAGTTGAAACTTCCCGAACGCATTGCATGTCCATGTATAAAAGATAGCAGACTCAAATGATGTGAAAGCAAATCATGTTCAACAAGATACACAAGATCAAGACCGCATCTTGTCGCCCTTTGGTTGCTCCACATCCACATGGCGATTTCCGAAAAAAAAAAAAGAGAAGCAAAACGAGCACACGCCGATATGCTAACTAGGGCAATGCTTGATGCGAAGCTGAATTTAATTTTTAGTGTTCAATTTCCAGATCCAATTACCTACGGCAGAGACAAGAAAGACACAAGTGTAACAAGCCGCAAAAGGGGAGAAAAACACTACACTGCATGCATAGTTCATGAGCAAATCAACAAAATCTCCAGGGTGCAAGGTGAATGGTTCAAAAAGATAGAGAACACAGACTAATGTAGTAACAAATGGGCAAGATAATACAGCATCCCTTTGGTTGGTATACATGTTTATCCGTATACAGACACTTTTCCAGCTTATGTTGGAACACGATTTCTAAATATGCGCCGCAATAATCACCACTGCACATCTCATTCAAAAACCAAAAGGCCTAGCCACGCCCAGGAATCAAAACTAAAACATGACAACAACAAAAAAAGCCCCTTCAGAAAATGTTTCTGTATCCGCTCCTCCTCTAGCATGTTGGTGTTGTAAACCACACCACTGGTTAGCTAGACAAAACTAACCTGACAACCACCGATTCACAGCGTCATGCACCTGGATGCCTGACTGAATGGGTGTTTCATCTATCCCAAGTCATATATGAATATATAGTAATACTCTCCCTAGGAAGTGATACCTGCAAAAGGAGCCACCATATCATTGTTAGCTTAGTTTGAATTCTGAACTCAAAATATGTAAAACACAAAATTAAATTCATTTTTTTAAAATAAAGAAACAAAAAAAATCATAGACATAGTTCACTCTGATATCAGGGGGAAACGGGTGCTACATAGGAAAATTTCATGTTTAGAAATTAGAATGGACTACAGGTCGTGTGTAAAAAGTAGGCCTTGCTTTATGCATGAACACACCGATTGTCTAATTTAAAATATACTGAGCAAGATGACTCAAGTCTCAGTGAACCAACTACTAAGATAATATTTTTAACAAAAAAAAATCCAACAATATGCTCTCTGGTGTATTAACTCTGCCTGTTATTTTGGACAGGTATGACAGCAAACTACAACGAAATACTCATTTTTTGCAACATTGACATTCTATACTACACAACAATGAATTTTGCACTGACCAGATGATCTATTCATAATGATGTACAGACCGTCGTAATTAGAATCTATAGCTTACACCTCAAGAACGCTAGTTGAGCAAGATGACTCAAGTCTCAGTAAACCAACTATTAAGATCATATTTTTCAAGAGAAACAAATATCTAGCATCCTTCCTTGTGTATCATTCAAAATTAGTTCAGCTGTTGCCAGGTATAATAATAGCTGGCCACAGCAAAAATTCCCATTTTAAATCGCAACTGGTTGATATTTTTAGGTTTAATGGATAATTACAAGTTATATCAAACTTTATGCTATTATTTTATATATATAATATTGGCATATTCTCAGAATGTTAAACATAACCAACTACAAAACAGAATCTCCAGACTTAATAATCAATTACATGTATGAAATGCAAATTAACGCTTTGCACTCATTTCTACATCTCGATGAGCAAGTACACAGAATAGACATACAACTGCCTCTATTGTTAAAAGAACAATGCCAGGAATTCTACAGTTGTCAAGCAAAAAGAGAAATATGCTTCAAAACCTAGAATAATATATTTGCTGAACCCACAATTTGGTGTAACTACATATGCTTAACTGATACAATAAAAATGATACACTAAAAATCTTACAAAAAGAAGAGGAAAAAAAATGAAATGGCTCTCGATCCAGGAATCCTAGTCATGGCTAACCAACGTCCACTTTATGCCATTAAGGTACCTATTTAAACTTGAAAGAACAAAAGAAAATACAAAACAACCATTATATGATATATTCAGCAAGACTTTTCTCATTTTATTGTGTACAAAATAACAGAAAGAAAGAAATGAAATAGATGCCCAGAAAACAGTATAGAGGTTGGTTTTGTGTTGTTTTAGTCCGATGGCGAATAGCAAATCCTCCCTAATCTCTAGGTATATAAACTTTCAGGTTGGGTAACTAGACAAACTAGTAAAACTATCGTAAATCAGCTATGGATTGATGGAAAGGTTGACTGGTTTGTCTCCACTTGGTTCCTACTAATTTTTAGATTTTTATACTAACTAATTATAACTATTTATAAATGTAAGAAAATTGTTAGCATGAATGCATGACAATAGTTGTGGTTTTGCCTGATGTTCAGCTCTACAGGGATTAGGAAGGAAACAATAATCAAGAACACGTCCTACAAGGCTACAAAATTCTAGATTGCATGTGTACCATAGTTGCAAGATTAAGATTTGTGTCATAAAACTATATGGTATGCACTAAGCTAAACTACGTTAGAAATAAGTGAAATTTGCATGTGCACATAATCTAGTTACAATATGAAAGTTTAAAAGCTAAGTAAACCATATATTATGCCATGACTATAGAACCTACAAAAGCAGAGGCATTCCCCTAATCTCATATCTCAATTTTGTCGAGTTTCCTGATGGCTGTTTACTTATTGAAACAGGAAAACAGCATGAAAACAATAGCAAAGGAAACAAGAGCACCCAGAATGATCATTCAAGAAAAGCCAAAAATGGATTAAATTTCAATTCCCTTTTCAACCACAGTGCAAACTCCTAATGATTAATTGATGATGTAACCCAAGGTGCAACAACAAAATCATTCGCTCTCGTCTATACAGTATCAATCTTTACATCTATGTGTGATACTGTTAAGAAAAGCTGATGGTTTATCCCTCCTTTCCCATAACCATTTAGGCAACATGTCATTTAATAGGTTTTTCATTTATATATACTACATAATTGTTCAGGCATAGCACTACATTTTTAACAGTGCACTGAACACTCAACTGCAGGACAGTGCTGCAAATCTAATTGTAGAAAAACTCCGCTTTCAGCAGAAACCAGTTGGTCACAAGAATTCACAGACAGCATGTCAAATATCGTTGAATATATCCGGAGTTCGACCAGAATGTTGAAAACATCATACATAAATCACTTCCTAATCTCCTTGATTTATTCAGCACAATGTTCAGTAAGTTTGCAACGCACAATGACTATATCAAGGCAAATATTGAGGCAGAAGGAAGAGACAATGCCAGTGTTAAATACTGGACTTATTCATCATCATTCAAAGCTGTAGGGGCTCAGTTTGATGGGACTGGCAAGTACTATGATGTTCCCGCATGGAAATGGATCCTGGTTGTTCAATTCCTAGCACTCTGATAATCATGTGTCTAGAAGTCCATTTCCAGTCAAATATCCTATCCCAATCTCACCAATAAAGGGCAAGAAGCTTACATGGTGCTTCTTGTACAGTTAAAGTGAATAATGCAACACTAAATGCAAGGGCCAATAGACCAGTGACTTCAAATAGTTTGATTACAGTTTAGTTCTATTTGTAAGTTGTAACTTAACTTAAGAAAACAGGATTCTTAATAATAAAATGCAAATAAATAAATCAATTAATTCTATTTTAATATCTAGCTGAGTGGGTTAGATGGCTTCAGTAGCAATCCTCAGGTCCTGAGTTTGACTCCCCGTGGGAGCGAATTTTAAGGCCGGGGTTAAAAAAATTCCCCTCGTTTGTCCCATGCCAAAGCACAGGTCTGAGGCCCGGCTCTAGTCGTGGTCATTCTCACATGGGCTACGGTGCCGATGTGTATGGGTGGGGCAGGGGTTCGGTGGTTTTCTGAACCCCTGTGAGGTCTTCTTAATGCAATGCCCGGGGGTTGTCTTACCCTCCGCAGGTCGAGTTTGTTTTATAGAAACAGTAGTATGACAAAATTCACTATGCTGCAGGATAAAATAAGTAACATTATAACTGTGAAGATGCAGATGTCACGTTCATACGAGTAAAAACCCACAAAGTGTTTTATAAATGTACTGATAATCCATTGTCAAGTTCTAGAAGGCCATAGGAGAGAGGACATCTGAACTATATGATTTTTTGCTTTTACTCCATCAGGTCCCTTTTAGAAGGCAAAACAGCAAAATTTGGCAAATCCATTATTACAAGGTGTTGCTTCAATTATCACCCGCATTGACTCAATCATTCACGTAAACAAGTCAGCCTTCCGGAATTCCAACTCCAGTGCACGAGGGAAGGAGTTAAGGCATTACATGCAGCCTTCCATTTCTGCCACAGGGTGGCTCTAAGGCGGTGCAGTCCACAACGTGTGCATGCATGGATGCACGCAATAAGTTGGCAAGAATTAAATATACATCTTGATATTTTAGCTTTTGCCACTCCGCCTTGTAAAAGGACCGGAGGGAGTATTCTGTTATGGGATGACATCAATTGGCCAACATGTAACAAAACTCAAGCTCTAATTACCACATACTAACCAATATGTCACAGGTCAAGAACTCAAGTTACCTGAACTTTATATAGAATTTAGGAAACCACAACAAAGACAGTACCATGAAAATTTTGTTCAGAGTGAATAGATGCAATGCTTTCCTAAACCAAGAGGAGGAGAAATCGTGCTTCCCTTTTTCGCCCCCAATCATTGAGGTAATTACCACATCTATGCAGCATAGTTCTTTTTTTACATAAACAAAAATCTGTGTAATTGAGAGAGAAATGTTGAAACAGCAACTGACCTCTGCTTGGCTGATTGTTGTTAACAGGATAATTGCCCATGTAACTTGCTGACAAGTCTGATTTGATATTTGGATCAACATTTCCAAGATCATGACTGAAAGAAGGCATGTCAACTTCAGATGAAGCAAACCTCCAGGATGTGCCACCATAAATAGAGCTGCTCCCATATGTATCTGGGTTGTTCACTTCATACGCATTGCCTGATGCAGAAAAAGGCTCACCGATTGTACCAGTTGAATTACTCCTCCCATAGGAACCAGAAGGCAAACCAAAGTTACTATCTCCAGCTCCACGGCCAAGGTTCCCTGACCCAAGGCTTGAAATGTTTCCCCACCCATGAGCAGAAGGGAGACCTCCCCAATTGTCACCGGTAATACTGACTTGACCCCCATTTCCAGGGGGAGCAAAAGCACTCATGTTTGTAGGATTGCTTGGGTAGTTTAGACTTCCATTACCCCAAACATTCCTAGACATGGAGCTCAACATTGATCCTGAGTCATAATTTAGACCAAGGTAACCAATAGGACTACTCAATCTGTTCGAACTTCCATTGAAGTACGAACCCATTTGCCTCCCATTGGAGTTACTGATAAAACCAGAGTTTGCACCAAAACTTCCGCTCATCCCACCTTCAACGTTCATGCCCATCCCATAACCTGGGCCAAAAGAAGAGAACCCATTTCGTGCACCTGAAAGCAGGCCATACCTTCCATCCACCCTCATGCCGTAACCTCCTATTGGGTTCGGGTTGTAACCCTGGTTGAAGCCATTCAGGAAGCTATGAACCCTGTTCATAGCATAGTTCTGCCCCACTCCCGCAGGCGAGCGTGCAACAGGACCAGGAGACTGCTCCTTTGGAACAGCCCTCTTGACCTCAACCATTTTACCATTCAGCTCATGAAAGCTCTTGTGCAGGGCTTTGTCCACAGCGTCTTCTGAATCATAGGTGATGAATCCAAAGCCCCTCGGTCTCTGCGTGTTGTGGTCGTACATCACAACCACATCAGTTATGACACCGAACTGCTCAAAATACCTTCTGAAGTCAGCCTCTGTAACATTTGAGGGCAGACCTCCAACAAAGATCTTTCTGGTACGGCCCGGTCCGGGTGACCCTATGCTGCTTGTGTTGCTCTTGCTCACGATACTGTGGTCGTCCCTCGGAACCGCCTTCTTGGCCTCCACCTAATCCAAATGCACAATTCAACTCACACAGTAAACAAAAAGCAAGCAGTTTGAAACAGAACTTCCAATAAAAATGCACACTTGCTAAATAAGCAGACAACCAGACAGACAAAAGTACAACGAAGCGGAAATGGCAAAATTACCATACGGCCGTCGATCATGTGTTTGTCTAAGATGACGCGCTCAGCGACCGTGGCGTCGGCGAAGACCACGAACCCGAACCCACGGGCGCGGCCCGTGCTGCGGTCCCGCATGATGACGGCCTCAGTAACCTCCCCGAAGCGGCCGAAGTACTCGCGGAGGCGGTCCTCGTCCGTCTCCCACGAGATGCCGCCGACGAAGAGCTTCCCGGAGTAGTCAGCGGCCTCCATCGCTCCCCTCCCCTCCTCTCCTCCCCCTGCAACCCACAAACGCACGTCAGCAAGGAACGCCGAATGCGAACAAAACGCCGGCTTATCCACAGCCCCTCACCGCGCACGGGCACACTCGCGCGCACATCGGCTGGATCCGAGCTAAGCGCAACGCGGCGATCGCGGAATTACGCGCGGGGCGGCGAGATCCGTACCAGATCCGACCGGCCCCGGCGCGATCCGGCAGACCAGCACCGATCGGTGCGGAGCCCCGAACAAAAGAGCATGAGGAGGGATCGGGACGCTTACCGGTCGGTTGGCGGCGGCGGCGAGGAGGGATCGGGGGTCTCGTCGGCGCTCTCCGGAGCTGCCCGCTAAGATCTCGAGGCGAGCATGAGAGGGTGGGGCGGGGTGGGGGGAGGTTGCTTGGCGTGGAGAGGAGACGAGGCCGAGGATGAAATCTGAGTGGGAGGGCACACTGCGGGTGCAGGTGTTATAGCTTCCCGTGTTTAAATGGAGCAAATGACTTTTTAACATCCCGTTTAAAACGCTTGGAATTTCACAGAGTTTTACTAGTTTTTTCACAGAGTTTTAGTAGCTAAACTAAAAAGACAGGTCAACTCCCCAAAATCAAAAGAAATTCCAGCCTTGTGTGTATTTTGAACAGTTTATATTTTGCACAAGCACCACTTGTGTGTAAGATTCATAATAACATATTTAAGGTATGTACTCTCTATTGATGGCACCGAGACATGAGGCACGATGGGCCGGTTCATGACCCGGACTTTCGACCTAGCCCGGCACGGCAGCTGGCGGGCTCGAGCCGACCCGGACCGTCTCTAGGGCTGTGTCTGGGTCTTACCCTCGGCACGGTGGGCTAACCCGAGGAAATTATACTCTGTAGCTAGCTGCATAATAAGGGGGTGTTTGGTTCCCACCCCTAGAGTTAGTAACTAAAGTTTAGTGGAGGTTACTAAAATTGTAGTGTTAAAAGTGACTTTTAGTGGGGTGTTTGGAACTTTAGTGACTAAACTTTAGTGGCTAAACTCTAGGAGGTGGGAACCAAACACCCCCTAAGATATTTCATAGCTACCTCTATTTAAGATAATTTTTATACTAATTTTTATATATTAAAGCCTAGCTCCACCGGCGGGCCTACGGGCTAGCTCGAGCCCTGCTTGCATCGTGCCTAGGTGTAACACCTCGGGTGTTTAATTAATTAAAATAAATTAGAATTTAATGAAGAAATGGCCAAAATCCTAGATGGAGGAAAATTCTAACTAGTTGTTTGTTGCATTCATGCCATTGCATAATTTATTGGGCGAAAAATAAATTTTGTTAAACCCCGTGTAAGGCGAATCGAATTTATTCTATTTAGAAAACAAATAAAAGATTTATGAAAATTTACAAAATCAAACTCAAAAATTTATTTTGAAAACCTAGGGAAAATATTTCTAAAAGTTTTCAAAAGTTGTTTGATTTCAAAACTGATTTCAAATTGGGTTTTAAAATGATTTGCAAAAAGATTTGGAAAGGAAAAAGAAATCAAAAAGAAATGGCAAGGGCCTCTCCTCTCCTTTCTCTCCCAGCCGGCCCAGCCCTACGGCCCAACCGGCCCACCTCTCCCTCTCCTTCATGCTCCTCTCCGGTCGGCCCACTTTCCCCATCTCCCCTCCTCCCTGCTGCCCAGCCGCCAGCCCTCCCCTTCTTCTCATTTTCTCCCGGCCCCGGCCCAACTTCCCCCAACCCGCGTCGGTGCCGACATGCTCACTCGGCCCACCCCCCCTCCGGCCCCGCACGGCGTGAGTGCGCCCCTCGCCCACACCAACCGAGTTGTTTTCCCCCGCGGCCCACTTTCCCTTCACCACACCGGCTCGCTCACTCGGCCCACTCCACCTCGCTGTTTCTCCCCTCGCTCACCGCGGCCCACGCCGCTGCACCGACCAGCAGCACCGCGCGACGCCGTCCCTCCCCTCCCTCACTCCCACCACGGGCCCACACGTCATCCTCACTCTACCAGCTGACATGTGGTCCCCACCTGTCAGCTCTTCCCTAACCTCCGCGCGAACTCCTCGCACCGACTTCGACCGGCATCTACGCGCCGATCTCCCCTCGCCACACCTCTTGGCCCTTTAAGAGGTGAACCTGGCACTGCAGCCGCCACGGTTTCGCCTGGTCCTATCTACCCCGCCGCCGCAGCCACGACACCACCCGCTCTCCCTCTTCTCTTCCCTGTTGCCATTGCGGAGCTCAGGTCGGAGCTCCCTGTCATCCTCAACCGAGACACCACCGGCTTCGCCTCTTCCACCTTCGACGTCGTGGAGCCACGTCGCGGCCGCGGAACCCCTCCTCGGTGAAATTCCGTGCACCATCGCCACCCCGCGAGTCTCACCGGAGCACGGACACGAGCGTTGTCGCCGTCTACCTCCTCGTCTCGAGCCTTCTCCGACCGCACAGACCCCTCTGGTGAGCACGCCTTCGCCTCCTACCTCTCCCTGTACACTTAGTATGTTCAACCGTGGCCTCTAGGTCGACGTCTTGTAAAGCTTTTCCCGGCGGCGCTAATGGCGCCCGCCGCCATCCCTGACCGGCAGCGCCGCCTCCTTTCTTCCCTATCCTTCCTAGCCATCAGATCCACAACGAGCGTTTGGGATTACACCCCACCGTCGAACCGGTATGCACCAGTGATGCACTCGGTCCACGGCTCCTACCCCCTCAGTCCACCGTCCGTGTGGCGAGCCAAGCCAACCGCACCGCGCCACGTAGCGCACCGCCAACTCCACGTGGCGCCACGTCAGTGCCACGCAAACGCCTGCGCAGCCGCACGCTCTCTCTTCCCCTTCTATTCTCGACCATTCGATCTGGATCGGACGCATCAGGATCGAAGATACCCCTTCGCTGAAACCTTTGCTAAAGAGCCCTTAGACTTTCCGGGAATCAACCCGCAATCCGCATACACAGTATTCCGAGTCATGCAGTTTCTTTCGTTTAGGCCCCTATACTTTCAGGGAATGGAGTCACGGTCCTCAGTTCGTTGCACATGCACTCCGCCCCGCTGGCGCCCTGGGCCAGTCACACGCTGACAGGTGGCGCCACGACAGCATCTCGCATCGCCATGCGGACGCCACGCCAGCCGCTGTGCTGCGTCTGCGCCTGTTTGCAGAAAAGCCCCTTCTTTTTCCCATAATCAACCCGCCGTCTAATGCTTCTATTCACAGAGTCTTGGATTTCTTCCGTTCTAACCCTTGCACTTTACCGAAAATGAGGCCTGGTCCACCAGCCGATTAAATTCGGATTTTGATTTATTTAAAACATAAAATGAGTTCAAACTATTTACAGATTTGCCACTCAACTTCAAAAGCTTTTAACTTTTGCGTTTTAACTCCGATTCGACCCGTTCAACTTGCGTTAGATTAGTCTCGTCGAGCTCTACATGACAGATCTGTTTACGCTCTATTTTAATACTGAAAGGACCGAATCAGCCTAGAGGGAGGGTGAATAGGTGATTTTTGACTATCTGAAACTTCACAAACTGTAAGATGTAGTTAGATAGCTGTCGGAGAGACCGGTTTGTTTGGGTAGGTACTGCCGGGTGTGAAACACCGGTACTACCGACACAAACAAACGGCACAACCGGGATCCTAAAAGAAACTACAAATCCGATGAATATAAGCTATGAAGATAATACAAGTTTCTGGCCCACTTTCCTAAGAATGATATATGGTAAATCTACTCTCACCAAACCTTGGTTGTTCCCCTTGATGTAGATCGAGCCTTCCCAACCTAAGAAAGATATAGGGATAGGAAGAACACGAAGAACACAATAACAAGTGAAGTAGAGAAAATAGGGACAACAACAACAAGCACACGGGACATGCGATTTATCCCGAGGTTCGGCCAATCCACTAAGGAGTGCCTACTTCCTCGTTGTTGAGGTGACCACAAAGGTCGGAGTCTATTTCACCTACTCGCCTCACTCAAGCAACCACAAAGGCTACGAGAGTATCTCTACTAGAAATCTCAGGGTAATACAAACGCTTCGAGGAGCCCTCACAAGTAAATCAATACGGGCTACCACGAAGAACACCTAACCGGCTAGAGCTCAAAGAGCTCAAGAGTAAAAGACACAAAGCAAGCCGGCAAGATGGAAACCAAGTGCTCAAGTCGAAGATTGATGCTTCCCACTCTCGAATCTCACTTCCCTAGCTCAAATCTTGCAAGGGAATGAATCTAGGAGCAAAGGGGGAGAGAGAGGGGTGAGTCAATGCTTGGAGAGTGTTTGTCTCGAGTTAGGTCAGCAATAAGTGTATGGAGTGAGTGGGTAACCGTGGAAAGAGAAGAGGAGAGGCATTTATACTCCCTCAGTCCCGAGACTGGTCGGTACCACCGACCACCCCTGGCCGGTACCACCGACCAGTTCACAACGGTCGAAAGAATCCAGATCTGACCAAACAAGCAACCACCGTCCTCACGTCGGTACCACCGCGGGCGGTAGTACCGAGGTTATGGCGGTACTACCGCCAGGCCAAATTGGCCGCAAACAAAGAGCATCTCACAAAGGGACTTGGTCCCTCGGAAACTACCGTCCAAAGGTCGGTACCTCCGAGGTCGGTGGTACCGAGGTTATGGCGGTACCACCGCCAGGCCATTTACAACTCAACACAGAGAGCTTCGCGAAACCAAGATACTACCAACCTCGGTCGGTACCACCGCAGGCGGTACTACCGAGGTTATGGCGGTACTACCGCCAGGCCATTTTCAATTCTACACAGGGAGCTCTGCAAACTTG
The DNA here is from genome assembly GCA_009763385.1 of Coix lacryma-jobi var. lacryma-jobi. Classification (NCBI taxonomy): domain Eukaryota; kingdom Viridiplantae; phylum Streptophyta; class Magnoliopsida; order Poales; family Poaceae; genus Coix; species Coix lacryma-jobi. Next base: position 153,091,533 of record CM019825.1, on the reverse strand, counting down.
GTTACCACCGGCCTTGGGTCGGTAGCACCGGGGGCGGTACTACCGAGGTAATGGCGGTACTACCGCCAGGCCAAAATTAGCGCGGACAGAGAGCCTTGCAAACTTGGAAACTACCGGCCATGGGTCGGTACCACCGCGGGTGGTAGTACCGAGGATATGGCGGTACCACCGCTAGGTCAAATACAACTCTACACAAAGAGGGTTGCAAAACCAGGTTACTACCGACCTTGCGTCGGTACCACCGCGGGCGGTAGTACCGAGGTTATGGCGGTACTACCGCCAGGTCATTTTTGACCAACACAGAGAGGGTGTTTGAGCGCTGCGCAGAGAAGCCGTGGTCGGTACCACCGACCATATGAAATTACCCTCTACGTGTTCGTGATTGTGCGGTGTCTCTCAAGCGAACTAAAGTTAGTCGATTTGAGCACTTTTCTCCACATCTAGCCAACTTACTTTGTGACCCTCTTCATAGTCCGGCTTACCTATAACTCAAGTTTAAAATTGAAATTTTAAACTACCACTTGAGCTAGGCATCTTTATGTCCAAAAATATCCTACGTGCTTTGTTCACGAGATTTCAACTTTTTAAATCTTTCAAAGGACTAACACCTGCATACATGCTTTTATAAATTGGTTAGTCCCTAATTTGATTGTCATTAATTAGCCAAAACCCACATTGGGGGCGAATGCACTTTCAAACTCCCCCTTTTTGGTAATTGATGACAACCAACTTAGGCTTACAATTAGGGATAGAAAGAATTGAAGCTTTTGAATTCCAAAATTTAGTTGAAGCTCCCCCTTAGTGTATGCTTTTGGATATGAATTTCAAACCTTGATTAGAAAGCAAGGTTGCATACACAAGAACAAGAGCTCCCCCTAAATTTTGCAATCCGTGGGGTGCCTAAGTGTGTGACAACATCAAATATATCAATTTGTGATGCATAAACGGTATGACATGGTGATTCACATAACAATGTAATAAGAAAAGCGAATGGCTATTGAAGAAAGAAAAGAACTCAAATCACATAGCCATATTGAAAACAACAATCACCATGACAAGAGCATCAATAATGAGGATGAACCAAACATGAATATAACATTAAGCATAAAAGTTTTACATCCTCAGCATATCACAAATAAAATGTAGCATACCACACTTAGTCTCAAAGATTACCCTTCTCACAGCTATTACAACAAGATAAGCCTAACACTCCCCCTTTGGCATCAAGTACCAAAGCGGGTAGGCCAAGATAAGCAAAGAATCAATAATAGCTACAGGAAGATCCATCATGATAAGAGCCCCCGAAGAGAGAGGAATAGGCACTCTCACCAACGTCACCACCAGGGAAGGATGACGGAGCAGAAGAATCAGGTGGTGGAGAAGAGTCACGAGGGCCACCACTCCCAGCTGGATCGGCTTCGGGGCCAGCAAAGCCCATGTACGAGCCACCACCCCCACCTTGATATGACGTGGACCCGCCAGCAAAGGACGTGCCCATACCATAGTCAGGGAAGAAGGGATGAGGCTGGTACTGGGGTGGTGGCGGAGGATAGAACTGATGGGGCGGATACAGCATGGAGCTGTAAAAACCCGCCTCACCACCACCTGGAAACTGGGGCTGCTGCTGGGCCTGCTGCTGGGGGAGACCACCACCACCACCACCATCATCATCATCATCATCATCATCGCCACCGCGCCGGGCCTGAGCATCGTACTCAGCAAACGGATCTGGATGGGGTCGGACCGGAGAGCGCGGAGGAAGACCGAGATGCTGACGCACCTCCTGCTGATGTCGCTCGTCGCGATCGGCCCGATAGCACATCCACTCAAAGATCTTGCCAAGGGCGGAGCGAATACCGCCACTCCTACACCTCTCACGACGCGGAGGAGGAGCGGTAGCACGGGGAACATCTCCACCACCCGGCTGAGCCTCGTCAGGCGCTGCTGCATCTGCTGGGACCTCACCACCTTCATCAACTTTTTCTTTGTCCTTGGAAGGAGCCGAGGTGAACTTGCGAACACTGTACTCCTTCATGGTGCGATCATACTCGAAGGTGGCGCCAACCACATGCTCAATGATATGCATAAGGTATGGAGCATATGGCAGGGCCTTGTGAGGATCATTGTATACATCGGAGATATTCTGCCAAAGAAAGTGAGAGATGCTAAACCGTCCATCTGGCAGAGCAAAGCGGACTAGGACCTTGGCAGCATCATCTCTCAAGTTATCTTGATCTCCAATTTTGGGATCCAGAGTCAGGCGCATGATGTTGTTGAGGACGTAGTAAGCGGGCTTCAGGCCAGGGACCTTGAAGGTCGCCACTGCACCATCCAAATAGACACCTGAGCTCTGCAACTGCTCTGAGTACATACCCCCTCCATACATCTCTGAAAGACGAGGGGCATCTCTGTCCACATGATCGAAGCCCAACAACCGAGCAAATGTGACGAAGGCACATCTGTAGTGGACCCCTTGGGTCATCCAATGCAGCACGCGAGCTTCCTGATCAATGAACAAAGTGGCCCAAAACTGACAGAGAATCTCCTGGTTGAAGCTGCGCTCGCCAGAGATCAGCCCCAAAACTCTCCACTCCTCTAGCCTCTGCACCAAGGCCTGAATGTCCTCAGAATCTTTGTCGGTCAGAGAGGAGAGAACCAGTCTCTTATGAGCAAAGAGAGGAGGATGTCCCTTAGCACAGAAACCCTTCCAGCATACTGACACATAGAAGTCTTGCTAGAACCTGGACCAGAACCTCCTATCCACAGAAGCATCTCTTACAAACAGATAGGGGTTCTCCTCACGCTGCCTCCTCATCAAGTTACCCCACTTTCTATCGGAGTAATCCATGGGATTTCCAAGAAGAGCGAGAGGGACGGCGGACATGACAGCTTCGGCTTCAGGGTGCATGTCAAAAGCCCGGTTGATTAGCATCAACCCTGAAGTCCGAGGGGATGTCGGTCCAACTTGAGGATCGATGGAGCGACCCTCACGATCGAGACCAGCTGAAGGCACTCCTCCCACAATGACGTTGTGCAGGCGTCCAGCCGGACCAGCGACAGGGGGCGGAGAAGGCTGAGGAGGCGGAGGAGGCGAACGAGCAGCATGCCCACTGCCACGGGCATGACCGCTCCCGCTCCCCCTTGCGCTATCCACGCTGCGACGGCCCGTGTGGCCCGCGGACGAGCGTCCACGGACCTAACGAGAGGAGTCATCCATACTCCCAGACCGAACACGGCGCCCGGGATTGCGACGCGGCGGCGCCCCTTGCACATAACCACCTTGCTCCAAGGCGGCATACTCCTCATCATCATCACTAGGGGAACGAGCACGAGAGGGCCTCCGGCTCATCTAGACAAAGATAGCATAGACCAACATGAGACAAAGATGATGAAAAAATACTTCAACGGATGTAGCAAATAAGACGATCGAAATCGGGAAGGAGAACTGCTCGCTGCGCGCGGGCGGTACTACCGACCCATGGGGGCGGTACTACCGACCGCACAGCAGCGTGCGGTTTCCTTCAATCCAATCTACCAAATCGCTATGAACTTGCTAACCATACATCCTAGAAGCATCTTCATACTAGATAGAACAATCCTACCAAAGGAATCGACCTAGAACAAAGTACATTGAGAGATCGGGCATGAACACCCTAGTACCTTGCTACTCATGAAGAAGAGGTCGAAATCCAATGAAGGAGGAAACTTCGGGCTTCAAGAACACCACCACGACGATCTCCAACCTTCAAAGCACCTTTCCACCGAAGAGATTTGGATTTGGGTGGAGGAGGAGGGAGATCGAGGAGAAGGAACGGAGCGGCGGCGCACGGGCTCGGGCGGCGGTTGAAGGAGGCAGGAGGCGGTGCGGTCAAAGCGGATTGACTAGGGTTAGAAAAGATTCACCGCGCCCCTTTTTATACTCGGGTCAAACCCGGTCGGTGGTACCGCCCATAGGGCCGGTACTACCGACGTCGGTACTACCGCCCTATGGCGGTACCACCGACAACACAAAAACAGAGAGGACAGAGAGGGATTTCAAGAGAGCCTTGTGTGGTATACTACACATACTTCAAACATGTCCAGATTTCATATAACCAATACATAGCCATGGACATAAGTGAAGTATGCAAAATAGATTTTGAAATCACACACAATATTTTGTCAAACCATTTATCTAGGTCTCTAGGTGAAAACAAATATGTGCAAGACATCAAGCCACGTTACGAGAATCAATGATATTTAGTTCACTCCTCAAAGCACAAAATCTTGACTCATCTAAAGGCTTTGTGAAGATATCGACTAGTTGTTTTTCGGTGCTCACATGGCGTATTGTGATATCTCCTTTGGCTTCATGGTCTCTTAAGAAATGGTGTCGGATGTCTATGTGTTTTGTGCGAGAGTGGTTTACAGGATTGTTTGCTAGTTTGATAGCACTCTCATTGTCACACAAAAGTGGAATTTTGGTTTCCTCACATCCGAAGTCCTTTAGTGTTTGCTTCATCCAAAGTAGTTGAGCACAGCAAGCGCTGCCCGCCACATACTCGGCTTCGGCAGTGGATAGGGCAACACTATTTTGTTTCTTAGAACTCCATGACACCAAAGATCTCCCAATAAATTGGCAAGTCCCGGTAGTGCTCTTTCGGTCTACCTTGCAACCGGCATAGTCCGAATCGGAATAGCCAAGTAGATCGAAAGTGGAGCCCTTGGGATACCACAAGCCAAGATTCGGAGTGTGCACTAAGTATCGAAAAATTCTCTTAACGGCCATAATATGACATTCTTTCGGATTAGCTTGAAACCTTGCACACATGCACACACTAAGCATAATATCGGGCCTAGATGCACAAAGGTAAAGTAATGAACCGATCATAGAGCGATATACCTTTTGGTCCACTGAGTTACCATCCACATTTAGATCAAGATGTCCATTGGTAGGCATAGGGGTCTTGATCGGTTTGGCCTTGTCCATCTCAAACTTCTTTAGCATGTCTCTTGTATACTTGGTTTGACTGATGAACGTGCCATCCTTGAGTTGCTTGATTTGGAATCCAAGAAAGTACTTCAACTCACCCATCATGGACATCTCGAACCTTTTGGTCATGATCCTACTAAATTCCTCACAAAAGGCAACATTAGTACTACCAAATATTATGTCATCGACATATATTTGGCACACAAAGATATCATTATCAACTTTGTGAGTAAATAAAGTAGCATCGGCCCTTCCTATCTCAAAACCCTTTTTGAGTAGGAAGTCCTTAAGACAATCATACCAAGCTCTAGGGGCTTGTTTAAGCCCATAGAGCGCCTTGTCGAGCTTGTAGACGTGGTTGGGAAACTTTGGGTCCTCAAAACCCGGTGGTTGCTCCACATAGACCAATTCGGAGAGGGGGCCGTTGAGGAATGCACTTTTCACATCCATTTGATATAGCTTGAAATCATGGTGAGTAGCAAAGGCAAGTAATATACGAATTGACTCGAGCCTAGCTACAGGTGCATAGGTTTCCCCAAAATCCAAACCTTCGATTTGAGTGAAACCTTGAGCCACCAACCGTGCTTTGTTCCTTGTCACCATGCCATGCTCGTCTTGCTTGTTGCGGAAGACCCATTTGGTTCCTATCACATTTTGCTTGGGCCTTTCCACCAAGGACCAGACTTCATTCCTAGTGAAGTTGTTCAGCTCTTCTTGCATAGCCATCACCCAGTCCGGATCATCAAGTGCTTCTTCCACCCTAAGAGGTTCCAAAGAGGAGACAAACAAGTAATGTTCACAAAAATTTGCTAAACGAGAGCGTGTCGTTACCCCACACCGTATGCTCCCCAATATGTTGTCAACGGGATGATCCCGTTGAACTGTATGATGAACTCTTGGATGTGGCACAAGTGATCTTCGTTGGATGGGTCCATCTTCATCATCTTCATCATATGCATTGATGTCCCCATCTTCTTGTCAGACTTCATGTTGAGCTTGTGTTTGATCATCAACTTGATGTATCACTTGAACATCACCCACACTACCACCATTCGGAGTTGCGGAAGCTTCATCATGCGCATTTGGATGCACATGACGGATATGAGAATCTTGTGGAGTGTGTGATGGTTCATCTTCATCATCTTGTATTTCAACGGGCCTCACATCACCGGTTGCAAGCTTCTTGATAGCTTCGGATGGAGGCTCGTCATTACCTACAAGCTCATCATTGACTTGCTCCTTTTGAGAGCCGCCGGATTCATCAAAAGTCACGTCTATCGTTAACTCAATAGTGCCGGTGGCATTATTGAATACCCGGTAGCCATGTTCGTTAGTACCATAACCAAGTAGAAAGCCTTCGTGTACCTTAGGTGCAAACTTTGAACTTTTGGCCCTCTTGTTAAGTTTGAAACACTTGCAGCCAAAAAACTCGAAAGTAATGCACCTTTGGTTTGTTACCGGTTAGAAGCTCATATGGCGTCTTCCCTCTTAGCTTGTGAAGGCAGAGGCGGTTGATTGCATGACACGCCGTGTTCATTGCCTCCGCCCAAAAGCCATGGGAAGTCTTGTACTCATCCAACATAGATCTTGCGGCTTCAACAAGAGTTCTATTCTTCCTTGCCACAACCCCATTTTGTTGTGGGGTATATGGAACGGAGAACTCATGCTTGATCCCTTCTTCATCAAGATACTCTTCTATGTTGGTGTTCCTAAACTCGGTCTCGTTATCGCTTCTCACTTTCTTGATCTTGATGTCGAACTCATTTTGTGCTCTTCTAGCAAACTTCTTGAAGATGCCTTGTGTTTCGCTTTTATCTGCTAAAAAGAACACCCAAGTGAAACGAGAATAGTCATCAACAATAACGAAACCGTATTTGTTACCGCCGATGCTTTGATAAGCAACGGGTCCGATGAGGTCCATATGCAATAGCTCCAATGGTCTTGTGGTCGACACAATGTTCTTGATTGGATGCTTTGCTCCAACTTGCTTTCCGGCTTGGCACGCACTGCAAATCCTATCTTTCTCAAAAGAAACATTGGTTAGTCCAAGGATGTGCCCTTCTTTTTGAAGTTGGGCCAAGTTCCTCATCCCAACATGAGCTAGTCGGCGATGCCAAAGCCAACCCATGCTAGATTTTGCCATTAGACATGTTGTAGGTTCTAACTTACTAATTGAGAAGTCAACTAAGTAAAGTTTTCCCTTCAACACAGAGAGGGTGTTTGAGCGCTGCGCAGAGAAGCCGTGGTCGGTACCACCGACCATATGAAATTACCCTCTACGTGTTCGTGATTGTGCGGTGTCTCTCAAGCGAACTAAAGTTAGTCGATTTGAGCACTTTTCTCCGCATCTAGACAACTTACTTTGTGACCCTCTTCATAGTCCGGCTTACCTATAACTCAAGTTTAAAATTGAAATTTTAAACTACCACTTGAGCTAGGCATCTTTATGTCCAAAAATATCCTACGTGCTTTGTTCACGAGATTTCAACTTTTCAAATCTTTCAAAGGACTAACACCTGCATACATGCTTTTATAAACTGGTTAGTCCCTAATTTGATTGTCATTAATTAGCCAAAACCCACATTGGGGGCGAATGCACTTTCAAATACTGTTCATGTACTGTTATTTATATGTTTGTTTGGGTCATGTGATGATGTTTGATCTAGCGAGTGCGAGCTACGTGGAACCCCAGGATCCAGTCTTTGCCTCCATTGAATCGACCCAGCCCGAAGGCAAGTGTCCTTGAACATCTTGCTCCTGTATTTATTTTATTTTGAGTTTAGAGTAGTTAGATCCTGTAGATGCATGCAATGTCATTAAATTGAATCTCATGATATGGTTTACTAGCACTTGATTATATTTTCTTTGACACCTGGTTGGGATGATATGGGTAGAAGTCATGCTTAGCCTTGTTGTCTTGGGATGGGCTGATTAATTATAATTAATTCTGAATAATGATCTATGGAACATGTGGGCTGATAATGAGTAGTATGGTGAGTAGGTAAATCCGGTAGGATGGATCGTACTGGTGGTTTTTGTGCCGTGGGACTCAGCAGCTGCTTTTGGTTTTTGGTTCTGGGCTTATGCTAGACATATCCTGCCTGGATCCCTAGGACCCGGTTCTTGAAGCCTGTAACCCGGCAAAACAGCGCAAACCATGAGGCCTATATGGCTCTGGGACTGGCTAATTAATTAGTTTCCTCCAAGTTGAGGGTCCACACGGGGCTTGTTTTAGTGGCTCACAAGGGGGCCCTGGGGGTCGTAGACCTTTATACGGGGTAAAACCTTAGAGGTACGTGTGGAACGTACTTGGAGGGGACATTGTAAAGGCCTTGTAGTGCGACCTCGCTGTGCACCTTGGCAGTGTTTAGCGTGATGGGGAATGCACGACTCATGGGTAAAGATGTGTGAACTCTGCAGAGTATTAAAACTGATATATCAGTCGTGCTCACGGTCACGAGCGGGCTTGGACTTCTTCGAGATTAGTTGGTGGGTTGGGTCTGGTTCGTTAGGGAAGCCTTATGTGGTCATTAGTCCCATATGACATGGGTACAGAGGCTTCTTCTACGCGGGTTACTGCTTGGTACGGGAGTGATTTCCAGTCTCGGGCGCAGACCTGGTGTTATTACGAAAGGTAGCTTTCTATGTTGTGATATCTGGAACTAATACACATAGGGGGAACTCTTCGAGTCGGCCTTGTGGGCGGCCTGATGGACTTCAGGTGTGGGTGTGCTTGGTGCGACTCCAAGTGCGGTTGCTTGGTGTGACTCCGAGTGTGGTTTTGCTCGGTGTGACTCCGAGTGTGTTACTTTTCTACAGTGTCTGTGTCTATAACCTAGTAAATAGATGCATAGGATTAATAGGATTAATAGGATGTGTCGCTTTAGGCGCATGAGTCAAATTGAGTCAGCCTACCTTTGTTATTAGCCTCATAAGCATATATTTCCTACACTTGCGGAGTATATTTTGATGTACTCACCCTTCCTCTTTGTCCCCCCTGCTACCCCACCCAGACGCTGAAGTCTACGACGCAGAGCAGGAGTACCCAGAAGACGCTGGATATAACCCAGACGACTTGTACTAGGATGGTGCAGCCCCCGGTCGACCTTCCTGTAGAGATGGCGTCCAATTTCCGCGAAGACTGCATTAGAGTTAGACTGAGAGTCTATACTTTTCTTTCAGACCCGAGGGTCATTTTTTAATAATGTTCAATATATTAATAAAGCATTGTTTTGATATTTACTTTGATGTCGATATATGTATGAAAATTGATCCTAACATACATATATTGTGCTCCAATTTTGTTCTTAAAATTAGGGTGTCACACTAGGCCGATGGCAAGGCACGAGGCGCGCCCCGCCGTGCATAGTCGTACTCTCATTTAGTTCTAAATGATAAGTCATTCGCTTTTTTAAGTACCTATCTTTCGCTACATATTTAAAATATATATTATATAATAAATTATATATAAAAACAAAATGATTTATAATTTGAAATGCTTTTCCTATGTAAGCATTATAGTTCTATTTTAATAGTGCAGTTATCTAAAATAATATAACATATAAAGTGACAAACATTTTTACAAAATGGCCAAAGTTTAAGTGAAACTAGCACGTTAATCTTGGACTCGATATAAAACTAGTAACTCAATATAAAACTAGCAGAACCGAGCCCATGATTAAGTCGAGATTGCAAGTATGCTTGTACTTGGCTCAAATCAAACTCGTTCAAAGGGACATTATTTGTGACACGTAAATATTTCTAGCATAGCAATGCGATAGCAGAGAAAAGAGAGAAAACAACATGAGGAAGTATATACCTCTAATTGTTAGTGGTAATAAATATATCACACATAGCATAGATCGACAAATAATATTTTGAACATGTCCATAGCAATAGCAATACTTTAATTAGTGAGCTATTTGAGCTTGTCTCGTGAGCCTCGGGTACGATTAAGCTTGGGCTTAGCCTAAAATCCACATTAAGCTTGGATTATAGGAGAACTACACCAACAAAATGGTAGAATAGCATCAAGGAGGGGCATATACATATATAATAGCATGCAGCCCTATTAGAGCATAGAGAAACAACATGACAGACATGTCAAGTATGTCTCTGCATATTACACATATAGAGGTAAATGGCATATTACACATATAGAGGTAGATAAAGATCACAATATAATAATACATTTATCTTTATATGGAGCCTTAGTGAGCTATTTGAGGTCGGGTTGAGAATCGTGAGACTAGGGTTAGGCACAAGCTCAACTCAAAATCTAGCTCGGACAGTCTTTGTTTAGACCATTTCGTGAATTAAGTTCAAGCGGCTCATTGAGCCTAACTTTTTTTAGGCCTAGTAACACATGCATCTGGACAATCGATGACATGAAAAAATATGATCTAAAATAGCAAGCTTGCACACTAAACTGTAATTATGTTCCATTTTTGCATATTTCAGTAAATCTATCCATCACGTAACTATGTACTTTTCCCTATAGATGAGGGAGCCCAGAAAAAGTAATGAAAGATCAATAATGACATAGCAAAAACTCCATAAAACTTATAGGTAATATTGGGAAACACATAAAAATAGTTAAAATTTTCATTTTGTGGGAGCAGTTAGGGATGGAAGATGTGCAAAGGATTATAGTTGACGCTTTGATCTTCGACATATTATTCTTTTCTTTCTTTTTAAATGCTTAAAAATGACCCTTTTGATCTTAGATTTAGCTTTATCTGTCTCGACTAGTAGGTGTTGGTGTTATTTTAAAGCAATTTTGCATTCACAAAGTGAGGGTGTGAGTCATGTAATAGATGGTGGGAAAATGGTAAGACTACTTTGATGCATAAGAGTATGATTGAGTGTGATGGTTTGTACCTTATGTAACGTGTAAAGAAGGTGGTGAAGAGATGGAATGTAAGCATCTCATGAATGGAGGTCCTCTAAGGTAGGTTGTAGAGTTACCATTGTGTAGTAGTATAGTCCACATGACCAAGAATCTTGATAGCTAGTAAAGGACATGTGTAAAGGCAAAAAATACGGTGTTTAGAAGATTTCATATATTTCTAATCCACATGGCAAAGAGAAAGAGTATATATACGAGGAAAGAGAATTAGATCATCTTGTTGTGGAGAGACAACTTCAACATACAGTATGATAACCAGTGCAACTTATAATATATTATAGTAGACATCACTATAATCATTGTATGTACTATCTATTGTAAACAATTGTTGTATATGCCTAAGCACATGTATCTAAGAAATAAATGTGTTGTCTACAAAATCTTTATGCAAAAAGACTAACGGTATGAAAGAATCAAGATGCCCAAGAGGGGGGGTGAATTGGGCTAATCTAAAATTTCTTGCAATAATTAAATCCTATGCAAGCCCAGTGTCACTCCTTTTGTGCCTATAGGTGTGTTTACACTAACTCTACTGCACAAAAGACTACACCTAGTTCCAATCCTACTCTAGCATGACATTTTAACAAAGTAAATACAACAAGTAAATGCGGGAATTGAAATGCTCAAAGTAAATTGTGAAAGTAAAGAGAGTAGAGAGAAAGTCACGATGTTTTGCCGAGATATTGAGGTGTCGGCACACCCCCTAGTCCTCGTTGGAGCACCCGCGCAATGGTATCACTCCCCCTTGATCCCCCCTTGATCCATGCAAGGATCAAGTGCTCACTACGAGCTGATTCTTCACCACTCCGGTCTGGTGAATCGCCCACTACCGGTCACAACTTGAGTTGGGTCATCCACAAGGCCTCTGGATGATCACTAAGCTCTCCGATCATCACTAAGTCGTCTAGGTGATGTCGATCACCAAGAGTAATAAGCTAGAACTCTCACTTGACCAATGCAAGGCTAAAGAGATGGATGGATGCGTACTTGCTACTCACAACTCACTAATGAGGCAACTAATCTCACAATTAGTGAATCTCACAATTAGCAAATCTCACAATCTCACTAGGGCTCTTGCATCCCTTGCACACTCAAGGATGTCTTCAGCTGATCAAATGGGCAAGAGACCCCAGATGGAGGTGGTGGTGGAGTATTTATACTCCCCCAACCAAACCACCCACGAGGAGTAAAAACCTATGCAGTCGAAAGGGGCATCAGACGCTCTGATGCCCTGCACAACGGTAACATGTACTGTGCTCTGACAGCACACGTCAGTAGACATCGGACACTGGTAGTGTCCGATGCCTCCACATCGGACGTGTCCAATGTGGAAATGACCTCTCTGGAACCTCTTTGGATGCACATCGGACGCTAGCCCTCAGCATTCGATGTTAGCATCTGATGTGACGTTGAGTTCACTCCCAAGTGAATAGTGCTAACGCGTGTCCGATGCATCCCCTCCGGTGCGTCTGATGCGGCGATCCAGACTAGGTCAAGTCCTATGGGCATCGGACGCGCGTCCAATGCCTACCAGGCTAGCGTCTGATGCCTCTTTGAGGGCCGAAACGACTTCGGATCGTGGCACTGCCTTCACGACTTTTGATCGACATAAGGGCTCTCTTTGAGCTACTTAGAGCTATGAAATACCAAGTATGCACCATACCTACCTCAATAGACTCACCTAGGTCAAGCTACTCATTCACGCTCCCCTTTGTAGTATGGCCAAAGGAAAAATAAAAACCTAAGACTAAACTAAGTGTTCTCCAACACCATATGACACTTAGAACTAGCCTATCTCCGTGTTTGTCGTTCGTCCTTTAAAAACCGAATCGATTTCCATCGCTAGGGGACATGAATACCAAATTCCCATATCGTCGCCATTATTGTGACGTAACACTTCTCTGTTTCTACAAAACACACGTTAGTCACAATAATCTTATGTTGTCATCCAATCATCGAAACCCACTAGGGGCCTAGATGCTTTCATGGTATAGAGTAAACGAAGAGATAGAGTATAGTCATATCACTACAAAGAAATATAGTCTTTTTTCTGCACAAGATGCACTTGTATAACTTATGTTGTTTTAGATATCACTCTAGCAATGGTGTATCGTTGAAAGGTCTTAATATGACTAGAGGGGGTGAATAGCCTATTTAAAAATCTACAAGGCACTGAAATAATAATTAGCAACACTAACAACAAAGCTTTTTGTGCTAGCTTACACAATTAGTTGCAAGCCAGCTATCCAATAATTCTATCCTAATATGTCTAAGGCATACCAAAGAACTAGAGAGATGTACAAGCTATTAACAACTAATATACTCTAGCAAATCTACACAAGATACTAGCTCAATAAGAAATAAAGAGCGAAATGAAAAGAGCTAGAGATAGTGTGATTTCACCGAGCCTTAGGGATCACAAATGAATACCACTCACCGGTGAAATCCAAGCGTAGACCTAATCACCAAGATCATCACGAGATAACCAATCACCAATAGAATCAATCACACAAGAGATACACAATGATTTTTATCCCGAGGTTCACATGCTTGCTGGAATGCTACTCCCCGTTATGTCGACCAACTCTTGGCGATTTGGTGGCTAATCAACACCACACCGAGCTCCTCTAGAGCACCACAAGAATCTACTAGAAGAGAGGTAGCTCAATAACATGAGCAATCCACTAGAGGTGCTTTTATCGCTTCGTCGGGGAATAAGCCCAAGAACCCCTCACAGTCTGCGATTGGTGGTGGCCATGAACAATCACCAACTCTTGCTAATTCCACCAAGCTGCTCCAAGTCATCTAGGCATCGACAAGTGCCAAGAGCAATAAGAAAATCACAACCAATGCGAAGAACTAGTGTCACTATGATGAAATCTCACAAATTCAAGCACTAGATCAATCAATCTCACTTGGGGTGAACAGATGAAGTCAAGCGATGAGTGGAGGAGAGTGTGCTCAACTCATAAGGATGTTCAAGAATCAAAATGTGCAAGAGCAACCTCCCTAAGTCGCCCACTCTACGGAAAGCCCTAGTTTGATTTTGGATAATTGATGAAACCTATGTGTACTAACCATTATCATTAATTGTTGATATGAGCTAGGTTGATGCACACTAAGTGATGGAGCAAGACATGCCATGGAGTTGATGGTGATGACCAAAAGATGGATCAAGTGCTCCATATTTGAAAAAGAAGAAAGAAAGAAAACCCTATGAAGATCAAGACAAAGGTATAAATAAAGATTGACACTTACACTATAAAGGTGTGTTTAGGATCAATAGATGTACTATTAAGAGGGGACTATCTCATTGATTGCGATTATCAAGTGCCACTAGGTGAATTCACACTTGTATATGCATTAGGACCTAGTGTGCTAACTTCTAAACGCTTGAAAATACTTTGGAAAATGCTAACACGTGCACAAGTGGTGAGACAATTTGGTGTTGGCATATGGAAGCAAGTGATGAGTTAGAGATAAAATAGAAGTGACTGGGGTAGCATCAGATGTGGTCCCAGACAGGATCGGACTTGTACCATAGCAAACCCAAGCAATCGCAGAGTGATCGAACGTTGAACTTGGGTGCATCAAATGCACAGGTGGTGCGTTTGATGCCTATGATGTGGAGGTGTTCAACGTGGCTGTGAGCATCTGACGCTGGGTGTGTCCGATCACGAATCGATGCTCTCGAGTGCTCTCTGCATGGACATCAAACGCTAGCTCAGGCATGTTCGATCTTCCTACAGGGGCACGTATGATGGCCACAATAGTTAGTCATTGGCTTACTCAGGGTTGATCAGACGCTGATGTTAGCGCCCATCCGATCCAGAGCACATGTGCGTTCGATGCCACATAAGGGGCTTGGTTTTAAATTCTAACCATTGGGATCTAGCGATCGAGGTTGAGTAGCACTGACACATGGATGACCAGGGAGGATCGAATGTTGTAGAGCGTGTCTGATCATTTCTGCAGGCGCGTCTGATGGCCTTGCAGCCAACCCAAATTGTGGGGCATCAACTCTATTTGTTTGGGGAGACTTATATATACTTGTTGGTCATCTCTTGGGAATTGCTCTTGGCACTTTTGAATTCTTGAACATCCTTTTGAGTTGAGCATACTTCCACCCATGCATCTCTTTGCTTGATAGTGCAAATAAAAGTGAAATTGAATGATTTCAAGTGCATTTGTTTGTGTGATTGCATCTAGTTCCACTATCAACGAAATATGGTCGGCAGTTCATTGAGGGGTATGCCCAAGGTGGCAGCTAAATCGATGGAGGTGTGCGTGAGATGAACCAGATGTTAATACAAGTACTGAGACATAAGATTTATACACGTTCAGGCCGTCAGTATGACGTAATACCCTACAACTTGTGTTCCGATGTATTGTATTGATGAATGTGAGTTGTAATTTGTGGGATCTAAGTTGTTCCTGGATGTTGATTCCCTCTCTTCTAGAGGACCCTTGCCCCTCCTTATATACTTTGGTGAAGAAGGGTTACATGATAAGTATCTGAGTTGGTACTATCTCTAGATTACAATATCTATTACAACTTCTATAATATCGTGGGTCGTACGACCCTTGAAAGTGCGACCATGTCTTGTCTAGTGGTACCTGGGGTATATCCCCCATAGTGGTTGCCGCCACCTAGATGACTTGAAGTAGCGGAGAAGCATTAACATGAGTTGGTGATTATTCGTGGCTATCTCCCAATGATTTATCAGGGGTATTGTATCTTCCCCAACAAAGAGACAAAAGGTAACTCTAGTACATTGCGCGTCTGAAAGCCCTAGTTTGATTTTGGTTAATTGATGAAACCTATTGGACTAACTTTATGCTCAAGTGTGATTAGGAGGTAGGTTGGTTCATGACCAAGTAATGGAGCTATATGGATGGTGATGTCCACATGATGGTGATTAATTGCTCCAAATCTTGAAAAGAGGAAAGAGGGAAAGCAAAATGGGCTCGGAGCAAAGATATACACATAGGGCCACTTTGTTTTGGTGGTCAAGACATATAAGTTAAAAAATGTATTCTAAATATATAAATTATGGATCTAGTTTTGTAGCTCCCATCATAAAAACCATTGACTCAATCTATCTAAATTATATATTAATATACAAATAGAACCATTTGTAAAACACAAGTTCCCACTATATATAAATATACTCTCTCTCCGTATAGGAAATAGATGACGTTTTGGATATCGATATGGTATCCAAAGTATAACTTTGACTCTCTTTATACAAAAAAATATTTATCAAAATGTGATATATGTATATTTTTATAAAAGTATTTTTCAAGATAAATCCATTCATATAGTTTTTATATTTTTAAACCCAATAGCTCAAAAGTTATTCATGATTTATATTCCCAATGTTTGATCAAAACCTTGTCTAAAACGTCATCTATTTCCTATACGGAGGGAGTACAATAAATATATGCATCATAGGTCTACTTTTATGTAAGCAGGTCGGTGGTAAAAACTAAATAAAAAACGAACACTTTATTAGAAAATCATGGTATTTTCCAAAATTATGCACAAAACTTAAATTTCACGCATACATAGACCACCGGTCCATGGAAACTTTTTCTTTGATTTTTTATTTGGGCTGTCATTGTGCGCCTTTGCATGTTTATGCGAATGCACAACTTTTTCTTTTATTTTTTATTTGGGCTACCGTTATGGACGTTCAGACCATCCACAATGGTTGTCAAATAGCTAGTTAGGAGGAATTCTATTGACTCTTAATAACACTTTACAAATAGTTAGCGAGATAAAGTATAAAAATAATAAAAAAGTAGCACTCTCATTGGCTATCAAGGAGAGAGATCAAATAGCCAGCGACTCATAAATAACTAATCTAGCATGATTTCTTAGAAATATCTCTCTCATAATACTCCCCACAATAATATTATTTTTTCTTGTTTATATGTTTCATCTAGTTAGCTATTGACAAATTGTCATTGAAAGTCAATAGCATTTCTCCTAGAGATGATCTAGCTAGCGATTTGAACAACATTGCGGACGTCCTCACATGTACATGCGAATGCGCAGGCTAGAGTGCCAGACCATCAGGCCTTTTACGGGGTCGCGCGCCTGGTGGCCAGGGCGACCGACCGCTGGTTAGACTTTACGTTTCCAGACCGTGTTTAGTGGGTTCGTTTAATATTTTCGTTGTTATTTGACAAACTTTATCTGAATATGGACTAACTAGACTCAAAAGATTCGTCTCGATATATACATACTAAAAAATAATTATTTATTTTTAACTATATTTAATATTCTATGTATGTATCTAAAGATTCAATATGACGGAAAATTTAAAAAAATTTTGGGTCTTTAGATGAAAATATAAACAGGACCTCACTCTAATTTTGGCGGGTCACTCAGGCACAAGGTTTTACCTCGGCTAACCTTTGTTGGTGGGCTGGGCTGGATTTACTGGGTGAGAGAGGCGATTTATTTGGGCCTTAATTAACCGAGTCCAATGCATCCGGGTCTGGCTGCGTAGCCACAGCCACAGTAGTCCCATCGCGGCGGATCCCACGCATCCTTCCCTCTCTTCTCCACGCTCGGGTCGGGCGCGTGAACCCCCTCGCCGCCGTCGGCCCGTCGCAGCCGCAGTTCCGTCGCCGGAGGGCGAGTGGGACGAGGAGGAGGGCAAGATGAAGACGACCAAGGGGGGCAAGGTGATGAACCCCACCGACGCCTTCCGCAAGGAGCAGCGGAAGAAGGAGCTCAAGCGGGTGAGTGCTCGCCCAACCCTAGGGTTTCCCCGCTCCCCGCGACGCCTGTGGGTTCCGTGCCGGCGGTTATATTCGCTTCTTAGTCGCGATGATGATGCTGGTGGCTTCACTCGCCGGGCTTGTTTCTGGTGGATTAGGGTTGTTATCCGGGGTGGGACCGTGGGAGCGGTGACGGTAGCTGCGTAGATTGGTTCATCTGATTATGGCACATCCCAATCTGGGTTCTTGGACGCGAAATTTCTCTGCTGTTTCAAGCATTAGCACCCGGTAATTCGATATGGGGACACTCATATCCCATCCAAGATGTTTCTTTGTGGTGCTACATGTTGAATTGAAGACCTTAAATACCATGCAAGAGCCAGATAAATGACCATACCTAGTGCTAGTGCTAGTACTAGTATTTTTAAGGGCCTATTTATTTTCAACACCCATGGTCTATTGTAGGAGGATTTTGGGATATCTCTTGAGTGAAATATAAGGAGTTCCTTGATTTATAGTGCCTGCTAGATTTGCTTTGTCCTTGTGGTTAGGTAAATGTCGTCCTCAACAAGATCTATCACGAAAATGCAAAATCACGTGCCTGTGTAGAAACTTCTGCTATAGTATGCCCTCCAAAAGGTAGAAACTTCTTTTTGCTCCAAGGATGTTGTGCCTAGAATACAGAATGGTGGTTCAAGTTTTGTAAGTTTTGTCTTATGAAAAATAAAAAAAGTTCTGAGGCATAATTTCTAATGGTAGAACATGTATCTATGTATACAAGTAGCAAAGCCATGTTGGTTGGCACTGGGCACTAGTGGATCAAACTAGTTTGGTATATAGCAAGCAAGCTAACTGCCTGCAATTTTTATGTGCTTCTTTGGATTCAGTTTTCTCAACTTTTGTCACATATCTTGTATCTTCCAGAACAAAAAGGAAAGGAAGAAGGTGCGGGAGGTTGGTATTTTGAAAAAGGATCCAGAGGCTATACGGGAGCAGATTGATAAATTGGAGAAGATGAGTAAGTAAATTAGCTGCATTTAGAAAAATTAATCAGAAAGTGGTCTTTGTAAAAATATGTATAGTCACTTTCATAAACCTTTAGTTCTATGCATGTCACAAGAGACCATGTTACTTGCTATAATTATGACAACATAGTTCATTTGATCTGTAGTGGTAGCATTATTTGCACATTGTTCGTCAACATTTTCTATACATCCATGTGCTATTGGTTTTTCCCTAACTTAGTTTGAATGCAAATTTCCATTGATTTGACTCTTGCAGTTGGCTAATTATCTCTCTCTGGTCTGGTGTTTATAGTATGACCCTATTGTTGAAACAAATGTATGTCTCAGGCATCTTAAAGCATCATAGAGTATTAGCATCGAATTACCAAATATGTATGTACTGACCTCATGAAGCATTATATTTTGCAGCATTTGCCTCTTTGAATTGCTAGCTACTTTGGCCCTGTTTTCAACATGGTATTTCATTTCACTTTCTAGTTTCCCATGAGCTTTGTTTCTAGGGGCCTTGATAGTCTTGATCATCATCGGTCTTGTGACCAATACTCATTTTAGCATAGGAAATCTAATGGTTCATTCTTGAGCATTCTAATCAGTATGACTATAAGGCCCAGCTACAATAATTTATATTTATATTGATTATTAGACCAGATTTTCTGTTTGGAATCCATCATGAGTACTTTTTTGAATTATAATTCCATGCCTCTTGTAGTTGCACTAGTAAATTTGCAGCGTTGTTGATTTTCTTTTATATTTTCAAACATCTACTTGCATGTGGGTACAGTGGAAGTGTAGCACTGATGATCACTTTTGTCTGTTCTAAGGCTTGTCAATCTTGAAATTATTTTTTCTTTGGCGCAGAGGCTGATGGTGCTCTTGACAAGGCTAGGAAACATAAGAAAAGACAGCTTGAGGATACATACAATCTTATTGTTAAGAAACGAAAGGTATTTTGATTTCAGAAGTTCAGACTCTACATTTTTTAATATTATTATATGTTTTTCAACCTATCCTACTAATGGCATTGCAATAAATTGTAAACTGTTCCCTTTTAATAAATGTTTCATCCGATTGGACATGTTTTTGGGCAGTGCCATGGCAATTAGCTGTGCAATGTAATTTCGGTGTTCCGTTTTTTAAATAAATTTATGATATGATATTTTGTGCCATACAATTTTCTATGTAAGTTTACCATGATATAGGAAAATGGTATCTTGAATGATTTTAGTAGAAAATAAACACTTTTGCTAGTGAACTATGATAATGATTTTGTTACACTTATGTTATAAGTGATCATGGCAATTATCTTGACTGAATGATTTGATTTGATAACATTGTATGATTTGGAACTAGAAGGATTTTGATTATACATATGAAGTTATTTGCTCCTAATCTGTTTTGCACTCATGGTGAAGCTATTGTTGGCTAATTACACACTGTTGTATAATAAAAGTGAATGTTTTATTAATTGTTGCCTTTGAGTTTGACACAAGTTCTGCACTAAAGTCTATTTTGGAGTTTTATAATTTGTAAGCAACGTAGCCGTAAATTTCTTATTCTTATTCAGACATAGAAGTTCATTACTTTTTCATGATCTTTTCCAGGAATATGAACAGAAAATGAAAGAGAAGGGTGAGCAACCGATTATGTTCAGGTGAGGTTTACTGATATATTATGCTTTGATTCTAATTCTATTAGATTGATATGTTACTGACCTTCTCAGCCAATATGCTCTTTTTTCCTCGTAGCCATCTTGCACCACCAAAGAGGCGACCTACAGCAGATGAAGATGATAGAGCTAATCCGAAGCCCGAGGTATGTTATGTTATTTATAAGATGTAGAATTGTTTGCAAACATTATTGCATATTTGAATAGATACTTAGCATGTTTATACTACAGGACTCTGTTTACTATCATCCAACCTTAAATCCATCTGGAGCACCACCACCTGGAAAACCTCCGATGTACAAATCATCTATAGGTAGGTATTCAATTATTCATCTTTTTTTTGCTTGTGAATATATTATTCTTGTAAAAAATTCAAGTTTACATGAAATTATCTCCTTACAGCTAGTAATCACCACCAGCCTTTTCTCAGATTCATTTCTTGGTTGACATGCAGGACCAAGGATCCCACTGCCACCCTCATCCAGCACCGGAGCCTCATCTTCCATGTCTGAGTCTGAAGCAGGTCCATCGACCCTGCCACCCCCTCCACCACCACCACCATTGCCAGACACCTCAGAGTCCATTGATCCATCTGCTCCTCCTTTCCCTTTGCCTCCACTCCCGCCACCGCCCCCACCACCACCTAAACCTAACAGTGACGCAGCACTACCAGGCTTACCTCCGCCACCTCCGCCACCTCCCGGTCCACCTCCGAGAGAACCTGTATCAGGTCATACAGTACTTCCACCACCTCCACCCCCATCAAATCCACCACCAGCATCTAGTGCAAATGAGAGCAAAACAATTTCTGCTCAGGTACAGTGCTTTGGATCTCTTTTGTATATTTACTAGTGCTTCTAATCCATTTGTTAATGCAACAAACCTCTTTTCCTCATGTTTAAATGTTTGGATGCTGCCCTTTGTGACTTGGTCTGATGTAACCTTGTTTGCAGTCCTCAGTTGTCCTGCCTCCACCACCCCCGCCACCCGGTTTGCCACCAAAATCAACTGATGTGGAGGCCGCTGGCACTTCAAAGGATACTCCTGGACTTAAAGAAGATGCTACAGCGAGGGTCTTACCACCACCGCCTCCACCCAGTTTGCCACCTTTACCTCCAAGGCCTCCAATGCAATCTGATATGTTAGCTCCTGGAGTCATGAGATTTCCACCACCTCCGCCACCACCAGATTCAAGGCCACCTCTTATGGCTCCTGGAGTTACCAGGCCCCCTCCACCTCCTCCAGGATTCCCCCCATCTCAAATGCCAATGCCACCGTATGGTGTGCTCCCTGGTCCGCCACCGATGCTTAGGCCTCCATTTTTGCCAGGACCCCCTATGCAACTAGATGAGTTTGCTGCCTTCGCACCAAGGCCTCAGTTACCCCAGCAGCCATCATATGTGAAGTCAGCTGCCCCAACAGTTGTAAAGAGACCATTAGCACAGCACACTCCTGAACTGACGGCTATGGTATGCCATCTGCCTTTGTATTTTTTGCCTGAATTCTTTTTCTTTCATTTTCAGACATCTGTAGTATGATTGCTCATTCCGCCTTTGAATCATTACAGGTTCCTGCATCAGTTCGGGTCAAGAGAGAATCTGCTCTCCCCAAACCGAAGCCAAAGGTGCATCAGCAGCAGCAGCAGTCATCAACAGCATCCATTTCAAAGCCATCGGTGACCCTCATAAGAAGTGATGCCCAGCCTTCTTCAGCAGCACCCAAGCCACCAAGTATGGACGACTCTTATATGGCATTCTTGGAAGATATGAAGGAACTAGGGGCACTTGATGGGTAACTCAAGTAGAGTGAATGCCTGATTGCACTTAGCAGCCTAATTCATGAAAACCTGGACATGGAGGATAAATACAAAGAATAGCCGGAGATTATTTTCATGTCCCAAAAGAAAATCTTGCATTGATTTAATTGAAAACTGGGAGAACAATTGTAATCTACCTTTTCATACTAGGCTCTTTGTGGCCCAACTGTACAAGCTGGAGATATTTGAAACTTGAATGGCTGGCTCTAGCAAGGAAAATGTTCTCATATCTACCAGCTGTATATGTTCGATGATTGCCCCTGGCTGATTTGCAGATATTACCAGTCGTGGGGAAGACTACTGGTGTGCTTTATTTGTGTCTCAGGCATTTGCATTGAAAACCATGACGACAGAACTGCTGACCTGAGGTCCCACCCCACGCGAACTACGTTGATACTCCAGCTTGAATTAATAATTTCTATTCGATCAGATGGGAAATGCTGCGACATTACTGGATGGGAGTCACAGCTTTTATGAATTTCGTGCTGTTTGTCCTGAAATCTTGAATTAATAATTTCTATTCGATCAGATGGGAATATCTGTTTACAAGCTGTGTAGCATACTGTATCTTGCGATATGCCCACCCCATCTTTGTACGTGAGTCGCACTATGAAACCTGGCCAGATTCATGTTTCAGGCCTCCACGTTTTTTGGAGGAAGAGGAACCATCCAAGAATGTGTCAGCTGTGCGTATCAAATTTCCTCGTCTAGCTGTAGCAAGTGCTTGTAAAGTTTATCTTTCACAATAAGGAACATTATCGCCCTAACGTGTGTATAGGAGCCCTAACGTGTGTATAGGAATATTACTGACGCAGGACCTGTTTAGATGTACCAGCTAAACTTTAGATGACTAATTCTATTGAAAGACTAGCTAAAGTTTAGCTGAGTTTAGCTATTTCAATCAAGTTAAAGCAAGCTAAAATTTAACTAAGTCTATTAGCTGGAGCATCTAAACACCACAACTAAAATTTAACTAAAAAACTTTTAACTGGCTAAAGTTTTTTTTTACTTTTAAATTTTAATTAGGTGCATCCAAACAGACCCAAAGACTCAGGTCGACATGAATCTCAGCAAACCTTGAGCAATTTAGGCAAACTAGCTAGATAAGCTTGGGTTCACTCCAGAAATCGAAACTGAATCGGAGTAATTTGTTGAGCCTTACAACCCCATCAACCTTCTATCTTGGCTTTAGACCATTGCTAACTTCATATACGCCCATTGTTATAAATTACTAGGTTGACATACGCGCTCCGCTGCGCCGTCTACTTTTTATTTTTCATTTTTGTTGTACTTATCTATTTTCATGTGTGTCTGTCGTTGATAAATAAACAATATGAGCGGTTGTTTATTTGGGTTGTCAAAAGTTTATAGATGTTACATTAGATGTTGTAATATTAATTTAGCCTATAAAATTAGAGTAAAGAAAAATAACTATATGTTTCGTCAGTAAGTGCCGCCGCCTGCAACCGGGCATCCTAAAAAAATAGACCATAAAAAACTAAAAAAAATCCAAAATCGCAAAGGTAAGCAAGCAGGAGGCAGTAAACAATCCCCAATATGCGAGCGAACCCAATAACTAAACCACACCAGCAACACAAGCAGAGAATTTTTCTCCCAACCGTAATGTTTTTCAGAGGGGGAAAAACGAAAACGAACCCCAAAAGATTGGAGAATGAACACGACAAGCAAAATCAGACCCAATTGTCCTCAACGCTGAAAGGCGCAGGCAGGTAAATCACAGCAGCCGAAGCACTAAACCGAACTGAGGCAATGCACAGACGGAGAAGAACAGGGACCGATGAAGCAATACAACACCGAAGCGCAATACGTAGGATTGCAGCAGAGGGAGCAGAATATATCAGCCGAGGAGAAAAGGAGCAAGCCGAACCAGTGGCGAAGACGGCCTTGCGCGGACGGAGGCACCGTGAAATGACGACCGACGACGTACAGAGCACGCAAGGCGTATAGAAGAAGATACAAGAACACTTTTTTTGAGCGACTTATTTTATTAGAAGGCCTGTCGAGCCCGTGAACCCGTGGCCGGCGAAAAAAAAAGTCCAGCAAGTGGGCCCGGCCTCGTTGAAAGCCCTAGTTTAGTTTTGGCTAATCGATGAAACCTATTTGGTTTAATACTATTGCTAAGCATGTGTGTAGCTTATAAAAAGGATTGAGACCAAGCCAAGTGGTGGAGCTAGCAAGGTGGCAACCATGGAGGATAGTGATGGCTATATGCAACTCAAGTGATCAAGTGCTCTACCATTGGTGAATTGCGAGAAGAAGAGAAGAGATGGAGCAAAGAGGCGCGAAGGCAAAAGTATAACCTATAGGGCTCTTTGTTTTGGTGATCAAGACACTTAGTGAGTGTGATCACATTTAGGATACATAGTCGTACTATTAAGAGGAGATAATTCACGGCTTATGTGGTGTTCAAGTGCCACTAGGAGTTCTCTAACATATTGGTGCTATAGACCTAGTGAGTGACTAACAAAATCCCTTGAAAAATGCTTTGCAAAATGCTAACACACTTGCATATAATGATGTACACTTGGTGTTGTCGGCACTTTTGGGATAAGGGGGTGTTAAGGAGTTGTGGAGACGTGGGAGAAACTAGTGTATAGTCCTTCTCCCTCCTGCCGAGTTTGCGAGGCAGGATTCAGCGTTTTTCCGAAGAGAAGTTGTGTGTTCAGAAGGATCGGACGCTGGTCCGAGGAGCATCAGACGCTGAGCTGAGCGTCCGATGGTAAACCTTAGTTTTTGACAAATGCTGAAGGAGCATCAGACGCTGGCAACGGACGCTGAGGAAACACTGTTGCAGAGTCCGATGGTTATGACGTGGCGCGAGCGTGCTTTCCAGGGAGCATCGGACACTGGCCTGCGTCCGATGCCAAACCATCGGACGCGTCCGATGTGTTTTGACTCTTTCTGGAACCTCTCTGCATTGTCATCGGACGCAGGGGTTGAACTTCCGATGTAAGGGTGGTGGCACGTCCGATGTGACGTTGTTTTGTGCTGAAATGAGCAACTGCATCGGAGCATCTGATGCCTGGCAACGGCGCATCCGATGCCACTTTAACCGTGGCGCGAAGGTCTATGACCATTGGGATCTAACAGACTGAATTCATATCTGGGGGACACGTGGCTCTATCTGGAGCATCGGACGTTGGGGCAGTGTCCGATGGTTGAGCATCAGCGCGTCCGATGCCCCCGATTAAGGCCCAACGGCTAGACCAACTTGAGTGACCTATTTAAGGGGCTTGGTCGGCTCACTTGGAGTCTCTCTCGCACATTTTGATTCCTAAGCATTCTTGTGAGCATAACCAAGCCTCCCCACTCATCTCTAGAGTTGATTTGATCAAACTAAGTGAGATTGAGTGATTAGTGCTAAGATTTGAAAGAGTTCATTCTAGTGGCACTAGTTCTTCGCATCGGCATTGAGTTTCTTGTTACTCTTGGCATTTGTCGGTGCCTAGACGGCTTGGAGGCGTTGAGGTGGTTGTTTGCAAGATTGGTGATTGTTCTTGGCCACCACCGTTCGTGATTGTGAGAGGTTTTGGAGCCTCACCTCGCCAGAGCGGCAAGAGGCATCCTTAGTGGATTGCTCGTGTCATTGAGCTACCTCACTAGTGGTAGATTCTTGTGGTGCTCTTAGTGAGCTTGGCTTGGTGCCAATTAGCCACCGGGTCACCTAGTGTTGGTCGACACAACGGGGAGTAGCGTGCCGACAAGCACGTGAACCTCGGGATAAATCGTTGTCTTTCGAGTGCTTATTGTGATTGTGTCTCCATCTTGGTGATTGGTCTTCATATTCACATCTTTGGTGATTGACTTCACAAGTGGATTTTACCGGTGATTAGCTCTCTACTTGGTGATCCCGAAGGCTCGGTGAAATCACCCTTATCTAGCTCATTTACTTTGTGTATTTACTTTGTACTATTTCATTTGTGAAATTACTTTCATATATTATTGTTAATATATCTCTTGTGTAGCTAGTTGTGATTAGTTCACTAGGTTTATCCTTTGCACATACTTGTCTTTGTAATATCATCAATACATCATAGTTGTACTAGAGCTAGATCATTTTATTCGACATTAGATTCTAGCTCCAAGTTGATTGTGTGATATAGAGTTATTAGGTAGAATTGTTGGATAGGTGACTTGCAACACACTATTAGACTAGCGCAACAAGCTTCGTCATTTGTTATACTAATAGTGTTTGCCTAAGTGTTTTTTTTTAGATTTTTAATTAGGCTATTCACCCCGCTCTAGCCAACTTGGACCTTTCACTCGTGAGCACAAAGTGCGCAGAAAAGACTGGTGTTGGTCTGTGAGGGAAGTCTATGTCCTAGAAAAGCTGTCAGATGTAAGTGGGCCCGACCTCGTGGAGGTGAGACGTTACAGAATGAGGTGAGTGTGCAGAAAAGATTGATGTTTATCTGTGAGAGAAGTCTATGTCCTAGAAAAACTGCCAGATGTAAGTAGGCCCGTGGAGGTGAGAGTGAGACGTTACAGAATGAGGTCAGTACGCAGAAAAGAGTGGTGTTTGTCTGTGAGGAAAGTCTATATCCTAGAAAAACTATCAGATGTAAGTGGATCTGGCCTCGTGGAGGTGGGACGTTACAGAAGGTCAGAACGTCGCAATTTCCTGATATTTGCAGTGGCGAGCCCTGTACGTTGTGAGAAGCACAAACGTCCATTCACAGTTGGTTGACATTGTTGACAAAAATAGCATCCGATTAGTTGACTTATATCGTGCCAGAAGGACGATTTGAACTGAGCATATCCTGACTGATTTTTCACTCACGTTCAGTTTGACTTTATCTAGTCCACGAGCAACCGAAAATATTCCTTGGTTCCCTAACTCTGTACAAGGGGGCATGGAGACTCCTGCATGGCATGATTAATTTTTTAGACACCTTCATATTATGAATTGAACCTAGACAAGTCAATACATACTGTAACATATTGTGTTGCTACTTAGAGTATTTATTTACAGACACCGGTAAAAAAAAAGCACATGGGATGGGACAACAAGAAAGCTGACAACTGCATTTCCAATTTGCGGAGATACAGAAGTTGCTTCTTTTTAGGAATTTTTATTTTCTATAAGGAAGCTTTCAAAACAAAGTAGTGGATTATTCACGCATGCTGCAAGCCTGCGCCGAAATGGTGGATTTTGTTTTGTTTTTTTTAAAAAAAAATTGCACATCGATGAGAAGGGTGCGGCTAGATGGTTGCTTCGATTAATTAAACATAGGGACCAAACAAAGCAACCGGTTACTAGTACTTAACTCTTCTGAACTTTTTTTTTGGCGAGAACGTTTGTATATGTGTTGGCTGCTGGAGAGTGCCCAGTTTTTCTGACATGCAGATTTGGGTTGTCAGATTTGAACTGCATACCCAATTAATTCCAAAAGAGACATTTACGTATGTACGTAACAGAAATGTCTTATATTTTTTCTCTTTAAAAACTAATGACAAAAACCAACGCTGCAGCCTGCAGATAGGATTAGAAAGTATCAGACATGAGAATAACTCATCTGCAGACTGCAACCAGCCAACCACTACTGAATGATCGCAATTCACAACTGGGTTCAAAACCTGTTTCCTCAATTATACACACAGACATAGGGTTGACTCAGAAATTCTGAAATTTGAAATCCAGTTCAGCTCATCGTCACCATGCACCAATCAGTTCTCCCAACAAAACCGGCTGAATGACACATTTCCTACAGTTTATAATCTTTTTCAGGCTTCAGTATTACGTACATCGTCAGACGTCAACCCCCAATTGGTCCGTGTACTCGCTCCAACGTCCAACTGGAGTGAGCTAGCTCTTGCCGCCCATCCTCGATCGTTGACTTCAGCATTTCCCATGTACTGTACTAAAGAAAAATGTTTCTTTTTTTTAAAAAAAAAACTGCCTTGGGCCCCTACATAAAAGAAGCAGAGGATGCAGTGTCCAAAGTAACCACCTTTTGTTCCTCTAATTAATCCAGCAATGCACAACGGTTTAGGCTATCTTTTTCTCCCAAGGTCAACTATTGCAGCTGATGAACCACTCGTGTGAGCTCTGGACGCCCGGTAATCTGATGGTCCAAACTCCAAATCAGGGAGTGCGGTGACCTGAAGAAACTGATAGGAGTAGGTTATTGTACTTATATATATAGACAGCATGGAACTTCAGCAAAAGACATACGTAATATTAACGGTTTGCACTGCACGTTGGCGAGTTGAAATCCTTTAGACCTTGTTTGTTTGGCTGCACATAAATACACTTTAATTCATGTGATTTGAAAAAGATTGAAGTGTAATTTAGTTCAATTTACACTTAATTATTTGTGTGCAGTCAAACAAGAACTTAAGGTTTACTGTTTCATATATATATATATATATATAAAGAAAATACTGAACAGATCGGGCAATCTTCAAAGAGCAGAAACCGATCCCCGTTGACAATTTCGCCATCGGTTTCACCTTGTCACTTTCACAATCTGTACAGGTACATTTGTCCCCTCCCATGCACGAGACTCTTTCAGTTTTTGTTTAATCACATGATTGAGCATATACCAATGCCATCTCAGAAGGTATTATACACACACACAAACACACGTAGTTGTCGCCATCCGGCATGTGTAGTTCAAAATTTTTATCATACTCAAACAGCCAAGTTGGTTGTCTTGTTGATCCCAATCCTTGGTCAACACCTTACCTGCTTGCCTGCCCTCCATTCCATAAAGGCCAAGTTGTATGTAGTAGCATAACATTTTCATTTTCTGCCTCCGACCAATTTCACACCTCCTCTTCCTCCTCCTCCTCCCCTCTGAGGCGCCGCCATGAGGGCGTCGTCGACGATGACCGGAGCAACGCTCATCGCCACCGCCGTGCTGCTCCTCGTCGTCGTACAGGATGGCCATTGCGCGAAGCTGTGCATGGACTCAAGTAGAGTACACTTCACATTTGTCGTCGTCTCTCCTAATTGCTTGTCTCTGTGTTCATCTCATCTGTGGTTGTAAAGCTGCAACTGATGTGATGTGCATATGACCATGGTGATGATGAGCAGCGTTCCCGAGGACGATCAACGCGTCCCTCTCCTTCTGCGGCTACAACGGCACCTCCTG
Source organism: Coix lacryma-jobi var. lacryma-jobi (assembly GCA_009763385.1). NCBI lineage: Eukaryota > Viridiplantae > Streptophyta > Magnoliopsida > Poales > Poaceae > Coix > Coix lacryma-jobi. Next base: position 153,062,296 of record CM019825.1, on the reverse strand, counting down.
CTGCAACGCCACGGACGCCGCCGCCGTGCAGAAGCAGTTCGCGGCCATGAACATCTCCGGCACGCCGTGCGGCGACATCGTCAAGAACATCCTCTGCGCGGTACGCAATAAGCTTGGCTGGCTCCGATTCCTTGGCTTCTCGATCTGCCGACCGCCGCTGATCGGTTCTCGCCGTCTCCCCGCCTGCGGCGCGCAGAGGTGCAACCCGTACGCCGGCGAGCTGTTCACGGTGACGACGGCCCCGCGGACGGTGCCGCTGCTGTGCAGCACCACCGGCGTGTCGAGCCGCCTGAGCAGCAACAGCAGCAAGCCCGCGGCGGCGACGACGGACTACTGCACGCAGGTGTGGGACACCTGCAAGGACGTGCGCATCCCGGGGTCGCCGTTCCAGGCGCCGAAAGGCACGGCGCCGGCGCCGGCGCCGCGGCTGACCGACCTGTGGCAGTCCTCCAGCGAGTTCTGCGGCTCGCTGGGCGGGACCGGCAAGTCCCCGTCGCCGTGCCTCGACGGCGGCGGCGCGGCGTTCAACTCCTCCACCCGCGGGCCGTCGTCCCTGCCGCTCAACGGCATGTGCCTGGAGCGCGTCGGCAACGGGTCGTACCTCAACATGGCGGCGCACCCGGACGGGTCCGGCCGCGTGTTCCTGAGCAACCAGGCCGGCAAGGTGTTCCTGGCCGCCGTGCCGCCGCAGGGCTCCGGGAAGGCGCTGCGGCTGGACGCGGCGACCCCGTTCCTCGACATCACCGACGAGGTGCACTTCGACAACGAGTTCGGGCTCATGGGCCTCGCCTTCCACCCGGACTTCGCCGCCAACGGCCGCTTCTTCGTCTCGTACAACTGCGACAAGACGCAGTCGGCGACCTGCGCCGGCCGCTGCGCCTGCAACTCCGACGTCGGGTGCGACCCGTCCAAGCTCGGCGCCGACAACGGCGCGCAGCCGTGCCAGTACCACGCCGTCGTCGCCGAGTACACCGCCAACTCCACCTCCGGCTCCGGCGGCACGCCGGCGACGGTATCCTATCCTCGGCTGAGCGGTGAGCGCCTCGTGTCTCCACTCTCCACTGACTAATTAAGACTCGCTCGATCGATCGCTCAGGCGACCTCGGCGAACCCGGCGGAGGTGAGGAGGATCCTGACGCTGGGGCTGCCGTTCACGACGCACCACGGCGGGCAGATCCTCTTCAGCCCGGCCGACGGCTACATGTACTTCGCCATGGGCGACGGCGGCAGCGTCGGCGACCCCTGGAACTTCGCGCAGAACAAGAAGACGCTGCTCGGCAAGATCGCCCGCATCGACGTCAACACCATGCCAAGTAATAAATCCTACTGCATCAATGCAAGAAGTCGATTCGTAGTAACAAATCACAGTAGACTGAACAAGCAATGAAAACATCAAATCGGATTGGACTCTGACAAGAGAGGCGTACAATCTGTATCTGCAGGTGGCAACACCACGGCTGCGTGGGGAAACTACGGCATCCCCAAGGACAACCCGGCCTCCACTGATCCTAGCTTCGCGCCGGAGGTCTTCGCTCTGGGCTTCAAGAACCCGTGGCGGTGCAGCTTCGACTCCGGCAAGCCGTCCGACATGTACTGCGCCGACGTTGGCCAGGTAGGCTGGCAGCTCTCTCCTTTCTTGCATTGCATTCAACCCCACCTCGTCGTCAGAACAGAATCCCTGACGGCCAATCGGCCATCTGATGTGTGGATTTGCATGCAGGCGGCGTACGAGGAGGTGGACCTGGTGATAAAGGGCGGCAACTACGGGTGGCGCGTCTTCGAGGGCCCGCTGCCGTTCAACCCGCCGTCCACCCCCGGCGGCAACACCTCCGTCGACTCCATCAACGCCATCGCCCCCGTCATGGGCTACTTCCACAGCGCCGTCAACAACAACGTCGGCTCCGCCTCCATCACCGGCGGCTACGTCTACCGCTCCACGACGGACCCCTGCCTCAACGGCAGGTACCTGTTCGCCGACCTGTACGCCAAGTCGATGTGGGCCGGGACGGAGTCGCCGGAGGGCAGCGGCGAGTACAACGTGTCGGCGATGGCGTTCGGCTGCTCCAGGAACTCGCCCATCCCCTGCGACTTCGCCGCCGGCAGCTCGCTGCCGTCGCTGGGCTACATCTTCTCCTTCGGCGAGGACAACGCCAGGGACATCTACCTGCTCACCAGCAAGGGCGTGTACCGGGTGGTCGACCCCGCCGAGTGCAGCTACGCGTGCCCCGTCAAGAGCTCGTCCCCGGGCGCGGGCGCGGGCGCAGGGGCGGGCGCGCCGCCGCCCGCCGGCGCTGCCCCGAGCTCCGCGTCCACGGCGCGCGCGCTGGCGTCGTTGGCGACGCTTCTGGCGGGCGTGCTGCTGCTGCTCGGCTTTTGAGGGGGGTGTGACGTGTGTGTTCTGGTTTTGGTTGCGGAGTTGAGAGCGATTTGTCAATTTTCAGATGGTCGATCGTGCTGATGATATGTGTATGTATGGCAGGCAACCAAATGTGCAGCAATTAGCATTTGATTTTGTTCTGTTAAATTCTTTGTTTCAAAATTCAAGCGGGAAACATTGATTAGCAGTAGTACTTTCTCTTCTTTTTATTTTGATTTGAGTAATGCTAAAACAAATTCGGACGATTTAGCTCCTGCGGGCACGTGATTTTTTATTGGCCGCGCCGCCGCCTCGCTCGCACCCAACTGCTGTGCCCGCGCCCACGCGGCCACGCCCCCAACTCTGTGGCTCCAGCCATCAAATTTTCTCTTTGTTCTTTTACATATAAAAAAATTGTTATTTGTGATCCGTGATGTGTGATTTGTGATAATAGCGGAGCGGTGGATGATAGCAGAGAGAGGAAAAAAATAAACAGTGCACCGGGGAAAAAATAGCATGTGCCAATAACCAAGTGCACACGCGAAGGGTTGGAGAGAATTTTTATGGAAGAATTTGTTCCTAGATATGGTTTATAGAGGATCTTCATTAAGGGTGTCGCCAACTGCCATCTAAATAGCTATCACATACTGTATTTTATTCCACGTGGATGAAAGAGAAGCCAAAAACTAAACTAGCTAGCGACTGTGTAAGCAGCTAGCTCGCACAACTCCTGAAGAAATACTAGTCTCTGAACGTCTGGCCCACTCTTCTTGGCTGCTGGAGCGATTCTGTTTTCCCTTACTCCCTCCATACCCATATTAGTTGACGTTTTAGAAAAGATTAGAGTCAAACATTGGGAATATAAATCATCAATAACTATTAAGTTTCTAAGTTTACAAATATAAAAATTATATAAATAGATTTATCTTGAAGAATACTTTCATAAAAAATATACATATATCACTTTTCCATAAATATTTTTATAAAAATAAGAGATCAATGTTGTGTTTTGAAGACCGAGTCGTTGTCCTAAACGTCAACTAATATGAGTATGGAGGGAGTATTTCTTATTCTCTCTGCATATGTGAATTCACTAGTGGATTTCATTTCATTGTTGGCGATGCCCTAAGCCTCATTAAGAATCTTCTTTCTTTACACGAACACTACAACTTCTCATCAAGCATCTATCATGAGACTTAGTTGTATTTGACATGACTCTAACTCCGGATAGAGCAACTCCACTCTAGAACTAGTGAAGTTGGATCTAAGTGGAGAGTTGTCATTAAGTGGTGTTTCGCTAGAAGGTACTCTCAGCTCCAGAATTATGGTTTGTCAGTATGGATTGCCTACTTTACCTTTTGTTGACATGAGTGTACTTAAATGAAGTGTGCAGCAGCAACAACAGAATATTGATTTGAGATAATTAATCCGACAAGCATGTAAATAAATTGAAGTTGCAACATATTACAAGACAATCATATCTTACCAAATAATCTCATATACGAGTCCATAGTTTCAAAAAATGATTACATTGATGCCAAACTAAGGCCACAGATGTAGCCAAACTATCACGAAATGAGTCCATAGTCACAATGTTCGATCCTGAAGTGGATCCATCGGAGGCATGTCGAGACACAACATATTTGTGTACCTTTTCGGGATAGTAGGCACATAGTTTGAATCTCGATCGAAATTAGCGAAGTCTAGATCCCCACTAGTATGCCAGTGTATGAAATTATGGAGAACCATGGTAGCAGCGGCAACCTTCTTTTGTGTGAGCATGGAAAAGGAAGACATCTTATAAAAATTTACCACTTTATCTTTAATACTCCAAATGAATATTCAATAACATCACAAATAGATGAATAAATCTGGTTGAAATTATCTTTTGGAGTATTTAGTTCCATACCTCGATGCCACTCAGGTAAACGTTCCAATCAAGTTCTGGCATCTATATACCAACTCAACACAAGCATTCAAAGCATGCACAGTATGGCTAATTCAATAATCCACGGTAGGCAAGCATAGATATGCACATTTTCATTTCCTTCTAAAATGCACATCATTTTACAACATAGGGGTGGGGATGGAATACCTTGCACAACAAGTAGATTTGGTTGGGTCGGTGTCTGGCACCGGATAAGGTTGTTGGGTAATGACCGTCGATACGGATCAATGAGGACGCTCTTCTTCTCATCGAGGGGTAGGGTTGGGGAGGTGGAGTAGGTCATTGGGCGGCGGCCGACGAGGGGACCAGGGTGATGGAGGCATGGGGTCGGTCAAGAGGACAATGGGGGAGGAGGCGTGGGGTCGATCACAGGGCGGGGTGGGCGGGCGCAGTGGGCGAGTTGCGTAGCCAGGCCCCTAAGCACCCAACATGAATGGATAGCGTGAACCTGGGGCACACGAATAAAAGAAATAATTGTTTATTGGGTTAGTGTGTAATTGATGACAAAGGTGGGTAATTTCTTTGGAACTCTACGTCTAGATCTATTTCAAAGGGTTACGGAGCTAGAAAAGAAATGCTCCTAGAGAATGAACTAAAGCTCCAAGAACTCTATGGAGTTGAACTGCTCCATTTTTTTCCCCTGGAGTTTGGGTGTTTGGCTAGCTCCAGCCAGCTCTGGCCTAGAGCTGGGTTCTAGAGCCATGCCAGACACCCCTTTAATGACTAGCCTCTAAGAATCATATCAGGGAACAAATTCTTTCCTTAAAAATTCTCTGCAGCCCTTCTGGATTCCATACAGCTGCTCAAAAATCATATGAAAAATTCCCATCCCAGAATTAAGAACTTCAGTATCCTATTCCTTGCGTCCTTGTTAATCCCATCAATTTTGGCGATAAAAGTCACATTTCATAGCCACGCATCTGTATATTGATCTCTTCCAAATCCAAAATGTACACAATTATATGAAATTAAACGGTGAAACAAGTTGGAAATAGTACTGTGTAATGTAAAGAAAATCTTCCGACAAATATGAAGGCCAATTCAGTAAACCAAACATTTCACATAAACTTGCCATGCTTAATGGAACACCTAGATTATGTATCTTGCATAATTTTGTGACTCACCAATGTGCAGAGGACAATTCTGGATTTTATAAAACATACAGCAAATTAGAAATGTCCAGGCCATCCACTGTGTAATGGGTCCTTTCATAGGGTACAACATCTGCTGAATACATGCAGTATCTTCTCCACCTAGGATGGATGAGAAGCAATGCCGGTGCATTTAAGGACAGCTCAATATCAGCTACACAAGTGTGACAAGAAAAATCAGACTGTCAGATATAGATACAGAACTAATCCTGCTTGGACTTAAAAGCTACAATCTACAAATGGAAAAGGTCGTGCAAATGCCGACGGACTGCACTCAGTGTACAGGTTTCCCTCCGTGATCTCATTGACATCACCATGCCTAAAACTAGATAAACGGAGGCAATAAATTTATATCCTACAGACCGGCCGCAATGCAGCATCAGTCTGGCCACATACAGTTGTGATCGATTGTGACCTTCATGTAGTATACATAATCAAAAGCAAAACTACCTCCTCATGGCCTCCAACTCTCCAAGTATAAAATAGCACCAAAGAAGCTTAAAGTCGCTTCAAGTGGAACCTCGCCTCTCCTGTTACTGCAAATCAATGAAGCAACCATCAACTCAAACCACCAACATATAGTTGCACCATTCATCACAGGCCATCGTGCCCATAGATCTGCCCTTGCATGGAAGTCAGAATACTGACCAACAGCATTCAAATGTATCAAAAAAGAATTATTCCCTAAATGTTGTCCATGTCATCTTTCACTGTCAAGCTTGGGCCATCATCAAAGCCACCTCCAGGTGCAAGTTCGTTTAGATCTAGGAATGTTCTTCCTACACTTTTAATTTCCCTGCTGGGAACATCCATCTTCTCTACAGGCTGCTGCTGTGGCGACTCCTGTTCCTCCTCTGGTTCTACTTTATTTTCTGCCACGGCGTGGTTCTCCTCCATTTTATCATTGACATTATTACCATTTTCTTCATCAGGACTATCATCCTCTTCTTCCTCTTGCTCTTGACTCGATGTCGAGAGCTCCATATCATTCTCGGCATCAGAGCCAGCATCAGGATCTGATGCATCAGATTTCCTTGTCTTTCCAGGCTCCGTATCTGAGTCCGAAAAATCATATTGGCGATAGTTAATACGAGGACGAGAAGAACGCTTGCTGCGTCTGAGACCTGTTTGGATTTCATCAACAGATCTCAGCTTGGTACCACGTCGGCCACGAGTTTCCAATTTTTTATGCCGTTGCGGTTGCGGCTCCTCTAAATCTTCACTGGTACTCAATGAATATTCCTCTTCATCATCATCTTCAGCATCTTCTTCCAACCGGAACTCTTCATCCTCTTCAGAAGCACTTGATGCCTTATGCTGTTTGCGACTTCTCAGGTATTCCTCATCATACACTGCCTCTCCCATGATATCATCGTCACTGTCAAAGTTAGGATCAATATCCGAGACAGCCTCAACAAAGTCTTGTGTGTATCTCTGAGATCTTTTCCTCCGCCGGTTGCTGTGACACGAAACACAAATGCCCATGAGCACCCGCTACCTTGAGTAGGGTAATAATAAAAACCAAATACTAAGAGTACCTGCGGTCAAGTGCCTCATTTTCTTGTTCATCATCGCTGTCTCGGTAGTCATCTGACTTTGAAGAATTTCCATCATACAAGTCGTTGGTTGTTGGTGACGGACCATTTAACTTCCCATTGCTTGGTGCCTCCGATCTTGGAGGAAGCACCCTTCTATTAGCAGTAGGAGCAACAGGCTCAGCCGAGTTCTCCTCTCTTTTCCTACACAAGAATGGTAAAGGGATGATTACACTATAGTATATTCCCTCTGAACAAGAATTATCAAGAAAGGAATCACAAGCATACTTTGTAATTTTGATGGCTTCATTTATTGAACGATCATAGTCATCTGCATTGTAAACAAATTCAAACCTTGTAATTATAATAGATTATGAAATTAACCAAACAAACAAAATGGTAAAACTGAAAAGGCATATTCCCATCATCACAAACTGAAGTGTATGCTGACACAATAGATTTCAGATACCACTGGAAAAGGATTCAGAACCAGGAAAACTTAGGATCATTCCACCATACCTATACAGGTTTGTATTAACTTTCCAATTAGTTACAGCAAAAAGTTATTAAGCTCACTTTACAAGTACTGCTACAAGTAGCTGTGTGTGTGTATGGTGTGAGCGGTGCTGTATTTATACTCTTTTTCTTCATAACACAATGATCTAGTGATTGAAATTCAGGATCTAATGGTTGAAATCACTTGGATAGAATGATCATAACTATGTTGGATGTGGCTTAAATACATGGTAGTACTTGAGTCAAATGAAAAGCATTTCCCTTTACTATAAAAATAAAATTGCATGACCATGACTAGAATTCAGTTGGATGTTGGGCCAACATAGATTCACTTCTAAATTTGTACTACGCAGAAGAGCCTAACTTTAAATTGCAACCTTCTGATTAAAGAAGCACAACCTTTGTTACACTACTAAGAACCGCAAAGGTTACATTACAATTCAGACATCAGTCTGCTGTAAGGATGTAAGGACCAAGGACTCGCTTAAGTAACTATGCTTAGTGTGCTGATAAGGGCATTGACGTAACAATGAATTATTAATTAAGATAAGAAATAGAGTTTGATCGATGATAAGAACTTAGGTGCCATTGTGTTCAAAACAAGGGAAAAAAAAACAGTACCATCACCAAGATGCTAAATTTTAAAAATGTCATCCATTGTGAGGCTGCAAATAAGGCCTAGAGTCACATGTCAGTGAAGCATTTATGATATTTTCTATGTTATAGCCCATGACAATACTGAGCAATTTGGCCCCCAAAAATGCTTAATTAAGTATTTAAGCTTACCAAATGTATAAGTCACGGGCTTTCTGTCGCGGAGAGAGCGGCCGGTGATAAGTCCATCTGGTGTCAAGTAGCTATCAAGGAGAAGAGCTTCTCTCTGTTGCTTTTTAAGCATCCTCTCTTTCCTCTGCATGAATCAGAAACAGCTGGTTAACTCAAAACAAACAATCCTCTGCCAAAATAAATCTATCAGGCTGCATGTTAGAGCTACACACTTTATGGATCTTTTCTATCTCTGGAAGATATTCAATCTTCAACTTCTTTCCAAGTGAGACTTCTGTCCTGTTCCGACTTGAAAAGAGTTTTTCCTACACAGCAAAGGACATGAAAGTAGCTAATATCAAAAACATTAACAGATAAGAATGAAAACAACTGAAATCAAAGCAAAGGTAGCATCTGAGTAATATTTCATACCAGCATTTTATACCAAGCACACTATATTCAGTAGCCAACCTATGGTTAGTTGATTGAAACTTATAACTAGAAGTTGATGCATTATCGACACATTATTTAGATGTGGATGGATGAGGCCGTGTAGACAGTGAAACACTTTATGGCACCATAGGAAATGGTTCCAGTAAGTTCAACTATTAAAGTAGCAGTTTTACAAGCACCCTGCCCATGTGCTACTACAATGTGTTATAAACAAGTTACAGCCAGAAAGTTTTCCCTTTTTTATCTTGCACATAAATCATGGTTGGAACACATGTAATTCATCTTGTGTTAAAGAAAATGCACACTAGAAAAAATTGCTCTAGTTCAATACAAGAAGTAGAACAAAGGAAAACTCCAGCACAATAAATGTTAGCATATTTTATTCAATTATTGTATTTTCCTCTGGATCGCTTTGGTAGTGTTTGTGCAGAGTAACTCTGAAACAAAGTTCGGCTAGGCGCCGAGTAGGCGGCGACTAGGCGCGACTAGTCGCTGGGCGAAGCCCATCGCCGCGACTAGGGCCATAGTCGGGCACCTCGGCGCTAGGCGGCACTGGGCGGCGATTAGTCGGCGCTGGGCAGCGAGTAGACGCGCAAGGCGGCGCAGACGCGGCGCGCCTGAGGTGCGGGGTCGCGGGCGCGGCGAATTTTGGCACGGCGGTTCGTTGCGCAGGAGGAATTCCCGCGCGGGCAGGCCCGTGCGCGCGCGAGGATAAGGTCACGGCCGTCACGCGGCGCCATTTGGTCGTCCCCTTCCGAGATTTGGTCCTGCTCCTCTCCGCCAGTCCTCGCCGGAGGACCTCCTCTACTTCTCCCCGCCGGTCCTGCTCCTCCCGTCGGTGCTGCTTCTCTGCTCCAAGCTCGTCCCCTGCTCTGCTTCTCCGCCGCCAGTCCTCTTCGCCGGAGGACCTCCTCTGCTTCTCCGCCGCCAGTCCTCTTCGCCGGAGGACCTCCTCTGCTTCTCCCCACCGGTCCTCCTCTGGTCCTCCCCTGCTCGTCCAAGTCCAAGGTCGTCCCCTGCTCATCCCCGACCCACGCGCCACCGGTCGTGCTCGTTGTCGACTCACCGCCGCCGTGCTGCTCGCCCTGGACTGGAAGCCCTCCCCGCTGGCCACCCAAGGTGAGCTCCCTTCCCTCCCATGCTGCTCTCGGCTCTCCCCTCCCATGCCAGTTTAATTACTGAATGTCTGAAACCCTGAAACTCTGAATGCATGTGTTGGTTCATTACTGAATGTCTGAAACTCTCCCCTCCCCGCCGGTCTGTGTTGGTTCATTGGTCTGAATATGCATGTGTTGGTTGCTTGGTTCATGTGTTGGTCTACTGAACAAGGCAATTCTTAGTTGGAGAGAAACCATGTCTGAACATGCATGTGTTGGCTGCTTGGCGCCATTTTGTTTACTGAATGTCTAAATGGCTCATGCAACTGCTCACTGTTCTATGTACCTACTGTCCCTATTGAATGCCTCATGTGCATGCTATGTTCCCAGTTCCCTGTTTTCTGTATGGTGAACCCTTGAATTTGATTTGAATGTACCATGTTCCCTAATTACTGCATGCTATGTTCCCTGTTGTATGTAGCTACCGAATGTAGGATGGCGACAGAACAAGATGTTTCTGCACCAGATGCAACAGGAACTGAGATGCACCAGATGCAAGAGTATCAAATATGTCTATTGGTCCTCTTTTTGCACTTACTATAACTCATATATATTAGTTATATACATATATATAGTTATATACATATATATAGTTATATAGATTATGTATATATAAATTATGGCTATATTGCCAAAACGCCTAGGAAAAAGCCTAGGAGCGCCTAGAGCCGAGTACTCCCGACTAGGCGCTAGGCAATGGGTCGGCGCCTAGATTCCGCCTAGCGCCTAGCCAAACTTTGCTCTGAAATATGAATTTTTGCTAACACAGCAAGGTCTACCTCCACTATTGTTCCTCTATTTTGGTCATCTCCAAGATTTCCACAGTAATATTGTTTTGAGAAGAAAAAACAATAAAGTGGCACTCCCTCCTTTCCAAATTGTAAGATGTTTAGCTTTTTCAGATACATTGCTTTACTCTGTATCTAGACATATTGTATATCTAAGTGCATAGCAAAAGCTATGTATGTAGAAAAGTCAGAATGTCTTACAATTTGAAATGGAGGGAAAACAAACTACAGGAAAACTATATATCAGGATATCTATGTGTTAACTACCAATGTTAGTTATTCCCTCCGTCCTAAGATATAAGCGCATAAATCAATACTTCACTTGCACACAAAAAATCAACATTAACTGCAACCTTTTATTACAAGTTCTTCTGCGGGTAAGAGATGCAATATTTGGGGAAAACAAATAGCACTAAATAATTCACACTATTGGAGCAGATATGAGGAGCTCAAAAGTCAAAACTTACTGCAACATCATCAAACTCATCAAAGGTGGATGCCACAGTTTCCCACTGGTAGGACACAACTGAAATAGCTGAAGATCCTCCTTTTCCCCTGGACCTCTTTCCTGGCTCCTTCTTGACCTGTTCTACTCGCCTAATTTCACGATACAATCTATGCCCGAGAATCTCATCATCTTCATACCTGTTTTGCATGGCCTTGCATGAAACCAAAATAATGGAAATTATTTACATTCAAGATAAATAAAGTAGTACCAGTATGAGATTCCAAGGGAATCCCCTCCAATCCGTTCTTTACGAAAAGTAGAAAGGTCATGTCCATGCTTAAGGGAACTGTCAATGAAGTTCCGAATATCCTCTTGCTGCAAAATCCATTCATGATAAGTTGTGTTGCCATTGCCAAAATTAAGTTTAAGCTAATGTCAAATACAAATTTGCAACCTATGTCCACACACATACCAATCAGGTAATGTCAAACGCACTTAATACACATGCTGCCAAATTTATGCTTGATAGAAACGTCTGTTCTAGAAATATCTTCACTTCAAACACAGGCATAGACAGCAATAGCCAGCAAGCATTGTTGAAATTTCAATAAAGGAAGCATGGAGGAATTTAACTTGGATAGTGATTTTTTCAAATCTGTAGGCTAAACCATTAAATAATTCGAAAACAATGCAAGCATGTGGATATTGATCATGTTGATATTGATATTTATCCATTGTATGAAAATAAGTTTTCTGAAAAACTGAACCAGCAACACTGGGAGGCTGAGATTCAATTGAAATTGATATACTCAATTATGATTGTACTAGACTACAAGAAATGAGCAAGAGCATACAGATGGAAAGGCTGAAGTATCCATTTTGTCAAACTTTTGGTTCACAGTTAAATGAAAATAAAATTAGCACTTACCTCAACGCGGATATCACATATCACTTTCAATATCACTAAACGAATAGCTGGTTCTAGTGTTTTGTACGTTTCAATTTCAGTTCTGCAAGATGAAACGATTGTTAAATTTGTCAATATGAAGTTGCAGTGCATACTCAAGAACGTCTGCGTGTGGGACTAACCCATGAGATGCAATTATTGGCAGATCACCTTCTGCAACCTGCAGTTAAGTTCCTTATTAGGCCCAACCAAATGGAATACCGTTACTTGCGTATATCTAAAACTGTTTGGAACATGGGATATCACATACCCAATGCCACCAATCCTTCAGCTTTCTGCATAGGACGGTCACCCAGGTTCCACGTCCCATAGCCATGCGAGTTACAGGAGGAATTGACTGCAGATATGATCAATAAGCATGAGAATCAAGGACAATGTTTGCATGGCCAAAATGTATATAAAACTGTCCAAGAGGCTATAAGCAGGCAGCTAATATGTATGATCAGTAAAATATAATTTTTGGTCATGAACCTATCAAGCAAGTGACAAAATCACCAAATAAGCATGTGCACATTAAATTAAATTAAAGCATAAAGATCAATGGCAAGCTTCTATAAACTGAAGGCAGAATCCCAATCCAAACTAGGTAACACAATACACACAAGCCTAGAAAATGGACAAATTTGGTCAGTGCAGAAAAAACTTAACACGTTTTAGTATCTGGTTATGAAGCAATCAACAGCATGCAGCAAAAAAGTAGACTACTGGAAGAGCATGCACACATACACCTCACCCACACACTGACAGACAGGGAGATAGAGGACGGGGAAAACAAGCTCAAGCTGAACAACCAAGGAGCCCAACCTTTAGCAGCGGCATATGCACATCGTCTAGAATCTCGTTGGGAGTGATAAGCGCCGCCTCGAGTTCCTCAGCCGTGAACTCCGCAGTGATGTTTAGCAGAGGCCGGAACACCTGCGCCCACCAAAAACAGTGCAACGGCGGCGTCAAACTCAAACCCTAGCTGTCAGGTACTAACCACGGCACAGAAGCCTAAACCCCGGGAGCTCCAGGGCGCGGCGACCCTCGAGCGCCGGAGCACGAGAGCGTGAGAGGGGCAGAGCGCGCACGTGGAGGAAGTTGAGGACGGAGCCGAGCTCCCACATGCAGCGGAGCTGCCAGCGGGGCAGCTCCGCAGGCGCCTCGGGCTCCGACACGAGCGGCGTGACCACGCGGCATTGCGGCGTCTCGTCCGCGCCGGCGCCGCCCGCCGCCGCCGCGGCGCGGCGGCGCGGGCGCTCGGGAGGCGGCGGGGGCGGGGGTTTGGGCTTGTTGTTGCAAGCGCGCGGGAGGCGCGTCTTCCGCGGGGTCGGCTGCTCCTCCTCCGCCGGCGCCGCCCGCTTCGCCGCCTTCCCCGGCGCCTCCTCCTCTTCCTCCTCCTCCTCCTCCCGCTTCTCCGGGGAAGCGGGGGAGGCGCCTCCGCTTCCGCCGTCCGTGTCGGGCATGGGGCGATCTGATCGGAGATCTGCGTCGCGGCTAGGGTTAGGGTTTGGGTGGGAGGGGGAAGCGGGGGCCGGGGAGGCGGAGGTGGAGGCCATGGGAGGGAGCGGAGGAGGTGAGAAGGGTAAAAATGGGATTCCGCGTGGTAGAGGTGAGAGGAGAGGGGCAGGATGGGAAAGGCGACCCGGGACGGGGGTGTTCGTGGCGTCAAGCCGTCAACGTGAAGCAATGGATGGAGTCTGGCCTGGGACTCGTGGCCGGCGTGTCCGTCCGGGGGTTGGTTGAGTTTCACGAGCGTTTTTGTTTTTTTTTTTTTGATCGACCGATGGATGGACTAGTTTTGCATGCAATAGTTGAATTTGAAAGGACTGCTGCCGGCCTGCCGTGTTGTGCTAGCACGGATGCAAGGCGGCTTTGTTAGCAAAATTGTAGATGTAGTATTTTTAAACGTGTGAGTGCTTGCAATAGTTGAGTTTGAATTGTCCATACATTGTTTCTTTCATGATATAATGGTTCATGCATTGTTTTTTATGATATATAATGGTTCATGCATTGTTTAGTAAGGATGCAAAGCGGATTTTCTTGGTGACTCCATAAATAGACCATTTTAAGTAAAATCTTAGATAAATACACTTTCATACAATGCTTGTACATGTATACACCTCTATAAATATTTATGGTCGACCGGTCCTCGAATTATGTATAACTTGTTTTGATAGACATGTCGCCTATTATATAATTAATGAAAGAAGTAGTCACATCAGTGGAATATATAGTGCATCAAACCATGTACCATGGTTTAGATGTTAAAGAGACATAGGAATTAGAAGCTCCTTATTCCTAAAAGAGTTAAATGCACTGTAGCCGCTCGAACTTGTAAGTGTGTGTCGCATAAGCCCCTGTATTTTAAAAATATATTTTTGACTATCTAAACTTGTTACGTGATACACATAAGTTCCTAAACTTTGAAAATCCATTTCGTGCCTCCTAAACTTGCTAAGTGGTACACAACAAGCTCATACTTTCCACACAGACATTTTTCACGGGCGTAGTGTTACATCATGGCGAAAAAATATGCACCAAACCCCCCTGAAACCCAATCTGCATCGCATAAAACATGACCCTGGCTGTCGGCAATGCTTTCGCGCGTGGCTCCGGTAGAAGAGCTCATGCGGAACCACGACATGACTGGAGCCACACGCAAAAGCATTGCCGATCGAAGCCACATGCACATGGTCTGGCATGTGATTAGGAGAAGCGTGACGGGTGGGTAGGATCGTGCCTCACCCTCCACCCTCTAATGCTTTCCTCGCCCTTCCAGACGGCGAGCACCTCTTTGCGAAGGTGGCTCCCGCGCCGATGACGGTAATGAGGATTGGGTTTCAAAGGGTTTGAAGCATATTTTTTATCATGTAGCAACATCACATCAACGAAAAAAATACTCGTGTGGTAAGTATGAGCCTGTGTTGTACCACTTGACAAGTTTAGGGAGCCAGAAATGCATTTTCATAGTCTAGGGGCCTATGTGTATCACTTAACAAGTTTATGAGGTCAGAAAATGCATTTTCAAAGTCAGGGACCTATGTTGACAAGTTTAGGAAGTCATAAATGCATTTTCATAGTCTAGGAGCCTACGTGTATCGAGTCAAAAAAAAGAGCCTATGTGTATCACTTAATAATTTTAACGGGTCAGAAATACATTTTCATAGTCCAAAGGCCTATGTGTATCACTTAACAAGTTTAAGGGGTCAAAAATACATTTTCAAAGTCAGGGACCCATGTGCCACACTTACAAGTTTGGGGGTCCTCAATGCATTTAACTCTTTCTAAAACATTACTTATCATTGTACTATCTTTTTATATATACTCTCTTTTTCTATACAAATAGTGCATAAAAAAAGTACATCAATAAGAGCATCTCCAAAAGACTATTTATACTTTTTTTCTAATTTTTAAGAATGGAAATTTTGGTGAAAAAAATACCCTATAACAGTCTATTCAATTCAATATCTAAATATAGACATCATTTATTCCAAAATTTTCACTAGAGAGCGAGGATGACTTTATAAACTGCCAGAAGATATAGAAAAGATGTTGGAGAGTACAAAAATTTAAAAAACGACTTTTACTTAAATAGCTTTTCAAATAATAATCTAGAGAATATATTTTAGAAAGGTTCTTAGAGATGCTCTAAGCAATGTTATTAGAAATAAGAAACTTCAATTTTTATGTCTTTTAAAACATATAAATAGTGTCGCATGGGAGGGAAGCGGAACATTATATTTACTATTTTATATTTTATATGGAAAAATCAAAAGAAGAACGGAGGTACGCGAGAAAAAAAAAAGAACGGAACCAGAACGAACAGAGGTGGACGCGGGAGGGGAAAAAAAAGAACGATAGCAAGCATGGGCCAGTTTATTCGCGCATCCAACCATGGGCCAAATTAATGGCAGCCCATTGTTAATGAAACAGTTTTTTTTTGTGATATTGTTAATGAAACAGTTAGAATCCACGGAAATACACTGCACTTTGGCAGACAGGTGGTGGCAGCAGCTCGCTGGCTTAGCAATAAACAGAACCGACATGATATAGGTCAAGCACACTCAGCAGGCTTATAGATGTTTATGCAGCCCGAGGCACGAAGCACGGGGAAAAAATCACGGCACAAACACGGCCCGGCCCGGCTCGGTGCCACAGGTCGTGCCTGGGCCTCCCATCAGGCCTGTGAGCCGGCACAGGCACGACCCGATTTCCACAGGAGGCACGGTGGCGGCCCGACCTACTAAGCCCCACCGGCCCACCCCCACCGCTCCCCAAACCCTAACTCCCTCTAGCCTCCCCAGTCTGCAGGCCCGCGCAGCCGCTCGGCCGCTCCCCGCTCGGCAATCGGCGCGCGCCACAGGAGCAGGCCGCAGGCCGCCGCGTGCCGCCCCTTCCTCCCGCGGCCGACATCCGCATCCCCTCCCCAAATCCAGCGATGTGGAGCACGAGCGGCGGCGACAACAGCTTCCTCCGTCCCTCCTGCATCGACGTTTGGCGGGCGCGGAGGCGCAGCAGAGGACGGCGGCGCCTCCTTCCTCGAGCTGTGCAGAGGGCGAAGGCACAGCAGAGGGCGCCGACCGGTGACGCCGCGACCTGCTCCCTTCCCCCTTCGGCCGGATCGAGCTCGAAGGCGGCCATGGCTCCTCTTCTTCCTCCGGCGCTTCTCCGAGCTTCGCCCCAAGCTCTGCTTGCCACCCTGACCATGGCTGCCCTGCCTCTGCCCTTCCCTCTTTCTACGGGCCTCGGGCCGCATGGCCCACTAGAAATGACTGTGCCTAGCGGGCTGGCCCGACACAAAAATAGGCACGTGGGCCCGTGCCTTGGCCGACGGCCAGGCCCGTGGGCCGCTAAGGCACGGCACGAGAGGCCCGCGGGCTGGGAAGGGGCCAGGCCGACCCGATGGTCATCTATAAGCAGGCTTGATAATACAACCAACTTAATCTCTTCTGGTTCCTGGCAAAAACAGCTTGGGCACTTGGCAGACGTGCACTACGAGCCAGTCAAAAAATGAGATCAGATCGGGTAGCAAGAAGAAAATGGCCTTGCGATTGTGGCTTAGTTCATAGCCACCGCATCCTCCAACATGGAACAAAATGTTCTGAATTCCTTCGGTCCACTAGTTCAGTAAACAGAAACTTGACTAAAATCACTAGGCTTCCAATCTTCCTTTTGGCAGATTAAGTAGGCCCTGTCACTGCAAGCAACCACAAGCAAGAGAATACTCTCGTGTGCAAACCTACCAAGTGTCCACACAAGCGAGAGATCGGTTTGCCCAAAGCCCCAAACCAAGCAGCAGGATAACCAGCAACCCCCGGGGCAAATCCCATAAACCTGTCAAGTTCTCAAACTGCACAACATCAGAGTGATACACAGTATTGCCATCTTTTCTTGTATGACAGTATGAGTCTGAGCTAGAAAAATTTCCCGGGATACATCACGAAATCCGTATACAATGAAAGACAGTGCTTCCTCCTAGACGAATGTAGAATGATGCATCTACGGCACTATGCCCCCAAATTAGGAATAAAAGAACTTTGGCGACACGATAACCACAAGAAAGAAAAGAGAGAGAACCTGGTACTGTGGACTTGATTGATCCTGGTACTCTTTATTGGCTACCCCAAGGGTTTCCTCGTTTTATATTCATGTCACTCTTTCATATGCATTGCCGATCTGCATGTGAAGCCAATCTGACATCGAGCCCTGGGCGTATTCCCTTGGTGTTTGTGGATCCAACGTCAGACTAGGAGCAGTATTATATGGCAGAGCACCAAACTGCAATAAAGCAGGCACTGGTGAATCCTTTAGAACTTTTGTGAAAGTTTGTAGGCACATTTAACATAATACGCGCCATCACAAAACTCAATAAAAAAGACACTAACATGTCATTTAACAATGTACTGGTCCTACAATCTACAATTTTGAGCAACAGTACATGGTCTAAACTCAGATTGTCACATAATTTAGTACTGTTAAGCATGAACAAAACTGGAGAATAACTCATGGGATGGCAGCTAAGCTCTGATTTGGTTTACAAAAGTATAATATTGTTACTTTTGTTTTGAGTTATAAGAATTTTGCAAATGCGTTTATGAATATGTCATAGTCTTGACCGGCACAATTTTAATGGTTCAGATGGAGCATCAAATGACTTCAAACAATATAGAGCTCAAAGTTTCAGAATTCAGGAAAAAGTTGGCTAAATAATATAGACTAGTACAGCTTAAGATGCCTAGCATGGTTGTGAGTTGTGACACATAAAAATGCTGACGGAGGTAACAGGATTAGGTCATTTAGAAAAATTAAAATACTTAAGCCGGTACCCTGTTTTTTTCAAAAGGCCGGCAAGAGCTTTGCCGAAATATATCAGTAGGAGAAAGATAAAAAGTTATACAGAATAGTTACAAAACCAAAGCCAGTACCCTATGTATGTGTGCAGAAAACAAGATGTGCAATGATTCACTCTAAGCTGTGAATCCTGGAAACTCAGATTTAACAGTTGATGAACTAACTTACATCTTTCGTTGGAAAAGCTACAGTCGCATTGTTCATATGAGCATTAATCGCTTCAAGTTTCATGGACAAAAACTGCATAGAACAGGTCAATAATTAATTTGAACATATACAAGAAGACAATTTCACATGAGACCCAAGACCACATACCTCCACTTGATGCTCTAAAGACTGGATGTAATTTATTATCTCATCAAGGACTGATGCTTTCCCGATAACCTTTCAAAAGGAAAACATAATGTTTACAACAGAAGCTTTCACTGAAAATAAGGACCCGGGGAAGACAGCCACATGCTCACATGGTAATTGAGAACTAAAAGCATAACAACACAGAACCTTGAATCCATGGGGTTCAACATGTACCTTGTTGCATCCAGGGACAATATCTTGAAGAACTTTCATCCGTTCACTTATCTTCTCCCGTCGCGCCTATCAGTAGACATATTGAGTTGATTGGATCATTAGTTTGAACAACTGCAATTCTATTATAGGATATAACAACAGACCAACAGTTGCACATTCTGGTCTCAGTAATACTTAGTGACTACATCATAGGAGCTGTTTGGTTGTGCCAATGTAAACGCAAATGTAAATGAAATTGACTTGCAGACGTTACCGGCGGGAGTGATTTTGAACTAGCAAGTGAGTGATACCGTTTACATTTACGTTACTGTATGAGAAACCAAACAGTTTGATAGTTCTTGTGAGATTATATTAAACAAGCATCCAAAATTACAGGTGAAAAGTCCATGAGAACAGTATGAGCTTACTCTTTCTGCGAGGCTATGGCTGTCCGTTGCTTGACCTCTTCTAGCCCTCACATGGATGTAGTCTTTTGGTGGCTCTTTAGGTGCAGGCTTTTTATCAGCAGACTTGCTAGGGTTCACTGAAGTTGTTTCAACTTCTGTCCTTCTGTCGTTATTTTCACTAGGTGCCATCTGCTTCAACCGTTTTGCTTCTGGATCAGCCTAAGAAAAAAGAATATACAGATACGCATGAATCCATCGAATTGAAACAACAGTCATTTTACTTTGTGTATTTAAAAACACCAATGAAATTCATTCCTGTTCCATTGCATGGAAAGAAAGGCAATGTTGCAGCCTGTAAGAAAACAGAGAATGAGATCAATTAAGTGTCGCAATTTGCATGTCAGCTACAGGAAGTTGTAGGAAAGACCAAAAGCTGCACGAACGTCACATAAAGAGAATGTGCTCCCAAAACCCTGCTGCTGCTCTTGGACCAGCACAATGCACACTATTGCTCATCTGGTGAGACAAAACAACGATGTTGCAACTACCTATTTGGCCGTGGTTCCAGTTTCTTTGATAGCACCCACCACCACCAGAATTTCCACACCCATGACAGCAATATTGGACCAGTTGGTTTGACTAGGAAGTAGAAGCTGCATCCAGCCTACAGCTTGCGTGAAATAGCTCTATTCCACTATTCAACTACATATGAGCCCAAACGTGCTCTTCCAGCAAACCCGAATATCATCCAGTAAACCCCCCTTTGACATGAGGCTGAGCTCACCAGCTAGCTCAACGAGCCAACAGGGCAGCAATTCACAGTATCATGACATCATCCGAACAGTAGAATCACTTTGACTAGCTTTGATTTGGACGGACTGAGGGCCTTGATTTGAGTACCGATGCTGACACCAACCGCGCCCCGCGACGGTCGAGCAGAAACAAGAGTGAATCCGAGTATCCGACGGCGAGGTGGAGTAGACCACGGCGGCGAGCTGCCCAAGCCCAAGCCACGATTTCCCGCCGGGGTTGCAGTTGCAGTCCACCAGGGTAAAACCCCGCACACCAGGCCCACCAAAGCGACACAGATCACACGGCTAATGCGGCGGGGGACGGGAGGGGAGGAGGCGGCGGCCGTACCGAGGAGTCCTGGCCATCCGCACTGGTGCTGGCGGCGGTGCCGGACGTGGAGACAAGCTTGGACGGCTCCTCCTCGAACGGCGCAGCGGCGTCGCGCCGCGGCCTCCTGCGGCTGCTGCAGCCGGCCCCGGAGCGGGCGCCGCTGCTCCAGACGGCGGCGGTGACGACGGAGGAGGCCTCGAGGTGGTGGGGACGGCCGGCACTGGCGAGGTGGTGGTGCGGCGGCCGCCAGAGCTCGGCGGCCACCGACGAGGCGGGGTCCATGCGCCGCCTCGGGGGAGGCGCGCTCGGCTCCCGATCTGGGAAGGTGGCTGGCTGCCAGCCAGAGGCAGTGGCAGTGTGGGCGCGGAGTCAGAGGCTCAGAGGTCAGAGAAGGAGGACCGGAGGAAGAGATCCGATGCCGATGCGACTCGCCGGCGCTCGCGACTGTTGAGAAAAAATAATTTGAAAATCCGGTGGGGGGCTGCCATAGCTGGCATCACTACTCAGCTGGGCCGCTGCCCGCTGGGGCCCTGCGGACTTAGTAGCCTAGTAGGCATACGTACATGTGGGACCGTCGGATTGCAAGCAAAAGTGCAAAACAGTCGCGCGCTGGTTTGGGTGGATTTCGTGAAATCTTCCGACCAAAGGTGCTTTCGGCAAAGACCAGAAAACCATTTTTTAAAAAGATCGTTGAACATCTACCAAATGACAAAGTAAATCCTATTAAACGGTTTAAAAGATAGAACCGACCACGTTTTTCGAATTTCTACCAAAAATTAGTTAAATACTTCCTCTATTTCAAATTATAAGATGTTTTGGTTTTCTAACTATATTATTTTTGTTATATTTAGACATAGTGTTTATGTAAGTATATAGTAAAATCTATGTATATAGAAAAACTAAAACGTCTTATATAGTTTAGAATAGAAGAAGTACCAAACAGGAATTGTTTTATTGACACCATTTATTATTTTCACTTGAAATTCTATTGTTGGCTTTGCTATAATATTGAGGTAGAGCAACTTCAGCATTTTGTTAAATTTCACTTGGTATATCTTGTGATTTGATAAGTTGCTAAATTATAAAGCAAGTGAAAAAAGGCTCTCTCTCTAAAAAAGTAGACCCACATAGCAGGAAATTCAACCGGGCGGCCGTCCTCGTCGCGAGTTTTTCCTCCCCTGCCGCGAGTCCGCGACGGTCCAGGTCGTGACCCCCCTGCCGCGCGACTACCGCGATTGTCGAGGTCGCAACTGTGTTCAAGCCACGACCTCCAGAAGCCGCAGTTCAGGCCTGAAGGCACCGCAGTTCAAACGAGCGTTTCGTCGTCCTCCAAAAGCCGGTGTCAGGGCGTCCGCAGTTCAGGCATCAGTACTAGCTGGTGAATGACCATGCATCAACAGGTTCAGTACTAGTTGCTGAATGATACAGGTTGTGTCCCATCCGGCCAAGGAAAAGGACCATGCAGGGAGACGTCGCGAGAGTCGGCGGAGAAGCGTCGCGAGAGCCGAAGAGGAGACGTCGCCGAAAATTTTTCGGCGATACGAAACATCTCCGCGCGCGGAAATATACGCGTGCGAGCCCCCCTGGATGCCAAGTTGCCAAAAATAGCAACGTGTTTTGAGGAACTATTGGAGAAGGTTTTTTTATGGTTTTGCTAAAATATTAAGGATAGTAAGTTGATTTCTCAAACTGTTGGAGTTGTTTGTTATTTGTATGATCTAAAGGTCTAAAGTTAGATTGGAGTACATCGTCTTATACCAAAAATAGCAGACCTCACGAGCATATTCTTTTGTAATTTTGTAAAGGCGGATCACTTAGTGCTCACTAGTCACTCCTCTTGTGCTCCACACAATGATGATCCTCAGGGTGGTGCACTTATCTCATACGTTCCAAAATAGTTTGTGTCCTTCGGCATACCACTACCTAGTCAAGCTCTCTGCCACTTTGTTTCAACCAGCCAAACATGTATCGATCACTCTCCTCCAATTGGCCCAAGCCCTGTCATAGATCATTTGATCACAAAGGTGCAAATGTAAGAAAGGTTATGTATCTCGCGAGAACACCGTCCCATCGGCTAGGCATTTCATCTGCTTCTTGGTTCAGCCTATATACAGCTGTGGTATTGGTCTTCCTACACTTGTCATGTGTTATTTTTAGATAACGCGGATTGGCTTAACTTTTGGATTCGATCATTCAGCTAAGAAGACCTAACTTTCTTTAGTAAGGTTTGATGAATAATTTTTTTAAAATTTTAGCCATAGTCATCACTTGAAATCCGTATGGCGTTCATACTGATGTTAGATTAAGCTCCGATAAGTTTTCTTAAATTCTTAGCCATAGTCATCACTTGAAACCTGTATGGCGTTCATACTGTTGTTAGATTGAACCTATAGACTCCATTTTCACCTAGTTATTATGTACAGTTCATGTTGGTTGTTTTGTTTTCCCATTTTTTTTCACCACTTAGAAGAAAATTTTGAGATAACATCCTTCAAGGCTCTAATTTTTTGAATCTTGGTGTCCTGATGTACAACATACGTAGCTTGGTTGTATGGGCTTGCCACCATGAGAAAACAGAACATCCAAAAAACTAAAATAGTCAAAGAACCATATGGAATGTACATGCATGGTCACAACAAATAGGTGTCCAACCTCTTTGCAATTACTCACTCCATCCCAAATTATCTTATGGCTAATTGATTTGATTTGGTCCTTGAGGTTTCGTTACGGTCTCCTCTTAACGACAAGTGTCGTTGCACCTCCTTATATTTCAAAGTAAATTAACAACTATGACATATCCATCTTGTAAAAGAACTATGACATTTATCCATTGGATATATATTGTCTTTGTACTGCATTGGTTATATTGTCCTTGAGGTCAAGTTCTTATGTATTGGAAATTAAGAAAAATTTCATTACCATGCATTGATATTATTTTCTCTCTCTATATTCTCTCGCACGGTAACGTGTGGAGCATCATCTAGCAAGCTTCATACTAGAGCATGTATCTGAGTACAATGTTGCTTATTCGGGCTTATGGTTGACCTTTTTTAGGCCCATTACTACAAGCCACGCAAGTACTGGGCTAATGGGTCCACGAAAGAGTAGCCCCTCAACAGGGCCGGGCAGGAGCACCACCGGTGATTAACAAAGCCCATGCAATTCAGAAACTTTTCAGATCAAATTAGGTCGCACTTGAGCAGGCGCGCTACGAGTGACCGACTGACTGAGTCCACGGGACCTCTGAACTGTTTTGGCATAGAATAATGCAGTGGTTTAGCGATTTGCACACATGCAAATAGCATGCCCATGTGAGCACGTGATTTGGCACGGGAACACAAATAAACGGGCCAAGTGTGAGGAACACGATTGAATCTGGGAGCCCACTTTTCCATGGCTGTTTGGGAATTGGGACAGCAACAAGAGGAGGCAGACAATAATAGACCAAAGCGACAAAGGAAAGAGGAGAAAAAAATATATTAACTGTAAATAAAAAAAGGGAGAGGAGAGTACCTTGCACGCTAAGGCAAAGGCATATACATAAGCATATATACGCATACTCCCTCTAGACGTTTTAGACAAGGTTTTGATCAAATATTGAAAATATAAATCATAAATAACTTTTAAGTTATTAAGTTTAAAAATATAAAAACTATATAAATGGATCTGTCTTAAAAAATTCTTTCATAAAAATATACATATATCACTTTTTGATAAATATTTTTTATATAAAGAGAATCAAAGTTATACTTTGGAGACCGTGTCGATATCCCAAACGTCATCTATTTTCTATACGGAGAGAGTACCGAGGCCAATAGTGCGTGGCGAAGTGGCTCGTTGCTTTATGCTCCAACTAATAACAGTCCAAGCAACTTGATCACACCCCTTGTTGTGTGCAACGAAACGGAGGAAGCACGGAGTGGTGCAGTAGGAAAGGTCGAAAGGATGGGATCGAATTGATCGATCTGTTCCCACCAAATTTTTTTCACAAGGCATACTGTGTGCTACGGCCTTGTAGGGGGAACTGCAACTGCTCAAATGAAGGGAGAAAATGCATGGCTTTACTCAGGTACAGTAGAATATATCCTAGCAGTAACACAGCGCGCGCATGTATAGTATATGCCTAGCCGTTCTGCTCGGTGTGTTTGGTTGCTTTATATGGCCGGATGAGATGAGATCATATATGGATCACTAGTGTTTGTTTGGATAAATCACTGGATCAGGAAATTCCTAAATAGAGAATATACCACAAGATGTTGGATTTTTTGGTTCGTAAAATTCTGACGGAGCAGCTCATCCATATCTTCTAATCCTCTTTGTTATTAGTAAATAAATTAAAGATTATTAATACGTTATATTATTATTAGTAATTATGATGGTAGAATTAGTTTTAATAAGTGTTAATACGTTGATTAGCGCATGTTTTGTACGCTAACATGTTATTAGTAGTGCTAATTAACATATTTATTTTGGATTAGTGATTATCATGACAAAACTAGTATTAGTGTATATTTATTAGTATCTAATTATTTTTTATTATTCTCAAGATAATAGATATAATTAGTTAACTATTCTGATCTCATCCACTATCATCCATCTAACCAAACAGAAAAATGGTTCGTCTCATCCATGCAACTAAACATGCATCATGGATATCCTTATCACAATACCCATGAATCGTTATATCCCATCCAACTTGGTCCCCAATATCTATGGATTGTTATATCCCATCCAACTTGGTCCTCCAATCAAACGAGCTCTGCTTGTCATGGCTCTTTCGCTTGACCTACTCTGCTAGCTTTAATCCGTACAAATCAACCGTGGACAGGGGTAGAGCTAGGATTTAAATATAGGAGGCTATGCAAACCGACAACAATCATGTGTGCCAAAATGTAACATGGTAAAGTATATATAACACCTAAACAAACATTTGTGTTACGATACAAAGAAAATAAAAAAAATAATAAAAAAAAGGAATATTAATTAGTCTCGGACCTTTAACCTTCACCCACTAAAAATAATTTTTTGTCTAGAAAAAAATCACGGTAATAACAAATAGTTAATCGAGGCAAAATTAATTAGCACTAGATCCTAAACATCAAATGACAAGCAATAGGTCACTTGTCATTTAGCCTCAGACAAAACAGTCATTTGAACGGGTAAACTAGTCATTTAAATAATTATATTATTGTGCAATGTTTAAATATTGAGTACACGAGTTAATGACATTTTATATGAACAGTAACGAGAGTGAAGGAGATAAGAAAGATAATAGAAATGCTAATGTTAAATACTATAGATCTTATTGCAGACCAATTCAAAAGGATAAATAAAAAACATTCATTTTCAATTGACAAGCTAATTAGAGTGTTTGTTATGAGAACAAACTGATATTTGATAGACTAAGAAAAATAAAAGATATGCAAAAATATTAGGAGGACCTAAGATACTTTTAGAGATTAATATAAAGTAGGAACAAAAATTATAGTACAAATAGTATTTATTAACTAGCTAATTAGATAATTAAGTATCTAATTAAGGGGTATATTATGGGAGTTTATGAAAAGGTTGGGGGTACAGGCCCCTCTCAACCTCCTTTCACTCTGCCAGTGGCTGTAAAACAATATTTTTTTATCTCATAAAAAATCAATTGTATCATTACAAGAAATATGTGATCTTTTATGTATTTAGTACGACAACAAATCATAACATCACTATGTCATCCAACTTATGATATTATGTTTTAGGAATTCGACTTAGTGATAATAAAAATTTGTATGTCACAATAAATATTACAAAACTAGTTCAATTTAATCCAGTGACAATATTTACTATTTACTATGTCATACGGTCTATAATTTTTGAATGTCATGCAAGCATGACTACTTCGAAAGTTAGAAGGCATCAACCATGACTAGGTCATCCTCAGTGCTAGTTTTATGTCCCAGTTTCCAATACCTCCATATTTTAGCTCCATATTTTAGAAACAATGCAGAAGAGTTTCATCCTCATAAAACTATTTCTACTTCCATGAAACTCTCATTATCTCTTTTTTATTAATACAATGTCACATCAGCGTATTTAATGCACATAAAACTCTACGAAACTCCCATTGAGACTGGCCTTAGAATATAAAAAGAAAAATTTTAAAATAGTGAGCCAAATAGAAAAATAAAAAATAATAACATTACGTAGAGAATGTGAACGTAAGACCTAACTTAATATTAATAAGCTAAAAGTGAAAATTCCGTCTAAGATTACAAAAGGATTTTTTTAAATGTTGAAAGGAATTTTAAATACTTTTATTGCATCGTCTCCTTCCCCCATCGTAGCTAGCTTCCCTAATTATAAATGATGTATTTCTGGTGAATTCAAATTATCAATGTTGTATCAATTGTTCGTTTCGTGGCCAAAAAAAATTAGGCTGTCACACCGGATATTGCGGCACTAATTTAGTCTATTAAAAATAAACTAATTACACCATCATATCCTATTTAATAAGACGAATCAATTAATGTTAATTAATCCATCATTTATAAATATTTACTGTAGCACCATATTGTCAAATCATAAACTAATTAAGTTTAATAGATTTGTCTCGAGAAATAGTCTTCGGCTGATAAATTAGTTTTTTAATTACTCTATTTTTTAATATACTAAATTAGGACCGCAAAATCCGATGTACGTCACTAAGGCCTTGTTTAGATTCCTTCCAACATCTATTTTTTTCCGCTCACTCTCCATCACATCAATGTTTAGACGCATGCATGAAGTATTAAATGTTGGTAAAATAATAACTAATTGCACGGATTAGTTGTAAATCATGAGACGAATCTTTTGAACCTAGTTAGCACATGATTGAACAATATTTGTTAAGTACAAACGAAAGTGCTACGGTAGTAAAGTTGAAAAAAATCAGCATCTAAATCAGACCTAATTTTTTTTTGCTGGGAAACGAAGACGCCTAAGGGGGTTGATTTTTTTTACCGATACGGGGGACTACGTGTGAACTCAGAACTGATGATCGGCTTGCGTTGCCGTTGCATCACGTCATGAGAAAAGAAACAACTGATGACCGTGACCCAGAGGCAGAACAACCGATGGACCCTCTTGCATTGAGGGAGTCTGGCACTCTGGCCGGGGCGGAGCACGAGCAGGAGCACGAGAGGGGAGACGAGGCGTAGGCGGTCCCGTGCTGTCGCTCTTGGGCCTTGGCCGCAGCCCGCAGCAGGCCAGCATCGGCGCGGGATCCAACAGCTGACAACGACGTGCAGGGCTGGGCTGGGCGCACGCCGTGGCACGTCTACATGCCGCGGAGTGTGCTCGGCGGGCGTATGAGGAAAGATAACAACGGGCACGCGCTCACATGGATAGTGACGTACATCTGTTGCTTCGAGTCCTGTTTCATCAACTTTGGGTGTGTTTGGTTGGCTGCACCACCCCTCAGCCACGCTCCACAGATGCGAGAACAGGCGTTTGTTTGGTTCGCGTATCTGTCTGGCTAGGCTCTGCTCGTGCAAGATTCCTCCTGCAGCCTGGCTCCGGAGGAACGTAGAAATCGGCCGTTTCTGCCGGGCCAGGCTCGCGTGGTGCAGATAATTAGTCATCTAATGACGTTATTAATATATTATTAGCATATATTAAATGATATTAATATATTTTGAAGTATATTAAGGAGAATTAACGTAAACTAAGTGTTATTCGATAATAGTTGTCCGTAATAAATGTCATGATGATGATTATTTATATATTTTTATCTCATGCAACTCGTTCTCATACGAGCAACCAAACAGCTTCTCAGCTCAACCTGTCTCGTGCATACAGACAACCAAACACCACGTTCTTGTATGTATTGGGTCTGGCTACCCAGAACCAGGCTCCTTCTATGTGAGCCAGGCTAAGCTCGTCCGCGAACCAAACAGGCCCTTTGTGGACCAGTTCCCCTATCAAGCTTCATCATAAGGCCTATTTAGCTTTTAGACTTAAAGTCCACTTTTATTTTCTTATCTAATTTATTTAGGCCATTATTATTTTTATAGATTATTTATTTTTCTCTTTCAGGATAGCGGATGGATGGGTAGAGAATGGACGGGAAGATGATTACACTTATATATGTAAGTAGAAGTAATAAGCTAAAAAAATAACATAAATTAGTTTCAAGAAAAATAAAACGAGAGAAAATATTTAGTACGTGTAATCACTGGCAGAACAAAATGTTTTTTCATCGAATAACTCTTAGTTAGGAAACTAAAAACTTTGTATTCCTAGCACCTGAATTTTATGCTAGCGCATTTAAAACTTTAAAAATATATAATTTCAATTTGTACATTTTAAATTTAGAAAACTTTATGCTATTACATTTAAAACTTTGTGATTTGAATTTAAAATTTTATATTAAATATTTACAAAGTTTAAACTAGTAAATTAAAACATTGTATTTCAGGACTTAAAATTTTGAAATTTTAAACTTTACATTAAAAATTTAGGAAGTTAATACTAACCCATTTAAAACTTTATAATTCAAAACTTTATTTGTATAATTTAGAAAGTTTATATTAGCACATTTAAAACTATGTATTTGAAGATTTAAAATTTTATAATTTTAATCTCCTCCTTCCATCCTAAATTATAAGGCATTCCAAGAAATCTTGGAGATTTAAAGTTTTTCAACTTTGACCAAAATTATAAAGAGAAACAAAAAGATATATAACATCAAATATATATATATATATTATGAAAATATAACTAATAAATAATGTAATTATACTTAGTTGATATCATAATATTATTATTTTGTTATATAAATTTGGTCAAAGTTAAAAAAAAACTTTGACTCCTTATGATTCTTGGAATGTCTTATAGTTTGGGATGGAGGGAGTACAATTTAATTCAAAAACTTTATACTAGCACATCTAAAACTTTATACTTTAAATTTAAAACTTCATTTTTAAAATATAGGAAGTTTATACTAGCACGTTAAAAATTTGTATTTTAAGATTTCAAATTTTGAATTTTCAAAATTTACATTATAAATTTAGAAAGTTGATACTGGTCCATTTAAAACTTTACTTTTATAATTCAGAAATTTTATATTAGCACATTTAAAATTTTGTAAATTTAAACTTTATACTTTAAACCCAGAAACTTTATATTACCATATTTAAAACATTATACTTTATGATTTAAAACTTTTCATTTCAAATTTATTTTTAAAATTGAAGAACTTTATACTGGTATATTTAAAACTTTGTATTTGGAGCTTTAAAACTTTGTAATTACAAACTTTGTATTATTTAAAACTATGTATTTCAAGATTTAAAAATTTATTTTTGAAATTTAAAAATATTATACTAGGATATTAAAAACTTTGTATTTTAAGGTTTAGAACTTTATATTTTAAATTTTAAAATTTATACCAACATATTTAAAAAAATATAAACTTTATACTGTTAGGTTTAAAACTTTATGATTTTAAAACTCTACACCTAAATTTAGAAACTTTATACTAGTTTTTTTTAAACTCGGTACTAATATGCTAAGAATCTTGTACACTTAAGGTGAAACTTTGTAATTTAAAACTTTGCATTAAGTGCGGAAAACTTTTTAGTACCATATTTAAAACTTTGTACACTTAAACACAAAACTTTATAATCATATAAATTTTCTCGAAATATATCAACATGGATCTACTTTTCTAGATCTCGTCGTAATAAAAATAATTGTGCAAACAGAATTAAAAATAAATAATAAATATTTTATAAAAAAGTTGTCACATTTTAAATTTTGCATTTCGTTTCCAAATTAAATCCAGATTTGACACACAACCCATGTACGCCCTCCGCTCACCAGGCTTATGAGTCCGTTCGCGTGTCGCATACTCCACATTCATCACTCGGTCTTACTTTCTCGGTTCCGCTTTTTTGCGTCACGCGTCTGTGCGTTGTTACGTGATATAGCGCACGCGTTCAATAGTAATTTGGTATCTCGCCGCCATTGGCACAGATCGGATTCGGATCGGACGAACAATGCAAAGTCCTCGTACTCGTACGCGTCGTGCGCTAATTTCCAAGGCACGTGGACGTGACGGTGGAAGCACCGAAGCAGACAGGTATGCATGCATGGTCGGCGCTCGGCGGTAGATGGATGGATGGATCGATCTCTCAACTATGAAGCGCGCCCCGTATGAAACTTCAAAAACTTGCTCGTGGTGACGTGGTGTATACTACTACTACGTACTCGTCAGGACTCAGGAGATAGTACAGAGCCCGCCCAGAGCCCCAGAATTCTTGCTCGGACGGACCCTCGCCAAGGCACGCGCAACCAGAGCCATCCGACCACGGGGGACGCCGGGCCACCACGCTGCACCTGCGCGGCGCCGCCCGGGCCCCGAGCCACCGACCCGACCGCGATATCGGGGCGACGCGAGGTCTGGATCGGAAAAAAAAAACTCGTCCTGTCTCTTTTTCCTCGCTTCAGGATTCAGCAATGTCCGGCGTGTCCGCTGGCTTTGAGCGCGACCACTTTGACGTCGTACTACCCCTCTGTCAGTCCTTGAATCACAGCCCGGCCACCTGGGCCCCCTGGCTAGGGATTTTTATTGGTGCAAAAAGACGCAAAAGGGCCAATGCATCCGCAGGGCCATTTACGGTAATGGAAACTAGCAATTTTGTTTTTTCCTTTCAATTAAAGGCTGCTAGTACATATGACGACGGCACCTTACGAAAGTTATAAATGTTTCAAAGCCTTTGCGTACTAGGTACGTAGGGAGTAGTATAATGTTTCTAAAAAAAACTTTTGTTTTTCATTTCACCTCATCAAATATATCAAGTTCTTGTGGTTTTATCTACTTACTCCGTCCATAAAAACATACAATTATAGGATCCGTGCCAGTCAAATTAATTCAAGTTTTGACCAAGATTATAATAAAAAATATTATTTTTATGTCGTTAAATAAAATTATTATAAAAATATATTCTATTACTAATCTAATGATATATTTTTTATATCAAGAATGTTAGTACTTTTTTATATAACTTCGGTCAAAGTTTGGAATGTTTGACTTATCGATAAGTGAGAATTACATGTTTTGTTGAACGGAGGGAGTATCTAGAAAGGGAAACAATTGCCATCTCTTAAGTTGTAACCACTACATCTACACTGATCTACCTTTCCCGTGCACACATTATTTATTTTGGGTGGTTTTTCCCCCCTGCGAGGAATTGAGCATCCAGAAGCAAACTAGAAAAAGAGAGAGGGGGAGGGGAGGAAAGACTTTTTTTTCAGTCAATGTTCTAGAAATAATAAGATTGCAGTCCTGATGCTACATTTACGGTACCTTTGCCCAATTGCCCCACCTAAGTATCAATTGATTATCGATGGGAATTCAACCATGCTAAGGGCCTCTTTGGAACGCGGGATATTTTCCCTGTTCTTGCGTTTTTCCTGTGAAATTGAACTAATTCCTGTGAAATTCCTGTATGATTCCTGTGAAATTCCTGCGTTCCAAACAGGCCCTAATTTCTTCTAATTTTCCCCTAAAATGGACTATTAAACGTGGTACCACGTTCTTCTTTCTTTCTCATTCTGACATAAGTGTTCACTTCACAATTTTTTTAAGTTTTTCCGTGAATTTTTAGACGCATGTATGAAACATTAAATATAGGTAAAAAAACTAATTGTATTTTTTTGTCTGTAAATGTCGAGATGAATCTTTTAAATCTAGTTAGTTCATGTTTGAAAAAAGTTTGTCAAATAACAACGTAAGTACTATAATATCACTATACAATTTTTTTTTTGCCAACTAAACGTGGAGGTTCACTTTGGTAACCTAACAGTTTCTACTATCTGTATCATCTGGTGACTTCTACAAGTTCTAGAGCCCCGGATATATATAGTCTTCCCATTCACATCACACGGAGGCTGACGGGAGTAACGGTTAACCCATGCTCGTATACATACCACACACTGAATACGCGTTAGACGTGGCAAAAAAAAAAAAACGGATAAGCGTGACGTGACGAGAGAAAAAAAAATCATCTCACAAAATGAAAACGGGTCAAAGTACCCAGGGAGGGGGTTTTCCCATAATACCACGACCCGCCGAGGACCAAGTCGCAAAAACGCCTCGTGGGCCGCCGTGTCCCCACCCACCCCGAATTCGATTTCTTCGCCCCCTTTTCCTTTCCATATTCCACGCCCTCCCACGGCACCACCATTCCCTGACCAGACCCCCTTTCCCCTCCTCCCCCTCCTCAACCACTCCGACCCCTCCCACCGTCTTCCGGCGAGCTCCACCGCACCCCCGGCGGCGGCGGCGAAGAGCGGGTTCCGAGTCTGTAGGCGGCGGCGGAGGCTGAGGAGGAGGTGAGCCGGAGCCGAGTCGTGCCGAGGCGATGGGGCAGCAGTCGCTGATCTACGCGTTCGTGGCGCGGGGCACCGTGGTGCTGGCCGAGTACACCGAGTTCACCGGCAACTTCACCACCATCGCCGCCCAGTGCCTGCAGAAGCTCCCCGCCAGCAACAACAAGTTCACCTACAACTGCGACGGCCACACCTTCAACTACCTCGTCGAGGACGGATTCAGTGAGCAGCTTCCCTTCCCCTCCCCGTCCGTCGCTCGCTCCGATCCGCGCTGTCCCGCTTGGATCTGCGCCGCCGCGGGCTCGAATCGGTGTTCGCCTCGCTTAGATCTCGCGGGGCTCGCCTCGCTTAGATCTCGCGGGGCTCGCCGCGCTTAGATCTCGCGGGGCTCGCCTCGATCCGCTGCCTCGTGGGGTGGGGTCTCAGGTTCGGTCGTCTCGTGGTGTTGTTAGGTGGGGTTAGATTTGACGGTTGCTTCGAGGCTAATCTGAGTGGAGCGGGCTGCCGCTTTACGCTAATCAATCGGAGCAGCAGCTGTTTGGAGTCCACTTTGAGTTGAGATGAGATGTGTTTTGGGGGAGGGTTGGCTATTTTTAGGGGATCACCTGCTCGGATATTTCTATGTATGGTATATTTGTATGCATGGTGGGCGGCCCGTTGCATCTGCTGAGATGGCTTATGGATATAGCTTGTCTCGATCGTCCTTGACTTTAGGGAACCTTATCACAGATTCAGGTGGTTTCTGGATTTGATGCGGTTGGATTGCTTTCTCGTGCTTTCCGTGCGGATCAAAGCACTGGCATAGAACCATGCGGGGTATTTTGCTCCTGTTTGTAGTCATTGGAAGGGGTGGCCGCCTCACCGATTGTCAGATTCTATTAGTGCTAGTTGATTCCATGGTTGTGTCTTGTGTAGCTCAATTACACTTTCATTTGGTACAATTTTATGACATAAGAGGTTGCAGCATATTGTAGTTTTATGCGATAACAAATGTTGTAATATCAAGTTCTTAGTGCCTGATATGAGTTAGGCATCCATTTCAATACATTGTGTTCTATAGCAAATATACCAAATTATGCAAGAGAAGTAACACTGCATGAGTACATAATGGAGAGTTTGCATTGGCATTGCGACCTGTGAGTTAGCCGGTTAGTAGGTGCTAATCTTTAGAATACGTTGATTAACAGTGTTTCTGCACGTATTGGACAGTTCAATATGGCTGTGCTAATGTAGAAGATCCATTATTTCCTTTTCTTCAAGTCATCTTTGGTCGACCTGAAGCAAATATGTCTTTCTCTTATACTTATCTATCCCTTGTGAAAGTTGTTAGGTTAACATGAAATGCTGATTAATATATTTGTGCTGTGATGCCTACTTTTTTTTGGAGATTTTTTTTGGGAGATTACTGTGATGCCTACTTTATCAATCTGCCAATGCTCTAGAACATCTCGTTGATAAATATTGTTTGCTTTTCTACAGCGTATTGTGTAGTTGCTGTTGAATCAGTTGGACGACAAATCCCCATAGCTTTCCTGGACAGAGTTAAGGAAGACTTCACCAAAAAATATGGTGGCGGGAAAGCAGCTACTGCCGCAGCAAACAGCTTGAACAGGGAGTTTGGGTGTGTCCCCTTTGTTCTTTTTATATAATATATTTAATCAATCATTTAGATCCCTTGACTTTCTTGACTAACATCTATTTGTTTTTCCCATTAAAGGTCAAAGCTTAAGGACCACATGCAGTACTGTGTGGACCACCCTGAGGAGGTCAGCAAGCTTGCCAAGGTGAAGGCCCAAGTCTCAGAAGTCAAAGGAGTTATGATGGAAAACATTGAGAAGGTACTATATTTAATTATCTGAAAAATACACATATCTGCATTACAATGCAAAACTTGGCACACCCCAAACATTATTCCTGATTCCATATTACTATTTTTGTATTCAGGTTCTTGACCGTGGTGAGAAGATTGAGCTGCTTGTTGACAAAACTGAAAATCTGCGTTCTCAGGTAACGGATTACTTTATGATGTCTACATTAGCACATTTAATTTTGCATGTGTAGATCCAATAAAGAAAACATGAGCTCTTCTTACCTACAACTTTATGGTAGCGTTTATGAAAAATTGGCTATAGAACTTATCTTAGGTCTTTCACCCTGGGAAGAAAATATGTGTATAGTTTCTTGACCCTTAACGTTTAAGTGTGTAATGAATTTGACTCAATATGCTGTAGAAGCCTGATCTCTATGTTACTCAATCCACCTAAAGTGCCAGTGACCTTGTTGGTTAAAATGTCATTATTGCGTAGTAGGGGTTGCATCATTTGTTAAATAATTCTCACTAGAAGATGCATAAGTGTGTATAGTTTCTTGACCCTTAACGTTTAATTGTGTAATGAATTTGACTCAATATGCTGTAGAAGCCTGATCTCTATGTTACTCAATCCACCTAAAGTGCCAGTGACCTTGTTGGTTAAAATGTCATTATTGCGTAGTAGGGGTTGCATCATTTGTTAAATAATTCTCACTAGAAGATGCATAAGGTGACTGGTGTTATTTTATCAGTGGAAAGTCGAAACACGATGATTAGTTAAATTAACTAGTCAAAACATCATGATGCAATTGAAGGTCAACAGATCCTGTAGTCTCAGCTAACATTTTTTTCTGTCAGACAACTAGCAAGCCATTGTGTATGTAGCAAGACTGTGCTGTGCTTCTAAGGTGAAGTGATCTTATGTTAGATGATTAGCATGCTGTTGCATAGCAGAAACACTATGTTATTATGTATCTATAGTTGATCTCTGGTTTAAACTGCCTAATATGGAAAAAAATGGGCTCAACATACCAATATGATTATTTCCGCAGTCTGCTTGCTTTGAGGATATATGTGATTCTTACTGCACTGGTGAAGCATGGAGCATTAATTTTGTTAACTAACTAATGGTGGTCCTGATCTGGTGTATTTCTTAATGACCCTGTAAATCTAGACTCTAGTAATCTGGAGTGGCATGTATTAGCACAAAATCTTAATACCACTGATGTGGCACGTGTTTACCCATTTATGTCCTATATACAATGAGCATTTGGCAGGTAACAAATGCTGAGGAATAATAGTTAAAGAAATAATAACAATAAGAAAGAAAACAGCTTCTTTAACCAGGACCTACTCAATCAAGCCAATCTGCCTACATGTAACCTGTGAGAATTGGAAAACAATTGTTTGCAGGCACAAGATTTCAGACAGCAGGGCACCAAGGTGCGGCGAAAGATGTGGCTCCAAAACATGAAGATCAAGCTGATCGTCCTGGGCATCATCATCGCTCTCATCCTCATCATCATCCTGTCGGTGTGCCACGGCTTCAAGTGCGGCAGCAAGTGAGGGGGGTGGGACTTACAGATGGGGCCGCGCCTGCACTGGCGAGAAGACCATGTGGAGTTTTGCTCTTTTAGTCGTCGTGTCTGAGTCCTGCGCTGATTATTCTTGGTGATCATCAGGGAGAGTTTATTCCTGATGTCGGTGTTGATTGCTGTTGGTTGGTTGGGACTTGGGAAGTGACTGCGTCGTGTAATTTTGGATGCTACTATTGTGCATGTATAGCTTGTGTGCTACCCTGGTCCATGCTGCTATATCAGTAGATGTTACTACGTTTGCTCTCCCAAATTGCAGGCACTGTTTGACAATGCCCATTTTCCGCCTGTGATATATTATGTAAAATGAACTGAAACCGTTTTTGAGCAGATCCCAGTCGTGTGTCAGTTTGAATGCTATCTTGTGCTTGTGCCGGCGAGTGGCTATGGGTTGCATCTGGCGGTGGCCGTGTGGTATGCAGTTGAGTTCAGCAGCGCAGTTGACTCGATTGCTGGCTGCCGGACGTCTCCCGGTTGGAGCGGCTGTTGGCCAGCAAGAATCAGCAGGGACGTCAGGTTGGTGCGCTTACGATGTAATGACCTCAACAATACCAGGGGTGGTGGCCATCTGTGGTTTGGAACAGCCATACTGTATATGGTTGTGGACTTGTGGCCGAACTGAACGTCACCCATGACCAAGAACTACCGCTTGTGTGGCGGCACTGTTAGATAAGACTTGGGAGATGGGAGACCAACATTACTGTACGTAGTAGAGATGAGCCAGCCATACCTGTAGATCGGAGCGGGATTCGGCAGGTGTGTGGCTGCGCTGTGCGTTGGCTCCTACTCCGTACTCCGAACTTCCTCGGTGTATCTGCCACGCTGCCTCGGTACGTGTGGCGAGCACGTGATGTGAGCCAGCACCAGCAGCCTTTGACAAAGCCCCAAGGGCGGGGCCCCACACGGAAGCAGCCTGTGCAAGCCATGCGTGCGCCGAGACCTTCCCTTTTTTCCCCTGTGCCGCGAGACGAGAACACGCGCGCGGCGTGAGCTCCGCTGCAAAAGTGTGGAGTTGAGCGGACATGCCGTACGCGTCAGGGCTCGTCTTTCTTCGGTGATCCTTTCAGGTGCAACTGCAGTCGGACCCGCCAGATTTTCAGGTGCAACGCCAGATTTTCGCCACCGCTGTATACTTGCGGAGTGCGGTGTACTAACACAGTAACACGTAGTAATTCTCTACTTCTAGACCCAAAGTACAAGGCCATCGTGGCCTCGTGGGTTAAATTAAAGTTTAGTGAGACATTATTTTTCAGTTTTCAACATCACACAAAATACGTAAAGGAATCACGCAGGTTGGTCACGTACAGTTCAAAGTGCTTTATACAACACGTATCTCTTTCCATTTTGACAGTAGGTTGAACACCGTATCGGGGTTCTAATTTGGAACAAGAGAGAATAAAGTTCAAGCATATAGCAAAAGGCCAACTCCAAGAATTGGTTACATCCGAGACAAGGGAGAAGATTATGATCACATCATAAAGGGCTCTTTGGAACGCTGAGATCCCCCCCCCCCCCCCCCCCCCCCCCTTTTTTTTTGGAGAGACCAGACCGTGTCGAAGAGTTCTCAAAATGAACTGGGACTCTGAAGTTACTCTCAGCCTGTTCGCTTAAACTAATCAACGCTTACCAGTCCTGTTTATCAACCATGTTTTTCTCATCAAACAACAAAAGCAACAACATCAGCCGCCGCGCAACAGTAAGGCTGCTATCAGTGGCGGATCTAAGATGAGAACAAAGAGGGGGCTAAACAATGAAGGTTTAGAGGTTCAATTAGAAATTAATGGTAATTTGAGATAAGCTACTTTAGTTTACTAAAGAAAACATGTTCAGTAGGGGGGGGCTGCAGCCCCGGCAGCCCACCCTTTAGATCAGCCGCTGGCTGCTACAGTAGATTGCTATGTTCGCCTAGCCAACTAGGCACAAATCACTTGCTCTCCTCTGCAAACTGGAGGAGCGCTTGTACTCTAAAGGTAACATTTTAGTCGTGTCAAATCAAATTTTGTGACACTAATTTTTCTATTAAAAATAGACTAATTGTAAAAATAATTATACCATCATGCAGTAATTATGAAGACAAATCTATTAAACTAAATTAATTCATTATTATCAAATATAAATCGTAGCACCACGTTATCAAATCATGGACTAATTAAGATTAATAGATTCGTCTTACAAATTAGCCTACAACGGACAAATTAGTTTTGAAACTGATCTATTTTTAATAGACTAAATTAGAGCCGCAATATCTGATATGACAGAGACTAAATTTTAGCTATGGGAAACAAACATCCCTAATTAAGAACAACGTAAGAGACGTCCAGTTAAACATACAAAATGACAGTAACGACGTTAGTTCAATGTGATATAGGTAGTGTTTGGTTGGTCATTTTTACGACTGATTTTAGGTGTTTTAAATTTCAATAGTGCTCTGTGAGATAGAATAAATCGAACTATGACTGATAAGTCGTCTGAGACGTCAAACGAACAGTACAACTGATGATTTGATGAACGTACAGCAGAGTCACACACAGTGTCAAAGAGCGAAGGGTAAAGTACAGGTCCAACACACGTATTCTACGTACATCAGGGCACGACGACTCTCGACGACCGATCGACGACCAAAACATATTCTACATGTGCAGAACATAATACACCGAGTACACTCTGAGGACCCACACATGTATGATGTATATACGTACGTGGCGTAGGCACGCGTACGTACAGACACCTTATTACAAGCACACGCATCCATGCATGCACAGCGGCACAACGTCGATCGTTCACGCCTTACGGTTACGGGACGCCGCCTCCACCGCCACCGAGGCCGCCGCCGCCTCCGAACCCGCCGAACGGCCCTGCGCCGGCGACGGCCCCGCCGAACGGGCCGAACCCAGCGACACCCCCGCCCAGCGGGCCGTGGACGCCGCCGAAGAGCCCGCCTCCGCTCGTCCGGCCGCCAAACACGTCGGCGGTCTTGGCCTCGGCCACGGCGCCGGCTCCGGCATTGTCGTCGTCGTTGTCGTCGCCCGCGGCACCCACCGCCGCGAAGGTGGCGGTGTCGCAGTCGCGCGGCATTGCTCTTGCCGCCGCCGCCGACGCGACGGCGAGGCAGAGCAGCAGGGAGGCGATGAACCACCACTTTGCTGCCGCCATTGGCCGCTCGCTTGCTAGTTGCTAGCTCTCCGAGGTGGCGCGGCTGAGGTGAGCACAGTGATCAGTGTGGCGGGGGTTCGACGGAGCTGGAGCGGGGGATCGGGTCGAGGGTTTTTTAAAGGGGAGGGCGCGCAGGGGAAGACAGGGACAGCTGAAGAGCAGTGGCACCGTGCCAATTAATGGCGCGCAAGCAGCTCATCATCAGCTGGGTAGCAGTTCAGCAGCTGTGGTGCCATGGCGTAATAAATCGGGGACGAAGAGGTAGATAGATCCATGAGGGGGCTAGTTATTGCGATTGCAGGCAACAGTACTTGCATGGGCAATTCGAATTACTATACTCCCTTCACATAGAAAATAGAAATCAATTTGGACATTGTTTAGATCAAATATTAAGAATATAAATTATAAATAACTTTTATATTGTTGAGCTTAGAGATGTAAAAATTATATAAATAAATTTATCTTCAAAAGTACTTTTATATATATATCGTTTTACAATAAATATTATTAAATAAATAAGTGGTCAAAGTCATGTTTTTGGAGACCGTGTCGCTGTGCTAAACAGTACGTAGAGGGAGTACTCCCCTTATCCTCAAGTATTGGCCGTCTTCAATTTTCGTGGTACAAGTTTGACTTATTTATAAAAAATACAAATAACATTTGTATCCCAAATAAATTTATTAAAAGATTAAATTCAAAGATCTTTGTAATAATACTAATTACTATGTACCATAAATATTAATAATTTTTAATATATATTTTATCAAAGTTGTTTTTGGAAGTGAAAGTGACAGATATTTTAGGACGAAAAGAGTAGAGTTTAATGACTACTTGTTGTTTCGGGGATCGAGATCCCGAAACAGCGGGTTGACGCACGAACGAAAGCCCAAAGCGAAAGCGGAAACCGGACGGTAAAACGGGAAAACAGATGAAGTGAACAGTGTTCTCCCCCCCTTCTCCCTTGGAGGTTGGGAGCTTTTTATATTAATCCAGATCAATTTGAAAGTACAAGAATGCCCTTCCAACCACTCTGCTACAATTACAATGATGCCCCGCTCAACTACTCCATGGTTGCACGCCGCCCCTCCCGGCGCGAGGGGCATCATCGTAACTTCGCCCTCTGGTGGGCCCAGCGTCCCCCGGCTCCTTTTCGTGGCCGGTGGGCCCGCTCCCTTTGACCTGGGCTTCCGTCACCCTGCGAAAACCTAAGAAAAACCGAAGTCATGAATGACGAAAGCTCTCGCCGGAAACGCTGGGCTCCTTTCGCGCGAACGCTTCCCTTCGCACGAAAACTTCATCCTACTCCGGCCATGCGGATCGGAGACGGATGCCTGCTTCCGCGCGAATGCTTCCTTTCGCACGAAAACTCCGCCTTCCCTTGGTCCGCAAGCCGAAACGCGTGCTTCCGCGCGAATTCCTCCTTTCGCACGAAAGCTCCGCCTTCCTACTCCGGTCGTGCGGACCGTAGGCGAACGCCTGCTTCCGCGCGAATGCTTCCTTTCGCACGAAAGCTCCGCCTTCCCGTGGTCCGCAAGCCGAAACGCGTGCTTCCGCGCGAATTCCCCCTTTCGCACGAAAGCTCCGCCTTCCTACTCTGGTCGTGCGGACCGCAGGCGAATGCCTGCTTCCGCGCGAATGCTTCCTTTCGCACGAAAGCTCCGCCTTCCCTTGGTCCGCAGGCCGAAACGCGTGCTTCCGCGCGAATGCTCCCTTTCGCACGAAAGCACCATCATCTTTCGGTAAAATGCGGGTCGGAGGCGCCTGCGGTCTGGGCGCCGCCCCAACACTACTGTACCAGCGCTGCTAGTCTTTCAGAGTCTCTAACATACATATTAATTTTAGTTAAAATAACTTTAAAAATTAATTTACTTTAAGATGGAGAAAATAATTCAAAGATGATGAAGGTTCGTGATCTAAATATGGATGCACATAGTTCGTGTGAAGATTATCTCCAACGGTCTCTCAATTTGCACCCCCAATGAGAAAAAAAACTATACTTTAAGGGATTTGAGAGCTCTAGCAGTACTTCAATCTAGCTCTAATGAGTTTTTTTTTCAATCTCTCAAAATCCATCCTCCAATCCCTCAAAGATGAGGGAGCTAGACTTGCCCCCAATACGAGCAATAGCACGCACCCAACATCTTCCAAGTCACACTGGTTGTCGGTGATAGCGAGTAGCACAGCGATGGAGGAGGAGAGGTGGCTGAGGAGGAAGCGGCACTCCGAGGTTGAGGGAGTTCTCCATTGTCAGCGACAGCGAGTAGCACAACGGCGGCAGAGGAGAGGTGGCCAAGGAGGAATGCGGCGGCGGAAGAGATGCGGCGCAGTGAGGTCGCGATGCTCCGAGGTCGGAAGAACGAATGGGTGGAAAAAGTGTCTCGTGAATGACAAACTAGCCCCACATGTCAGAGGAGTTACTGCGGGTGAGATTTTCTACTTCTGTTAGAGATGAAGCCCGAAGCCTTTTAGAATCCTCAAAATAAAATGATAGCTTCTTCACTAATTAGTTTTGGGGTGAGATTTTCTCCTACTGTTGGAGATACTCTTAGTATGAGCCATCCTCAGACCGCTTTAATTTGCTTTGGGCCTCTTCGTGGTCTTGGAAAAAAAAAGGAGAGAGAGAGCCGTACCATACTGCTTTGGAAGGTTGGAGCTCCTTTTCTTTTTCTTTAGCTCTCTTTAACTATCCATCCACCCTTTATCTTGTCCCCATATATGCTTCCTGCTGCTAGTTATTAATTTGCTGCAGTAAATTTATTTCACTTTTCTAGGATGGGGGACTAGCATAGAATGGAGGGAGAAATATAAAGAAAATTATTATGTCAAACTAGTAAGTATGAAGAAAATTACATTGAGGATTACAGAAACGTGACATCATTTTATCTGGAAGGTAAGGAGTTCAAAGGCTGACTATATGTGAAACTCTATATAAGGTTTTCACGTTTGCCTTAAACTCATGTTGAAACGATGTAGTTACTTGCAGGAACATGCTAGTATATATAGAACGTATCTAGTGCAAACCACAGCCTTCGTGAAAACCCGTGCAAACCACAACAAAAAAGTTGTTTTAATTCACCAAAAAAATCACACATGTAGATGATATAATGATACACAACCTTATAAAATATCTTGTCCAAAATCGAATTCATTTGTG
Source organism: Coix lacryma-jobi var. lacryma-jobi (assembly GCA_009763385.1). Classification (NCBI taxonomy): domain Eukaryota; kingdom Viridiplantae; phylum Streptophyta; class Magnoliopsida; order Poales; family Poaceae; genus Coix; species Coix lacryma-jobi. Next base: position 153,019,771 of record CM019825.1, on the reverse strand, counting down.
AGATATAAAAATAACAAATTTCTAACAAATCATGTGGAAAACTTTCTGGCTTAAAATTTGTTATTTTTATAACTCACAAACGAAGTCGATTTTGGACAAGATATTTTACAAGGTTGTGTATCATCATACCATCTATATGTGTGATTTTTTTGGTGAATTTAGACGATTTTTTTATCGTGGTTTGCACGGGTTTTCACAAAGGCTGTGGTTTGCATTGGATACGTTCCCATATTAGATAGGCCAATCAAAAGCACCTTTAGCATGTGACTTTGCCTGGGTGCTAGGGTCACAGATTGCAAATGGATTTCACATCCCATCACAAAGACAAATCACAAACAAAGCCTTTGAAATTATTGGTCAGTCTTATCTCTTTACCTGTTCCTCTATAGCAAACTTGCAATGTGCTCTTCCAATCAATACAACAAGGCAACAAACAAACACAAAGAAAAAAAGAATAAATACTATTACACTACACATGTGCAAAGCAAAACCACTAATGGAACAAAGGAGCTCTTCCACATCTCTCTCTGGTATCTGCCCAAGCTTTAATCTGATGCATGTCTCTTTCGTCAGAGGGAAGCTTGACAGTGCTGTCTTTTTGAGTCTTTCCAAACCATCATCACTAGAGTAGTGGCTCTTGTTTTCGGAAAAGCAAAAGTTTTTATACCGAAAATCATCATAAATAGCAGTGCTTAGAACATGACATCCCGGTGCCATACCAACCACAATGAGCAGAGAGATTCAGAGCAAAGTATTTCGGAAACTTCCATTCGTGGGGCCGCGTGCAATGCTTCCTACGCTCGGCCAGGTGAGCTTCCTGATTCTCCAGCTCCCCTGGAAGAAGAATACACAACTGTGAGCCTTTGGAAACTAGGGTGAAAGGAAATGTTGGGAAAGAGTTGCAACACCCTGCAAGTGTTTGTTCAAGGTGAATTATTACATACAATGCATCATCTTGAGATTTTGATTAACTAATTTTTTTTAGGAACTTTATTAACTAGTGGCTAATTAGCAATGCAATGGCATGTAGGTGCACTTTGTTTGACCGCTTCTTCTGATATTGTTGACTGATCATTTGGGGTGTGATAAGTGCATGTAGGGTACTCATTAGGGGCGCCAGGCTAGATTTGCCTTTGCTAAGTGTTAGCCTACTATTGTCATCATGGGAACTAGGGAGATGTTGGTGCAATGAGGGCAAAGAGTGTAATCATCTTCTTTTTCAATGGCAGTATCTTGGTAAATTTTATTTTATTATCATGAACTAATGACATCTGTTTTTTTTTTTAAAAAAAACAGCAGGAACAATGTTAATGTCATATAAGGAGGAGAGGAAGCCAAGTATTATATTACAGGGGTCGATTTCAAGATGACATAGGACAAAGACATGAACTCGGAGACATCTAAATTCTGAAATTAAAAGTACAGCATGATTTGCTAAACAAAGAAGTAACTATAACACGGATGCCATAAAATGGGTTCCGAGTTTAATAAATCAATGCTATAATAGGCACTGTCGTATCTATAGGCAAAAAAAAAAAAAAGGAGAAAGAACAGTGAAAGAATAATAGCAAAAAAAGAACAATGATTTTGAATCTAGCAAAAAAAAGTGAAATAATAAGGCCTGAAACCAGAATTTTAGCAGCCTTTTTACTTCAATCTATTACATTTTAGGACTCTAGTTTATCACCTTTGATTTAGTCTAGAGTTCTACACAGATGACATGAAGACAATTAGACCTTGTTTGCATGCACTTGCATCGACAATTAGATCTTGTTTGGATGCACTCATACCCACCTTAATCCATGAGTATTGGAGTGGATTAGGATGGAACTTAGTTTAATTTCCATATTAATCTACTCCAACATACATACATTGAGATAGATATGAGTACATCCAAACAAACCCTTAAGAGTTTATGTGTCCTTGGAGCAACATGACAAGAAAAAAACTAGATACCATATGCTCTTCTCATCTTCTACCATTTTACCATTTGGGTGTCAAATGAGAGAATGTCAAGAGGCCCATGCAAGAGCATGAAAATAAGAACTTGATTTGTAATGTGAGAACATCTCAAGCTACTATTAAAGCTGATTCTTTTTATACGTATTCAGCTTGAATTTGGTGAAACAACGAACCAAAAAGAACATAAAGTTTCCCCCCAAGAAAGGAGAGAGAGAGAGAGAGAGCACATTCCATGTCTGCACGCAAGAAAGAGAAGGTACCTGTTGTGGATTGGATCTGGTCCATTTGGCACCCTCCTCTTGCTGCTGCTCAAAGGATCATCACCATCTCTCGTGTCCTCCACTGTCCTCCTCTGGTCAGCCAACCTTCCATTGGCTTTGGCTCCGATCACCATCCTTCTACCACCCACTGCAGCCGCGGTAGCCGGCGATGATGGCGTCTTCACGCCCCTCTCCACCACCAAAGACATGAGAACAAGGCCTCCAAGCAGGATGGCCGCCGATGCCTCCCTGGCAGACCAAGCTGGCCTGCTCATAGTCCTATGCTGTTTTCAGTTTCTTTTAAATTTTGCACTGCCACCGCCGCCAGCCTCCTATGAGCTTCTCATGGAGTGGTGCAGCTATGCAAGTGCAAGGCCACCTCTCTCTCTGCTTGCCCTGCACAATATATTGTGGACAGACACAGGCTGTGTGTTTTCTTCAGAGTCGTTTCTTGTTTCTGATGCAGCAGGTTCTGATGTGCTTTTGAAGGGCCTAATGTAATGCTGTGAGGGGTCAGGGTAGTAGAATCAAAGCAAGAAGCCAGCGCTGCCATTCCTTCTTTTGTCCTCTGCTTTTTGAGTTGTGTAATTTTCTCCCTTCTCCTTTCCCCCACCTCTTAGATCGATCTTTGAATGGTGGTAAAAGAGAATGGACAGGAGTTTCAGATGGCAAACTGGCAGTGCTTTCTGGTGCATGATTACACTGCACACCTTGGTTATATATATCCTTCAAGTACAACTAAGGTTAGAGGATAATCTAGATTACATGAGAGTGATTAGAAAAAATGAAACAGACGAGAGATGTGATCTTTGAGCAAATCTAGGAGGAGGGAGTGACAGGTGAGAGATTGCACTGGCAAAGTGAGGTCCAAAAGCAGCATCAAAGAGAGAAGCACCATGAAGGAATGGAATAATACACATCTCCTTGCCACTACTTCCAGGTGATAGGTCACTATCATTTTATTTATTTATTGGATCTTGACTATGCACTACATTTGAGTTTCATTTTAAAAAAAGGGGGCTGCAAACTTCTATAATAATAAGATGTGATTTATCAACCTTTTCTTTTTTTGGGGGGAAACAAAGCTTGTCTGAACAAAAGCAGAGCTGATGGCCGGAGAGAAAGTCCACACAACTTCTATGTTATGGAAAGTGCCAAAGGAGTTTGTTATTTTTGAGGCAGCCTGCTGCAGCCTCCCTGACAGCACTGGCTGCTGTCCTGAAATCCACTGGTGATGCAATGCAAAGGCAACAAAATTTGCTGCCACTGCCAGTGGTAGGCCAGATTCCATTCCATTTCATTCCTTCTGAAGAACCAGTAAACACCAAAACTTACCTCATCTTCCCTCGCAGTAATAAATCTGAAGGTTCCATCAGAACATATAAGAAAACCAAACTAAAGGAGGCAATCTATCTTCACTACTGTTAACTAACTGTCTGAAAACTCATTATTGTAACAAGTGTCTCATGTCATCATCATCTCTGAAGAAGAAAACTTCCACTAGTTATGTTATGTACACATCAATCAAGTATAGAAAACTTTAACTAGTTATCTGAAAACTGCATTCCTTCGAAACTAAAGAAGGAAAAAAGAAAAAGAAATTGCCTAGGAATCACAGACGTTGCAGCTCTTCCGGCACTGCCCAGGCGCGCCCTCGCCGCCGACCATGTACGCCGGGTTCTTCCGGCACTCGCCCGCCGCGGCCCACTCCGCGCAGTGCTCGCTCTTGTCGGCGCACCCTCGGGTCTCCTTCTCCTCCGGGACTACTGCCGGGGCGCCCTCGTAGGACCTGACGTGGATCCACTTGGGCGCCGACCACTTCTCGCCCTGGATCACGGGGCAGCTCCCGTGGAGGCTGAGCGGGTCCGGCACGCCGTCGACGTGGAGGCTGAAGAAGAGCACGGCGTCACCTTTCACCGGTTTCACTGCGCACGCGAATCTTATCTATCAGCCACCTCGCTATACATGTTCAGACTTCAGAGTTTCATTCAGAGCTTGCTTCCGAGTCTGATGCCTCTGTCGTTCTTGAAAGACAGACATGGTGAGATTATTCGAGATGATTACCTGCCAATCCTCTGTGCGCACACTCGGAGAAAGTGTCATCTTTGAGCTGAGACTCCCACCCCTGCATCATCGGTTTGAGAGACTGGCAGTGTCAGTGATCCAGTATACCAGCCAAAATGGAAGGTTTGATCGAAATCAAGCACCTTGGCGTTGGGGAAGACGGTCTCGCCGCCCTCGTGGACGGTGGAGAGGTACATGAGCACGGTGGCGTAGCGGTGGCCTCCCCGGACCTGGTTGACCTTGTCGTGGAAGTAGTCGAAGTGCGGCTCGTACTTCTGCCCGTGCTCGTACCGCAGTATCTGAATGTTCTCAGCATTCTCTGTCGACATCATCAAATCACCCCATGCCATTAGCTTGGTACGTCAGCATTCTCTGTCGAAATCAAATCACCCATCCATTATCATGCTACTAATTTCACCTTGAGGAAGAAATGTCCACGCCGCAATTCTCTCCTCGATCCTACTCACCACGGGGTCCTTGGCAAAACAAAGAAGAAGACACATTAGTACATTACTGTCACTCTGTCAGTCAATGTAATGGAGCTGCTGCAAGCAAGTGCATGTGCATGCATGCAGGCAGCAGGCCACCCGTTGCAAAATTCAGCAGCAAATTCATGCAGTCTCAGCGATTTGTATTATGTAGTACCAAAAATCCTAAACTGGTCCCGGCCGGATGGTGCGAGCAGTAGTGACTAGTGAGTGCTGTGCCAGGAAGCATCAGCTGCCTGCTGCAGCCATGGACCATGGATGGCTACCGATCGATCCCTGCAGCCTTTAGTAACTGCTGCGCGGAGACAGAGGGGACGGCCGGGGGTCAGTGCCTCAGTGGTCCGGCGACTGACGCCGTCCTGGATGTTTACGGGTTGCCGGGGCAGTCGGATCCAGAGCAATACTACTACTCATGCAGCTTCTGTGGGACGGGGAGCTTTGACCTTGCAATAGCGCTGTGTGTGCTGTGGGAATCAGAGAGGAGAATTGAAACGCCCTGGAAAGGCTTGCGATCGACCTCGCCGATTGCACTGTGGACCACAGCAGAGCAGACAGCACGCAGGAGAGGAGACGTCATGATCAAGATGGCGTCCGCCGTCCGGCCGAGATGGCCGGGCCGGTCTCCAGAGGATGATGAGGCCCCATGCCCCGTGGAACTGTACTGTACCTAGAAATCCGTGTGTTTTTTTCCTTACAGACACGCTTTCCGGACGATAATTAAAAAAGGACGGAGGGACTGGTATACTATGGAACAGTGAGTTGCAGCAGTGGCCGAGGTTTGAGCCACCAAGGGCCTGTTTGAAATTTTGGATTGGAGGACCCGTCCCGGCCACTAGATTGTGAGATTTGTTTGTAGTGTGTGGTCGTCTCGTCTGTGGTACGGTGGTGGGGACTCACTAGAACAAGCATGCTAGAGTACAAATTCCAGATAGATCCCGCTGGCAGGTGGCATGTAGGAGTACGTACCTGGCGCTTGTCGAGGAACATGCCGGAGCTGGTGCGCACCTCGCTCATGACGCTCTTGCCCGACTGGTTGTCCGCCACCATCGACCGCTGGATCTTCTTCTTCGCCTGTTAAAGTCGTTCGTTCAAGTTCAGTTCAACCGCCGGCCGGCCGTGTATAGCCTACTAGCATCAGTTACATGTAGTATGTACTGCAAAATTTAATAAAGCCCAGCAGCGTCGCTCACCAGCGCCACGAGGTGGTCGCACTCGGCGTCCGAGAGGAACCCCTTGTACACGAAGATCCTGATGCGCACGCGATTTTCCGGGAGGGACGAACGAACGACAAGCACGAAACAAAAACCTCGTCAGAATGTGTGCCCTCAGCTCCTGCTGCTGTTATGTGGATGTGGTCGATGTCACTACTGTTCATATACCTTGGCTGCCACGAGACGGCCTTGACGCGCGACGAGTTGAACGGGGGCGCCGGCGCGACGTCGCCGACATCGTCACCGTCGTCGCCCAGGAGCAGCACCGGCACGATGGCGGTGGCGGCTAGGAGCAGCGCCAGGACGAGCAGCACGCCGCGGAGCCTCATGGCGATGGCGATGGCCGGCCGATGATCTCTCTCAGCTCACTGCATGCGCGCGCAGAGGCAGGCGGATGGAGAAACAGTGCAACACTACTACTGCTATACTACTACAACGGCAATCACCACCACCACCGGAGCTTTATACTACGCCACGCCGCCGTCTGCTAGCTTAGCTGACGGAGGGAGAGGCGCGCTCCTGCTCCGGTGCTTGACTTTAACCGACCGGCCCGGCGCCAGTACAAGTTTCTTTTTCCTCCTGATGACTGATCTGATCCTGTGGGTTTCTCGTGCGCGATACGTCGGCGCCGGGGGTTTTGTCGTGCGCGGTCGCCGGAGTCGTCGGCCGGGTCGGTGCGCGCGGCCGCTGGTTTTGTTTTTAGTTTCTGCGTGGGCCGTGGGGCGGTGGCCTGCGCGGCGCGGCGCGCGTGCCCACGGCATGCCTGCCGGGTGCCGGGGAATAAACAAAGGAACGACGACCGCCCGCGGGGAGGAGCGCGCGCTCGAAAACTGCCACGGCTCGTGGCCGCCGTGCTGCCTGCCTGCCTGCTGGATTGGAGGGTAACTGGAGGTGGAGGTGGTGGATTGCCCGCCCACCCCCACCCGTGGTTTCTTCTGCCCACGCAACGAGTGAGAAAAACCAGAGGCGACAAAACCAGGAATCTGCTTGCTATGATGACTGCATGCCTCCGCGTCATTTTTCCGCTGACCTTTTGCTCTGCTCACTACGGCTTTGACCTTTTCATTTAATTAGTGGCCCGTTTGGATCTTTTCAACGGTGGAATTAAAATCTACTTGGACCTTACGGAGTATCTAGGACCGGTTTGGTTAAAGCTCCTAGAGTTTAGCCACTAAAATTAGTTCCTAAAGTACCAAACACTCCACTAAAGTTTAGGGGCCACTAAAAATTAGGGGTCTTTAATAATGAAGAGATAGCTAAAAGTGGCTAAACTTTAGTGGTCTTTAGTCACTATATAATCAAACATGGTCACTAAACTCTAGGGACCACTAAACTTTACTGGACACTAAACTTTAGCGGGCCTAACTAAACAGGGCCTTAGTTTTTACTTAAAAAAAAACTTTTCAACCATCACATCAAATATTTAAACACATGCACGGAGTATTAAATACCCCTCAACTAGGCTTCCGGGAAACGCCCGAATCAGCTGTTTCTGCTGGGCCAGACTTGACGCTGCGAGCAAGCAACCAAACGAGGCCACCATGCATCTTGCCAGTCTGGTTCAGCCAGATGCAGAGAACCAAACAAACCCTGTGTAATTTTCTACACCATATCCTTCAGGTCGGCTCTCTAATGTGCATCGAATGATCCACGAAGTGATTGTTCTTTTCCAGCGTATCATCCGGTACTCAATGTCTTCCTAGTCCACTTACTAGACCACCGTATGATCCGACGAGTCTGATCAAGTGATCCAGTGGATACGCCAGTAGGGAATCTTCATTGTTTCTTGTCCATTTCATCTCGGATCTTGATCAAGCTTTAACCTTGCATCCCTAGGACCTATTGTAGGTGTTCGTTTCCCTGATAAAATTTTTTTTGCCAGTCACATCGGACATTGCGGCACTAGTTTAGCCTATTAAAAATATAGTAATTAAAAAACTAATTTGTCAGCCGGAGACTAATGCACGAGACGAATCTATTAAACTTAATTAGTCCATGATTTGACAATGTGGTGTTACAGTAAATATTTGCTAATGATGGATTAATTTACCTTAATAGATTCGTCTAAGTATTTAGCATATGATCCTGTAATTAGTTTTATAATTAATTTATTTTTAATAGGTTAAACTAGTGCCGCAATGTCCGATGTGACTGACAAACAAAATTTGCCGAGGAAACTTCTATAACCTATCTAACACGTCTTATTTAGCAGTCGCGTTCACTGACAAAGGGTAGTGGAGGCCAAGCTGGGCGCTGCCCCCCCCCCCCCCCTCCCCTCTCCTCCACGTATTATCAACTACAATTTTAATGTGTGCTTCTCAATGTTTCTAATTGGCGCATAAGAGTAGTGTTGCTTTATTGAATGTAAACCATACTGCCCCTTCTTCATTTGGACCACGCTCCGCCACTGCTCGTATTAGTCCTAATTAAACTTGTGTTTTCATCTTAGCCACCAAAGATTAAAGATACAACCATTGAAACGTGGCCCTTGCAAAGGGCTCATATTAAAAAATTTCGGGCCTTACCGAATCTACACTATAACCTTAAAGTGGTAGATGGTCCTTGTCGACGAAATATTGTCGGCAGTCTACCGAGGGGTATGCCCAAGGTAGTAGATTAGATGTTGGAGGCGTGCGAGACGTCTACACAAGCGTAAACACAGGGACGAGAGACGACAATTTAGACAGGTTCAGGCCGACAAGTCGCCGTAATACCCTACGTCCTGTGTTCTGGTGGTTGGTTGTATTGCTGGATTGGAATATGACGTGAGTTTGGAGGGGATCCCTGCTCACCTTATATAGCTGGGGAGCAGGGTTACAACTTGCCGAATCCTAACAGATTACAATTGGTTCCTTTTGGCAAGGAATCCGGGTCTATCTATCTGGATCTTCCTTGTCGAGCAAGTCATCAGGAGAGTCCTTGGCGGCTGCGACAGCCTGGTCACGAGCCGCAAGGCCTTCTGGTTGGGCCGTATCTGCAGAGCAGCCCAAGTAGTGCCATGAGGGTATACAGGTGTAATATCCCCACAGCTAGTCCCCGAGCACTTTGCATCCGTTGTGCGGGGCGTTGCGAGCCCTTCCGAGCAGGTCGGATCTGGTCGCGTGTTGGCGAAGACGTCTTCCGACCAGGTCGCCTGGTCGCGGGTGCACTTGGAGGGTTCTTCCGATCAGGTCGGACTGGCTGTCGATGTCGTGGTTGTAGCCGAAGTGCAGCCGTGTGAAGTGTTCAGCGTCGTCCTGCAAGAAGGATGCAAGGTGTTGCAAGAAAAAATTTGAAGGTCCTTCTTCTGGTGAAGTGTATCCACTTGGGTTCCGAGCGGACTGTAGGGGCCAACAATGTCCCAGTGGAAGTCCACGCTGATCCGAATCAAGCTGCAAAATGAAAAGAAAATACATTCACTGATAGGTGAAGTGTATCCATTTAGTCCCCGAGCTTGGAAGTAGGTGCTGTAGGCACGTGATGCCAAGCTTGTAAAATTTCTGCAACAAAACAGAGTCATTTTACGAAAGAAAAATGACATGTGTACACGTAGTCCCCGAGCCTACTGTAAGAAGCAGTATGGCTCTTGTAGCAGGGTCAAAGATGATGTATTAATACGGATATTAAAAATAAGGGTGAAGTCCTCGAGGATGAAGTCAAAGAACTGGAGTCCCCGATTATGATTGTAGCGCCGACCAGTAACTGTAGAGTTTTCTGTCCACCTGAAATGATTCTCGTGACTAGCAATTGGAGTCAGTCACCATGATTTAGTGCAGGAGTTAGTCGAAACGAAGTAGATTAAATGACATTGAAGAACGAAAAAGGCGAACGGGCAGGCCGTTTGTGCAAACCATAGGCCCAGCGACCCATTAAGGGAAATACAGGGGGCGTGCGCGCGTGCGGTTCCCACAGGAGACGTGGCGGCCGTGGGAGTGATGGGTACGAGCTCCCAGAAACCCTGGAGCTGAAGGGTGAGCTATATCGTATAAATAGGCGGTCTTGGCGGCGACGGTTTCCCACTTTGATCGTTTGCACTTTCCTCGCTGCCTTCGTCTGCTCCACTTCTTTCGCGCGCACGAGTGAGTCCAAGCGGCGAGTTCCTGTAGCTCCAGATACAGATCTCGATTCACCCGTCGGAGTAGGCGATGGCCGGTGGCAAGCGTCCCCGTGGAACGGCGGCGAAGAAGAAGCGGCGGCGAAGGCGAAGTCTGACGACCTAGTGGAGAAGCCGAGTTGGGCGCGCGGGTGGACTCGGAGTGTTCTTCGGAAAGAAAGCCTAGAGGATCTCTTCTTCGCCGGCTTGCTCCCGGACCAAGTGATTGGTGGATTGTAACACCCCGGGTGTTTAATTAATTAAAATAAATCAGAATTTAATAAGAAAATGACCAAAATCCTAGATGGAGGAAAATTCTAGCCAGATGTTTGTTGCATTCATGCCGTTGCATAATTTTTATTGGGTGAAAAATAATTTTTGTTAAACCCGTTTAGGGCAAGCCGAATTTATTCTATTTAGAAAATAAATAAAAGGTTTGTGAAAATTTTATAAAATTGAACTCAAAATTTTTATTTTCAAAACTAGGAAAATGTTTTCAAAACTTTTCAAACTGTTTCGATTTCAAATCTGTCTTGAATTTGAATTTGCAAAAGGGTTGCAAAAGAATTTAGAAAAGAAAAGAAAAGAAAAGAAAAGAAAAGAAGAAAGGCAACCGGGCTCACCTCCTCTCGCTCCCCTTGCAGCCCAACCCACCCCTCTCCTATCCCGGCGGCCCAAAGCCCTCCGCGGCCCAGCTCCTCCTCACCTCTCATTTTCCCCGCCGGCCCACCGGCTCATCTCCCTCTGGCCTGGCCGCTCCGGTCCCGCTCGGCCTGCAGCGCTAGCGCGGCCCACACCTCCCTTGGCCCAGCACGCGCACGCCCGCTCGCCGGCCCAGCGCCAGCCGCTCTTCTCCCTCCATAGATCCACGCGCCAGAGCCACCGACAGGCGGGACCCACTTGTCGGCTCCGCCTCCCACCCCCCGTCCGCAACCCCCGGTCCGCCCTACGCGCGCGCGCTCGCTCAAGCACCAATCCTCCCGTGTCGCTATGCATCACCAGATGCAGCCACCACCCTTATCCCTACAAAACCCCGCCCCGCCTTCCGCTCATACCCACAACACCAGTTTTCCCCTCCGCCTCCACCATCTCGCGCCGCCACCCCTGTCCACCCTCCCGAGCACCACCGCCTCCACGCTCACCATTGCCGAGCACCACCGAGCTCGGGTTCCCCTTCAGCGAGGTTTCCATCGTCCCTCCTCTGCCCTTCGTCGATCTTGCATCGCCTATACACGTCCAACAAACCCTCCTCTGGTGCGAATCGGCGCCGTGACCTCTACGTCCTCGACCCCGCCAGAGTTCAGAGCCGCGGGTGGCCGCCCCCGCCGTCTACTCCTCCCCGCCGAGCTCCTCCGACCGCACGGACCCCCTGAAAGGTCCAAATTGGCTAGAGGGGGGGTGAATAGCCTAATTAAAAATCTACAAAATTACTTAGGCAAACACTATTAGTTTAACAAAAGGCAAAGCTTCTTGCGCTAGCCTAATAGTGTGTTGCAAGCCACCTATCCACAAATTATACCTAATATTTCTATGTCACACAAACAACTAGAGCTAATATCAAATGCGGAATAAAGCTATCTAGCTCTAGTACAAGTATGATATACAAAAAGTATATGAGACAAGTGTGTGCAATAGATAGACTAAGCAAGCTAATCACAGCTAGCTATACAAGAAATAGAGCAAGAGATATACAACAAGTGATAGTATCTATACAAGAGAAATAGCTCAATGTAAATACACAAAGAAAACAAGCTAGAAAGAATTGATTTCACCGAGCCTTCGGGATCGTCTAGTAGCGAGCCAATCACCAGTGAAATCCGCTTGTGATGCCAATCACCAAGAATGTGAATATGAAGACCAATCACCAAGAATGAATGCGCAATCACAATAAGAACACGGGACACCAAGATTTATCACGAGGTTCACGTGCTTGCTGGCACGCTACTCCCCGTTGTGTCGACCAACACTAGGTGACCCGGTGACTAATCGGCGCAAAGCCAAGCTCACAAAGAGCGCCACAAGAATCTACCGCTAGTGAGGTAGCTCAATGACACGAGCAATCCACTAAGGATGCCTCTTGCCGCTCCGGCGAGGTGAGGCTCCAAAACCTCTCACAATCACGATCGATGGTGGCCAAGAACAATCTCCTTCTCTTGCCAACAACACCACAACGCCTCCAAGCCGTCTAGGCACCGGCAAATGCCAAGAGTAACAAGAAACTCAAAGCCGATGCGAAGAACTAGTGCCACTAGATTGAACTCTTTCAAATCACCGCACTAGATCACTCAATCTCATTTGGTTTGATCAAATCAACTTGGGAGATGAGTTGGGAGGCTTGCCAAAGCTCACTAGAATGCTTAGGAATCAAAATGTGCAAGAGTGAAGCCAAGTGAGCCGGCCAAGCCCCTTAAATAGGCCACTCAAGTCGGCCTAGCCGTTGGGCCAGAATCGGGGGCATCAGACGCGCCGATGCTCAACCATCGGACGCTCCCCCAGCGTCCGATGCTCCAGATGGAGCCATGTGTCCCCCAGATACGAATTCAGCCCGTTAGATCCCAACGGTCATACTCCTTCGCGCCATGGTTAATGTGGCATCGGACGCGCCGATGCCAGGCATCGGACGCTCCGATGCCACTGCTCGTTTTCTGCTCTTTTCAGCGCCACATCGGACGCGCCGGTACCATCACATCGAACGCTCAACCCCTGCGTCCGATGACCATGCAAAGAGGTTCCAGAGAGGGCCAAAACACATCGGATGCGTCCGATGGATCCACATCGGACGCAGGCCAGCGTTCGATGCTCCCTGGAAAGCATGCTCGTGCCACGTCATGACCATCGGACTCTGCAACAGTGTTTTGCCAGCGTCCGTTGCCAGCGTCCGATGCTCCTTCAAATTCTGACAGAAGCTAGGGTTAACCATCGGACGCTCGGCCCAGCGTCCGATGCTGCCGCCAGCAGCGTCCGATGCCCCTAACACAGCACCTTTCAATTTCTAACTTCTACCCTTACTTCCAAGAGCCAACACCAAAGTGTTTCATCACTTGTGTACGTGTGTTAGCATTTTGCAAAGCATTTTCCAAGGGTTTTGTTAGTCACTCACTAGGTCTATAGCATCGATATGTTAGAGAACACCTAGTGGCACTTGAACACCGCATAAGCCGTGAATTAACTCCTCTTAATAGTACGGCTATGTATCCTAAATGTGATCACACTCGCTAAGTGTCTTGATCACCAAAACAAAGAGCCCTATAGGTTATACCTTTGCCTTCAGGCCTCTTTGTTCCATCTCTTCTCTTCTTCGTTTCACCAATGGTAGAGCACTCGATCTCTTGAGTGCTTGTGGCCATCACCATCCTCCATGGTTGCCACCTTGCTAGCTCCACCACTTGGCTTGGTCTCAATCCTTTCTTATAGGCTACACACATGCTTAACAATTGGATTAGACCAAATAGGTTTCATCAATTAACCAAAACCAAACTAGGGCTTTCACCCCCCCTCGGTGAGCTCTCCATATCCTCCGCTTTCTTCCTGTGGTATCGGTTGGCTCGGCCATGGCCGGAAGGCCCTTTCCCGCACGAACCAGTGAGCACCACGACGGCGCCCATGGCTTGCCGCCGTGCTAGCGCCGTCGGAGCCTGCCGTTCCCCATGGCGTTGCACCCGCGCCGTCCGATCTAGGCCGAGCGGCCAAGATTAGATGGGTGCCACGAACCGGTATGAGCCGGGGCGTGCACCTAGTCCACCGCGATCGCAATCATGCGCCCATGGCCACGTGGTGCACCACACCAATACAGCAACGCCACGTGGTGCCACATCACCGACACGCCGGCAGCTGCGCCACGCCTATGCCACATTTGCTAAAGAGACGCCAACCTTTTCCGGAACCAACCCGCCGTCCTATTTTACGGTTTCATGAGTCTTAAGACTTTTGCATCCCAGCCCCTGACCTTTCGTTAAAGTGAGGCGCAGTCCTGTGCACCGCCGCACCTATCTGCTGCCTTGCTTGCGTGCGCGACCAATCACGCGCGGCCGCATGGCGCCACCTGGCGCCACATCAGCGCAAGTCGGCCGGTCTCGACTCTTTTGTAGAAACACCCTTGCCTTTTATCCGAATAAACCCGCACTCCAGTGACACTATTCTGTGAGTCATATATTTCTTCCTATATAAACCCTGTAGTTTCACCAAAATGAGGCCCGATCCAGTGCATTTTATTTTCAGTTTTCATTATTTAAATCACGAAAATGACTTCAGTTTATTTACAGAATTGCCACTCAGATTCAAAAGCCCATATCTTTTGCGTTTTAACTTCGATTTGACCCGTTCAAGTAGCGTTAGTTTTGTCTCATCAAGCTCTACACAGTAGATTCGTTTATGTTCTGTTTTCATACTGTATGATGTACTGTTTCTTATATGCTTTGTTTGGACCATGTATTGACGTGTGATCTAGAGAGTGCGGAGTACGAGGATGCTCCAGACCCTTCTTGTGATCCTGCAGTTTCGACCCAGCCGAAGGCAAGTGTTCTTGAACATCTTGCTCCCGTATTTATTTTACTTTTATTAGAGTAGTTAAATCCAGTAGATGCATGCAGTCTTAAATTGAATCCCATGATATGGTTTACTAGCAATTGATTATATTTCCCTTGACACCTGGTTTGGTTTGTGTTGGGTAGAAGTCATGCTTAGCCCTGCTGTCTTGGGATGGGATGGTTATTAAGTAATTCTGATTAATGATCTATGGAATATGGACTGGTAATGAGTAGTATGGTGAGTAGGTAAATCCGGCATGATGGACCGTATTGGTGGTTTTGTGCCGTGGGACTCGGCAGCTGCTTTTGGTTTTGGTTCTGGGCTTGTGCTAGACATATCCTGCCTGGATCCCTAGGACCTGGTTCTTGAAGCCTGTAACCCAGCAAAACAGCGCAAACCATGAGGCCTATATGGCTCTAGGACTGGCTAATTAATTAGTTTCCTCCAAGTTGAGGGTCCACACGGGGTTTGTTTTAGTGGCTCATGAGGGGGCCCTGGGGGTCGTAGACCTTTGTACGGGGTGAAACCTTAGAGGTACGTGTGGAACGGACTTGGAGGCGGCTTTGTAACGACCTTGTAGTGCGACCCCGCTGTGCACCTTGGCAGTGTTTAGCGTGATGGGGAATGCATGACTCATGGGTAAAGATGTGCGAACTCTGCAGAGTATTAAAACTGATATATCAGCCGTGCTCACGGTCACGAGCGGGCTTGGACTTCTTCGAGATTAGTTGGTTACTGGTTACTGGTTCGGGTCATCTGATGGACTTCAGGTGTGGTTTGCCTAATGGACTTCAGGTGTGGGTTTGCTTGCTGTGACTCCAAGTGTGGTTGCTTGGTGGACTCCAATTGTTGGTTGCTTGGTGTGACTCCAAGTGTGGTTTGCTCGGTGCGACTCCGAGTGTGGTTTGCTCGGTGCGACTCCGAGTGTGGTTACTAATACAGATGGAGACTGTGGTTATAACCTAATAAATAGGTGCATAGGAAATAGGATTTAATAGGATGTGTTGCTTTAGGCGCTTAAGTCAAACAGAGTCAGCCTACCTTTGTTTTTAGCATCATAAGTATATATTTCCTACACTTGCGGAGTAGATTTCGATGTACTCACCCTTCCTCTTTGAACCCCCTGCTACCCCACCCAGATGCTGGAGTCTACGACGCGGAGCCGGAGTACCCAGAAGACAGTGGATACGACCCAGATGACTTGTACTAGGATGGTGCAGCCCCCGGTTGAGCTTTCTGTGGAGATGGCGTCCAGTTTCCGTGAGTCTACATCAGAGTCTGTTGAGAGTCTGTACTTTTCTTTTAGACCTGAGGGTCATTTTTGTAATAATGTTTGATATATTAATAAAACATTGTTTTAATATTTACTATGATGTGCATATATGTATGAAAATTGATCCTGACATACATATATTGTGCTCCAATTTTGTTCTTAAAATTGGGGTGTCACAGAGTGGTATCAAAGCCGTGTTGACCGTAGGACGCTACCCTAGTCAGTCGTCGAGTTTTCAAAACTATTTTTAAAAAAATCCCCATCTCTTTTCCCACTTCTGTAGTCTTTCTTTGCTGAAAATTCAAACTTTGTTTCAAAGTAGGTCCTTCAATAGTAGGATGCCCACCATAATTATTTGAACTCGTAGCACGTTGATTGACATGTGCTTGTGCTCTTGTTTGATTTGCTTCTTTGTGTTGACGCAAAACGTGACACCTCGCGCCAAGCACACAACAAGCCGAAAAGCTAGCTTCAATCGGGTGCCCGGAATGTGCTGAACCCGGAGACGTGCCAGTCGGTTTGACCTGAAAACCAACAAGGGATAAAAACGTGAGAATACCTCTGGAACGTGCCGGGTGAGACCAGACAGTTCCATATGTACGGCTTTGAAAGCCAATCACGACGGCACACAGCTATAGAAGCTGTCTGTCAAAGCATGTTTGTAAAATCATTCGGCAAGTATGAGAACAGAGTATGTAAAGCATATTTAACTGCCGAATGCATATGTAAAAGAGACATACTTTGAACGAATTAAAGATGTTATAAACAGGTAACTTGCCAAAATAGATCTATTCAAACAACACATGCATAGGCTAGTCCAACTAATCTGCCGCACGTTTAGTCTTCATAAACCGGTCAGGTATAAACCCAAGCAAAGCTAATCCACCGCATGATACCACTTGCTATAAGTCTACACCACTTCTTATAATTAGATTAATCCACCGCATGATACAATCTAATTATAACAAGCTAAAAGCATGCATGTATTTGAACAGATCTATAAAAGCTCATTACTCGTGTAAGCTTAACCAAAATCGGCAAACCAGCCGAATTGGGGTCCATGAAGAAGGAACAAACAAGCAAGCATGATTAAACTAATCTAAAACCTGCATCTGCCGCACGACACCTAGTTTCATCAAAGCCTAACCATGATTGACATGCGTGAACCCACAACATGTGACAATCTAGATTGAAAGTTGATTCGGCCACCATGATCTTATGATTAAAAGAGAACACAAGCAAACACGTGCGACAAGACCGAACAAAGATCAATCTAGATTGGGCAAAAGAGTGTTACAAGAATTAAATAAATAAAACACATAACACATGATAACTTAATGAATCTATTAGATCTGCCAAATCTAATAGAGCCGATAACTATTTTTACTCATGACTTAATCCGCCGCACGATACAAGGCATAAGCAAAAACTTCCCGTCATAAGCTTAAATCCGCCGCACGATACTAAGCTTAACATACGAGACTACTTGCATCATATCTAAATCCACCGCATGATACTAGACATGATAGCAAGGTTGCCGGTACTTACGGAGGTCGACAGATCGATGATTCCTCTTGAAGAACTCGACGACACGACTAAGGACTCGAAGACGGCACAGGGCCGGTTTGTATTGATGTGGTTGTGAACAATTTTACAATGGCCGAGGGTTTATATTTATACCCTGGACGAAACACGAGTCCTAAACGATTACGATTTACATAATAAAATATGGAAAAATACAAATTCTATTCCTAATCTCTTCGGTGTCCTCCATTGCCATGTGTCCTTTTGTGCAAACCGGCTTTATTCGCAACATCCATCTCCCGAATGGAGCCACCGTTCCGTAAAATAGCCGACCGCACATGCATTCACCAAGACCCCGAGGACCAAATAGCCGCCTGATTGCTTGCCGAATCCTTTCCTCTCTGCTGGTTAGACCCACTTGTCATATCCTCGTGCGTGCGAAAATCTGGTGTTAACACATGCCCCCTAATTTTGGGATAAATATTTATTCCAAAATTCCTTTTTCCTCACACACTGACGTGGAACCTCCGGAAGCATCCGCCTTCACCCACCATAATTGCCGTACTTGCCGATTCATCTCCCGATGCGCCCTTGGGATTCTTTAAAGTCCCCCTTTCACTCTATTTCAGCTTGTGCTTTCCGAACTCTCCTGCTTCGTTCTCAAACTAGAAAACCCTCTTTTCTCCTGTTACCCCAATCAACTAGAAAATGTCTTCTGAGGCGAGCCGCCATAGCTCTGAGTTCGGAGCTTCAAGCACCTCTAGGAAAAGGTTTGTCCTTATCACTTTTTGTCTCGAAAATGAAATAGCCGTTCACATATTGCTGCTCTTGTTTAGGAGGACCGGCGACGACCTCTCCGAGGACTTAACTCAAAAGATCGTAGATCTTCAACTCGACCTGGAGGGGAAGGATCGGGAGATCACCCGAATCTCTCGGGAACGAGCCATCGGTAAGCATTTTCTCATCATTCCCTTTTCTATTCTCCTTTCTTGCCTTTATTCACTCTTTCCCCTTTCAGTTTTGGCAGCCAAACTCCATGCTCTTGAAGCCGCCATCACGAAGCTCGCCATCACGGCTAATGTAACGGGTACGACGCCCCTGAAGCGGGTGAATGAGGTTAACCGAATTCTCCCTGTCATCTCCAGGGCCGGTATGGGGTACGGCGCGACGCTCGCTCTCAACGCCGTGAGGATCCATTCTGGCGCCGATTACCGAAGATTTGATATCTGCGAGCTAGAACTGGAAGATAGAGTAGAACATTCTGTGGATGACATGAAGGAAACTGGAACAGATCTGGCCGACACTTTTGATCATTTTCTCCCTTTTAGGCGTAGGATGGAGTGGACAAACTGATCTCCCTTATTGTAATCTTGCATCCTGTCTTTTGTAAATGAGAAATCCTTTTGCTTGCTCCCTCGAAACTAATCTGTGACTGATCTTTCGAGATCAATGCGTGTTTTGCTTCGTGCACCAGCCATTAATTTTATCTTCATTATAGTGGCGATGTTTACTACATCGGCTATTGCTGATAATAGCATCAGATACCTTCGCCTTGCGGACAATTGTTGTAATCGGTCATTTTAGATTCAAAGTTCCGGCTTTCTCTTAGCTTTCCGATCCATGATGACACCAAGGTAGTATCTCTTAAAGGATTTTTCGATCTTCAGCTCTCTGCTCTCAGTGTCAATCGGTGACATGAGTTCCCAAACTACTAGTTAAAACTGAACAACTCTTAGCTGAATCCTATCAGCTTTCTGATTTTGGGGTCATAACCTCTTCCAATCATTAAAAACCTGGCCTGGCCCAATATCGGCCTATAAGCCGTGAAAACCCTACTCCGATGCTTGGTCCTTCAGTATGCAAGCCATGGTTCTATAAATATGACCTTACACAAGCCGCCACTCTTGACTTCAGCTAAACAGCTTGACTCACAGAAAACTCCCACCCCTCAGCTTTGGCTCAAACCAGAGGGAAAATCTTCCGCTTGTGCTTCCATCAATGGCAGGCAATGGTGACCACGACAGTCATTACGTTGGAGACAAAATAGGAGGAAGCCGAGCATCAACTCACCGACGTCATGGGTAAAAACGAACTCCCTGCCCCGTTGCAGTAGCTTTCTTGCTTGTCTATCTCTGATTCACTGTCCGTTTCTTCTCCAGAGCGGGATCCTCCCCCAGTCGAGCTTGGGTTCTTCCTCTAGAAACGGTAGCTCCAATGATTTCTTTCAACCTTTTCCCAAGCTACCAGATTCTGAGTTTGATGATTCACTCCAGTAGACCCGTTTGGACACTCCTCGGTGCTGCGAGGAAGAGAATAAAGTCCAGAAAGAACTGGAAGATGTATTCAAGAAGCATGGCATTGAGGAAGCTGAATGGGCAGACCAACGGAAACAATTCTGCAGTATCATTACAGGTTAGCAGAATCTCGGTTCTTCTCCTTCTCCCGATTTTGCTTCCGCCTAATATACCCTTTTTTCTCATCAGCCTTGTCTGCAGAGAATGACCGCTTGAAAGCAGCAGCAAACAGAGTTGCCCTTAAGGTGAATGCTCGTGGGGATTCAGCTGAAGCTCGTCTTGACGCCGTGGATGGCCGCATAGATCAGACCGTCATCCAAGGTGTGCACGCCGGGGTTTCCCTTGGGCTATCAGCAATGAGTTCTTGGACCAAAGAAGATTACTCCTTCCTACCAGTTGGCTTCGCAGGCGGGGATCCGAATGAATTTGAAGACCTTGAAATCTATGATAATCATGCCGCTGCTATTGCCGAGATTACTGACCCGCAATCTATTGTGAACAAACTATTTCAAGGGTAGTTTGTATTAGGATAAACCTGTGAGTGGAGCTTGTAACATATGAGACTTGTTCCCCTCTGAATAATGTTTATCTGCATCTTCGACTGTTTCAGCGATTTTTCCGATTGCAGCATTTCTCTAGAAAAAAACGTTTGCCGAATGTATGACGTCACTTTAGCCGACTAGATCTCATTTTTGACATGTCACGTCACTCGACATCACACTTTCTGTACTTCACCTTTCTCTTCTCCCAATAAACCTATCAACTTGAAAATGCTAGGGTTACCAAGGTCATGAATATTCTTGTACTAAAGGCGATATAAGTAATATCGGCTATAACTTAAACTTCTTGGAATATTTTTTCTGCTAAAGACGATGCTTTACATCGGCTGTATACAAATATTCTTGAATCCGTTTACACAACTTCCGTGCATTCGGCTTTTAACAAATAGTGCCGAAGCTTAGTCCATGAGTGACGTACATATAAATAGAATTTCTTGACAGACGAATACCCTTCTCTGGGTCTAACACTTTCGGCTAAAGCTAGCTGCTACTTATCTTTTCCCTTAAGCTTAAAAAATAAGGGTCGATCCTACTGCAAGGCTATCGGCCGCCACGTACAACTTGAAACGATCACTAAGTTGTGGAAGTGCCTTCATATATTCTTCAATTTCACCAAAACCACCTGTTGTACGTCACCTCATATGAACTCTCGATCTTCCTTTAGCTTTGGTAATGGAGAAATAGGCAGAACCTCCTCAACAGTTTATCAACTTCAATCCATACTGGACCCAAATTTGCACATATCAATCTTGTCCTCGGCTTCATCATCAATACTTTATTCCTTGTCAGCTGACATGAAACTTGGTCTCAATTCTTCTCCATTACCATCAGTTGGATTATTTAAAAATTACTCTAAGAGCCGATTGTTTGAATCGGCTGTTGGTCCTTGTCGAAAACATTCACAGGACTTGCTTCCCAAGCTCTTCCAGAGAAGCATTCGACACTGTAACACCTCTAGTGTTTAATAAGTAATTAACCTGACATGTCATCATCATTCGTCTTTAATCATTCTTGCCATGCATTTAAGTTTACTTAATTTTTGTGTAGATCTTGTTCAGTTAAGTGTTTTGATGCTGTGTTATGAGGACCAAAATTCAAAAATCAAAATAAAATTTAAATTCCTTTTGAAAAACCCTAAATTTCCAAACTCTAGTTTTACCCCTTTTTCTAATTCAAAAGTTGTTCAAAATTTGAAGTTGGTCCTTTTAGCAAAGTTGTAGATCTCAAATTCTAAACAACTTTGGTGTTTTGAGTTTTCTTTGTGCAGTTCAAAGTTTAGGAGTAATTTTCAAGATTTCAAAAGAAGAATAGGTTTTCACTGTGCACAGTTGGAGGACCCCTACCTCATCCTCACCCGGCCCCTACCTCTCTTTGCCCGGACCCCCACCGTCCTTTTGCCCGGACCCCCATCGTCCTTTTGCCCGGACCCCCACCGTCCTCTTGCCCGGACCCCCACCGTCCTCTTGCCCGGACCCCCACCGTCCTCTTCGCCCGGACCCCCACCGTCCTTCGCCCGGACCCCGGCATCACCCCGCGCCTATAAAAGCCACCAAGCTCCCCATTGCCACCACCAACACTTCCTCGCCAACCCAAGCCATCAGGCAGCCCCAGCGCCCGCCAAGGCCGCCACTTCCTTCGCCTTGAGCTTCTCCACCTTCCCAAGCCACCAATTTCACCCCTCCGTCCTTTCCTTCGCCGGCGCAGCGACTCCCCTCCAACTCCGGCGAATCGCTCGAGCCTCACCCTCGAGCCAACCTTCGAGCCAACCCTCGAACCGCACACCCTCGAGCGTCCCCTCGAGCCACATCCCTCGAGCCGCATCTCTCGAACATGCCAAGGCCAGCCTCAAGCCTCACCCTCGAGCGTCCCCTCGAGCCTCACCCTCGAGCACGCCTGCGAACCGCGCCCCCTCGAAGCAGCCGAGCCCCACCCTCAGCGTCGGGCGAATCGCAGCCGCCCTCGGACTGAGCCTCGTGCACGCCGAGGCTACCCTCGAGAGGTTAGCCGAGCCTCCGCCGAGGCCTCGCCACCATCGAGCTCCCGCCTCCGACCCTTGCACCGCCTCGCCGAGCCTCGTTTCCAACTCCTGGTGAGCCCGCGAAGCTATCCCCACCCTCTGCCTTCCCAGCCAAGACCTCGAGCGACCGGTCCGCTGTCCGCCTTACAGGCAAGCGCGCCGAGCCTCGAGAGAAGCACAGTTTTCCTTTTCTTTTAAAAATATGAATAGTGTTTTGTTTTCTTCTTTTTGTGAGGTTTAATCTGTTGTTCTAAAAATCTTAAGATAAATGTTGTGTGTTCCTTGCTCTGTGTAGTATTTAGAAAAATAAGAAACTCTACTTTTCTGCAAAGTTTAAAATATGAAAAATCCTCTTTTTAATTAATAAATGGATAGTTTTAGGTTTTTAGTAAAACATGTATAGCTCCAAAGGTCATGAAATTTGTTTTGTCATCTATTTACACCATGATGAACCTATGAGATTAATTTGGTAAATTTTGGGACAACTGTATAAAATGATCTTTTAAAATAAATTAGGAAAAACAGAAAAGTAATCATGGTGTGACCTTTTGGATTGTTTGCTGTTCATAGACCCCACCCCTCTGGTCTATGATGATTGTGATGCCTTGCAATGTTTTGTAAATAATGCTTAATAAGTTTGTTTAATCTTGCTTAAAAAGATAAAGATAATTAATCTTTATGTCTATCCTAGAAGTTACTCACATGTTAGAAAGTTGTACTCTAGAATCAGTAGTCTTGTCCTGCACCTTAGCATGCATTCCATGGCATCATGTTAAAGCATACATCATTTATCCACGTGTAGTATCCAAGAGTGTTGAAGTCGTGTTGATCAAGCTCTGGTGTTCACCATTGTCGAACGAGCCTCGGAGGAGGGTTCTTGTTGGATAGGCTTCGTCGAAAAAGACTTAACTTCAAGCAGCAAACGAACTAACTTGTGTCAATCTTTCTTGGATCTTATCTTCCCTGCAACGAAGGCAAGCCCCGGTGCATTTAACCCTTCCTTGGATTTATAAAATGTTTTCCTTAAATGCTTTTGAGTTAAACTACTGCATTAGGTTATAGGAGTTGTGTGATGACCTATTACCTGCATTATTTACCTCCACCAGAAGATCCACCAGCCCTGCTTTAAAACTATTTGCAAAATGCTTAGTGATGCTATACTATAGATTTGCAATAAAATGCCATTTTCAAAAGTGTGATCACTGAAAGAATCTTTATGGGAATTTGGCTTTACTTCCCGTTCGATGACTGCTTGCCTAGCTAGCATGTGGTCATTGTCGAGAAGAGGTTGTCCGCGCGTACGGTGCCGTCATGTTGTAGTCCGGGACTCAACAGTTGACACCGACCGGGACAAGGTTGAAAAACCGACAGGACCTGTACTCTTGGGTTAGAGTCCCGAGGTGCTTGTCGCTGGCGGAAAAATGTAGGGACCATCCGTATGGGGGCCTGCTGGCCAAGACTTGCAACTATTCACATACTACGGAAAGCTCTGGCTCCGAGGAATCCTTTATTGGACTGACAACCGCGCACTGGGAGTGGAGAGATGGCGGAAGTAGCATGTACCCACGTGGTCGTCGTACCTGGATAGGAGTGGTGTACTGTACTTCCGGGTGGCGTAGGACCGGGCCCAATCTTGGAGGAATCGTGGTAGACGAGTTGACATATGTAAGCTTGGGTGCTACATATGCAGTGTGGATAGGGATCCTCAGCTGAGTATTATTTATCCGGATTAACGTTGCTCCTCGGTTATGGAGACTTGGTCACTGACTGTCAACGGAGAGTGGTTCTCAACTAGGTATGTTTTGAAATGTAAAATGAATCATGGACAATGAAGAATTGAGAAATGCTTGAATCTTTCCAAAATAAAACAAGGTTTACAAAATGCTTTTTCTGCAAAATACTTAAGCCTTACCTTGACTACCCTAAGCCTTTCATTCCTGAGTCTTCTCCCTTTTTCTTTAGTCGGGTAAGTCTTGTTGAGTACCCCAGTACTCAGGGTTTGTTAATCCCCTGTTGCAGGTTTCTATTAGGTGGTGTTGATCATGATCATGTCAGTGGGCTTGACGTGATCTGGTTGTTCCTCTTCTCCAACTTAGGTACTCCGCCTAAGTGTGGTTCTGTCATACTACTCTACTTCCGCAATACCAGTTATTTTTATGTAAAAAGTAACATCTTCATAATTTGTAAAGTTTATCTATCTTGCTTCCGCACTCCGATGGTATTTTGTATCAACTGTTGTAATGTTGTAATTATTCCAACCTTCATGATGATGGTCCTGTGGCTCGTGAGTAATTCGGGGTCCTCTCGGGGACACCCGACGGATCTTTCCAGTAACGTGTTTCATTTGCACAGTCATTGGGCTCCCTATGACGATGACGTGTGCAAGTGGGCCACATTATTGGGCGGTTCCGTCACAGACACCATCATATTCCCAGTAGATGGGCTCTGCATCAGCAACACTCACCGAATCATCAGCATGGACAATTTCGATGTCATTTCCAATCCACTGGTTGAGGAATTGGTGCATAGTTGACGACACACAGCAGTTTGCATGTATCTAATCTCTTCCTAATAGCAAACTGTATGCCCCTTGCCATCAATGACGAAGAAGGTAATAATCAAAGTTTTAGTCCCGATCGTCAACTCAACATGGACTGCTCCCCGAGTATCAGAGGAATTACCAGCAAAGTCTCTCAACACCATGTCAGTCTTCAATAAATCTTCACTCGCCATCCCAAGTTTTCTGAAGGTTGTGTATGGCATGATATTTATAGCAGCTCCTCCATCAATGAACATCTTGGTTAATGGCTTGCCATTGACATACCCTCTCATATACAATGGCTTCAAATGTCGATGCTTAACTGGTTTATCAAATACTGGCCGTTGAGCCAAGACAAGATGAGCCAATAAGTCCTGAAATTCATCTTTATCAAAATCTGAATACATTTCGTCTTGGACATCTTGACCTTCGGAGGCTATGAACCCTGATGGAAGAAAGAAAGCCATGCATGCATCAGTCAAACGATCACCTCCATCCGGCTTCTCTTTAGGTCGCCAAACTCGCTTTATCTTGGCACTTGCTTGCTCTAACTCTCTGTTTCTTAGGCGCTGCACCCTTCTTTTCTGGCTTCTTCTCAATCCTGGTGGACACCACTGTCCTCTCTGCCAGACATACTCGCGGTATTCCTCTTCTCCAAAGCGAGCCCAACTTCGACCGACAAATCCTCTTCCCTGCCGATCTTCAGAATTATTTATTTTTAAGCGCCGATCGTCCTCAGGGATTCGTGCCCCAAGCCTTTCATGGACAGAACGACAGTTGCCTCGAGACCGTCTATACTCGGAGTACTGATCACTGCACTCAGGGCAGTTGTTCTTAACAGGCTGCTTCAAGCCTTCGTTCCAACAATACTGGAAGAACGAGCATTCCCAATGAGACTGTTCTTGCTCCCTCACATCTTCTCATTCTTCTCGGTACATCTCCTCTTCGTACCTTCGTTGTTTCTCCAGGAACTTCTGTTCTTCATAAAGTCTCTGCTTCTGGTACCGTTCCTGTTCCCAACGCCACTTATTCAACAGAATACGCGTCGTAACCCTGGGTCTGGAAGTTTCACCTGTCTCAGTTCGGCTATTTTGGAACCGAACCCGTTGCTGAAGCTCTTTATTTGTAATCTGCCGATCAGGGTCGACAACACCAGCTTCCCTTGCTCTATCAGAAGTTAACACTTTCATTTTGCTCTTACCCCTGGGATCAGCTGCATTAACCATATTAATAGACAAGGACACAATATTCTGTCCAAGAGGGTTACCATCAATTTTCATCTTTCCATCAAACCTCAGATGCCCGTCTTGGATAGCTTTCTAGACCCGCACTCTGAACACTCGACAATCGTTTATGGAGTGGGATCTAGTATTATGGAAACCACAATACTTCTTGTCCTTGACCCCTTCAGGATGCAGCATAGGATGACCTTCCGGCAACTTGATGCGTCCTTCCTTCAACAAGTACTCAAATAATTTATCTGATTTGGAAACATCAAAGTCATAAGTACCTTTTTGTAGTCTCAGCCATCGCTGGTTGACTTGAGTCGGCTCTTTAGCCTAGACTATCTTGGCTGCAGCTACTTCATCTTCATCATCGTACTCAGTTGCTTCTTCCAAGAAAGCCTGATACATCTCGGCAGCCACATCACCATTCTGGAATTGATTATTCCTCTTGAATCCGAGGGCTTGACTACTCATCGTTGCCAATCTCTGCGATAACTGCCCGAGGTCGTCAAACTCCATGCCGAACAGTTTCTCCTTGATGTTCGGCAACATGACAGCTATGGCTATTCCCGGTAATTGGTCATCCGGCAAATTCAGAGAATAGCAAAGATTCTTGGTTTCCCTGAATCGGCGCAGATACTCTTGTGGCGTCTCGCCAGGTTTCATCCTTAGGCTCATGAGATCGACCAACTTCTTCTCACTGGTACCCGTAAAGAAATACGAGTGGAATTTCTGTTCTAGCTCTGCCCATGTATTGATAGAATTTGCTGGCAGAGAAGCGAACCACGAGAAGGCTGGCCCTGTTAATGACAACGGGAAGTACCGAATCCTCCAAGCTTCATCCGTAGATGCTTCTCCAAGCTGCATCAAATAGCGGCCGATGTGTTCTATAGTGCTGGTGTCATCCTGGCCTGAAAACTTGGTAAAATCAGTGGGAGGCTTTACTCTTGGAGGAAGTGCCACCCGATTGTACCACTCTGGGTAGGGAGATTTGTAAGCAGATGACTGGTTCTTTGGCTTTAGTCCGAATTGATTCTGCATCATATCGACCATTCTGTGCATGATGAGGTCAATGCTTGAATCAGGAGCTGCTTGTGCTTGCCCCCCAGTATGTGGTCCCGCTGAACTCCTGTAGCCCGGATTTGGAAAAGCGTTGATCGTGTTGTAATCGACAAACTCCTGATATCCATCTCCAAATATATTCCTTTGTATCCTGTTCGCTGCAGGAGACACTCTGGAAGCAGATTGAGGAACATTCTCTGTGGTGCCGAACGTGACCTGGCCATAAGTTTTGGGAGGTTGTTGTGTCTCGTGAGGAACCATCCCACCTGTGCTTGGGCCAGCTCCGCCCTCTTCGGTAGTCCTTCGGCGTTGAGGTACCGGGAACAACAGTGGTCCTTGCATTGGACCAACGGCCTCTTCAAAGTGTTTATCTATTGTTGGACCGAAAATGCTAACCATGACGGCACGAAAAGTGTTCAAGAAGGCTGACTGATGATTGGTCACGGCCTCTGACACAACTTTGTACATTATTTCAGTCATCTTCCGTATAGCTTCCTCTTCATCAGGGACATCAGGTTGGTGGTGAGGAACAATTCTTGGGAACGGTTCCTTCTGGAAAACCCTGCCACTCTTGTTCTTGGAAAAGGCCGTCAGGCATTTGCGCTGAAGCTCATCACAAGTCTGTTGTACTAGACTTTTTAGATCTGGCGACAAGTCATCCATGGTCACGTCCAGAACCTGATCATCGTTGATCTCAGGCATCTTGAAGCAGAAAGTTGGTCCCACCGAGCGTGCCAAAAAGTGTGTTGACGCAAAACGTGACACCTCGCGCCAAGCAAACAGCAAGCCGAAAAGCTAGCTTCAATCGGGTGCCCGGAATGTGCTGAACCCGGAGACGTGCCAGTCGGTTTGACCTGAAAACCAACAAGGGATAAAAACGTGAGAATACCTCTGGAACGTGCCGGGTGAGACCAGACAGTTCCATATGTACGGCTTTGAAAGCCAATCATGACGGCACACAGCTATAGAAGCTGTCTGTCAAAGCATGTTTGTAAAATCATTCGGCAAGTATGAGAACAGAGTATGTAAAGCATATTTAACTGCCGAATGCATATGTAAAAGAGACATACTTTGAATGAATTAAAGATGTTATAAACAGGTAACTTGCCAAAATAGATCTATTCAAACAACACATGCATAGGCTAGTCCAACTAATCTGCCGCACGTTTAGTCTTCATAAACCGGCCAGGTATAAACCCAAGTAAAGCTAATCCACCGCATGATACGACTTGCTGTAAGTCTACACCACTTCTTATAATTAGATTAATCCACCGCATGATACAATCTAATTATAACAAGCTAAAAGCATGCATGTATTTGAACAGATCTATAAAAGCTCATTACTCGTGTAAGCTTAACCAAAATCGGCAAACCAGACGAATTGGGGTCCATGAAGAAGGAACAAACAAGCAAGCATGATTAAACTAATCTAAAACCTGCATCTGCCGTATGACACCTAGTTTCATCAAAGCCTAACCATGATTGACATGCGTGAACCCACAACATGTGACAATCTAGATTGAAAGTTGATTCGGCCACCATGATCTTATGATTAAAAGAGAACACAAGCAAACTCGTGCGACATGACCGAACAAAGATCAATCTAGATTGGGCAAAAGAGTGTTACAAGAATTAAATAAATAAAACACATAACACATGATAACTTAATGAATCTATTGGATCTGCCAAATCTAATAGAGCCGATAACTATTTTTACTCATGACTTAATCCGCCGCACGATACAAGGCATAAGCAAAAACTTCCCGTCATAAGCTTAAATCCGCCGCACGATACTAAGCTTAACATACGAGACTACTTGGATCATATCTAAATCCACCGCATGATACTAGACATGATAGCAAGGTTGCCGGTACTTACGGAGGTCGACGGATCGATGATTCCTCTCGAAGAACTCGATGACACGACTAAGGACTCAAAGACGGCACGGGGCCCGTTTGTATTGATGTGGTTGTGAACAATTTTACAATGGTCGAGGGTTTATATTTATACCCTGGACAAAACACGAGTCCTAAACGATTACGATTTACATAATAAAATATGGAAAGATACAAATTCTATTCCTAATCTCTTCGGCGTCCTCCATTGTCATGTGTCCTTTTGTGCAAACCGGCTTTATTTGCAACATCCATCTCCCGAATGGAGCCACCGTTCCGTAAAATAGCCGACCGCACAGGCATTCACCAAGACCCCGAGAACCAAATAGCCGTCTGATTGCTTGCCGAATCCTTTCCTCTTTGCTGGTTAGACCCACTTGTCATATCCTCGTGCGTGCGAAAATCTGGTGTTAACACTTTGTATTGACTGTAGTCTCCCTGAATCTCGGGACGAGATTCAAGTTAAGGGGGTAAGTTTGTAACACCCCGGGTGTTTAATTAATTAAAATAAATCACAATTTAATAAGAAAATGACCAAAATCCTAGATGGAGAAAAATTCTAGCCAGATGTTTGTTGCATTCATGTCGTTGCATAATTTTTATTGGGTGAAAAGTAATTTTCGTTAAACCCGTTTAGGGCAAGCCGAATTTATTCTATTTAGAAAATAAATAAAAGGTTTGTGAAAATTTTATAAAATTGAACTCAAAATTTTTATTTTCAAAACTGGGGAAAATGTTTTCAAAACTTTTCAAACTGTTTCGATTTCAAATCTGTCTTGAATTTAAATTTGCAAAATGGTTGCAAAAGAATTTAGAAAAGAAAAGAAAAGAAAAGAAAAGAAAAGAAGGAAGGCCACACCTATGCCACTTTTGCTAAAGAGACGCCAACCTTTTCCGGAACCAACCCGCCGTCCTATTTTACGGTTTGATGAGTCTTAAGACTTTTGCATCCCTGCCCCTGACCTTTCGTTAAAGTGAGGCGCAGTCCTGTGCACCGCCGCACCTGTCTGCTGCCTTGCTGGCGTGCGCGACCAATCACGCGCGGCCGCATGGCGCCACCTGGCGCCACATCAGCGCAAGCCGGCCGGTCTCGACTCTTTTGTAGAAACACCCTTGCCTTTTATCCGAATAAACCCGCACTCCAGTGACACTATTCTGTGAGTCATATATTTCTTCCTATATAAACCCTGTAGTTTCACCAAAACGAGGCCCGATCCAGTGCATTTTATTTTCAGTTTTCATTATTTAAATCACGAAAATGACTTCAGTTTATTTACAGAATTGCCACTCAGATTCAAAAGCTCATATCTTTTGCGTTTTAACTCCGATTTGACCCGTTCAAGTAGCGTTAGTTTTGTCTCATCAAGCTCTACACAGTAGATTCGTTTATGTTCTGTTTTCATACTGTATGATGTACTGTTTCTTATATGCTTTGTTTGGACCATGTATTGACGTGTGATCTAGAGAGTGCGGAGTACGAGGACGCTCCAGACCCTTCTTGTGATCCTGCAGTTTCGACCCAGCCGAAGGCAAGTGTTCTTGAACATCTTGCTCCCGTATTTATTTTACTTTTATTAGAGTAGTTAAATCCAGTAGATGCATGCAGTCTTAAATTGAATCCCATGATATGGTTTACTAGCAATTGATTATATTTCCCTTGACACCTGGTTTGGGTTGTGTTGGGTAGAAGTCATGCTTAGCCCTGCTGTCTTGGGATGGGATGGTTATTAAGTAATTCTGATTAATGATCTATGGAATATGGACTGGTAATGAGTAGTATGGTGAGTAGGTAAATCCGGCAGGATGGACCGTATTGGTGGTTTTATGCCGTGGGACTCGACAGTTGCTTTTGGTTTTGGTTCGGGGCTTGTGCTAGACATATCCTGCCTGGATCCCTAGGACCGGTTCTTGAAGCCTGTAACCCGGCAAAACAACGCAAACCATGAGGCCTATATGGCTCTGGGACTGGCTAATTAATTAGTTTTCTCCAAGTTGAGGGTCCACACGGGGTTTGTTTTAGTGGCCCATGAGGGGGCCCTGGGGGTCGTAGACCTTTGTACGGGGTGAAACCTTAGAGGTACGTGTGGAACGGACTTGGAGGCGGCTTTGTAACGGCCTTGTAGTGTGACCCCGCTGTGCACCTTGGCAGTGTTTAGCGTGATGGGGAACGCATGACTCATGGGTAAAGATGTGCGAACTCTGCAGTGTATTAAAAGTTTAAAACTGATATATCAGTCGTGCTCACGGTCACGAGCGGGCTTGGACTTCTTCGAGATTAGTTGGTTACTGGTTAACGGTGGATACGACCCAGACGACTTGTACTAGGATGACGCAGCCCCCGGTTGACCTTCCTGTGGAGATGGCGTCCAGTTTCCGCGAGTCTACATCAGAGTCTGTTGAGAGTCTGTACTTTTCTTTCAGACCCGAGGGTCATTTTTGTAATAATGTTCGATATATTAATAAAGCATTATTTTGATATTTACTATGATGTGGATATATGTATGAAAATTGATCCTGGCATACATATATTGTGCTCTAATTTTGTTCTTAAAATTGGGGTGTCACATGGATGGAGGGAGGCGTATCTGGAGGACTTCCCGACGCTGAACACCACAGAGCTCGTTGTCTTCGAGGCATTCTTGAGGTGCGGCCTCGGCATTCTCGTCAATCCCTTCCTCCATGGGTTGCTGGAGTATTACCAGGTCGCACTGTGCAACTTGACGCCAAACACCATGTTGCACATTGCGGTCTTCATCCACCTCTGCGAGGCTTTTCTAGGCATCGAGCCCCACTTCGACCTCTCCCACCACTTCTTCCGACTGAAGATCAACGACACCGGGTTGTCGAACATCGTCGGGTCGGTGTACCTCCAGCTCCGAGATGGAATGGCAGAGAAATACATTGCAATGTCGTTGCCTTCGAAGGCGATGGAGTACAAGCCGAAGTGGTTCTACATCCACCAGGAACCATTGAGGCCACCGTGTGACCCGGCCTTTACGACAAAGGTGCTGCCGTCGTGGTCGGAGCGTCCCGGGGCGATGGCAATGAGGGAGGTCGAAGAGCTCCTGAAGCTGCTGGATAAGCGCTGCGTCGATGGGGTGGAGGTGGCGATGAACTTCGTCAAGAGGCGCTGCCAGCCCTGCAAGGAGAGGGCGCACCCGACGTACGAGTACGCCAGGGATGAAGACGACCGGACGCGGGAGGCACCAGAGCCTCTGGAGGCGTCGGAGGTGTTCCTGCGGGTCGACGCTTTGTTCGACGAGCAGGAGAAGAAAAATCTGGAGTACTTGAGGAGGTCGTACTGCCTGGAGTACCCTCCGCCGAAGGTGAGCATCTTCGCCTTGTTTGTGTTCGCCGAAATGCGTAAGCGAATGCAGACTGTCATTTGGCTGCGATGTAGGGTCGTGAAGCGTTTGTTTCGCAAGCCCCGTTGGCGACATGGCCGGAGGGCGTTGAGCCGCAGCGGGACGGTGTCGGTGGTGGCAGCCGTGGCGAGGACGACGTGGTGGAGGTCGACGAGGAGGAGATCGAGGCCAGCCGGGAAGAGGGGAGCCGAGTCCCCGAGCCCCGGTCGAGCAGGCGGCGAGCGCGTGATGACTCGAAGGGGAAGCGTCGAGCCACCCTTATGAAGAAGAAGAATAAGGTGTCGCTGGAGACCGGCGCCATCTTCACCATCAATGAAGAGGCGGCGAAGAGGCGCCGTGTAATGATCGACTGGTGAGACGATGAGTCTGACAGCGATGACGAAGTCTCGTTGAGTGCCCGGTTCGGGCAGGCATCCTCAGTGGGGTGCAGTGGCAGGGCGACGAAGGCGAGGCCGAAGCCGAAGGCGGCGCAGGCGCCGGAGCCGCGGCGGTCGGAGCGGGAGGCGAAGCCCCAGGTGTCATCTGGCGGGGCGGCGGGTGCGCCAAGGCCGCAGGAGGAGTCCGCGGGAGGTGGGGCGCGTCCGCGCTCTCGGCGCTTCTCGTGGGAGAAGAAGGTGTCGGGCCTGTAAGTATCTGCCACACATCTTGTAGCTTGACTCTTGTCGGATGGGTGTGTTGATGACGTGTTTATGTCCTGCACAGGTCGGCGGATGCCGAGGAGGTGTCAGACACCCAGGGCGGTAGTCGGAGGGAGACGGGCCCTGCTGTAGATGCTGAGGTCGGTGGGTCGGCGAAGTCGGCCACACCGGAAACGACGTCGAAGGCGGCGGAGGAGGCCGAGGCGTCCGCAGTCCCCGAGCCTCGAGAGGCGGAGCGGTCGGAGTCCCCGACGCTTAGGGCCGGTTCTGGAGGAGGCCATGCAGCGGAGCCAACCGTTGCGCTGGCGGTCAGGTCCTTGGGCCGCCGTGCCCGGGAGAAGAGGAGGAAAGTGCTGGAGCGTTCTTCGCCGGAGATTGAAGAGGTCGAGGGTCCAGAGGAGGGGTTGAGCAAGCAGCCTGTCCGTCGCTTCCGCGTCGAGGGTGACATGGTCGTCGAGGTCGATGACGAGGCGGCGAGCGCGGCGACGGACGCCCTCCTTGGAGATGCGTCGAAGGTGTTGGAGAGAGTCCAGGTGAGCGTGAGAGCCCCTTGTTCTTATTCCTGAACGGTTCTTGTTTATCTTCTGGTCGACACTTGCCTGCAACACCTGTTGAAGGTCGGGGAAGAGCGCAATCTTGCCCTTGATAGGATGGCGCCTTTGGCCGAAGAGAACGAACGACTCCGGGCGGAGGTGAAGCGTGTCGAGGGCCAGTTCGCTGGCCTGGAGGCGCGGCTGGAGGATGCCCATGCGTGTTCTCGGGAGCTTGAGGAGGTCATCCAGCAGTAGGGGCAGGAGAACTTTCAGCTTCTGCTGCGAGCCAAGAAGGCCGACGAGTTTGCCGCGCGTAAGTGTTGATGCCGTAGTCCCTTTTCGCTTTATCCATCGCCTGGTCAAGGCCGTGAAGTGTGGATTTATCCTTGCAGAGGCGATGCAGGCTGGCGAGGAGAAGCGTCTCCTGGCCGAGGAGAAGGCAAAGTCCGACGAGGAAGTGCAGAAGTGGCAGGCGATGCACGTCGGTGAGTCTTCTCGATGAAGCGTGGTCGGAGGGGTTTGTCTTCTTAGCCTTTGCTTTGGCGTGTGCAGCTTACCGGGGAAATGTGCAAATACAATTTGTAGATCTGCAGCGGAGGATCGACGGCTACCATGACCGCTTCTGGTCGCTGGCAGAGGAGGTGGCTCCCTTGGTGCAGTGCGTCGACGAGGAACCATTCTTTCTAGCGGAGAAAGAGCGGAGGGTCGGCGAGCACGTCGTGAAGAAGGCGCAGGGCCTTTGGGGCTGTTTCCAGGCGTACACCAAGGCGGCGGCGCAGAGTGTGGTGGCTCATGGGCTTGCTATTCTTCGTTCGCATTATCCACGGATGGAGATGTCGAGGCTGGGCGCCGGCTTTGCGATGAACACGTCTGAAGCGGAGATGGAGCGCCTGGAAGAAGAGGCAGAGCCGGCCGCCGAAGCCCTTGTCGGGGGCGTAGACTTGTTTGGTGCCGGGCGCCAGTAGCTTGTATTGTAGAAGGATAGTCTGTACAAAGACTCTTGGGCGAATAGAATCAAAACTTGAAGCGAGTCAGCGTGTTTTGTTCATTCCTCGAATTCCGCAGACCCTAATAGCTGTGAGTCGTAGCGATGAACAGTTCGGCCTTCGGTTATCCCAGGATCCGTAGCGTAGAGCGCGGAGCTCGTGTGCGCATAGGAGTCAAGGGCGTCGCCCAAGGAACCAATGCTGGCATCCCATAGCGCAGAGGGCAGACGCTCATGCACGCGTAGGGAGGTACCACGGTCAGCGTTTTTTCTGAGAGGCTCGATCGTGGCGTGACCTGGGCGAATGGAGACCGTTCCTCGAGCGCGTGGGTAGCGCGAATGCAGGCACTGAGCGTGTAGCCTCAGAATTCTCAGCCCAAGTTAGTCTTTCCTTCGTAGCACAGAGGGCAAACGCTCATGCATGCATAGAGAGGTCCGGACGTCCCTTGGGAGAGCTGTTGGCCACCGTAGCGCAGAGGGCAGGCGCTCATGCACGCTTCCAATGGTGACAATAGCCCCGACTCTGAGTTCTCTTCGGCGCCAGTCAGGCTGCTTGGAGACCGTATGGAGAATGGGAACATAAATGACGCGTAGAGGCACTAGACGTATAGCCTTGGAGGTCTCAACCCAAGCTTAGCCTTCCCTTCGTAGCGCAGAGGGCAGGCGCTCATGCACGTGTAGAGAGGTAGGGACATCACTTGGGAGGACTACTGGCCGCCATAACGTAGAGGGCAGATGCTCATGCACGCATTCGGCGGTGGCAGTAGCTCCTGCTCTGAGACTCCGTCAGCGTCAGCCATGCTGTTTGGAGAGGTCGACGAGTCGTTTGGAGACGAAATGGAGAGGTCAGCGAGTCGTCCGGAGATGAGTTGGAGCGGTGAAGACATCGACGAGTCGTTCGACGACGAATTGGAGAGGCTGGTGAGTCGTCCGGAGACGAGTTGGAGCGGTGAAGACATCGGCGAGTCGTCCGACGACGAATTGGAGAGGTCGGCGAATCTTTATTCATCGTGGAGTGTAGGCAGTACGAGTCATTTAGGCGTAGAACCTTCGAAGATGCTTGATGCTCCAGGAGTTGGGTACGTCGATGCCTTCGAGATTGGAGAGCCGATAGGCACCTGGTCGAGTGACCTCCTTCACCATGTAGGGGCCATCCCAGTTGAAAGGTCCGAATGGCTAGAGGGGGGGGTGAATAGCCTATTTAAAAATCTAGAATCCTGAAACTCACAGCTCAAAACGGATATCAGAACACACAGTCGGTACTGCCGGTACTACCGTGGTTGGTACTACCGACAACCTAGGAACAACTACGAAATTGAGATGAACGAGATGCAAAATTGAATCTAGCTTATACCAAGGCTTTCCTAAGAGATGTAGATGAAGTTTATACCTTGTCCAAGAAGTGGCTTCTTCCCAAAGAGTAGATCGAGCCTTCCCACACTTAGAATGAGAGTAGAGGGAGGAAGAACACGAAGAACAAGCGTACAAACGAAATAATCCAAGATGTAAATCCAACAAGCACACGAGACACGAGATTTAACCCGAGGTTTGGTCACTTCACTAAGAAGCACCTACGTCCCCGTTGTTGAGGTGACCACGAAGGTCAGAGTCTCTTTCACCTCCTTGCCTCACTCAATCAACTACAAAGGCTAGTTGAGTTTCTTCCCTAAGAATCAGAGGGTAATACAAACACTTTGGAGTGCCCTCACAAGTGAGTCAATCACGGGCAACAACCGAAGAACACCTAACCGGGTAGGATTCCAAGAACCCAAGAGTAAACTACACAAATCAAGCCGGAGTGATGTTGGATCCAAGTGCTCTAGACGTAGATCGATGCGTCTCACTCTCTAATCTCACTTCCCTAGCTCAAAGCTTGCAAGAGATTCACTCTATAATCAAAGGGGGGAGAGGAGGTTAGTCAACACTTGGAAGCTGTCTTTGTTGTGTTTGGGCGCAAGGAATCGGAGAGGTAACCGTTGGAAGCCGGCCGAGCGGCTATTTGTACAAGTCAGCTGCACCACGGTCGGTAGTACCAACCCCTGAGGTCGGTAGTACCAACTACCTCACTTACCCGTTATATGAAGCGTTGACCCGATGGAATCCACCGACCCTCTGGTCGGTACCACCGGGGGTCGGTAGTACCGGCCCTATGGCGGTACTACCGACAGGCCAAACTCGATCCACATAGAGAGCACCAAACTGCCTCAAACCTTGGTGCCACCAACGGTCGGTAGTACCGGCCCTATGGAGGTACTACCGACAGGCCAACTTTGGATCTACACAGAGAGCATCCAAAACTCCTCCAGACCACGGTACTACCGACCCCCTGGTCGGTACTACCGAGCCCGGTACTACCGGCCCTATGGCGGTACTACCGGTAGGCCAAAAATGGCCCAACACAGAGAGTTTGCGATCTGCGCACGGAGGGGTCGGTACTACCGGTCTCAGGGTCGGTACTACCGACTTCAGCAACTTGAGCTCTGCGCTTAAACGGCCATAACTCTTAGCTCCGAACTTCGATTTCGATGATCTTGGACATTTTGGAAAGCTTATTCAGAGGGCTACACAACCCACATGAACTCAAGATCCAAAGCACAAAGGATAAATACAGATTCCAATCCAAGATCCATCGCTACTCTTTTTCAACCAAAGTTTTCTCCAAAAACTTCTCCGAGTTGATCCAATTCAACTCCAATGCCTTCTCCTTTGCAAATGTGCCAACACCACCAAGTGTATACAACCTTGTGCATGTGTATTAGCATTTTCACAAACATTTTTTAAAGGATTTTCACTTTCACTCACCACGCCACTCGATCCTAGAAACAACGCAAAGTTAGATCGCTCAAGTGGCACTAGATGTTAGACGTCATGAGCACTTTTCACCACACCTAGCTAGCCTAATTTATATCTCTCTTGATAGTCCGGCTTGCCTATACTCAAGATTAAAAGAAGAAATAATCTACCACTTGAGCAAGACATCTTTTCTCTTCTTCATTTCACCAATGGTAGAGCACTTGATCACATGAGTGCTTGTGGCCATCACCATCCTCCATAGTTGCCACCTTGCTAGCTCGGCCACATGGCTTGGTCGTAATCCTTTATCATAAGCTACACACATGCTTATCAATAAGATTAGACCAAATAGGTTTCATCAATTAACCAAAACCAAACTAGGGCTTTCAATCTCCCCCTTTTTGGTAATTGATGACAACCTATACAAAGATATGTAATTTAAATTTGAGTAACCACATTGATAGTATTAGCTCCCCCTACATATGTGCTATAGAGTTTGGTTCTAAAATTAGCACATATGTATGGATATGAATTATGGGTGAGCAACACTATCAATGATGATGCTAAGGCATAAGAATGGACCTTTGAAGCGTGATACCAATCAGAGTGCACATGTTATACCATCCTTAGCATCATTATTCACTAGACATACATCAAAACTCAAGAACCCCGTGAAATCAACATTTATAATAAGATTCTTGAACCACTTGAAACAACAATATGTCTAGTTGCAATCCTATACATGCTAATTAAACAATTCATCAATCAAGTCTTATCACTAGCATTCATCACATAAGCATGAATATCAATATAAATAGCTTATGCAATGCAACAAACATATGAATATGCACATTTCAAATGCAACATACATGTTTATGAGCTTGCTCCCCCTATTTGTATGCTCAAATTTTAAGAGTTCAATCTTGGAACCACTTGAAACTTTTATCCCCTTTTGTCTTTGTTACTCCCCCTTCCACTAGCATATATCTTTGTAGCTCTTTCTTTCTCCCCCTTTGTCAACAATTATCATAAAGATGGAACAAAAATTTTAAAGGAAGGAGGCAACTATTAGCATGAGATACATGTGAGGATATCGAACTAAGTCAAGTTGTGGCTTGATCTAGCTCATGAACAAAAGGTATTTAACACGGTTTGCTCTAGAGTAAGCTTCTTCACACATCTTGCAATGGTTATCTTACTCACGTTGGTTAAACACATTTTGCTCACTTACTAGATCAATCACTAGAGTTACAAGCTCACAAACAAGTTATATGCTACCACAAGATCAAGTCAAACATAGAAGCAATAGTGGTACCATATATACTTTAAATTCATTTGATTTACCATGAATGAACCTATATAAGCAATGTGATGGCTATATGAACTAGAGCACAACCTAATAAGAATGAATGCACATGCCAAACAATTTCACCTTTGCTTTGTCGGAGTAGAGGCATGTCATATTGTGGGGGTGCATTCAACTCATATTGGAGAAGTCTAGGATATTCAATTCATTCCTTAGCTTGCAAAACCTTCTCTCATCTAGTGGCTTGGTGAAGATATCGGCAAGTTGATCATCAGTGCCCACACTTTCAATAGATATGTCTTTCTTTGCTTGATGATCTCTAATGAAGTGATGTCTTATGTCAGTGTGCTTTGTTCTTGAATGTTGAACCGGGTTGGTGGCTATTTTGACGGCGCTCTCATTATCACATAGCAATGGGACTTGTCCAAACTTGACTCCATAATCTTGCAATGTAGCTTTCATCCATAGCAATTGTGCACAACAACTACCCGCGGATATGTATTCGGCTTCAGCGGTAGAGAGTGCAACACTATTTTGCTTCTTTGATGACCATGAGACAAGTGATCTTCCAAGCAACTGACATGTGCCCGATGTTCTCTTCCTATCCACCTTGCATCCTGCATAATCGGAATCCGAGTATCTAATTAATTCAAATTGAGAGCCCTTGGGATACCATAGTCCAACATTTGGAGTGTGCTTCAAATATCTCAATATTATTTTGGTTGCCTTCAAATGACTTTCCCTTGGAGAAGCTTGGAAACTTGCACACATGCACACACTAAACATAACATCCGGTCTTGATGCGGTCACATAGAGTAAGCTTCCAATCATTGATCGATACAACTTTTGATCCACCATGTCACCACTCGAGTCACTATCCAAATGTCCATTTGTGCCCATTGGAGTGGTTATTGCTTTAGCTTCATCTAACCCAAACTTCTTGAGCATGTCCTTGATGTACTTGCCTTGACTAACAAATGTGCCTTTCTTCATTTGCTTGATTTGTAGACTGTTGGGTATTTTAAACACACACGAAAAATCCGCAAGCGCACGGATACCAATGTAGCTTTCACCTGAGAGTATTCCAGGGTATCGATTTCCACGGGGAACGTGAAGTGTACTAATCAAGAGGCAAGCCGTCCAAGAAAAGAATGATAAAATGGGTAGAGAGAGATTTAGAGTTTTCTAAGCAGGTCTATCTAATTAAAGGCTCACTATACTTTACTTACTTCGGGACATCAGAACACTAGCCACAGAAAGGGATGAGAAAGGGGCTAGGAAGCTCTGACTACGGTCCTACAAACACCAACCCGAACGTGGTGGACTACGTCGGCCGTCAGGGCTGTCACCACCTGGGGCTACCACAACTATCCGTGGGGCTGGGTGCAAACTCAGGTAAACCCTAGTCTAGACACCACGTCTACACTAACGTCTACTACTCTAATTATCTAGAATAATTAGAGCACTCGATACGAGCAGAGATCTAGTAAATAAATAAAGCAAGAACTGAAATTAAATATAATACTTGGAAGTAGTAAATGAAGAACCTGGAAATTACTTGAAGACGAACTAGATGCTGCACCAATACAATGTTGAGGAAGATCCGACAGCTCCGGCTCCTCCTCGGCTCTCTCCTTCTCCTCTCTCTAATCTGATCTCTAATTACAACTAGATGAACTAGACAACTAGAACTAGAACTAGAAGAACTAGAACTAGATCTAATTCTAGATGAACTAGAAGAGATTCATCTAGAGGGACCTCTACATCTAATTGAAACCCTAGTTTCTGATGTGGAGATGAATAATGAAGATGGAGATGCCTAGAGAGGGAGTCTGGGTCTGGTTTTATAGCCCGGAGCGTGGAACATGAGCCCTTGGATCAAACCGACTTCAGGGACGGTGGAGATGCATCCTAGGAGGCGGTGGAAGAAGGTTCCAGAAGGCGGAGGCAAAACGGCCTCCGTGGCCGACCAGTCGGTCATGGGGTGGGAACGGTCGGTCTGGCCCAGTGGGCCCACGTGGCGGGCCGCCTCGTGGTGTCTTCTGTTGTCTTCTAGATCCTTCTTTTGCAGATTTCGTTGCGAAATTAATATCTTTTCATCCGGGACTCCGAATATAGCAAATGATATGTCCGTTTCGATCGTCTCGACGAGCTCTTCGCATTGGTGTACTCCAATTCATCACTTGAGATGATTTTATATGGTAAAAACATGGATGTCCTACAAAACAAGTGAAAACACCAAAACTCGTGGAACTTGTTAGTTTCAAACCCTACAACTATGCTTTGTGATTCATTTAGTGTCATTTCATGCAATAGTTGATGGTTAATTATGAGCATTAGTGAGCGTCAACAAGTTCCCCCAAGCTTAACCTTTGCTAGTCCCGAGCAAAGCTAATCTCAACAGTGGATCAGGAGTTGCTGCAATATCTTCACTTC
The DNA here is from genome assembly GCA_009763385.1 of Coix lacryma-jobi var. lacryma-jobi. Taxonomy (NCBI): domain Eukaryota; kingdom Viridiplantae; phylum Streptophyta; class Magnoliopsida; order Poales; family Poaceae; genus Coix; species Coix lacryma-jobi. The sequence continues at coordinate 152,978,741 of CM019825.1, read as the reverse complement.
CAACAAATACTCAAGCATTCAAACAAAAGTTCTTATTGGGATTAGAAAAAGATATCATATTATTTATCATGGGGCTTTGTACTTTACCTTGAATCTTGAGTAATTGAAAGATAGAACGATCAAATCAAGCACTATGTCTCTAGTTCTTTCACTTCACCTTTATCTTGGAGTTTTTATGAATTTTCAAAAGCTTAAAAACATATGTTGTCAAATTAAACAATGGATCCAAAGAGAAAGTCAACCACACCATTGAATCGAGAAGTGCATGTGTAGGAAAAATGGAGTCGGATGCTCTTTTAAATATATCACTCTCTTCTGTCTATCAGAGACACATGGCTATCAGGCTAATTCTACTATCGGGCACGTGCCCAATTTTTTTTATATTCATTTTTTTTCATTTTTTCTCTTTTTTTATTATCGAGGTTTCGGACACTTGTCCCTTTTTATTTCCTCAGGATCTTTCTTTTTGAGGTTTCAGACACTTGTCCCTTTTTATTTCCTTGGATTTTCTCTCTTCTCTTTTTTTTAATCACCATATGCTTCCAACAAACTTTTGAGAGGATAGCAATAGATAATTATGAGCATTTATGTGGAAGATGAATGAAATGTGTAAGTGATCTCAATTCAATAGCATGATAACTTCTCATAGGGTCAACAAAGCTTAATTCAACTCAATGCAATTACTAGTCATATTTATATTGAGAAATCTCCAGAACTCTAGTGTTGTTTAGAACAAGATAACAGTAGCTCAGATCATCACATATCATATATGTCAACTACCTAGACTCTAGGTCAAGCATTTGCTACCTATGCATTTAATTTCGTTTTTAAGCATCATTATTAATTAAGAGAACTCATGCTTTGAAGGCTAGGTACTTGAAAGAAATTAGATAGAGCAACTATTCATCATTTCCATGTAATAGATTAGAGAGAGAGTTCTTCTTTTATTATTAACTTCTTAAAACAAACTAAGAAAACTTAACATAGTATTTATTTAACCTAACACAATTATTATATTTAACCTAACACACTTATTATAAATAACTAAGATAGTGAATAAGACATACCTGGATCACGAAGATAATGGGGGTGCATCTCCCCCAAGCCGGTTCCCTTAATAGCGTTGAGCCTTCATGTGCCCATATATATTTTTTTCTTTTTAATTAATGGTGAGCCTTCATGTGCTCACTTTTTTTTGCGTTTATTTTATTTTATTTTTATTTATGTATAGAAAGAAAACTTAAGAAGATACTTACCTGGATACATGTGAGGGTGCCTCCCCCAAGCTGGATGTTGACATAGTGGTTCGATCTTATAATGCAGCGGACTAGCAGTAAAAATGTTCTTCCTTTATCGAAGCTTTGATTGATGTTGATGGTTATTGGACAGTGCTCCGACAGTGGATGGAACATTCACTTGCTTGTCAGCTTGTCTTGGCCTCTCAAATCCTGTGAAACTCAAATAGACAACAAAACTTGTGGAACAGATTAAGCGTTAGTGGTTGGCCACTTAAGCCTTAGTTGTCCAAAGCTTTTGAGATTATTCTTGATGCTTTCTAAGCTTAGTTTCAGTAAGATCTCTTTCTCAATATTTTTTTATTTTTATGATGCAATGACAGTCTAACAAAATGAATGCATTTTTATTTTTATGCCACCACGGTGAATATCCCTGCGGGTTTTTACACATCATAGAATTATTCACATGGGGCTTTTAGGTTTTATGATATAGTGCAATATGTAAAATATTTTTATTTTCTTTTTTATGCAATGCTAATGCAAAAGAAGTAAATATGCTATGGAGAGATGATAATGGAAAGTAAACATGCAAAGGGAGAAACTAATGCAGAAAAGATAAATATGGATAACTACCGATTTTACCTTTCAGCGAGGGTTCAATGTTTTAAGTCCTCTGAACAGGACTTCTCACCATGTTCATTCCTGAGGTGCATCATTTGATCTAGATATGTAGACCTTGATAACTACACCTCTTGATATGGTGTCACTCATGTTCTTCATTCGCCCAACAATTTGAAGTGAAGCATTAGTTGTGAAAGCTAGCAGCATCTTGATTAGTGCACATCTTCTTGTAGATCTAGGACCTTCACTCTGTAGAATTTGGGAGTTGACAAAACTCCTCCATGTTTTGCTCAAGAGTGTGTCCTGCTCATAAAGACAAGGTAGAGATCAAGTGCATGGGCTCTGTTGGTGGAAAAACACCAATAGAACCAAAAGTTTTTGTTCATTCCTCTCTAACCTTAGGCACATCGAGCAAGATAAACTTGTTGTCTATGTATTCTATTCAATCTTAAAATGAGTGATAGGATCAAAAGATGAGCATAAAAGTAGCATCTTAAAATATTTAACAGATCAGATTACTTAACCCAAGGAAGGATAATCTATGCTTAATGTGTCGATATTTTCATGATTGTGATATATCATCTTCCAAAGGTTAGATGCATAACATTTTAGATCATTGGTTAAGATAGTGAGATTCAAGAGAGTAAAGCTAGGAACAAAGAGTAAAGAACTGAACATGTTGAGTTGATTAGGTTGGATCAAATGAGGTGCAACTGAAACATGTTTGGTTCTTATTTATGCACATACCAGAATTAAGGAGAAGCTTTTAAAGTGATGTCACATACCTTGAGATGTTACCTTTATCATTGAAGAGTGATGTGTTGAACCACCTTGTGGAAGCTTCTCTTGTCTGGCTGGTTGTTCTTCATGAATAGCTTGTCTTCTCTTGCCTATCTCACAGTGGGCCAACTGAGTCTTGTTCTCAATAGGTCCAAAAGATGGAGACTTTGTCAACTATTTTCTTGATTTGTAGGCTCGGGTACTATCTCTACATCTTCTGATTCTTGCGGTGCAGTAGCTTCATCCTTTATGATATCCCCTCTATTCCTGGTAGTTGGTTCTTCCTTTGTCTGTTGAGTCAACGTCTTCTCTTGGTTTTCTTTGGCTGCTCATAAATGGTGCAGTTGTTGAAGAAGCAGCGAACCTTTTGGTCAAAGATCCAAAAGTGGATTTCTCTAGTTCCGACATAGATGACAACATTGAAGGTTTTCAAGAACGATCTTCCAAGAATGAGTGGTGGATCATATTCTTCTTCTTGATTGGGATAGTGTCCAGTGGCTTGTACTGATCAAAGTGTTGAAGCTGGATTTCTCCATCCTCCCCTTTAAGCAGATCTAGACAACGGAATTGTGTCTCCCCCAAGCTGGCTTGTGAGGTAGGTGGTTGCCCAAATTTCTTCAACAACATGTTCATGTGTTGAATTTGTAGACCTTGGTGTTGTTGAAGTCGTTCCACCTCATCCTCCAAACTAGCTCTTGTGTTGCATTAATTGGAAGATAGGACTAGTTCCCACTGCTTGTGTTTGTACTGTTTGATCTGAGGGTTCAGAGATGAGAGCCCACACGATGGTCTCTGTCTTCAAGTGGCCGAGCTCAGACTTGTTCACCTATTTCCATGGAGTGAGTGCTTTGATTGTAGGTATTTGTTTTGTGGCACTCATCTTCTATCTTGTTCTATGGATCTCATTTCTCCATGATCAGTGAGTTGTGTCTCCCTTGCGCAAGTTGTTGAAGTTCATGTGTCTCTTCATCTCCAGTGTGAGTTCGTCTCAGGACTTTTCCAAATTGATATTGAAAGTTTTCCTACAGGGGTTAGTCCAACAAAATATCCAATATCCACTATAGCATACTATCGGCTCAAAAACCAACCTAGACACCATGTCTAATTTGATTTAGGAAGGCATTTAAACCGAAGCACCATGCTTAATTTAAAAACCTTTGAAAGCAAGATCACCACTCCTAAACTAGGCACCATGCTCAATTTAAGAGATGTATGAAAGTATTTCAAACCTAAACATATACTATAGCAGATGAAGGTAGTATTAAAGCATTAAAGAGATTTACTCAAATGGTGATGAGAGAGTGTTGACACCAGTTTTTGGATGACTTATTCCATAAATTTAAGAGTTGGAAATAGTCGGCTCTAGCGTACATCAGCGGGAGTCACATGCAACGATGAAGCATACAGACGTCGTGCAGGAGGAGGAGTCCAAGAGTTCTAATATTTGCGTCATCGGATTGGTCAAGCAAGAAGAAATAAAGAAGACATGATTGACGTCAAGCATCTACACGTGAAAGCAAAAGTGATTATTATAATTAAAGAAAGGGAAGTTACCGCCTGAATTAATCACACGTACAGGGAGTTCGGACAAAGAAGCTTCATTGACGCGGATTCTACATAAGAAAAATTAGAGTCCGTATATCTTTATATTTCCTTTTATTTAGATATTTACTTGGCAAGTCATGTACGTAACTTATTACTAGCCAATAGTACAGGATATAAATATGTATCGTCGGTCATTGTATGAACTGTTCACAACCATATCAATACAACCAGCCCCGTGCCACCTTTCGAGTCCCTAAGTCGTGTCGTCGAGTTCTTCGAGAGAAATCATCGATCCGTCGACCTCCGTAAGTACCGGCAACCTTGCTATCATGTCTAGTATCATGCGGTGGATTTAGATATGATGCAAGTAGTCTCGTATGTTAAGCTTAGTATCGTGCGACGGATTTAAGCTTATGACGGGAAGTTTTTGCTTATGCCTTGTATCGTGCGGCGGATTAAGTCATGAGTAAAAATAGTTATCGGCTCTGTTAGATTTGGCATATCTAATAGATTCATTAAGTTATCATGTGTTATATGTTTTATTTATTTAATTCCTATAACACTCTTTGCCCAATCTAGATTCATCTTTGTTCGGCCTTGCTGCATGAGTTTATTTGTGTTTTCGTTAATCATAAGATCATGATGGCCGAATTAACTTTCAATCCAGATTGTTACATGTTGTGGGTTCATGCATGTCGACCATGTTTAGGCTTTGATAGAGCTGGGTGCCGTGCGGCAGGTGCAGGTTTTAGATCAGTTTAATCATGCTTTGCTTGTATGTTCCTTCTTCATGGACCCCAGTTCGGCTAGTTTGCCGACTCTGGTTAAGCTTACATGAGTAACGAGTTTTTATAGATCTGTTCAGATATACGTATGCTTTTAGCCTCTTATAATTAGATCGTATCATGCGGTGGATTAATCTAATTATAAGGAGTGGTGTGGACTTATAGCAAGTGGTATCATGCGGTGGATTAGCTTTGCTTGAGTTTATGCTTGACGGGTTCATGAAGGCTAAACGTGTGGCAGATTAGTTCGATTAGCCTATGCATATGTTATTTGAATAGATTTATTTTTACAAGTTACCCTCTTACCCTTCTGTTTTTTCATGTGTTCGGCATTCAACATGTTTATGAGCTCCATCTTCATACTTGCCGAATGATATTATAAACCTGTTCCGACAAACAGCTTTTATAGCTGTGTGCCGTCATGATTGGCTTTCAAAGCCGTACATATGGAACTGCCTGGTCTCACCCAGCATGTTCCAAGGTATTCTCATATTTTTATCTCTTGTTGGTTTTCAGGTTAAACCGACTGACACGTTTTCGGATTCGGAATACTCCGGGCACCCGATCGAAGCCAGCCTCGTTTGGCTTGCTGTGTGCCTGGCGCAGGGCGTCACGTTTTGCGTCAACAGAGAGCATGATTAGTGTATAGCACATGAGCATGACTTAAAGGTAAGGCTAACCAGGATAGCAACATGGTAAGGAATGTTCGTATGTAAGTGTATCCCCCAAACTTAGATTTTGCAAACATCAAGATTGGATGACTGTAATTCAATGTTGCATGATGATTGGTTGGACATACCTTGTGTTTGTCATTCCTTCGAACATTTTTGCTCCAGACCTGCAAAGGTTAGTAACAAGAATACCCAAAGGAATATTTTAACAATTATATCCCTATGCTCATTACACAAGGGCAGCAGAAAGGTGAACACTGATCTGAAAAGTGCTTGTTTAGGAAACTGAGCTTGTCTTTGGGAAACCTTCAAGATGTGATTTGGTGAGTGGTTTCCCCTCCAACACCAACTTTAAGAGCACAACGAGATCTACAACATTTGTGATATACATATGCATCTACAACCACCCTTTTGAAGTTTTTGTAAATAGAAAGCGTGAGGGGGTTGAAAATCTCGAGTGTGACAATGTTAGACAGACCAATTGAATCAGGAGATGTCTCATATGAGCATGGATTTAAAGAGGTGTTTATGAAGTAGCTTTCATGCTCTTTGATATCATCTTCCTCGATTTCAGAGAAGAACACCGAAGGATGGGGTTTATCATTTTCTAAAGTGTGGGGTGTTTTCTCTAGAGAAGGTTTGGTGACAACTAAATTATTAGAAGAATTTGAAGGAATTTCAAATTTGGTTGTGTGTTCCTCCTCATGTTGGTCGGGGTTGGGCTCGACTTCTTCTAGGAATTCATCAAAAGTGCTAGTGCAAGGAGTGTTTTCAAGGATTTTCTCTAGGATGTCGCTTCCTTCACTAACAAGTTTATGTGAGAATGATCCTCTAGAAGCTAAATCGAGATGTAGAGTAGCTTCCTTGTTAAGACCACGATAGAACTGAAAGTGTAGGACATGGTCTGGCAAGGAAAGGTTTGGGCCAGAATTGGTAAGGTGTTTGAACCTAGCCCAAGCTGCTCCTAGTGTCTCCTTCTCTTTTTGTTGAAAGGTAAAAATTTCTATTCGAAGGGCAATGGTTAGAGAAAGAGGGAAGAAAGCAAGACAAAATTTGTCCCGAAGTTCATCCCAATTTCCATCTACTCCTCTTACATTATGAGCATACCATTGTTTCGCTCTTCCAAAAAGGGAGAACGAAAACAATTTCCATTTAATGGTCTCTTATGTCATGCCAGCAATAGACAAGCAAGAACACAATTGCTCAAATTCCCTAAGGTGGGTGTAAGTATTCTCGTCTTCTAGCCCAGAGAAGGGTTGCTCCCGAACCATGGCTATAAAGCCGGGATGAATTTGGTAGCCATCAGTAAGAATAGGATGTGATGAAGGTGGTGGCTCCAACAATTCGCCCTTTGGAGCGGAGTATTTATAGATAGGAGTCGAATTCATGTGGTAGGAAGTGTGGTGGTGAAGTAAAGGTGGTGGTAAGAGAAAAAAGTGGTAAAATAAGAGAAACACGGACGACTTGGTTCAAAACTAGCACAGCTACCATTCCCCGGCAACGGCGCCAGAAAGCTTGTTGGGTATTTTAAACGCACACAGAAAAATCCGCAAGCGCACGGATACCGATGTAGCTTTCACCCAAGAGTATTCCAGGGTATCGATTTCTACGGGGAACATGAAGTGTACTAATCAAGAGGCAAGCCGTCCAAGAAAAGAATGATAAAATGGGTAGAGAGAGATTGAGAGTTTTCTAAGCAGGTCTATCTAATTAAAGGCTCACTATACTTTACTTACTTCGGGACATCAGAACACTAGCCACAAAAAGGGATGAGAAAGGGGCTAGGAAGCTCCGACTACGGTCCTACAAACACCAACCCGAACGTGGTGGACTACGTCGACCGTCAGGGCTGTCACCACCTGGGGCTACCACAACTATCCGTGGGGCTGGGTGCAAACTCAAGTAAACCCTAGTCTACACACCACGTCTACACTAACGTCTACTACTCTAATTATCTAGAATAATTAGAGCACTCGATACGAGCGGAGATCTAGTAAATAAATAAAGCAAGAACTGAAATTAAATATAATACTTGGAAGTAGTAAATGAAGAACCTGGAAATTACTTGAAGACGAACTAGATGCTGCACCAATACAATGTTGAGGAAGATCCGATAGCTCCGGCTCCTCCTCGGCTCTCTCCTTCTCCTCTCTCTAATCTGATCTCTAATTACAACTAGATGAACTAGACAACTAGAACTAGAACTAGAAGAACTAGAAGAACTAGAACTAGATCTAATTCTAGATGAACTAGAAGAGATTCATCTAGAGGGACCTCTACTTCTAATTGAAACCCTAGTTTCTGATATGGAGATGAATAATGAAGATGGAGATGCCTATAGAGGGGGTCTGGGTCTAGTTTTATAGCCCGGAGCGTGGAACATGAGCCCTTGGATCAAACCGACTTCAGGGACGGTGGAGATGCATCCTAGGAGGCGGTGGAAGAAGGTTCCAGAAGGCGGAGGCGAAACGGCCTCCGTGGCCGACCGGTCGGTCATGGGGTGGGACCGGTTGGTCTGGCCCAGTGGGCCCACGTGGCGGGCCGCCTCATGGTGTCTTCTGTTGTCTTCTAGATCCTTCTTTTGCAGATTTCGTTGCAAAATTAATATCTTTTCATCCGGGACTCCGAATATAGCAAATGATGTCCGTTTCGATCGTCTCGACGAGCTCATCACATTGGTGTACTCCAATTCATCACTTGAGATGATTTTATATGGTAAAAACATGGATGTCCTACAAAACAAGTGAGAGCACCAAAACTCGTGGAACTTGTTAGTTTCAAACCCTACAACTATGCTTTGTGATTCATTTAGTGTCATTTCATGCAATAGTTGATGGTTAATTATGAGCATTAGTGAGCGTCAACATAGACCAAGGAAGTAACTAAGCTCTCCAATCATAAACATCTCAAACTCTTTTGCCATCATCTCCCCAAACTCTTCACAAAAGTCTTGGTTGATTGATCCAAAGATAATGTCATCCACATAGATTTACAACACAAACAAGCTACTTCCAATTTTCTTGGTGAAGAGAGTGGTGTCAACCTTCCCAATCTTGAACCCTTTTGCTAACAAGAAGTCCCTCAATCTTTCATACCAATCTCTAGGTGCTTGCTTCAACCCATATAGTGCCTTCTTGAGCTTGTACACATGATTGAGTTTCTGCAAGTCTTCAAACCCAGGAGGTTGCTCAACATACACTAACTCATTGATGAATCCATTGAGAAAAGCACTCTTCACATCCATTTGATAGAGCTTGATGTTGTGAGCACAAGCATATGCAAGTAGGATTCTAATGGCTTCCAATCTAGCAACCGGTGCATAGGTTTCTCCAAAGTCAATCCCTTCCATTTGAGTGTATCCTTGTGCAACCAATCTTGCTTTGTTCCTTACAACAATGCCATCTTCATCTTGCTTGTTTCGGAAGACCCATCTTGTACCAATAACATTTGTGTTCTTTGGTCTTTCCACTAACTCCCAAACATCATTGCGGGTGAAGTTGTTCAACTCTTCATGCATTGCATTCACCCAATCAACATCCATCAAAGCTTCATCAATCTTGGTTGGCTCAATAGATGATACAAATGAGTAGTGTTCACAAAATGAAGCCAATCTTGATCTTGTTTGCACACCTCTTCTTATGTCACCAACAATTTGATCTAAGGGATGATCTCTTGCAATGTGTGTTGGTTGTAGCACTTGTTGTGGTTGGACACTTGTACTTGCACTTGGATGAGCCACTTGAGAGCTACTAGCATCTTGTTGATCATGAGAACCACTAGAGCTTGCAACATAATTGCCGTGCATGGTTGGAGGTGAGAGCACTTGATCTTTGTCATCTTCAATGTCAATCACTTGCTTTGGCCTAATATCACCAATGTCCATGTTCTTCATAGCTTCGGCCAATTGTGTTCCTCTCACATCATCTAGATTATCTTGTTCTTCATGTGAGCCATTGGTTTCATCAAACTCAACATCATGGACTTCTTCAATGATTCTTGATGTGTTGTTCCACACTCTATAGGCTTTCCTTGTAGTGAAGTAACCAAGAAGTGTCCCTTCATCACATTTCTTCTCAAACTTTCCAAGTCTTGTGACCTTCTTCAATATGTAACATTTGCACCCAAAGACCCAAAAGTAAGCAATGTTGGGCTTTCTATCATTGAGGAGCTCATATGGTGTCTTCTTCAATAGAGGGTGACAATAGAGTCGATTGCTATAGTAGCAAGCCGTGTTGATTGCTTTGGCCCAAAAAGAATCACTCACATTGTATTCACTAAGCATAGATCTTAACATATCAATGAGTGTCCTATTCTTCCTTTCAACTATCCCATTGGATTGAGTTGTATACTTGGCCGAGAATTGATGTTTGATTCCAAACTCATCACATAACTCATCAACTCTTGTGTTTCTAAACTAACTTCCATTGTCACTTCTCACTTTCTTGATTCTTCTATCAAACTCATTTTGACTTCTCTTGACAACGGTTTTGAATACCCCAAACACTTCACTTTTGTCAACAAGAAAGAAGACCCATGTGTATCTTGTATAGTCATCCACTATCACAAAGCCATACTTGTTTCCCCCAATACTTGCATATGTAGTTGGTCCAAACAAGTCCATGTGCAACAACTCAAGTGCATGTGTAGTGCTCATCATTCCTTTGTTAGGATGGGTGTTTCCAACTTGCTTTCCCATTTGGCATGCACTACATAGCTTGTCCTTTTCAAAGTGAACATCTTTTAGCCCTCTCACCATGTCATGCTTCACTAGCCTCTTTAGTTGCTTCATTCCAACATGTCCCAAGCCCTATGCCACAACCAACCCATACTTGATTTGGTGAATAAGCATGTTGTCAATTGAGCTTCACTAGCATCAAAGTCCACCAAATAGAGGTTCTCATATCTAAATCCTTTGAAGATCACATCACTTCCATCAACACTCACAATCTCCACATCATCAACACCAAATATGCATTTGAATCCCAAATCACACAATTGTGCCACTGACAACAAGTTGAAGTTGAGAGATTCCACCAATAGCACATTGGAGATGCTCAAGTCATTGGATATTGCAATCTTGCCCAAGCCTTTGACCTTGCCTTTCTTGTTGTCACCAAATGTGATAGCATCCGCATGATCATCACCACTAGTGTTGATTGTGAACATTCTACCATCTCCGGTCATGTGTTGAGTGCACCCACTATCAAGCACCCAATGCCTTCCTCCGGCTTCGTAATTTACCTACAAAAAGGATTAATTCTTTTTAGGTACCCAAATCTTTTTGGGTCCTCCAAGGTCAGTAACCAAGCTCTTGGGCACCCAAATCGCCTTCTTTTTTGGGCCAACCATGGGTGCACCAATGTACTTAGTCTTCACACCATTAGTGCCCTTAGTAAGCATATAACAAGAATCAAGGCGAATAGATGTAACATGAGCATGCTTCTTGTTTTTATTCTTGTTGAAGCAATGTTGCTCTATATGCCTGGATTGCTTGCAACTATTGCAAAACCGACCGTTGCTCTTCACAAAACGAGTCTTGTGAGGAACAAAAGCCGCCTTGCCCTTCTTGGGGGTATAGCCAAGTCCCTCCTTGTTGAGTGGAGACCTTTGGCTACCCAAGCACTTAAGCAAGCGGGCATCTCCACCATAGGCATTGCCTAAGGCATGAGTGAGCTCATTAACCTTGTTCTTAAGGTTCTTATTTTCTACTACTAATGATGAGTTACATGTAGTAGAAGTAGACATTTTAATTGAGCTAGATGATGATGATGCATTGATAGGAGCAACAATAATAGGAGTGTAAAAAGATTCATCAAGTATATCACAAGTTACTCCTACATTGCATGTCTCTACAACATCCTCAATCTTACTTTGATCAAGGAGGGAGGAGTGGGCTTCCTTAAGCCTAGTGTGAGCTTGATCAAGCTTCTCCTGGGCTTCCTCTAGCCTCTCATGAGTAGACTTGAGCTCATGAAAGGATTGCTCAAGAGCCTTGTTGGCCTTGCGCAATTCTTTGCACTCCTTCCTCTTAGTCTCAATGTAAGAGTGAGCATCTCGTAGCATGCTTATGAGGTCCTCCTTTGAGTACTCCTCATCATCATCACTCTCACTCTCACTCTCATCGGATGATACCTTAGTGGCCTTAGCCATGAAGCATGTCGATGGAGCGTCGAAGATAGAAGGCTTGCTTGAGATAGCAAGACTAGCCATAGCCTTTTTCTTGGTGGTCTTTCTCTCATCATCACTAGAATCACCATCATCGCTTGAGGAAGCATCACTATCCCATGTCACAACATAGGATCCACCCTTCTTCTTTTCCTTCTTCTTCTCCTTGTTTTTCTTATGATCATCTTCATCAACACTATATTGTGGACAATCCGCAATGAAGTGATCTTTGCTCTTGCATCGATAACATCTTCTAGTTGAGCACTTGTATGAATCTCTTTTCTTTCTTGTCCCAAAGCTCTTCTTCTTCATGAGCTTGCCAAACTTCTTGACAAAGAGAGCTATTTCTTCATCATCTAACTCATTGCCGCTTGTGCTAGCTTCATCATCACTTTCCTCCTTCTTTGCTTTGCCCTTGCTCTTGGTCTTGGAGGATGACGCCTTGAACGCCACAGTCTTCTTCTTCTTCTCTTCCTCTTGGGCTCCCCCATCCCGTTCCACGCGGTATGTGTCTTGAGTGACCACATCACCTAGTACTTGGTTTGGGATTACCGTATCAACCCTTCTCTCACAAGGAAGGTTACCAAGGTATCAAACCTAGGTGGCAAGCATCTCAAGAACTTGTGAGAAAAGTCCTTGTCATCCACCTTCTCGCCCAACGCCTTTAAGTCATTAACAATCACTTGCAACCGGTGAAACATCTCCGGTATGCTCTCATCATCTAGCATCTTGAAAGTAGCAAGCTTGTCTTTGAGAAGACTCTGGGCGATCATGACGGCGGTCCCGATCGTCGCGATGGTCACGTTGTCCGGGGCGGTGGTGGCGTCCTCCATTGCACCGTTCATCGCGGCGTTCATCATCACGATGACGTTCCTGGGATCGTGAGCAGTGACATGGGCGCTCATGATGGTGATGGGCGTCGTCGGCGTTAGCGTAGGAGTTGGCGATCGTCATGAGTTCGGTGACCGTGGCCACCTTCTTGCGGATGATTTTGTCGCGGAGCTCCTTGTGTTGCGGGCCGTTGGAGAAGGTGGAGATGGCTTCTGCATCCGCAATCTATAGAATCGTCAGGCGCATGTTGGAGAAGCGACGAATGTAGCTCTGAAGGCTCTCGTCGCGGTCCTGAAGAACGTTTTGGAGATCGTAGCGCGTTCCCGGTTGTACGCAGGTTGCGCTGTACGTCTTGACAAAAACTTCCTTCAGCTGCTCCCAGGTGTCGATGGAGTTCTCGGCCAACTTGCAGAGCCAACTATTGGCTAAAGAAGACAGCATGACGGGGAGGTACTTGGCCATCACGTCAGATCCTCCGCCAGCTGCTTGAATGGCGATCTCGTACGTGGTCAGCCACTGCTCCGGGTTGGCCTTTCTCATCTTACTTGTCCATCGTGGTGACCTTGAATCCCTGGGGCCACTGGACGGCTCGAAGCCGGGAGGTGAAGGGACGAGGCCCTGTCGAGGCGTCATGAGCCGGAGCTCGATTGTGGGCGCGGTTGCCTTGGGAGACTTCCTGGTCGCGATGCGGCGGTGATTGCCTCTTGCGGGAGGGATGCGGACTCGGAGGTGTCCCACTGTATGATGAGCCGGAGGGAGAAGGATGGCGCTGTAAGGACCTGTGTGGCCTAGAGGGGGGGGTGAATAGGCCTGTCAAAAATCACAGCTCAAAACTTAATTAGATAAGCCCGGCACTACCGCTCTGTGCCCGGCACTGCCGCTCCCCGGCACTGCCAGCCTCAGCCCGGTACTGCCGTGCAGAGTAGAACCTGAGACTGTAATTCAAAATCCAGTCACAACAAACTGATTCTATATGAATGGAAATGCTACAACAAGTTTCCTGAACTAGCAGAACCAACTCTAACAAGCCAAATATGAAGTATAGAGTAGATCGGGCCAAACCCTAGAATCTATCACAAGCTCACAAGTATGAAGTATGAAAAACAAGTAAGCACGAGAGACAAGTGATTTATCTCGTGGTTCAGCTCGCCACCAAGGCTTGCCTACCTCCACGTTGTTGAGGTTGACCACTTAGGTCATGAGCTTTGCAACTCTACCTCGTTCTCAAGTCAAGGAACCAAATCCTTGAGGTGAGGGTAATAATACTAGCTGCACAAGCAATGACAAACCTCCCTAGGCCGCCACACAAGTTGGCAAGGCTCTAGGGCAACGCCTAGCCGGCTAGGGTTCCAAGAACCCAAGAGTAATAGAAGCAAATCCACTGGCTATGGCTCAAATCAAGTGATCTAGGAAGTAGATCTCAGCTAGGGCTTCTCTTTTGTGAAGGTTTGAGGCTCTAACTCACTTGGAATCAATAGGAATCAAAGATTAGGTGAGAGAGAGCTTAGGGGCCTTCAATGGGGAGATGAAGCCTTGTCTGGAGGTAGGAGAAGAGTTATGGTCGTGGGTGACCGTTGGGGTGGCAGGGAGATGGAGTAAATATCTCCTGCCTTCCAACGGTTACAATAAACCGCGACAGTGTCGGCCTTAGCACGGCAGTGCCGCGGCCCGGCACTGCCGCGCTATGGGCGGCACTGCCGCGCCTACCAGACAGACAAAAACAGATCTGAATTCAGTGCAGCTGTCTTTGGTTAGGAATAAGGATGGCTTGGGTTGGTTTGAGCACATGTCATTCAGCCATAGCAATGTATTTGCATTCCCCTTGATTGTACGGCATTCCTATAACTCAAATTCAAATGAAAAAGCTTGATATAGCACTTTGAGTCCGGATCCGATGAAATATAGTATGAGAGATCCACCAACACATATGCACCATCCTTTCTTAACATTAACCTGCTTGTCATCTTCATAAATCCCATTAGTTCTTCAATTGTGTGGTCATTATCACCAAAACCCACAATTAGGGCTTGATTGCACTTACAATCTCCCCCTTTTTGGTGATTGATGACAACACAATTGAAGCTTACAATAAACGGGTACAGTACTTGAGATTTAGAAGCTTAGGTGTGAAACCTCCCCCTAAATGTGTGAATGAGAGCTGAAATCTCAAAGTGGCATTAGAGGCCAACATTCACATATTCAAGAGTGAGAAATAGGTTCAGTTTCACATCTAGTAGCTTTGTGGGGTGCAACTAAACTGTGTCAAGAATAAAACGTGATGCGAATGACAGTTTAAGCACATCAGAGTGGTTTGCTGCCTGTCAGCCAGAGCGGCACTGCCGCTCTAGGCGCGGCACTGTCGGAGCCCGGTACTGCCGGCCTGGGAGCGGCACTGCCGCTCAGACTTCCAGACAGCAAACGCAGCGGAAAATAAAACAGCCACAAAGCAAGCTAAACAACAGATCTAAACAGAATAACACAAGCTAGAAAAGCAGGTAAAAGTACATGTCCACATCCAAGCCTAGGAAGTAGCATCATAGAGTAATATTACAAAATAGAGTTTTGATCGAATCAAACTCCCTCACAACTCACAACTACTAAAAGATGGGGACATAAAAAAGAAAGTGTTGTACCCCTTTCTCTTCACCTAATTCTCCCCCTTTGGCAACAAGTCACCAAAAAGAGAGAAGTAGAGAAGAGAAGAGTGTCCAAACACTCACTCGTCATCCGAAGCGATCTTGTCCCACTGAACTTCTTCCTCCTCATCATCATCAACATCGTCATCGTCGTCATCGTCGGACTCTACCACGGCCTTCCCATGGCGATGGGTAGTACTGGTGTAGCGGGTCGAGGCACGTGTAGACCGGCGAGACAGCTCAGGCACTATCTCCTCCTGCTCCTCGTCGTCATCTAAGTCTATATCATCTGAATCGAGACTGGAGAGGTCGAAGTGAGGTGGAGAGCGGGGTGGAGGTAACGGCGAACGACCCGCCCGCTCTCGCTCTGCTCGCTGCTCAACAAGTGCCTGGTGAGCTGTCTAGGCTGCGTAGGTACAGGTAGAGAAGATGGCCTTGATCCATTTGGCCAGCTTGCTCTTCTTCTTCCTCTGAAAGGAAGGGCGGGAGCTCTCTGGCCTATCAACTGCTGCTGCCCCTGCTGCTGCTGCCCTCTTCTTCTCTGCTCTATAAGGCTCATGCAACCCATCCTTAGCAAAGGTATAGCCGGAAACCATCTCTATCATGAACATGATGTAGGGGGCATAGAGCACTGCCTTCCTAGCATCCTCGGCTGCTACCTGAAGCTCAGTCCAAATGAAGTTGGAGATGGAGAAGTGGTTCGCCCTTGGGGCCATCCTAGCCAACATGTTCCTCCCATATCCATAGAGGTTAGAATGAGAACCACTCTTGGGGTTAAGAGTCTGCCTGAAAAGGTTGTTCAACATGTAATAGAAGCCTTTCAGCCCCTTGACCAACCCGTCTACCTTCCGGGGATCCTCATACATGAAAGCAATCTCACTATCAGTCAATGTCCACTCCTGGTGCAGACTATCAAGCTCTCTATCCCCGCTGCCCAAACCGAGAATCCTAGCAAAGGTCTCATAAGAGACCTTGTAGTGACGTCCCTCGGTCATCCAGTGCATCTCCTCCACCACATTATCAACATAGAGTGTTGCATGAAACTGATGGATGATCTCGGTATTCTAGTTATGGTTGAAACCCATCAAGTCATACATGTTCCTCTCCTTGCATGCAGCCACCACTCTGTTGATATCACGATCAGTCATTGCCTCCAAGTGCTCCCAATCAACATACTTCATACTTAGAATCTTTTGCTTCTTGGCATTGTACAGGACTGAATGATAGAAGTCGGAATGAAACTCATTCCAGAACCTGTAGTCAATGCCCATATCCTTCTGAGTGTTGTATGGGTTGATCTGGCACTGTGTCTTCACCGAGCTGAACTGCTGGTAGTAAGACACGGGCTGCCTGTCCTTGGTGTCCTGTGGAGGCCTCTCCTGCACATCCTCTGGGTATGGCTGCAGGTGGGCTCGGCTGACCTCTGCAAGATGCTCTGGAGTGTTGGGATAAAGGTCATCCCGAATCTGTCGCCCTTGCATCTGCAGGCGAGCCTCATCACGGATCTGCTACCGTGCTGAAGTGTCTCCTTGGGAGCTAGAGCCACCTCGGCGAGATGGCTGCTTGCTCCTCCCCCTGAGCGGATCCATCCTCTGCTTCACCCTTCTCTCATCTCCTCTTCCGCCCGACATCTAAAACATGGAAACTGTGAATTAGAAGACTGCATAAGGGCTGGTAGGGTATAGTGAGGCAATAGACTTTGATGGATAAGGTGTTACTTGGATCAAGTTTCTGCTCATGGGCCGGCACTACCGCTTGGAGAGCGGCACTGTCGGGGCCCGGCACTACCGCGCAGAGCGCGGCACTGCCGCGCGGGCAGATCGAACCTGAGCCAGGGAACACCACATCCATCATCTCTACTACCTCCCTATCATCTACAAACCCTTCTACAACCTCTAAATACAACAACCATGGCGCATTTTACAAATCGGGAAAAACTTAGGGTTAGGTATTTTGAAGCTTCACCTTGAGATGGAGAAGAGGGAAGGAGGAGCCCTTGGGGAAGAGGAACCGAGCTGCAGCGGAGGGGAGCTTGGATCCGCACTGCTGTAGGCCGGAACCGCCCGGAGAAAGCCCGGTGAAGAGGGTGACCGCCAGTCGCCCTTGGTCGCCCGAGAGAGGAAAAGGAGAAGGGGTTCACGGGCTGGGAGAATGAGGGAGGGAGAGAGAGAGAGGGTGAAACCGCAGGGTAAGAGTAGAAAATGTTTTCCCTTTGGTCCCACACGGTTATAGTCGATTCAGGCTGAACCGACAAGTCGTGGCACTACCGCGCACAGCGCGGCACTGCCGGGGCCCGGCAGTTCCGCGGCTGGCCCGGCACTACCGGACAGTTACCAAGAAAAAGATTTATTCTCTAAGCTACTACATCTCATTCTTGGAGTGGACACGTACTGCTTGCATGTTATGACCAGTGACAATCAATCAACACAGAACGATGGTCATATCAAGCAAGTTTCTTTCTTAAAGGTTTTGAAACACAATATATAAAAGTTTAGAAATTGGTTTTGCCTAGGTCAAGCTAGTTGATCAATCAAGCATGCTAGGTTTCAAACTACGTTACGAGAGTCAAGTATATTTAGTTCACTCCTTAAGGCACAAAACCTTGACTCATCGAGAGGCTTAGTGAAGATATCGGCTAGTTGTTTGTCGGTGCTCACATGACGGATTGTGATATCTCCTTTGATTTCATGATCTCTCAAGAAGTGATGTCGGATGTCTATATGTTTGGTTCTTGAGTGACTCACTGGGTTGTTTGCAAGTTTTATGGCACTTTCATTGTCACACAAGAGTGGGATATGAGTAAAGTTACATCCGAAGTCACGAAGGGTTTGCCTCATCCAAAGTAGTTGCGCACAACATGCACCTGCTGCAACATACTCGGCCTCGGCTATGGATAGGGCTACACAATTTTGCTTTTTAGAACCCCAAGACACTACGGAACATCCAAGGAATTGATATGTCCCTGAAGTGCTTTTTCGATCTACTTTACAACCGGCATAATCGGAATCCGAATAGCCAAGTAGTTCGAACTTGGAGCCCTTAGGATACCACAAGCCAAGGTTTGGTGTGTGAACTAGATATCTCAAGATTCTCTTAACGGCCACTAGGTGACACTCTTTCGGGTTAGCTTGAAATCTAGCACACATGCACACACTAAGCATAATATCGGGCCTAGATGCGCATAAGTAAAGAAGAGAGCCGATCATGGAGCGATATACCTTGATGTCCACGACTTTCCCTTCCACATTGAGATCAAGATGTCCATTAGTTGGCATGGGAGTTTTGATAGGCTTGGCGTTCACCATGTCAAACTTCTTCAACATATCATGGGTGTACTTGGTTTGGCAAAGAAACGTCCCTTCCTTCAATTGCTTGATTTGAAAACCAAGGAAGAACTTGAGCTCACCCATCATACACATCTCAAATCTCTTAGTCATGATCCTACTAAACTCATCACAAAAGGATTTGTTAGTACTACCAAATATTATGTCATCGACATATATTTGGCACACAAAGATATCTCCATTGACTTTATGAGTGAAGAGAGTAGGATCGGCTTTGCCTATTTCAAAGCCTTGTTTAAGCAAGAATTCCTTAAGGCATTCATACCATGCTCTAGGTGCTTGTTTAAGCCCATAGAGCGCCTTTTGGAGTTTGAAGACATGGTTGGGGAACTTGGGATCTTCAAAACCCGGTGGTTGCTCAACATACACCAACTCTTGTATGGGGGCCATTGAGAAATGCACTCTTCACATCCATTTGATATAGCTTGAAGTTGTGATGGGCTGCATAGGCTAGAAGAATCTGAATGGCTTCAAGCCTAGCAACCGGTGCATATGTTTCTTCAAAGTCCAAACCCTCTACTTGAGTGAAGCCTTGAGCTACCAATCTTGCTTTGTTCCTTGTCACCACACCTTCTTCATCTTGCTTGTTGCGGAAGACCCATTTGGTACCAATCACATTGGTATTTGGTCTTTCCATAAGTGACCATACTTGATTGCGCTCAAAGTTGTTGAGCTCCTCTTGCATGGCCATCACCCAATCTGGATCTTCAAGAGCTTCTTCTACCTTGAGAGGTTCCAAAGAGGAAACAAACGAGTAATATTGACAGAAATTTGCCAAATGAGAGCGTGTTGTTACCCCCTTTCGAAGACTCCCAAGGATGTTGTCAATGGGATGATCCCGTTGAATAGTTTGCTTGAGCCTTGGATGATCTATGGGTTCTGCTGCATCTTCAGCATCTTCTTCATCTTGCTCGAAGATGGGTTGTAGGTTCACTCCACGAAGTGGAGTGGCTTCAGCTGCCCTGGAAGTGCCCGGCATTGCTTGGCTTGGCCCGGCACTACCGGGTCCCGGCACTACCGGGTCCCGGCACTGCCGGGGTTGTGGCCGGCACTGCCGGGGACTGTAAGTTACCAGTCCCAGCAGGCGCTTCAGCTTGAGGACCATCCTGATCTGTAGCCTGCTGTTCTTGTGGTCTAATATCACCAATGGCTAATTGCTTGATTGCTTCGCAAGGTGGTTCCTCATTACCTACAACAACTTCATCAACTTGCTCTACTTGAGAGCCATTAGTTTCATCAAACGTCACGTCTATCGCTATTTCAACCTTGCCGGAG
This sequence comes from Coix lacryma-jobi var. lacryma-jobi, assembly GCA_009763385.1. Classification (NCBI taxonomy): domain Eukaryota; kingdom Viridiplantae; phylum Streptophyta; class Magnoliopsida; order Poales; family Poaceae; genus Coix; species Coix lacryma-jobi. Next base: position 152,958,853 of record CM019825.1, on the reverse strand, counting down.
GCCTTGTTGAAAACACGATAGGCATGCTCGTTTGATCCATAACCGAGAAGAAAACCTTCATCAACCTTAGATGCGAACTTAGAGGTTTTAGGCTTCTTGTTCAAAATGAAGCATTTGCACCCAATGACTCTAAAGTAAGACACCTTTGGCTTGTTACCGGTGAGCAGCTCATAGGAGGTCTTCTTTCTTCTCTTGTGGAGGTAGAGACGGTTGATTGCATGGCAAGCGGTATTCACGGCTTCGGCCCAAAAGATGTCCGGTGTCTTGTACTCATCTAGCATTGTCCTTGCCATGTCAATGAGTGTTCTATTCTTCCTCTCTACCACACCATTTTGTTGAGGGGTGTAAGGAACTGAAAATTCATGCTTGATGCCCTCTTCATCAAGAAACTCTTCCACTTGGGTGTTTCGGAATTCGGTTCCATTGTCACTACGAACTTTCTTGATGTTGAAACCGAATTCCCTTTGAGCTCTTCGTATGAACATCTTGATCTTCTCTTGCACTACGCTCTTGTCATGCAAAAAGAATACCCAAGTGAAACGAGAAAAATCATCAACAATAACAAGACCATGTTTGTTACCGCCGATGCTAAGGTAGGCAACCGGTCCAAAGAGATCCATGTGGATCAACTCCAATGGATGAGTAGTAGTGTCATAGCTCTTTGGTGGGTGAGGTACGCCTACTTGTTTTCCGGCTTGGCAAGCTCCACATACTTTGTCTTTCTCAAAATCAACATTTGTTAGTCCTAGGATGTGGTTGTCCTTTTGAAGTTTGGCCAAGTTCCTCATCCCAACATGAGCTAGTCGGCGATGCCATAACCAACTCATGCTAGATTTTGCCACTAAACAAGTCTCAAGTTTGGCTTTACTTTTGTTGAAATCAACTAAGTAAAGCTTCCCTTTCAAACAACCCGTAAAGACAATAGAGGAATCCTCCCTTCTAAAGACTTCCACACCCTCATCCGTAAAGAGACAATTGAAACCCATCCCGCATAATTGTGAAACGGATAACAAGTTGTAACTCAACGAATCAACATGCAAGACATTAGTAATTGAATGCTCAAGTGTAATAGCGACTTTACCAAGACCTAACACATCCCCCTTGGAGTTATCACCGAAAATGATGTTTTCATTTGCATTTGAAGTTGGGGAATATGATGAGAACATACTCCTTTCTCCAGTCATATGATTTGTACATCCACTATCAAGCACCCAACTTGATCCACCGGAGGAGTATGCCTGCAAGACAAGTTTAGTTCCTAGGTTTAGGTCCCCAATTGATATTGGGGCCTTGCAAGTTAGTCACAAGTATCTTAGGAACCCAAATACACTTGTTGGTTGTCCTCTTGTTATTACCAACATATTTCGCAACAACTTTACCACTGTTGTTGTGTTCCAATATGTAACAAGATGACATGCTCTTCCTTGGGGCTTCTATCTTGGGTTGATGTGCAAACTTGTTCTTGGTTATCCAAATTGATTCTTTTGGTTTCTGAGATCCTTGCTTTGGGTTGGGCACCTGCTTGTGCTGTGCGTGAGACTGAGCAGAAGGTAAACTGGTAGCCTTCCCTTTCTTGGGGCGCGGCACTGACGGCCTGGGGGCGGCACTGCCGGGGCCCGGCACTGCCGTCTTCTGGCGTGACACTGCCGCGGTCTGTGCAGGCTGAACTGTACCAATCTGACCCTTCTTCTCAAACCTCACACACTCATAGCCATTCACTGTCCTTCTTCCATTAGTCTTGGCTCCTTTTTCGTGCCCCAACCCATCCTTTATGGAAGGACGCCTTCCATTCTTGAACTTGGGCTTGCTCTTCTCTTGAGTCTTCTCATTTGCACTTGTGGGAGACTTGACACAACCATTTGCAATTATGTTTGTCAATCTTGCTATCTCCTTTCTCATGGCCTCCATGTTCACAAGGTTAGTGGAATAGACATTCAAATCAACATTATAGCATTTTCCACAACCTTCACTAGTGGAGGGAATAGAAGTGACATTTGCTTTAGGGAGAGTTGAGTTGCTTTCCCAAAGAAGGTTATATTGCAGCTCAAGTTCTTTGTGCTTTTCATCTAAGCCACAATATTTTTCTTGAGTGCAATATGAGTCTTATTTAGGGAAGCATGTTCATCTTGCTCTTTGGCCAAAGCCTCGTGCAAGACGTCCAACTCACTTCTCTCTAATGCAAGAGCTTCCTTGCAAGCAATGTAGAGGTCCTCTTGTTTGATGAGAGCATCCTCACTTATTGCTAGCTCGGCTTGTACACTTTCTAGTTCCTCCATTAGCTTAGTGATAAAGAGTTTGGTTTTCTTGTCCAACCTTTTAGTTATCATATTTATCTCTTCATCACTAGAATCATCATCACTAGAGGAATCACTAAGTTCACTACTAGAGATGTCACTAGGTGGAAGAGAAGTTTTAGAAGTGTGAGCCTTTTTCACCTTCTCTTTCTTGGCCATGAGACAAGTGTGGGAGTTGCAATCATCATCATCGGACAAGTTGTTGAATAGTCTTGGTGAAGGAGATGACTTTTGAAATGCTATTGTTGCTATCTTCTCATCTTCTTCACTTGAGGTTTGTGCGGTTGAATCCCATTCATGTCCAATGTGAGCTTCTCCCTTGTATCTCTTATTGTGTTTCTTGTAAGTGCCTTTGTCATCTTTCTTGCCCTTGTTGAAGTTGTTGTCCTTCTTCTCATGTGGACAATGTGCTATGAAATGATCGATGCTTCCACAATTGTAGCAAGTTCTTTTCTTCTTGTTTGGAAACCTTCTCTTCACAAACTTGTAACCTTCCTTCTTGAGCCCCTTGCGGTATCTTCTCATGAAAAGAGCTATATCACCAATTTCTTCAAATTCTTCACCTTCACTTTCACTTCCACAAGATGATGATGTGTTGTCCTCAACTTCAAATTTCTTCTTTTGTTGCTTGGGCTTGCTTGTAGAGGCTTGCTTGCTTGATTTTGCCTTGCTTGATGTTGCTTGCCTTGATGGCTTGCTAGACTTAAGTGTCACATCCTTGATCTTCATCCCATCTAGCCTAGCTTGCAACTCTCCAAGCTTCCTTCTCTCATTTGCCTCTTCTCTTTGCATGTCAAAGGTGATAATCCTTCCAAGCACATCACTAGGTGTGAATTGCTCAAACTTCTTCTTGTCCCTAATCAATGTCACTACGGTCTCATTCCTAGGTGAGTATGCCTCTAACATGATCTTCACAACCTTGTGATCATTGATTTCATTTCCACCTAGCCCTCTAATCTTGCCAACAATCACCATCAATCTATCAAACATCTCTTGTGGGCCTTCACCATCACAAATCACAAACCGGTTGAGCTTAGCCATCAACAAATCAATCTTGGATTGCCTTACTTTGTCCACTCCCTCATGAGCAATGTGCAAAGTGTCCCAAATCTCTTTTGCAACCTCAACTCCCATGACCTTGTTGTACTCATCACCATCCAAGGCACTAAGTAACACACTAGTGGCTTGGGCATTGAGATGAATGTTGCGGAATTCATCTTGAGTGGGGCTCTTTGGATCAACCGGTGCTTCAAGTCCATTGTGCACTATCTCCCAAATACCTGGATGGAGACCAATAAGATAGGTCTTCATAATGTGCTTCCACTTGGCAAAGTTAGTCCCGTCGAAACGAGGTAACTTGCCCGCGGGCACATTGATGAGAGGCCTAGAGTCATGGTTAGTCATAGAGGAATAGTTAAAGGATACTTCTCCATATGACTTCTTCATCTCCTCCTTCTTCTTCTTGTTGTTCTTGAGCGTGTAGGAGAAGTGATCGTCTCCATCTTCGGTGCTACTTGAGTCATCACTCAAGTTCACACTCTTCTTTGCTTGGAGCTCTTCCTCCTTCTTCTTTTCTTCTCTTCTCTTGGCTCTTTCTTCTCTTCTAATCCTTCTCTCTTCTTTTCTTTGAGCCTTATCTTCTCTTGCTTTGTGAGCCGCTGCATCTTCTCTTGCTTTGGCTCTTGCTTCTCTTCTCAACCTTCTTTCCTCCTTTCTTCTTGCGAGCTCTCCGGCCGACACATCCTTTTGAGGAAGTGCCTTCTCACTTGCTGTGGAGAGGCTTTCATTGCTGCTAGCGGTGTGCATTTCCACTTCGGGTGTGGGTTGCACAACGCTAACGTTACCCGTTCCTCCGTCGGTGGCCATTCTCTCGCACGGTGAAGTGCTGCTGAGAGACCAGGCTCTGATACCACTTGTAAGGACCTGTGTGGGCTAGAGGGGGGGTGAATAGGCCTGTCAAAAATCACAGCTCAAAACTTAATTAGATAAGCCCGGCACTACCGCTTTGTGCCCGGCACTGTCGCTCCCCGGCACTGCCGGCCTCAGCCCGGTACTGCCGCGCAGAGTAGAACCTGAGACTGTAATTTGAAATCCAGCCACAGCAAACTGATTCTATATGAATGGAAATGCTACAACAAGTTTCCTGAACTAGCAGAACCAACTCTAACAAGCCAAATATGAAGTATAGAGTAGATCGGGCCAAACCCTAGAATCTATCACAAGCTCACAAGTATGAAGTATGAAAACAAGTAAGCACGAGAGACAAGTGATTTATCCTGTGGTTCAGCTCGCCACCAAGGCTTGCCTACCTCCACGTTGTTGAGGTTGACCACTTAGGTCATGAGCTTTGCAACTCTACCTCGTTCTCAAGTCAAGGAACCAAATCCTTGAGGTGAGGGGTAATAATACTACCTGCACAAGCGATTACAAACCTCCCTAGGCCGCCACACAAGTTGGCAAGGCTCTAGGGCGACGCCTAGCTGGCTAGGGTTCCAAGAACCCAAGAGTAATAGAAGCAAATCCACCGGCTATGGCTCAAATCAAGTGCTCTAGGAAGTAGATCTTAGCTAGGGCTTCTCTTTGGTGAAGGTTTGAGGCTCTAACTCACTTGGAATCAATAGGAATCAAAGATTAGGTGAGAGAGAGCTTAGGGGCCTTCAATGGGGAGAAGAAGCCTTGTCTGGAGGTAGGAGAAGAGTTATGGTCGTGGGTGACCGTTGGGGTGGCAGGGAGATGGAGTAAATATCCCCTGCCTTCCAACGGTTACAATAAGTCGCGGCAGTGCCGGCCTTAGCCCGGCAGTGCCGCGCCCTGGGCGGCACTGCCGCGCCTACCAGACAGACAGAAACAGATCTGAATTCAGTGCAGCTGTCTTTGGTTAGGAATAAGGATGGCTTGGGTTGGTTTGAGCACATGTCATTCAGCCATAGCAATGTATTTGCATTCCCCTTGATAGTACGTCATTCCTATAACTCAAATTCAAATGAAAAAGCTTGATATAGCACTTTGAGCCCGGATCCAATGAAATATAGTATGAGGGGTCCACCAACACATATGCACCATCCTTTCTTAACATTAACCTGCTTGTCATCTTCATAAATCTCATTAGTTCTTCAATCGTGTGGTCATTATCACCAAAACCCACAATTAGGGCTTGATTGCACTTACATGCGCCCTTTCTCGTTGCACTGCACTGCGGCAGCCTTGACGTGGGCGACGACCTTCCGTAGCTCCGGGGTGACGGGAAACATGGAGAGCTCGTTGACGACGACAGCAAGGTTGGCGCTCGGAGTCGGGTAGACAGGCTGATCGTTGACCCTGTCAAACTCGTAGATGATGTCGCGGCCTGCGATGTTGTGTCGATCTCGACGTTCTTGGTCACGTCATTCGTCATCACGGCGCTCCCGGTTGCGGCGCTCCTGGTCGCGTCGTTCGTCGTCACGTCGGCGCTGACAGTCAATGTTGCGCTACTCCCGGTTGGCGCGTTCAGCATCAGTCTCGTTTGGTGGTGGAGGACTGTCAGCGGAGACGTTGAAGATAACACCTCCACGATATGGCGGAAAGTCAATTTCTGAGTTGGTGGAGACGATGGTAGTAGTCTGCGTGCAGATGGAGTCGTTCGTCGTGGTAGATAAGGACGCCGAAGTCGCCGAAACGGTGTCTCCGGAGATCTCATGGAGACCCACCATGCTGACGAGTGGACCTGGAGTCGCCTGGTCGTGCGCGCTGGTTGGAGCCACCTGATCGGAGCCGAAGGACTGGAGCTGCTCGGAGAGTTGCCGCAGCGCCTGATGCTGGAACGAAGAAGTTGCACCGCGTAGCCCGAAGGTCATGGAGGTTGCTGATGAAGTGTGGCGACGAGCCGGATGCAGATCCGATCTGGGGCGGCGGGCGGGTTGAGCGCTGGAGACTCCCGATGGTGTACCTGAAAATTGTTGGAGACGAGGGCAGCCGGAGAGTTGCATGCGAGCTACCTCGATGGCGTCGATGCATTCCGCGATCCCTTGGTTGATCCGGTCGATGGCTTCAATCAAATCGTCGCAGGGGAAGATCCTTGGCGGGCGTCGTGCCGGCGTGGTGACGCGATGGGTGGACGGCGGGGCATCTGACGCAGGAAGCTGCGCAGATTCCATAGTTTCCGGAGCCGGGATGTGGTCGCCGATGGTCCAGATCATAGATCCGATCTGAAAAGTGGTGCCAGCCTCCGGAAGAACCATGGAGCGAGGGAAAGTGACCGCTTGGCAGATCATGGTGTCGTAGCACACACCCCCTACCTGGCGCGCCAACTGTCGACGAAATATGGTCGGCAGACTACCGAGGGGTATGCCAAGGTAGTAGATTAGATGTTGGAGGCGTGCGAGACGTCTACACAAGCGTAAACACATGTACGAGAGACGGCGATTTAGACAGGTTTGAGCCGGCAAGTCTCCGTAATACCCTACGTCATGTGTTCTGGTGGTTGGTTGTATTTTGGATTGGAATATGACGTGAGTTTGGAGGGGATCTCTGCTCGCCTTATATAGCCGGGGAGCAGGGTTACAACTTGTCGAATCCTAACAGATTACAACTGGTTCCTTTTGGCAAGGAATCCGGGTCTATCTATCTGGATCTTCCTTGTCGAGCAAGTCATCAGGAGAGTCCTTGGCGGCTGCGACAGCCTGGTCGCGAGCCGTAAGGCCTTCTGGTTGGGCCGTATCTGCAGAGCGGCCCAAGTAGTGCCATGGGGGTATACGGGTGTAATATCCCCACAGTCCTCCCCTCACATATCATTGTAGATGAACAGTGTCTACTCACAAAAACACTGTTCTAAGCACAGTACCGCTTGTTACTGTTCACTATATCGCCCGTTACTGTTCACTGCAGGTACAACTATCCGCTAACATGTGATGCAGTTGTTTCTAACGGGCTGAAATAACCACGCTCGTTACTGTCTGTTACTAGTGTAACTATCCGCTAATGGGTTCAAGACTGCTCACTAATGGGTCTAAACAATGTTCAGTATGAAGCTACTGTACCAGACACATGTTCAGTATGAAGCTACTATACTGGTCACCCGTGCTTTGCACGGGCTCTCTGCTAGTTCTGTTTAGAGCCTTTTACTTGTATGTCATTAAAAAAGATGGTATAATCGTCCATGTCCCTCGAAGATGGGTTTTAACGCTCTTGTCCCTGGGTCTGAAAAGTTTTCTCTCTCACGTCATTCTGTCGGTTTTTAACACTAACGGTGTTTAATATAGATGACAAAAGACTTTAATGCCCCTAAGAACTTTGTTTCTCATGCGCCACTTGTTGGGCGCCTCGATTAGAAAAAAAATCCACGAGACGCGTGTGAGTTTGAGTAGCGCAAAGACGAAAGTCGTGTGGGCAGCAATCTGAACCATTGATTTTTCACATTTTATGAATTACTTAGGGCCAGACGTGTGGATCTAATTCATAAAATTCATAAAATGTGATCCGTCGCGGCAGCGCACTGCGGCCGCCACACCCGCATCCGCATTGACCGCATCCTTCTCCGCCACGGCAGTCTCGGCCTTCTCCGCAACCGCCCGCGCGACGCTCGGCCCCGCGACCGGGTCATCGCCGTCACCGGCGACGTGGCCTTGTTCATCAGGACCTGGCCCCTGCGCAAGATCACGACGTTCTCCATGACACGCTTGTGCGGTGGCGAGCCGGCCCCGGCCACCGGGGGAGACCGACGCCTGCACTGCTTCCCGTTCGCCCATCCACGCGCCGGACGCGAATTCATGGCCCCAGGACTCCAGGAGGCGGAGAAGCTATGGCTAGAGTCTGACTCTCGTGTTGCCCACACGACTTTCGGATCACATTTTATGAATTTTATGAATCGGATCCACGCGTGCCACATTTTTATAAAATCGCACATTTATATGAACTCGAGTTCGCACGCGTGTGACTTTCAGGTCATAAAATAGACGGCAATACCACGCGCTGGCCCTAAGTAATTCATAAAATATGAAAAATCAGTGGTTCAGATTGTTGTCCACACGACTTTCGTCTTTGCGCTACTCAAACTCACACGCGTCTCGTGAATTTTTTTTCTAATCGAGACGCCCAACAGCTAGTGGCGCTTGAGAAAAAGTTCTCAGGGGCATTGAAGTCTTTTGTCATCCATATTTAACACTGTTAGTGCTGAAAACTGACGGAATGGCGTGAGAGAGAAAACTTTTCAGACCTAGGCACAAGAATGTTAGAACCCATTCTCGAGAGACACAGACGATTACACCATATTTTTTAATGGTATACAAGTAAAGGGCTCTTCTGTTTAAAGTGGGACACATTGCTAGAACTTTCTTCTTAGACCTCCATTCACTCTGGTGTTCCACGTCTCTGAGTTGAAGCCGCGTGTTAGTTTTGCTCCAAAAGATATTGAGCTCTTACGCATTCACGAGTGTGCCCGCAGAAACATTTGGTACATCACGGCTTGTTTGCAGTCCATCAAGTGGTCTTTGTAGTGTATTAGGGGGTGTTTGGTTCCCACCCCCTAAAGTTTAGCCACTAAAGTTTAGTCACTTTTAGTCACTAAAGTTCCAAACACCCCCACTAAAAGTCATTTTTAACACTACAACTCTACAACTCTAGTCATCTCCACTAAACTTTAGTGGCTAAACTTTGGGGTGGGAACCAAACACCCCTCAGTGTTTGTGTTGCAGAACGTGAATAGTGGGTGCTATAGCTGAACATGTAGGAGACGTTAGATGGGCTGAGGACACGAGGCCCAACAATCGTATCTTGGGTTTCAAATGGCTCAACGGTGTGCTTTCTTCATGTACGGAGAGGGCAAGGTTCCATGTAATGTTTTTGTGATTCATGCGGCCATCTATCCTTAAGATTTCAATTATATGATGATGCCTTTTGGTGTATTGCTACTTGTCAGCGTAGCTAACAAGGTACGTTGATTTTCCATTAATCGGAAATTATGATGCCTGATTGAAATATGAAGTATCGTCCCACACAACTCTGTATATAAGATAAGAGAAAATAAATAAATACCAACTCAGACAATCCTTTTTGTACACAGACACCGTCAGTATACCAACCCAACTCACCCAAGTCAAAATTTCTAGGTCAAAAAAGTTTGACACAGCTACAATATCAACAGGTAGTAGTATAAAAGAATCCCTGACCAAGAACGTCGATCAAGGCTGTCAGAATCAGCAGCTGGAACGGGCCACCGACCAAAAGAATGAACGAATCATCGTATCACAAGTCCAGAAGAGCCAGCCTCCTCCAAACTCGTCCCCACCATCACCCAACGGGTCGTCAGCCGTCGTTCCTCATTCCTCATAAGCGAGCTATGCTTACAGGCATCATCCACTACCCATCTATCTCCTCTTTGAACCTCAAGAGTGGAATTAGCCGCACGAATCAGGTTTTTGCCATCATCATCTCACATTGCAGCACCGGGCACTCCCTGACTGCAGCTTCCGCCACAGGCAGATCATGTGCTGCGGGGACTGGTAGTGTGCCGTGAAGTAGCCGTCGTAGCAGCCCGACTGGTAGAACCGCACGTCGTGCCGGATCTCTACCGGCCGCGTCGTCTTGTTGAACTTCTCCACCCACATGCCCATGCTCACATCCTCCATCTTGAACAGCTGCACACCAAAACGACAGAGACCATTTCAGCTATTGTTGCTTAGTTTGAGAGCCATGTCTATTGATCACTTGACTCAGTTGATGAGGTCAGATATTATGCTTACCCGAAGTGTCTGATTGTCGAATTCAGACACGATATAACGAGCAATATCAGATGAAATTACATAGCCAGGTCCATTAGCATAATTCGGGTACACTGCTTCCGGCCATTCCTGCATAGGAAGGAGATACATTTTCAATGATAATGCCACTATCTTTTACTCACTAGAATGTCAAGAAGGGCTGTTGTCCACTACTTAGAATAGGATAGAGAAAGGGGTGACAACTATGGACAGTACAACTGCAGCTGTCACCAGCTTGTGTACATAGGAGTACGTAACTCACAAGCATACTCATTGTTTACTACGAATGATATATAAATGCAAGATTTTCTTTTACTTTTCAAGAGGTCTTGTATAAATGGTCGTCATAGAGAAAATAAACAAAAGAAAACGTCCAGTTGTTCCTCAAGCCGGCTTTTGCTTTATGTTTGTTTGCCAGCAAAAGAAAAAATATGGGCTCGATACTGCATCACAAAAACCTTATCATTCCAGGTTCCTCAATTACACAGGAGACAATGATTTACCTCATAAGTTACTGCCCACTTGCCAGATCTTAGTGGTCGATGGAAGTAGTTTATACTTCCCACATAAACACTTTTATCATTTCGAACTTTCTTCACTTGATCCATTACTGAATCAATTCTGACAAATGTATCATCGTCACATTTCATTACGTACTTAGCAGGAACAACACGCACCTGCATTAACAAAGATGATCGCTTGTAAATATGAATGAAATTGACCTGTAAGGAATATGCTGGTACAGCTTGCTTGTAAATATTACTATTTACTTGGTTGTCAAAATGAAATCACTTACCCCATACTCAGCAATGGCAACAGTCTTCAACACAACGAGGTCATAGCTATCAATGAAAGGTACAATAACAATGTCTTGGAAGAACTCCGCCTCCTTCTTCAGTTCTACGTTGACTTCCTTTTTGCCATTCTGCAAATTTTCTGGTTCCGGTCAGTGTTTTGCAGCATGCAAATTAGTAAAAACTTTTGATGACTAAAGGTGGCAGTAGTTACCAGAGCCACAAAGAACCGAGCTACAATATTGGATGATTTCCTTGTATACATCATCCATGATTTTCTTACAGCCATACGCTCAGCAAAATGGCTGGCTGCAGAGAGAATGCCAATGAAAAGCTCAACAGGTTCAGTGGGCAGTGGTGGGGCTCTCCACTGTTCAGACATCTCAAGGTATCGCTCGGGAGCAAAACTAGGATGTGAATTGGGCAGAGAACTAGCAAAAATTGACTCAATATCAATGTCTCCATTCACTGACAACGTAGTTGCATCCTCAAGAGAATAACCCTGAAGAGAGAGAAAAACTGGCAACAATTAGCAATACATACCTCAGGACTACACACCAAGATTTATGAGGCTCTAACTGATAACTTACAGTGCGGTAAGGAAATGAAGCAACATGCCGCCCATCAACGTTGACATGGTAACCTTCCAAACCAGCTGTTAAAGTCATAACAAATAGCTTGCCTTCTGTGAAGGGGTATGGCCAACTGATGTGGACATCCTTTGGTCTGCCAATCAAACGTTTCACCCACCATTTCATCTTTGATTCCTCTGACTTGTTGTCATCGTCACGAATCCATTTCTCACACTTGAGTTGCCCGTCAACTGAAACACAAAAGCGACATATCCCATGAATCATAATGCCAATGTTGCAAAGCGAAGTCAGGGCCTGCATTCTTAAGTAAAAGAAATCATGGTTTTTTAACTTCAGTTTCAAGTTGAAGCGTTTGGGTAAAATTGGAAGGACTGAATAGCTGGCTGCTGCAAGGAAAGTTCTCTCAGGTTCGCTGAACACCAAATCTTGTTCATTGCTATGGTGCTCTGCTCACTACAATGACTCATTCAACCATTGTTCACATCAGTTGGCCGCAAGCTTGCTTTAGCAGCATAGAATCATCCGTAAAAGCTGGAACTCATTGGACGCAGGAACTCCTAAAAACACAGCACATGTGACACTAGATGAGTAGAAATTGTTTATGTTCCAAGTTCCATAAATCAGAGAAGAAACAAAGGAAAGAAGTTTAGGTTCCCACGTCGGTTGCCTAGTCAAAACTGAACAGCTCTACAACACGGTTTCTCAGGTCAAAACAATGTGTACTTTTGTAAGATTCCACTCATTTGAAAAATAGGACACGTCACCACCAGGTCCCTCTCTCCGCAAACAGGAAAAGCAAATCTGGAAATGAATTCTAATCCCTTTCTAGAAATTTCCGGCGCGAAGTTTGTACCTTTTATGCCTAATTCCACCAAGCTACTTAAGCTATTCCACGGAATTAAGATCCCTGAAGTTGACAGCCTTCAATTTCCGTAACTAACAAGCCACATTCATGGTCGTACCAACCTCGATCTTTGTAGTTAATTGATTTGAGATTCTAACTAAACCAACATGGCAGCTAGAACATTGGACGATTAGATCGAAGAATCAAAGTAATCAAAACATGGAATCAAGATGAGCCCGACAAATCCGGAGGTCTCTCGCTGGAGAGGTTGACGACAACTCACCGGTGTCCTCGGCGGGGCGGGAGGCGAAGCCCTCGCAGCGCTGCGACTGTCCCCACTGCATCCGGTAGCAGCTGTTCATCTCGATGACGGGCTTCCGGCTGTAGTCCCCGCGGATCCTGGGGTTGAAGTGCAGGATCCTGGGCGGCGCCTCGCCGTCGACGGCCTTGGTGCCCACCAGCTCGGCCATGAACTGCGACACCATGAGCGCGGCGTCCCCGTCCTTGCGCTCGGCGATCTTGGGGTCGTACTCGGGGCGGGCGGGGCGGGGCCGGGCCACCACGGTGACGTGGGAGCCCACCGCGAGCCCGCAGGGGAGCTCCACCACGCGGACGCCGTCCAAGGGGAGCTGCTCCCGGTGCACGGAGATGGAGGCGGGGCAGGTGGGCGGCGGCGACGACGCGGGCGCGGACGCGGACGCGGACGCGGCGGCGGGGTTGGTCTCGAGGTGGGCGAGGTGCGGCTTGGCCGCGGCGAAGGCGTCGGCGGCGGTGTTGTCGAAGGGAGTGGCCGTGGCGTTGGGCCGCGGGAGGAGGAGGAGGGACGAGAAGATCGGGAGCCGGGGCGGGGAGCCCGGGCCGGTGCGGCGGCGGCGGCGGCGGGGAAGGCCGGCTTGGCGGGGCGGGCGGGGGAGTACGGGGACGTGAACGCCGCCGCCGCGGCCTCCAGCTCCCGTCGGCGCGGGTGCTGGAAGGGGAGCGAGGAGGAGGAGGTGGCGGCGGGGGTGGACGACGCCAGAAAGGGCAGCGAGGGGAACTCGAAGAGGAGCACGAAGGCGAAGTACCCCGCCGCGGCGGCGAGGAGGCCCGCGCGGACCAGGCGCTTCTTCCGCGGAGCCGGCGCCGGCATCGCGGACGGCGGAAGGTTCTAGAAGGCGGTGGGGGGAGGGGGGGAGGGAGGGAGTAGCCGTTTGGTGCGGGAGGGGGGGGGCGGGGGTGGTGGTACTAATACTAGCTGAGAGAGGAGGGTCGGGGTCGTTGGGTTGGGGCGCGGTGAGCTGAGCTAGGCAGCTAGCTGAGCTCTGACCGTTGCGGGGGAAGCTGCCGACGTGGGGTGGGGGTGGGGGGTCGCCGCGGATGAGAGGAGGAAATAGATTCCATATTATATGCTTAACGGCTTTGTTGGGTTGGTTAGAAACTTGGTAGTTTTACTTTTTATCACTGTGAAAATTGAAGACATCAAGCAGCGACAGAAAGTTTTTAAAACAGTGATATTTCATGTTCGGTTCCCCAACTTGTCTCAAATATTTTTTTAATTCTCCATCACATCAATCTTTAACTACATGCATAGAACACTAAATATAGATAAAAAAATAACAAATTATACTTTTAGTATCTACATATCGAGACGAATCTTTTGAGCCTAGTTAGTCCATGTTTGGACAAAGTTTGTCAAATAACAACGAAAGTGTTACAGTGCGTTTCCCAAATATTTCTGAGAACTAAACAAGCCCTTAGTCACTTTAGTTATTAAAAATGACTAAAGTTTAGTGAATGATATTTTTCATAATCCACCGACATATACTATATACTACTCCCTCCATCCCAAATTATAAGGCATTCCAAGAATTTTGGAGAGTCAAAGTTTTTCAACTTTAACCAAAATTATAGAGAAAAATATGAAGATTTATAACATCAAATATGTATATTATGAAAATATAACCAATAGAGAATCTAATTGCACTTAGTTGGTATCATAAATATTATTATATTTTTATATAAATTTGGTCAAAGTTGAAAAAGTTTGACTCTTCAAGATTCTTGGAACGTCTTATAATTTGGGATGGAGGGAGTACTACGGAAACGAAAACAGTATAATTTGTTTTTTGGAAGGCGATACCAACTTTTAGCAGTGAATTTGAGTGAGCACAACAGTCACAGCTTGATCCTATGGGGCATCGTGTGAGTTTTTTTTTTTTGCATCTTTTATTTACGCAAAAATTTGTAATAAAAAAATAAAAAAAATCAACACATGGGCCAGGTGGCAAAAGAGGCGATGGATGGCACGGCTGTTTGGTGTTCTGGGGGCAGCGCAGGCGCCAGGCAGCAGCGAGCGAGCGAGCGATTCGGCGCCGGGTTGGATGGCTGGCTGGTCCGAACGACCGACCGACCCCGTTCGTTTCCCGTTGCCTCGCCAGCACGAACGCGGAGAATTGGAGAAGAGAGCCAAATTCACCCTCTTCTGCCGGCCATTCGAGCCGGCCCCTGTCGTCAGTCGTCAGTCGTCACCAGCCCACCCCGGCCCGTCGCGTGTTTTGGCCGCGTGGACACGCGGTGGACTGGACTGATGGACCCCCACCTCGACTGCATGGCGGACACGTCGTCTGCCGCTGCCGCTGCCGCTGCCGCCGCGGCTCCCCCGTCCCGCGGGCCCCGGGCCCCGGCGCGCTCACATGCTCGTGTCGTGTCGTGTCTGGCCAGGGGGCATTCGGGGGCAGGCAGGGCCCGACGCAAACGCAACCGCAACGGGCGAAACTTTGGAGGAGGGGGCGCGGCGGCGGACCGCGATTTCCGCGTGCCGCCGCCGTGGCTGCGAGAGTGCGAGGTGTGCGGTACGACGTCCATCTGACCGTGCGCCGTGCGCGTGCCTTCTTGGACTGGACTGGACTGGTGGACGTACAACTCTCTCGACTCGTGGAGAGGAAGGAATTGGACGCGAAGACGGCACTCACTACGGGTTACAACAGTCTCTGTATGTACGTGAAAAGTAGACGGGAATTTGTCTCCTACAGTATAGTGTTGTACTACCACGTTACGCTACTAGAAGTCTAGAACACACCCAAGCGACCTTCTAGACGAATGAATGATGATAAGTGATCGCCCCGTTACCTAGGGTCTGTTTGATAGACCTCACAGTAGTTTGTTCATGAGTAGTTTTTTTGTTTGCTATTTTTTTTTTTTCAAAACAGCTCCACTCAAAAAGTTATTTTTATCCTCTCCTCGTAAAAAGATAAGTTAAGATAAAGAAGGAGCACCTCACATCTCCATTTCTCTCTCAACATATAGAAAGTTGTTAATGAAACTTTTTTTGTCCGTTGTCAATTTTTTTCTAAAACAGCTCAGCTTCCCCAAACGAGGTGTTAATGTAGTATCCACACGTTTCTGAGCCTATCGCGTCTTCTGTTCGAGAAATCTAAGCTTTCCAACAGGTCCACCCGTTTTGTTTCTAAGGCTAAAAATTTGGAATTTGTACGTACGTAGCACACGCACTCCCATTTTTTTAAAAAAAAAATCTATATATAAACTAGACAGCAAAAAGGATCGAGATGCAACCCCCCCTGACATTAGATTGCCTTGCTGCTCTCCCGTGCTCTGTCGTCAGTTCCAATAACGATCACGTCGTCCTCGGCTTTCACGGCCATGTGCGGATACATAGCTTTTCACGGTCATGTGCGGATACATAGGTGTATGCCGAGTCTCGAGTGATGAGTGATTGTCAACGGTTTGATCGCATGTTCTTTGGCTTGTGTTGTGCAGGTGTCGAGCTCAGAGACAGTGATCGAGGGCAAGGTGAAGGTCAAGTAGAGACGTGTCGTGCCGACGGACCGGGAGCGGTGAAGGGCGGACGTGAGGCTTGGCCTGAGGATCAGCTGTGGTGGCTGGCAGCCTGGAACAGCGACGAGCGAAGACTTGCGGGACATGGTGTTGCTCGGGTCGAGGACCTGGGGACACGTGTCGGTGGACGGGTGCACGGGCGGTGCATCCCCTCTACAGCTTCGGTTTGGTGGCAGAGCCAGAGAAAAACCATCGGGTGGACGGTTTCCAGGTTTGGGCCACAAAACCTGGGTGTTGCGGGTTTGCCGAGTTTGGGCCTCAAAACTCGGGCTGAGGACGGTTTCCAGGTTTGGGCCTAAAAAGCTGGGCGCTGGCGGGTTTCTGAGTTTGCGCCACAAAACTCAGGCGATGGGCGGCTGGTTTCCCGGTTTGGGCCACAAAACCGGGGGATGGACTTGAAGGCCTGGTTTCCCGGTTTCGGCCACAAAACCGGGGGTGCGACGTCCGGGAAAAGGACAAGCAGAGCGGAGGCGGCACGTGGCGGCAATCGGTGAGGTTGCGTCGAGGCAACACTACCAGTTGTGCGGGCGTGGCCGTCGGATCACCACCTACCATGAGTTGGTCCAGAATAACCCTAGGGTTTAGCTGGTTCGCTCTGTAATTAGAGAGGGGTAGAGTAGGAATTAGAATTAGGATAAGTAGAGGGAGGCACCCTCCTCCCATTCTATCTCAGTCATTTGCTCTTTTGCTTCTAGGGTTTCCTGCTCTCCCATTCCCTGCTGTAGCTACTGAGATCCGCAGAGAACAATACCTCTGTGTACTGGAGATTTTGAGGAAGTGAGGCCGTAACCTCACCATTGTAGCGTGTGGTACCCACATGGTTGCAATTCTGTGGTTGTGATTCGTGTTTTGATTGCGTTCTTCGCGGATGACTTTTTCTCCACGTTTTTCCCGTCGTTCGATCTCTTTGCTCGGTTCATCTTTTGCAAATCCGTTTGAACCAAGTTGTTCTAGGTCGTGAGGCACTTCTTTCCACCGAAGGAATTCACCTCTAACCTCACGGTCTAGGAGATCAATCAATTTCGTTTCGGGACAAGTTTTTTCTCCCTTCCCCCGAATTTCTTCGATTCCTCGATTTGGAGATAGGTTCGAGCCATGATCTCTTAGAGATACTCACTATCCTCCTTGTGGCTCATCTCTCCAAGTTAGAACCCTAGAGGTTTCGTTTTGGGAGAGTTTGAGTCGAATCGGTGGACGAACTGCCCAGTTTCGGGGTGACCGGACGCTCGGCTCGGGGTGACCGGACGCTGGTGAGTGAGTCCGGTCGTTGAACAGCTCTCTGCTCTGTTACGTGCCTTGACCGGACGCTCCCCCTTGTGTTCGACCCGACGCTACGGTCACACTGTTCATTGCTTTTGTTTTAAGTGACCGGACGCACAGCAACTGACCGGACGCACTGTTCCTCAGAGTCCGGTCCAACTCAGAGAGGTTCCATTTTGGGTTTCGCTCGACCGGACGCGTCCGGTGCCTACTGACCGGACGCACCAGTGAGTCCGGTCAGAGCAGTCTTGCGCGTTTTTCGTCCGCGGTTCGTTCGTTCGTTGTCGGTTTTGATTTCCGGCTTTTTGCGTTGGGTTTCTAGAGTTGTATAGTGTCTCGCTGTGCTTCTTGGAAGCATCCACCCTACATCTAGGGTCGTGGACACTTGCAAGCTCTAGGGTTTGCTCTCGGGGTTGATTCTCGGGAAAGTAGCGACAAGTTTCCGAAAGGAATTTTGAAGCTCCCATTCACCCCCCCCCCCTCTGGTCGCTTTCTGGTAGCATTCTTGGTCCTTCAATTGGTATCGGAGCAGGTTAAAGATCTTCCACCTTAGCCGATTCCAGATCCACAGAAGGCGACATGGATCGCGGCGTGGGAAAACCGCCGTTTTTCGATGGGACGAACTATGTGTATTGGAAGATACGCATGTCGGCCTATCTCCATAGCATGGGCTCTTCTGTTTGGGAGATTTGCAACAAGGCGGATTACGTTGTCTTGGCTGCTCGTGTCTCTCAGCTTCAGATCGATGAGCACGAAGCCAATAGCCGAGCGCGTAACGCTCTTTTCTCTTGTTTGAGCATGTCCGAGTTTGATCGCGTTTCTCACCTCACCACGGCTCGTGAGATTTGGGCGACCCTCATGCGCTTCCATGAGGGAACTACTCAAGTCAAATCCCGTCTCTACGAGTCGCACAAGCGAGAGTATGAGAACTTTCGACACATGCCTGGCGAGAGCATAGAGAGTTTATTCGCTCGCTTTCAAGTCATTGTCAACAAGATGAGATCGAACAAGGAGTTGTTGCCTTTCGACGATCATGAGAGGGCTTTAAAGCTTTGCATACTCTCGATCGGTCGGTGTGGGACTCAAAGGTCCAGGCGATCATCGAATCGTCTAACTATGAGACCCTCACTTGCGACGAGCTCTTTAGTAAGCTCAAGTCTAGTGAGATTGACGCCATATCGAGGGCTTCTTATGAAAATCCTTCTGGCCCGACTATGGCTTTGGTTTCTAGCTCTTCTGCTAACCCCTCTGGAGGCTTTGCACTTTCGTCTCTCTTTTCTGTCACAGAGGAGCAGTTGGAGTCTTTGGGAGACGACGAGTTGGCTTTGCTTGCCAACCGGTTCTCGCGGTTCCACAACAACCGCATGAACCGTCGCCGCGGAGGAGGACACTCGGGATGTTTCGAGTGCGGCGAACCCGACCACTTCATCGCCAACTGTCCCAAGAAGAAGCACTCATCTGGGAAGGGCGATCATGGGCACAAGTACGACTCCGGCAAGCGCAAGGAGAAGTACGTCCCTGCGAAGCACAAGCGGAGGGGTGGCTTCGACAAGGAGTACATCAAGAAGAAGTACTTGGAGAAGGCCCAGGCTGAGCAGCGTGCGTTCTTCGCCACGCTCAGCGACGTCGACGGCTCGGATGACGACTCCGCTTGTTCAAGCGACGACGAGTCCGAGAAGAAGAAGAGGATCGAGGGACAAGCTGAACGGTCTCTGCTTCTTCGCCGACGACGAGGGCTTCTACACCATGGCCCTTGGTGATGAGGTCGACAGCAAGCTGGAGCACACTCCTCGGGACGACGACGATGACACCTCCCAAGTATCTCTGACCCACGACGAGCTTTCCACTGAGGTCGAGAAGCTTACTGCCGCCTTGCTTAGTCAAGATAAGCTGCTTAGGCGTGCTGCTAGAGAGCGTAAGGAGTTTAGGCAGAAGTGGGAGGACACGGTGAAGGAGCTTGAGTTTGCTATGTCCACCGTGGGTCGTGTCTGAGGAGGCTGAGTGTGAGATGTGCACCAAGCACATGACTGACCTTCTCACTTTGAGAAGTAAGTATGCTGCGTTGGTTGGAGAGCTGGATGAGCTGAGGGCTAGACCCTCCTTGCTGGGTGCGTGCAAGTCTTGTGCTGGCTTGCAATCCGAGTTGGCAGAGAAGAATGCCAAGATTGTGTCTCTTGAGAAGGCCAGCTCGGGTAGCACTTGTGTGACTAGGTGTGCTTTGTGCGAGGGTTTGGAGATGGAAATTGCGAATGTGAAGCATGACAAGATGCAAACCGAGGAGGAAAACACATACCTTCGGACTATCTTGTCATGGGTGTCTTGTGGTGAGCCGCAGCTTGGGATGATGATCTCCCAGTTCAAGCATGCCGCTGGAGGTCCTGGTGTAGGCTTTGCTAAGGGTGTTGATGTTTCCTCTTTTGGCAAGATTGGTGAGTCGAGTGGCCTTAACCCGAGTGAGAAGCCAAACTCTACCACTACTCCCAAACTTACCAAGATTCCACCCAAAGATCCCCTCAAGCCTAACACCAAGGACGGAGTGTTTGAGGAACCTCCAGAGCTCCACCCAAGAACCAAATGTGGCATCCCAAACCCAATCACCTGAAAAACAAGCTTGATACGATGCCACCTATTCAGGAGGAGCTTATGCCACAGAAGGCAAAGTGATCCATACCCACCACTTGTGTACCAACAACCCCCTATGAGAGCGGTGAGGTACCATTGTGAGCACTATGGGAGAGATGGACACTTGAGGGAGTTCTGCTTTAGGCGCAAGCGAGAGGAGCGCCGCGCTAGGGAGATGAACAATCCGGACATGTACCATCCTTTCCATGATGTACATGTGCCGAATGTTCAGAGGAGAGCTCCGAGGAGAGCTGCTAGGCCTAGAGGTGCAGTGCCTCAAGGTCCTAGGCGTCAGGGAGGTGTTGCCCGACGGGGTCCTGACTTTGCAGGATACGGACCCCGTGGCGGAGGCTTTGTTGAGCGTTTCCCTCCACCACATTTGAGTATCGCGATGGACGCTCTTCTCTTAGCGGACCACGTTTTCCTGTGCGTGGTGATCGCCTTCCCCGTAGGCGTGCTAGGAATGTTTTTTCTATTAACCGTTCTTTTGAGCAGCCGGCCCAACACTGGTACTCTTCCTACTTCACTAACCCCAGTGTTGGACCGTATGCTCACCCTATGTCTTTTTATTGATGTAGGTAAAACGATTGGAGGACGTTTGGTTGGTGGATTCCGGTTGCTCGAGGCACATGACCGGAAACGCCAAGTGGTTCTCCAGTCTTAGTCCTGTTGCCGGAAAGGAGTTTATCACCTTCGGCGACAATAGCAAAGGTAAGGTGTTGTCTCGTGGGTCGGTGCGAGTTAATGAGCACTTTGTGTTGTGTGATGTTGCTCTTGTTTCTAACTTGCATTTTAACCTTCTTTCTGTTTCGCAACTTTTTGATGATGACTATGAGATTCGTTTAAACCGAATCTCAGTCGCATTTTAGATCCTCAGGGCAATCTTGTATGTTTGATTTCGCCCTTTGGGAAAGTCTTTCACGCTAATTTCTCGGAGTCGTTTGGAGTTTCCCGCTGTCTTGTGGCTGGTCCGTCCTCCTCTTATCTTTGGAAGTGGCATAGGAGACTAGGTCACCTAAGCTGCGACTTGCTTGCAAGGCTTAGCTCACTTGGCTTAATCCGAGGATTGCCCAAGTTGTCGATGGAGAAGGACCTTGTTTGCCATCTTGTAGACAGGGAAAGATGGTTGCCACTCCCCACCATCCAGTGACTCAGGTCATGACACAGCACCCTAGAGAGCTTCTACCACATGGATCTTGTTGGTTCGGCTCGGGTGAGCTCGGTTGGAGGAAGTGGTATATTCTTGTCGTTGTTGAACGATTTTTCGAGATATTCGTGGGTCTTCTTTTGACTGAGGAGACTGAGACTTTCTCTTTTGCTCGCAATCTGATTTTGCGTCTTCAGAATGAGTTCCCTTTGAACTCGATGCGAGCTATAGAAGTGATAATGGTTCCGAATTCAAGAATTCGGATTTTGAAAAGTTTTGTAACTCGTTGGGTTTGGAGCATCAGTTTTCTTCCCCCTACACACCGCCCCAAAATGGTGTCATAGAGAGGAGAATCGACCCTTTGTAGAGATGGCCAGGACGATGCTCGATGAGCATAGGAACTCCTAGACGTTATTGGGCCGAAGCTATGAACATTGCATGCTAATATTTCCAATCGCATTTTCTGAGAGCTTTCTTGAAAAGACTTCTTATGAGTTGTGTTTTGGTAGACAGCCCAAAGTGAGTTATTTTAGAGTCTTCGGTTGCCACTGTTTTATTTTGAAGAACGGCAACCTGGACCAAATTTGAGTCTCGTTCTTCTGACGGTGTATTTTTGGGTTATGGCACTCACACTCGAGCTTATCGTGTACTTAACCTTGATACTAACCGAGTCATGGAGACATCCGATGTCACCTTCGACGAGACCATGGTTTGTCCTTCTTCTCGTTTTGAGCGGGCAGGTGATCATGAGGTTGGTGAACCTCTTTTGATGACGAGGACGAGGGTGCTGAAGGTATGGATGATCCAGCACCCCCTCCACCCGCTGTGCGCAAGGAGCGCTTCTACTACGACTCACGGCCCCGACACTTCTTCTTCCTGGGGGCCGTGGGATCCGCCACCTCGAGTGGTACCTTTTGTACCCGGGGAGGCACCATCTGCTGTTGGGGGGAGATCACTTCTGCTCGGGAGGCCGCCACGACACATTCAGCGCCAACACCCCGCCTCAACAGATGATCGGCGGCATTGACGAACGTGTCACTTCGGTCCAGGTCACAACAAAATCTCTCATCTTGCTCATTCTGCATTTGTTGCTGATTTTGAACCCCGAGATGTTGGACACGCTTTGACGGATCTGGATTGGGTCAATGCCATGCATGAGGAGTTAGAGAATTTTGAGAGAAATCGGGTTTGGGTTTTAGTTCCACCTCCTCCAGACTGTAATCCTATTGGGACAAAATGGGTTTACAAAAACAAACAAGGGGAGGATGGCCACATTGTGAGGAACAAAGCGAGACTTGTGGCCAAGGGTTATAGTCAGAAGGAGGGGATAGCTTTGAGGAGACTTTTGCTCCTGTAGCTCATTTGGAGGCTATTAGGATACTCTTGGCTTTTGCTGCATCCAAAGGTTTTAAACTTTTTCAAATGGATGTCAAGAGTGCCTTCTTAAACGGCTACATAGAAGAAGAGGTGTATGTAGAACACCCTACGGTTTCGAAAATCCCAAGTTTCCAAACCATGTTTTTAAACTCCACAAAGCTTTATATGGTTTGAAACAAGCCCCTAGAGCCTGGTATGATAGGTTGAAAACCTTTTTGCTTTCTAAGGGTTTTTAAAATGGGATGTGTGATAAAACGCTCTTTCTCCCTCAAGCAAAGGCAACGACACTCTCTTGGTCCAGATTTACGTGGATGATATCATTTTTGGTGGTTCTTCTCACGCTTTGGTTGCCAAGTTTGCAGATACTATGAGAAGGGAGATCGAGATGAGTATGATGGGTGAGCTGACATTCTTTCTCGGATTGCAATTAAGCAATCCCGAGAAGGGACGTTTGTGCACCAGGGCAGTACACCAAGGACTTGCTGAAGAGGTTCGATAGGGGTGAGGCCAAGCCTCTTCCAACACCCATGTCGACCACGACGGCCCTGAATGCGGACAGGATGGAAAAGCTGTGGACCAGAAGGAGTACCGCAGCATGATCGGGTCGCTGCTCTACCTGACGCGACAGCCCGGACATCCAGTTCGTGGTGTGTCTGTGCGCGCGCTTTCAGGCGTCGCCGCGCACTTCTCACCGTCAGCGGTGAAGCGCATTTTCAGGTACCTTCGTTTCACACCTGAGTTCGGGATTTGGTATTCAGCTTCCTCCACCTCTCTCTTTGCGGTTATTCCCGATGCCGATTTTGCTGGTTGCCGAGTTGAGCGCAAGTCCACTTCTGGGACTTGCCAGTTTATTGGTTCTTCTCTTGTATCTTGGTCTTCGCGCAAGCAGTCTAGTGTCGCTCAGTCTACCACAGAGGATGAATATGTTCTGCGGCTAGCTGCTGTTCTCAATTGCTTTGGATGATGGCCACTTGGCGTGATTTTGGTCTGAGCTTTACTCGTGTTCCTTTGCTTTGTGACAGCACGAGTGCTATTAGCGTGCTAAGAAACCCCGTGCTTCACTCGAAGACCAAACACATTGATGTGCGCTTTCACTTTTTACGAGACCATTATGAAGAAGGGTGATATCGACCTTCGCTATGTCGATACTCATCATCAGTTGGCTGTATTTTCACCAAGCCTTTGGACCAATCAACCTTTAAATCGGTTGAGAGGTGAGCTTGGTGTGGTGTTTTCCCTTTTAGATGGGGGAAATATTTTGATTCTTGTATCATAGACTGACTATTTTCTCATTTGTCTTGTTTTCTTTTGTCTTTTGCATTTCAGCATACGCTTTTACATTCTGAGGTTCATGTATATAATCTTTAGAATGTGACTATGCTCTGTGCTCTGTTTAGTATGCTCCGATGCTATATGATGTTTGTAGCTTATGCTCTTTCCTGATCACTGATACATGTTGTGAGCTGAGCTATTTTTGAAATGGTGAATTGCTTAATGAACATAAACTCGAAAATGTCACCATTGAGATATGCAACTAGCATTGTAGAATGTGGTTGAATTCACTCGTGCTTTTTATATATGCTAGGTGCTATGTCTCTAGTTCTGAGTCATTCACTTGCTTGTATGTTCATATTCTGTCAATAAAATTTGAACCAAGTTTTTAAGTGAATTGAAAAAGATCGGGATGGATTGCTTGTCACACATACAGCGGTATCGAGACTGTGTTCTCATTGCACCTTGAGTTAAACGTGAGCCGTGTAGTGTATGACCGAACCGATGCTTAAGCTTTGATTGCATTTGCATAGGGCTTCGCTCGGTTGAAAAGTTAGGGCAATGACAAGCTTCCAAACCTCTCGCAATCACATGCTGTATTTGAACGTGTGTGATTTTCAAACCGCTGCAACTCCGATAAAATACTGAATTCACAAGTTTATGCTTCATTCTATAGCATGATGACTGAACTTTGCTAGGGGTAGTTCACCTTGTATACATGAATGTAGCACTTGCTTGTTTTCCTGTCTATACATGTCTAGTGCTATTTTGTGGTGAATCCTTTGGCTAAAAACTGCTCACTTTGGCTCATATGTTTCAATATTTCGTATATGGTGATCAGTTTGTAGCCTTTGCTAGCTTATTGTGGATATTATCGAGTCCATTGGAGCTATACTCTGTGCAACATTTTTGCATTCTATTGACTATATTCCTGAAGCTGCTAACTTGCATTTTTGACTCATATGGCATTTTGGAAGGGTGAGAATTTTGCTCGTTGGCACTTTGTTATGGTGCATTTTCTGAGTGGGGGGCACTCCTTCTTTAGTTATGCATTTTTGCTTGATAAGTGCATTATCAACTAAGGGGGAGAAATTGCAAATCATATGCTTCCCAAGTTCAACTAAGGGGAGATACCATTTGAGGGGGAGTTTGCTCGTTTTGCTTGCTTCTAAGTTTTGAGCCTTTTCAGTTGGTTCGGAGCGTTTTCTCTGCTAGTTGTGTTGAGCCTCTGTGCCTCTATCTTGAGGGACTAGCATTTTGCTTCGATTTCTCAATTGGTCCTTGTCAGTTGGTTCAAAGCGATCTTCTTGCTAGTTGTGTTGAGCCTCTCTGCCTCTATCTTGAGGGACTAGCATTATGTTTCGATTTTTTTTTTCAATTAGTATCAAACCTTTTCTTGCTAGCGGTGTTGAGCCTGTTCTACCTCTTCTTGAGGGCTAGTTTTGCTTTACTTGGTTGCGTCGAGCCATTGCCCATGTCTTTGGGGACCAAGTTGTCTTGCTCTTTCCACTTGACCTTCTTCGGCTTTGCTATGCTTTTGGGTCATTTGGTCGAGTTCTCTCTTCTCCTTCTTCCTTCTTCTTCTTTCTATTATGATTTGTGTGTATAGTTGACAATGCACTCATCAAGGGGGAGATTGCGGATACATGGGTGTATGCCGAGTCTCGAGTGATGAGTGATTGTCAACGGGTTTGATCGCATGTTCTTTGGCTTGTGTTGTGCAGGTGTCGAGCTCAGAGACAGTGATCGAGGGCAAGGTGAAGGTCAAGTAGAGACGTGCCGTGCCGATGGACCGGGAGCGGTGAAGGGCGGACGTGAGGCTTGGACTGAGGGACCGGTGGCCTGAGGATCAGCTGTGTGGCTGGCAGCCTGGGACAGCGACGAGCGAAGACTTGCGGGACATGGTGTTGCTCGGGTCGAGGACCTGGGGACCGTGTCGGTGGACGGGGTGCACGGGCGGTGCATCCCCTCTACAGCTTCGGTTTGGTGGCAGAGCCAGAGAAAAACCATCGGGTGGACGGTTTCCAGGTTTGGGCCACAAAACCTGGGTGCTGCGGGTTTGCCGAGTTTGGGCCTCAAAACTCGGGCTGAGGACGGTTTCCAGGTTTGGGCCTAAAAAGCTGGGCGCTGGCGGGTTTCTGAGTTTGCGCCACAAAACTCAGGCGATGGGCGGCTGGTTTCCCGGTTTGGGCCACAAAACCGGGGGATGGACTTGAAGGCCTGGTTTCCCGGTTTCGGCCACAAAACCGGGGGTGCGACGTCCGGGAAAAGGACAAGCAGAGCGGAGGCGACACGTGGCGGCAATCGGTGAGGTTGCGTCGAGGCAACACTACCAGTTGTGCGGGCGTGGCCGTCGGATCACCACCTACCATGAGTTGGTCCAGAATAACCCTAGGGTTTAGCTGGTTCGCTCTGTAATTAGAGAGGGGTAGAGTAGGAATTAGATTAGGATAAGTAGAGGGAGGCACCCTCCTCCCATTCTATCTCAGTCATTTGCTCTTTTGCTTCTAGGGTTTCCTGCTCTCCCATTCCCTGCTGTAGCTACTGAGATCCGCAGAGAACAATACCTCTGTGTACTGGAGATTTTGAGGAAGTGAGGCCGTAACCTCACCATTGTAGCGTGTGGTACCCACATGGTTGCAATTCTGTGGTTGTGATTCGTGTTTTGATTGCGTTCTTCGCGGATGACTTTTTCTCCACGTTTTTCCCGTCGTTCGATCTCTTTGCTCGGTTCATCTTTTGCAAATCCGTTTGAACCAAGTTGTTCTAGGTCGTGAGGCACTTCTTTCCACCGAAGGAATTCACCTCTAACCTCACGTCTAGGAGATCAATCAATTTCGTTTGGGACAAGTTTTTTCTCCCTTCCCCCGAATTTCTTCGATTCCTCGATTTGGAGATAGGTTCGAGCCATGATCTCTTAGAGATAGCTCACTATCCTCCTTGTGGCTCATCTCTCCAAGTTAGAACCCTAGAGGTTTCGTTTTGGGAGAGTTTGAGTCGAATCGGTGGACGAACTGCCCAGTTTCGGGGTGACCGGACGCTCGGCTCGAGGTGACCGGACGCTGGTGAGTGAGTCCGGTCATTGAACAGCTCTCTGCTCTGTTACATGCCTTGACCGGACGCTCCCCCTTGTGTTCGACCGACGCTACGGTCACACTGTTCATGCTTTTGTTTTAAGTGACCGGACGCACAGCAACTGACCGGACGCACTGTTCCTCAGAGTCCGTCCAACTCAGAGAGGTTCCATTTTGGGTTTCGCTCGACCGGACGCGTCCGGTGCCTACTGACCGGACGCACCAGTGAGTCCGGTCAGAGCAGTCTTGCGCGTTTTTCGTCCGCGGTTCGTTCGTTCGTTGTCGGTTTTGATTTCCGGCTTTTGCGTTGGGTTTCTAGAGTTGTATAGTGTCTCGCTGTGCTTCTTGGAAGCATCCACCCTACATCTAGGGTCGTGGACACTTGCAAGCTCTAGGGTTTGCTCTTGGGGTTGATTCTCGGGAAAGTAGCGACAAGTTTTCGAAAGGAATTTTGAAGCTCCCATTCACCCCCTGGTCGTTTTCTGGTAACATTCTCGGTCCTTTACCATGCATGGTCCGATCGAGTAACAACAGTAGAGGCCATCCCGGCCGTTCCCGTGTGGTGACTGGTGACGCGCCGCAACGAGCTCGCCGGCGGTCAAGCACATGCCACAACTCGTTCCTCCTCCGCTTCTTTTCATTCCACGCATGGGGTTGGGGGCATGCCGCCAGGCGAGAGGAGGAGAGGAGACGACGTCCCGACGCTTGTCACGGTAGGAAAGAAAGGAGGCGGCCACGTACGGGACGGCACATCTTTCCCGTGTGTAGCGTACAAAATCCACTTTTCACGCTGACCGAGAGAGACAAGTTGGACCTTTCCAGGCAAAAACCCAGCAATTTGTGCCACACTCTCGTGTCACAATACCATAGGACTACACTCCCTCCACCCCTTGTTTTCATGCCACAAGTTTGAGTCAATTTATAGAAAATACGTGTAATATTTATATTTAATTAAATTTGTTAAAAAAACTAGATCAAAGATCTTTCCGATGATACTAATTATGATACTAATCGATAATATTTATTATTTATAAAATTATCAGCATTTGTTTCTCGGGAAGCGAAAACGACAGATATTTTAGGACGGATGGAGTAAGTTGTTCTGGACTTTCTAGCTAAATTTTAGCTAGACCGTTTAAATGTCTAGCACCTAAATTTAGTTAGCTAAAGTTTAGTTAGTGGATCCAAACATGGTCTAAATTGACCCTATTATGTAGCCTATCTTGAATAGCTAACCATATAATGACTTTTATTTGACTTCATCGACCCTGTTGTCAAAAAAAAAAAAAAAAAACTTCATCGACCTTAGTTTGTATTCTATCTTAAATAGCTAGCTAACCACATAAAGACTTTTTCCTGTAGCACGTACGGAGTACTCCGTATATCACAGCAACGGGAAGAAATTTGTATTTAAAAAAGGCCACGTGAGAACAAAACACGCGGCCTCAGACGCATCGATCGCCAATCTATGCAGCTGCAATCCACGGCCCTGACGAAAACATTTGTCCATCATCGTGTAGTACGTACTGTATTTTTTTTCTTCTGATTGTTGATTAGCCAACGGGCGGCGCAATCACAGACAGGGTGGCATTGATCGTCCCTTCACCACCACCAGCAGCAGCACATCTGCATCCTAGCCGGTTGTGGTGGCATCGGACTCGAACAACAAGCATCAATCATCATCGGCGGTTAGGATAATGTCATGGAATACTTTGTCAAGGCGACCATGATTAGTACATATACTCCGTATGTGTGCATGGTTGCCACTAATTGCTGTGCAGGGCCAGGGCCCTCTTAGCCAGCAGAAGATCCTCTGGTTAAATATACTATGTCTATGTGCATTCTTAGAACCAATTAATTAAACCAAAACACTGGAGATGATGATTTGATTTTGTGTTGGCGTGTGGACCCGGATCGGAATCGGATGGTGCGGTGCCGGTGGCGCCCTTGTCTGTCTGTACGTGCTCTTGTGCTGGCGCCACTTGGAATGCTGTCGCCAGATCATGGCCGCCGCCTAACCCTTCTTTTCTTGAAAGATAGTACATACAGGCAGAGTAGGTGATCTGGGGTTGCGATGGCATTATCATATCGCAGACCAGCTAAAATGATATTTGCACGCAGTGCCGGAGAAGAGCATGGAGTCACAGTATTATTGTTATTGTTATGTTCATTCATTCACATTGCTGATTGCTGGTAGGACCGACGTCTTGACACGTATGCAAATGTAATGCCACTTGTTTTGGGACCATGGGACGATCCAGAACTTACTACGGACACGCATGCAAACGAGTAGATGACTGGGAAAACACCGTTGATATATAGTGATGCTTGCTTGCTTGATTGTCTGCTCACTGATACTATATATATATATAGATAATATAAATATATTTTGGACGGATTCTCTGCGATCTGATAGATGGTATTCTAGTGGGCACACCGATTTTTTTAATACTAGGTATTTGTTTGACGTTCTAATAATTAGCTCTAAGGTGATTACACGGGAATAGGAAGCATCTGCTAACCCAGCTTTGGCCGGGTCAATCAGGGACAAAACAGAGACATTTCGAGGCGCACACATCTATCTATTGAAATGGAAATTGCGCCACAGCCACTCAAGACGTTGGGTCGAATCGAAAGACGGAACAGCACACACACCACACTACATGCCAACGAGGCAAATGATTGCCTTCTCTTCTTTTTTTTTTTCTCGAATGATTTTGGAACTTGCAGCTGAAGCTGTGCCCAGCCCCACCAGTAGGCGGAACCCATGAACAGCGATTTTCTGTATAATAAACCATACAAACATACATCAATGCAAACTTGTGCCCTGTGCAATGCACATGGGAGCAACAGCAGGATATACTGTATAGCAGTAATGCAGCCCTAAATAATGTACAAGCATGTTTCCACACAATCAGACACTGCCGTCTCCCCAAGGTTTTGTTTACATGACAGGAGCAAATCAATCCACCAGCGTATCTGCCTAGAAACGTTTGCTCTGGCAAATCTGGAGCTACAAGGCACGAGTTCCCAAGCATACATTAGCGCAAGCCACTGGGCTACTACAACAAGGCAACAATGTTGTGAAGCAGGAACACCGGAACACCTCACTGAAGAATCACAGCACCCATAGTGGTCAGAGTTGCACTAGAAACATCAACCGAGCGGAATTTACATCTTGGCTGGCGGACGAGTAAACACACGATAAGCAGCAGTAACCTAGCAGTCACACATCAAGACGGCCGTGCGATTATGCTGCCACCATGCAGATCAGGTGTTACAGCAGGATGACCACCTCGCCGAGGCTGCGCCAGCCTGGTCAGGATCTGGCCTGCTGATCTGAATAGTTGGGGCTGCATAGTTTGGTGAAGGTTAGAGGTGATGATTTACATGGCGATCAATGAAAAAATGGGGATAACAACTGCATGAGCACACAGCTACCTCAGTCGCGCAGGACAGTCTCGGTGAGTCTTTGCTTTATGTCCCTTGCCATGGTGAAGAAAACCTGCTCCACATTTTGATTTGTCTTTGCACTCTGCAAACAAATATACAATGGAACTGAAATATGAAACTAACCATCTTAGCAACCTGATATTTTCATAAAGAAGCGACTATGGCTAGGGAGGTATATCGTATATTACTAAGCTTATATTAACAAAATATTACCGTCTCAAAAAACTTGATCCCATATTCATCTGCAAGCTTCTGACCTTGAGCTGTGGACACTACCTGTTAACAGGGGAGTTATTAGGGCATGGAGAAGAAAACCAGTCATGGGTGCCTAGCAGTAGGAAACTTTATGGAAACATGTACCCGCTTTGCATCCATATCAACCTTGTTGCCCACCAAGATTTTGTTGACATTATCAGATGCGTGCTGCTCTATGTTGCGAATCCAATTTCTAATGTCTACAAGTTAATTAATTA
Organism: Coix lacryma-jobi var. lacryma-jobi; assembly: GCA_009763385.1. NCBI lineage: Eukaryota > Viridiplantae > Streptophyta > Magnoliopsida > Poales > Poaceae > Coix > Coix lacryma-jobi. The sequence continues at coordinate 152,928,083 of CM019825.1, read as the reverse complement.
AGAAAAAACGATAAATAAAGTGACTAGCATTTTCATCTTCTTTCAAACAAATGGGAATGCACGTGCATGTTGCATACTATTGAAGGACGATTCGTCTGTGACATCATATACAAGCAGATGCCCATAGCTCCTCTGTAGTAAGCTGCAAAACAGGGGAGGAAAAATAATAATAAATCAAAGGAGCAGCTATTTTGCATAAAAATCAACAAAATGAATTGCCACTTTACATTCACACACAATGGAAAATATATGCGATCCAGTGCCCAATAACATGTTGCCGATTTACCATCCTATGCATGAAATATGTCACCATTGGAAGATTTACAGACAACCAACATATAACAGTTATAGTTTTAGAACTCTTCATGTGAAACTAGTCAAGAACAGACGTGATAGTGGCATTCACTTGTCTGTATAGGCTTCATGGTCAGGTGGGCTTTAGCTTTTTTTGGTTCCCTTAATAATAAACAAGATTTACTAATAAGCTATAGCTCAGCTGGCCCAGCTTGGCCACAAGATGTATTACAAATCAAATCAAACTATTTCCATTCCTTCCTCCTAAAAAGTACCAGACATGTATAATTTCAAGGCACAAATAAATCTATCATTTTCTAAGTGCTAAAGTCTTGGTCTACATTGGGCCTTCTTAAGATCAAGTATAGGGTGCTTCTGAAATTATACCTACATCTCGTCATTAGTAGCCCCACAAGAGCATCATAGTTAAAAAAAAAAAGGGAAATAATTACCAGTGGTAATTGTTCGGAAACGTTCTTGACCAGCAGTATCCCAAATTTGTAATTTTACACGCTTTCCATCAAGCTCAACTGTCCTAACCTTGAAATCAATGCTTTACAGAAGAGGGAAAAAGTAAGCTTAGAATATTAATATTAACTTACATAAATGAATGAATAAAAGAGAGGATAATGTTGCCTGGGTCCATACCCAATGGTGGTGATAAAACTTGTTGTGAATGTGTCATCAGAGAACCGCAGCAGCAAGCAACTCTTTCCAACTCCTGGAAATAGAAATGGGGCTCTCATTAGACTGTGTGCATTATGTTATGTGAGGGAAAGTTGTTGCAACACATAAAAGTTTGACCAAAAGGTATCGGTCAAGGAGAGAAACTACAGAATACAACACACCGACAATGATGTGGATCATGAGTGAGTACAATCAACAGCAAGGGAATGGATTCACACCTGCTTTTATTAAGAAAAAAATATATGCAGAATTCTGTGCATGTATATATATGTATATTGTTGGTAAAGGGTGGGGTTGACATGTCAAATGTTAGAGACAGCTGTTCATGGTAACCCCTTTGCACAAATCACCATGGCCACCCATGAATTGCTCAGTGGAGGGATTTCCAAACCCCCCCCCCCCCCCCCCACACACACACACACATGAAGATCTTATTATACCATTGATTTTTAAAGTATACTCCCTCCGTCTCAAAATAGATGTCATTATAAAGGTAAAACAATACAAAGTAGAAAAATAAGATAAGGTGACTGAAGAATGATTGTATCCCAAATAAAAAGATGGTACGTGCAGACAAGATGTGACCATTTGTTCTGCTCCCAATTGTCTCAATAAGAAAGAACCATCATTGTCCTGTTTTTTTCTTATTTATCTTTTCACATATACGTAGTTCTGAATTATTGATGCAGGGAATAATAACTGATAAATGTCCATATCAAGTGTCATAGAAGTTACAGAGCCAAATACTAAGCATACTGAGCCAATCAACTTCAGGATTATGCATGCACCTGTGGAAGTGTTCAAGGGGTCTATCACATGGTTGAGATTCATCAGAAGTATTAAATTCTATTGTGGCCCAGCAGTGTGGATGTAAAATTATAGTTGTGCAGGTGGGAGTGATTAGGAGCTAGGAGTAGGTGTTAAAACTAAACAACAAACCTAACTCAACAATTTGACAGAACCTTAGCAATCCTACAAAAAACACAGTCAACTGCAAAGTCCAGTAGAGCCTCTTTAGGCCTTGTTCGGTTGGCGTCCAGAATCATTCCGGACCGAGCTTGCTTCAACAATTTAAATAGCGTCGGATTCAATCCGGCCAAAATCGGCCGGAACGGAGGCAACCGAACGGGCCCTTATGGAACATTGAACTAGACTGGAACCCCCATGATAACTAAGCAATATTTCACACCTCTCCGCTCTTACGCACCCGGATTTCTAGCCTGCCTAGCTCAGCAATTGACCAAGAGAATAGCTCTGCTCTGGTGAATGCTCGGCAAACTACAACTTCAAAGCAAGGTGTAAACTCTGAAATCACGGATGATCACACCAGAAGCGTGTACAAAAGAGCATCTGCTGGGGAATTTCGCCTGTGTTGCCTTCAGAAAAGAACAGGTGAAGGTAAAGCACAACTGCAAGAGTACAAATTCAGCTCCGATGCATGAGTAAAAGGCCATCCTATATCTAGCACGGCTCCCACCCGACCTGGAGGGGCTGGAGGACTGGTGTGTCAACTGTCAAGTCGAGGTGTAGCAAGCAGCAGCTACTCTTCTTCTACATCAATAATGAAGCACTAACCACCACGCGTCGCTCGTGAAGCTTCAACCATGGGTCGCCCGCCGTACATGTACATCTAGCACTAGCAGTCGACAAGCAACAAAGGTACGAGTAGTAGTAGTAGTAGAAACAAGAGAAACCCTGCTCCTTCAGCCCCGGGCAACAAACAGCCCCGCTCCGTACAGCCGGCCGACCGACCGACTCCTCCGGAGATGCAGAAAGTAGCAGTAAGAGGAGGGATCGGCAAACACGCGCAGGAGCCTACATCGGCAGCCAATCGAGCTAATTAATCGAGCGAGCGGGCGAGCGAACATGCGGAGCCGAGAGCCCCGCGCGCAGCAGGAGCGCTAGGAGCCGCGCCGAGGATCGTCGGGGGCAGCGTGTTCTTCGGGGGGGGGGATTAGTTAGTTAAGGGGGGTAAGGGGGGAGGGGGACACGCACCGCTGTCGCCGATGAGCAGGAGCTTAATCAGGTGGTCGTAGTCGCCCCGGGACCTCGACGGCGGCGCCGCCATGCTTGACGCTCCTCCTCCGCGCTCGCGCTTGCCTGCTGGCGGGGCTCCCTGTACGACCGACTGACCGAGGGGGTGGAGGCGGAATCGAGGGAGGAGGGGACGGAGGCGAGGCGAGGCGAAGCAGGAGGCAACAGCCAACAGCGAGAAAGGAGGAGTCAGGCAGGAGGGGAGGGGAGGAGCGTCCAGCTGTACGCCACGCGACGAGACGAGAGAGAAGAGGGGGGAAGGTGGGAAACGGAACAAAACAACAACGAGGACGGGGGGAGGGGGAGCGTAGAGAGCTGGAGGTGTAGTACGTATCAGACGGTAGTTTTGTATACTCTTGCCGCCGCGCGCGGGCGTCGCCTCGCCATCGCCATCGCCATCGCATCGGCCAGTGGAGCGCTGCGCTGGTTGGTTGGGCCTGGCGGCGGAGGTGGAGGCGGCGGGCGTACAGCGCGGAACGGAACGGACGTTGCCAGTTGGTGGTTGGTTGGTTGGTTGCCTTGCTTGGCCTTCGCGGTTTGCACTGCCCATTTCAAAACTTCCAAATCGGGGCTGCATAGCTGTGTTTTTTTTTTTTTGACAACAGCATAGGCGCATATCTGTGATTTGGCTCCTGCCAAGTGCCAAAAGCCCAAAACGTAAGCGCGTATGCGAACGGGAGGGGATCCTTCAGCAATCAGGACAAGTATTCTCGTGGTTTCGTTGACATTCGGCCAGCCAGTTTTAGTCACGGAGTGTTTGATCCACGGCTAAAATTTTAGCCGTGTCATATCAAATATCATAGTATTAATTTAGTCTATTAAAAATAGACTAATTATAAAACTAATTATACTATCGTACGGTACTTAACAAGATGAGTCTATTAAGTCAAATTAATCTATCATCAGTAAAGGTTTACTGTAGCACCGTATTGTTAAATCATGGACTAATTAATCTTAATAGATTTGTCTTGTGAATTAACAACTGGCTGGCAAATTAGTTTTGTAATTAGTCTATTTTTAATAAACTAAATTAGGACCGTAATATCCAATGTGACAGAGATTTTAGCCCAGGAAACAAACACTCCCTTAGGGCGTCTCCAGTGATTAGCTCTTGGCTAGCTCATAGAATATTTTCTCATATTTTAATAGGAGAGAGAAGAGAGCTATCTCTTGTCTAAGAGATAGTCTTATACACACACTTCGAGATTATGTGAGAATGATAAGTGGGATCATTTATATTAAGAGCTATGTGCTAAAAGATATGTCATTTGAAGGGTTGTCTCTTAGAGTGCTTAGAGCTAGATACTAGCTCTTATTGTTGCGGATGCTCTTTAGGGCACCCGCAATGGGTGACTCATAAGCTGACTCTTAGCATTTTTTCATACTTTTATACAAAAGCTATAAAAGCTAGCTCTTGATCAAGAGCTATGCTCATATACACGATCCAAGAATATGTGAGAGTGGCATGTGGTGCCTTATTGTATTATGAGCTATTGCTAAAAGCTAACACTATTGGAGAAGTTGGCTTAGAGCTAGCAACTGACTCTTACTGTTGCGGATGCCCTTAGCTGCTAATGATCAATTCTTTTAAATCCAACATGTTCAGCTAATTGTTAGCTCATACTTAAATAACAACTACATCATTAGTTGCTCTTGCTCAAAATAGGCTAGTAGTTACCTATAACTAATATTAGGTCAGTCTCAATACAATGTTTCATGTCCTGGTTTTCAAAAACATGGAACCGTATATGAAACGGGTATCTCTTTTAATGTATTGTTTCATTACACAATAATTTCACTTGTTATTTTACTATTCATGGTTCCCAACGTACGAACATCAGCACAAACACCCCTCGGCGCCCATGGCAGAAGAGCTCGCCCGAGCCTCCTTCCCCTTCCGATGAAGCACAGAGCCTTCTCAATGGGAGTTTTGTTCCCGTTTCATAGCGTTATGAAACATCATCCAGCTTGTGTCCTGGGTATGAAACGATTCATTCATTCTCTCCTCTTCGTTTCATGCAAAAAGTACAGATCTGCTGATGTGGCATCTTAATACATGTGCATGTCACACCCTATGAAACCTTATTGAAATTGACCTTAGCTAACTATTAGCAGGCAACTAATACTAGTTAGCTAGTAATATTAATTCTTTTCCAAACGGATTCAGCTAGTAATCTAGTTAATTGTTAGGTTATACTTGATTAATAACTAACTGACTTGTTGGACAAAACCAGCTAGTAGTTACCTAACTAATATTAACTATGAGTTATTACTTAGCTAAATATTAGCACACATAGATCTCTCTAAAACCATCCTATGTATGCATCATCCTGCCTCGTTATTGATCTTGTCACCTTCTCATCATTAGCGAGGTTCTCAAACACTGTTTTTCATTTGCATCCCGTGAATCAAATTGAAATAAACAGAACTTTAATCTGATTAATTAATGCATAACCCGACCAATAACGAACACCACAAAGGTTGTTTAGTTCCCAGAAGTTTTTGGGAAAAGTATTGTAGTATTTTCATTGTTATTTGATAAACTTTATCCAAATATAGACTAACTAAGCTTAAAAGATTTATCTCGATATGTATATACTAAAAGTACAATTAATTATTTTTTACTTATATTTAATGCTTCATACATGTATCTAAAAATTGATGTAACGAGAAATTTAGAAAAAAATGGGTAAACTTGGGGGAACTAAACACGGCCAAAGTTCCGGACGGGGAAGTGACGAGCAGCAAACCGCAATGAGTCAGCACGGTCATGAATCCATGGAAACAAACAGCTCAAAGGTACATTAAAAGAAATATTACTGTACTTGTCTACACATCGCCATCCAGAGCCACACACCCTGCACATAGGAAAGGACACACTCTACCGTGAAGTCTAGTCCCTCCAGTTTAATAAAAAAAAGTTATTTTGGACAAGATTTGAGTCAAACATTGAGAATATAAATCATGAATAACTTTTAAATTATTGAGTTTAGAGATGTAAAAATCACATAAATAAATTTATTTGAAAGTATTTTCATAAAAAATATACATATACCACTTTCTAATAAATATTTTTAAAAAACAAGTGATCAAAGTTACATTCTAGAGACCATACCGCTGTCAAAAAACACTTCTTTTACCAAACTGGAGGGAATAAATCTATTTATTACTCTCCTATTTATAGCATTTTATTGATGTGACAATATATTTATTAAAAAGAGAGAAAGGAAACCCAGACTTTAAGTTTTATTTAAATTTTAAGTCTACGATATTTTCGAGATAATAAATAGACTTAGACTCTATTTCGAGATAATAAATAGACTTAGACTCTATCCAAAGCATCATCTATCAGAGCATAAAAAGAAGCGAGCTTTGTTTGCCAGCTAACCTCATAATCAGCAGCAACCAGCAGCTTCAGCTTTCTCTATGCCAGTTCACTTCTTTGCCGTTTCCCTTATACTCCCTCTGTCCCTGAAACCCTCTGTCCCTGAAACAAGCAATTCCTAGGATCCGTGCCGGTCAAACTTTTAAACTTTGATTAACTTTATAGAAAAGAATAATAACATCTATGGTATAAAATAGACATATTATGAAAATATATTCTATGATATATCTAATGATATGAATTGGTATAAAGGTGACCAAATTTTTATTATTCTTAAAAAAGTGACATTTATTTTATTATTGTATACAATTTTGAATAAGACGAACGGTCAGACGAGAAGTCAAAGTCAAAAAACGTCACTTTTTATGCGACGGAGGGAGTACAACAAAAAGGTCACTTTTTATGCAACGGAGGGAGTACAACAACAGCAGCACACGCTTTCTACTTCACAAGTGCTATGAGAAACGAAAACAGTTCGTGGTAACCTGCTTTGTAGCATACCTTTCTACTCATTCCTTAGCAAGGAAGTTCTGTTCTCGGTACATCGAGCATTCAAATATCAAAACGGTCATCAAAAGCTCTTACCAAGTAGAATCAGCACTAATTTTGAGCCATGAAACAGTATTTTTCTCTCACACAAATCAAATCAGCTGAAACAGTGTTTTTTGTGCCGCAGAAACCATCGACAGACAGAACAGTCAGTACCCTCGTTCTATTATTTCTTTTAGCCTGAGCTTATCAAGTAGAATCAGCACTTTTGAGTCATGAAATAATATTTTCTTTCACACAAATCAAATCAGTCGGAACAGTGTTTTTGTGCCGCAGAAACCATCAACCGAACAGTACCCTGTGTTCATATATTTCTTATTTCTTCTCAGCCTGTTAGCTTGAGCTTATCAAGTAAAATCAACACTACTTTTAATCCATGAAACCGTATTTTTCTCTCACACAAATCATATCAGCCGAAACATTGTTTTTGTGCCGCAGAAACCATCAACGGAACAGGCTATTTTACATTGGCCCATAGCTTCTGTGTTTTGCTTATACAGATGTATTTTATTGGTCCAAGTCCATTGTCCATCATGTTTTGGAGATACAGAAAGTGTGAGGTTAACATTTGGTGGTTCAAAACACAAAATAAAAGTTGATCTTGTCATATAATATTCAAAAGAAAGGACCATGGCTTCGGTGGTTCAAAACACAAAATAAGAGTTGCAATAGATGGCCAGGCAGTTTGCAGTTGTGTGATGCTTTACTAGGAAACATAGCAACCCAGATTTGTTGTCTTCAAAAGCTTAAGATACTTCGTATCAAAGGCATATGTTAAGTGCGCTTCTGAAAGAAAACAATGCATGCTAAGGAAATAAACTACGGTAACAAAGTAAAGTCATGACTGTTATAAGATAATGCATTAAAATTTTGGCTGAAATCTTGAAGGTTGCACTGTTAACCTGATGAGTTTGGCTGCAACTACAACGAGATCTTAAAGCCATACTGGAAACAGTAGTAACTTAACTGAACCGTTCCAACTCTTCATATTTACAAATGAAGTCCTCGGGCATTTCCAGGGCACCTGCTAATTTCTACAGGAGAGCAGAGAGCAAGATTACTGGTGTGCTGGCTTGCCCACTGCTGTAACTAAGTAGGGTCAGTTTTTAGCATGTGAGGACTCAAGGAGAATAAACTGCCATAAAGATGTATGAATTAATCCCAGGTAATGGACATTACTTTAACCTTCTAATTGTTGATACATGAGACTGGCACTATGGATGAGGGTCATATGCTACTCATTCTGCAATTGTTATTTTCTTTTCTTTTGAACTATGCCATCATTGTTATCTCATATTGCAACAGTCTGGTCTTCCTTCCAGTAACTTCTGCCACATGCATAACATTAGCCTTGGTGATTGGTAATGAGCAGTAAAGTAGTCAGGGACGCATCCATATGGAAAATTTGTTGTTGTGAATGTATTCAACAGGTCTTGTCCTATTGAACTGCGCAACCCACAAACCCAAGCTCACGTCTTCCATTTTGAAGAGCTGCATACAGAGTAATAGTAAATTAGCTTCTTCATTACTCTAATTGCTATTATGAACTCTATACCTGTAGAGAGATATAGTTTACCAGTTTTCAAACAAGAGATCAAATCAAGGCTCATACACAAATGTTATTTGCAATTAGCCTACTAGTCAGCAAATATTTAAAGAATCACACAAAGCCTCTATCGACCAATATAAACAATCCATTGCCTCTCTGTTCCTTATATTGACACATTTGCTAATCTGCTATATATAAAACTAGAAAGTGGCATTTTGGCAAATTTTTATTCAAAGTGCTATTTTGACCAGTGTCTGACTTTCATATGGCACTTTCGTGAAATGTAAAAAAAATGAAACATGGAGGGCCTTTTTGTTGCAATGATTCTACAGAAGAGATTTTCTCAAGAGGAAAATATAAGATTGTACCATCAACTTTTGCTTCATGAATTCTGACATGATAAAATCAGCAATATCAGATGATATAACATATCCAGGGCCATTTGCATATAATGGATACACCTCTTCTGGCCACTCCTGTGAAGTGATAAACAAGATTAACAATATCCACACTATAAATTAAAACTAGTGTCAAAAAGAGCATCAAGTGTAAGCTAAAACATGTAAGTTACATCCAGTCACAATATGCTAACAAAACATGTCCAGACAAGATACAATAGCCCAGCTTCTGTAAACATATTACTTAATGCTGTCATGTTAGATGAGGAACTCTATAACATGAGTATGGGTCCGACTGACCATAAAATGCTATCATGCTGCTTAGATAGCAAAAGATGTTAACATCTCAGCAATAATGCAAAGAATCCTATGTCAAGTCTCTGATAATTGACGATCTTCGAGGAGTCTGTCGTCAGATGCAGACATGCGACAAGTGATTTTCCAATTCGGTTTAGAAAGACTGATAACTTACTATATGAACAAATAAAGAGTAATATAGTAATTTCCAAATAAATGTACCGGGCAAGCCATCCAACACCCCCATTTGACAAGGATATACTATGGTTTCAATGCCCAAATTTCTGAAGATAATATGGCATTGGCTGACAGAAGAGAGAAATAGAATTCCAATTCATTTATTGTGAGACAAATTAGTTGCATTCGAAACAGAATAAGGCTAGAAGTAAATAAACAAAGAAATGCTGCAAACTCTGCACTTCCACAAAAAAATTGCAAACACAGACCCCCAATTGTAAAAGAATTCAATATCAACTATATCACTACATGAACATAGGTTTAACCAGTCTTATCACAGTTAACACATCAGTACAGTACAGAACTACAGATGAACATAGCTTTTATGGAATCATGACTGCAAAAAGGTAATTTAGCTTTTGCTTCAACCTATATAAGAAATGTTTTTTTAGAAGGATATAAGAAATGTTAAGGTGGTGCTTGAAGAATGAAATGTAATAACTGCTACGACAAACATTTCATAAGCTTCACCTCATAAGTCACGGCCCATTTCCCATGGCGTAGCGGCTTGTGTTGTACATTCATACTCCCCATGTAAAGACTTCTCCCACTTGGTACCTTCTTAATTCAGTGAGTACTGAATCAAGTCTCACAAAAGTATCATCATCGCACTTCATTACATATTTAGCGGAAACAACATGAACCTGAGCAACCAAGTTCACAACTGTCAGAAAAATGCAAATACAAGAACTCCAAATAAGATTTAGTTCAAATAGCAAGAAATTCTCTACCATACCCCATACTCGCATATTGCAAGAGTCTTCATAACAACAAGATCATAGTTGTCCAGGAAGGGCACAAAAACAATGTCCCCAAAAAATTCAGCTTCCTTCTTTATCTCCACATTCACTTCCTTTCTGCCATGCTGGAATTAAGAAACACCCTTCAGCACAAGCACACAAAGCAAATGAAGCAAGCTAAGCCTTTGGGTTTACATTGAAGTGTTTACCAGTGCAACGAAAAAAACGAGCCACCGTGGTTGGTGACTTGTGGACAGCAGACATCCATGTCTTCCTCACACCCATGCGCTCAGCAAAAATGATTGGCTGATGACAGGATGCCAATGAAAATCTCAACTGGCTCATCAGGCAGTGGAGGGGCCTGCCAAACAGTAGAAAACTCCAGATAATTCTGTGGCGCAAAGCTTGGGTGTGTAGTGGGCAAAGACCCTGCAATCACTGAATGCACATCGAGGTCCCATACAGTGACAGGCCTGTAGCATCCTCCAGCACAAACCCCTGCAAGGGCGACAAGAAACATAAATTAACTGGACAAGTAGATAGAGGCCAAGTACTGATAACCTCAATTGTCCCCAACCACTAATTATTTGAACTAACTGCAATACCACGGCAATTGACAAGCACTCGCCAAGTACTGATAACCTCAATTGTCCCCAACCACTAATTATTTGAACTAACTGCAATACCACGGCAATTGACAAGCACTCCCAACATTTTTTACTGCATGAAGTGGAGAAACATGTGCACTTACAGTGCGGTAAGGAAACGAAAGAAGTGACATGTCGCCCGTCAACGCTCACATGGTAACCCTCCAACCCAGCACTGAGAGTAAGAACAAACAGCCGGCCCTCAGAGAAAGGAAAATGGCCAACCGAAATTGACTTCCTCCTTCTGCCCGATCAGCCGATTCAGCAACCAGGCCGTCTTTGACGTTGTCTTCGATTCATCCGACCTGCCATCATCATCCCTAATCCACCTCTCGCACTTGACCAACCCATCCACTGCACATCAACAAAGACATTCCATTCAGCATGTTCTGAACAACAGAATCCACCTGAGGTCAAGCAATTGAAAACAATGAAACTGACAGGGGTCCCCAACCAGTCTCCTCATCCGGGGCGTGACCTCCACCCATCGCAGCGCTGCGCGGCGCCCCAGTTCATGCGGTAGCAGGTGTTCTGCTCGATCACGGGCCGGCCGCTCCAGTCCCCGCGGAGGCGCGGGTTGAAGTGGAGCACGCGGGGCGGGTCCTCGCCGTCGACGGCCCTGAGCCCCTGCAGCTCCACCATGAACTGCGACACCATGGCGGCGCGCTCCCGTCCCGGAGCACCGCGATCGCGGGGTCCGCTCCTCGTGCGGCGCCCGGGGCGTGGCGGCGACCGTGACGTGGGACCCGAGCGCGAGCCCGCAGGGCAGCTCCACGACGCGGCCCCGCGCGCCGAGCTCCTCCGCGGTGAGCGCGATCGAGTGGGGCACCTGGCGCCGCCGCCGCCGCCGCGGCGGCGCGAGGGAGGAGAGGCGAGATGGCGGGGGGTCGACGGCCTTCGGGGCGCGCGAGAAGCGAGGTCGAGAACGCGCGGGCGCCCGCCGCGACGGCGTCCGCCACGGACATGCGGAGAGCGCCGGAGCGGGCGGAGTCGAGGAGGCTACGTCGAGGCGGTGACGAAGCGGGAGAGCCAGCGATCCTGTCCGCCCGCCGCCGACGCGCCGGGGACGGGGACGGAGACGGACGCCGCCGCGGCCGCGCGGCGGGGCTCCTTGTCGGGGCCGCGCGGGCGCCCGCGCGCCCGCGCCGAAGGAGAGGTGGAGCTTCCGCGCGGCGCCGGCCCCGGCCCCGGCGCCACCGGAGAGCGAGAGGTGGAGACGAACGGCGACTCGAGGGCGAGCACGAGGAGCGCGTGTAGAGGAGCAGCACGGCCGCCAGCCCCTCCATCGCGCGGCGGCGGAAGGAAGCCCCGGCCCCCGCCCCCGCCGACGCTGCCTTCTCATCGCTCCTCGACGCGGTAAGGTAAGAACCCTAGCCCCACCACTGGACGGCGTCTGCGCGCACTCTGCTACGGGCGTCGCGGGCGCGCGGCGGGTGCGGGTGCGGGGGCGGGGCGAAGGAGGAGCATGGGAGGAACGGAACGGGGGCGGGCCGGGCGGCGGTTTACATGTAAAACAATGGCGAAACGGGCGATTAATAATGAGCTGCTACTAAAAGACGGGGTTGCTTAGCGATCCTCCTGGATTGGATGCCTCGCTAGATAGCTGATCGCGGCGTGTTTAGGAATGGGATTAGCGTGGGGATTTCGATTCGATACGCCTGGCCCTGGGCACGACGGCGGGTGGCCGGTGCGGTGCGGTGCGGTGCTGCTGCCGCTGCCGAGGGCCATTGGGGCTTGTGCGTCGTGACTCGTGAGGTAGGCAGTGGCAGGGGTGATGTGGCGCACGACTCTGTTTGGTTGTTAGCCATATATTGCTACACTTTACGTTACGCAAGTTTAATTAAGTTGGAAAATGTTTGGTTGATGACTAAGCTTAGGCAAGATTCTTGTAGACTCCACATATCATAGAGTAGAAAAAGTGTGGCAAGATTCCCTTAAGCATGACAAAGTGTGGCAACCAATTACTGCCACACTTCTTGTGGCTTGCCACACTTACCTAAGGTTAGTTGTGGTAAGCTATGCCTAGCAACCAAACATTCCGAGACCGGGTGCGCGGCACACGCGACCGAGAGGCGGCGGGGAACACGTTGTCCAGGCGTATGGCAACGACGTGGACTGCGTGACGCGGTCATGTAGTACGTCGTTTTTTAAGAGAAAAATAACGTTAGCGGTGCTGCTTTTTTAATAATATATTTATATATATAATCATAAAGTTTGTTATAATAGCTATGTTTGGTCCAACACGTCAATTATTTATAAACCGATGGAGTACACTGTAATGGATCTTTATATTTTTTTATCAAGAACTGTTGTATTATATCCTTCTTACATATAAGAATAGACATTTTGATTCAAAAATACACCTCGAATAGTCTCTGTAATTGGATCTTTACATATAGTCATTCACATTCTTGATTTGCCGTTAACCAATGATGGAGAGTGATGATAACTCTCTAGAGCGCGGACAAGATATAGAAAAAAACTTGTTCGAGGGTATAAAGCTATAGAAAGAGATGATTTATACTCAAATGACTTTGTGAATAATGATTTAGAGAGTAAATTTAGAAAGACTGCTGAAAATGCTAGCTCCGGCTACCGATATATTTTTTTTTTGGTATTGGTATAATTGTCACCCCTCCTTTCTAAAACTATAGGTTCTATAGTTCCATATATCCTAATCAAACTAGTCTAATTTCGGTTGAGTTTGTAGAGAATGGATCAACTCTATCGCATCAAAGAAGTTTCATTCAGAATAAAAGATAAAATTTCTTGAAGGTGGGTACAAAAACTATTATTAGAGCACTACTACAGAAAGCTTAACCGAGGCGGGCCAAAATAGGTTAACCGACGCGGCCAAACCATCTGCCTCGGTCCATAGCCTTGGTTAATCAAAACTTAACGAGGTGGGCCAGTCGGCCGCCTCGGTTAATACTTTTACCGAGACGGGCAACTTAAAGCAATCGTCTCGGTTAATATTTTAACAGAGGCGGTTAATGTATGCGTCCGCCTCTGTTAAAATATTAACCGAGGCGGTTTCTTAAGGGTGGCCGTCTCGGTTAATTATTTTACAATTAAAAAACAATTTATTTTCAAATTGCATTTGAATTTCCTTTTCACGATGGAAGCAAAGAGACAATTAATAAAGTCACAAACACATTCGTTCAACTAGCAGTACTCCTTCGAGTACATATATTATATGTCACAACAACGTATCATTGTTCAATTACACGCATTCAACATTTTACAAATTATATGTCTGGCAACATGTAATCCTTGATGCTCAGATGGGTGCTCCACTTTCGGAGGATCTCATACTTGTCGTCATCCGCTAATGGGTTTCTATATTGAAGAACCTTCCACCCTCATGCACGCAATGGTGCATGAGGAAATGAACAAATGTCCGCAACAATACGAGTTATGGTCTCTATGTTGAATGGCTTGTTTTGCCAGCCCTATAGTTCTTTCATGAGTACCTTGTAGCTGTTGCTAAACTTACCACAAACATAGTATCCACATAATAATGTGTCAGGTGGTTGTTTGAAGCACTACATGTAATAGACAATCGTTCAGAACATATAGAGTTTTCACGATATACTAATAAGTACACATATGAGTTTTCAAAACATACCGGGAAGTTGTGCCAGACTTGCAGGTGGTTTTATACTTCTTCTTCTGCTTTTCAGTTCTGACATCAATATAATCTGGTTCCTCCAAGTACTTCGGTAAGCGCCGTACGAAACCACATTTGTCACGACCAATTTAGAAACATATGTTAAATAAAAAAGAAGTATCGTCACTTACAATCTCAATACGCTTTCAAATTCCTTATAACCTTCTTTTGGAGTATCCAAAGAGTCAAACACTATTTCCCTCCCATCCTGAGGATATATGAGAAAATGCAATCCAGTGGCCCATGATGCCTCTGCTGGACCATTGAAACAACGTACAATTACAACCTTCAAATACGTGAAAGCTATGATCGTAATAGTAACTATTGGTAGTTTTCTTTTGACTTACCCGAACTGGTAGGCGGCAATCATGTACCCACGTCCCTTGACCTCTCTCATGCATCTAAACACATATGTTCCTGCGTTAAACTTCATTTGGTTACGCAGAAGTTTGCGGGCCGCCTCTCTCTCTGCTCCGTCCAAGCCCACAAGCTTTCATAGGTATTCGGTATATCATAACCCGCGATGCATCTCTCGGGAAATGTGCATGGGAGAGAGGAAAATAACATTTTGCCTACTTCCTTTGCATATGTGGGTCTGCATCCTGCAAGGACAAATCATGTTATTGTTATTAGCTTCTTACCAAACCGACATGGATGCAACACATTGAAAACTCGTGATTCACTTACAAGGCAAACAATGTGACTTGGGCCATGTCGAGGTCCTTGCGCCGCAGTAACCGATGCATGTCATGGAAATCTACGACGACGTAAGCATCAGAGGTCAAGTAGAAAATACCGCGGGAACCTTGAGAACAAAAACTTTCAAGGCCTCTTTTCGCCGCTTCACGTACCAGAGATGGAACCTCCTCACCTCCCACGGCTCTTCAGTTACGAGCTAGCCTAAGGTCAATATGAACTTCTCATGCACGTAACCGGTCGGGACAATCATCGGAAAGGGGCCAACCCGCTGGTGATGGCATCCTGTACTTGAGATGATTAGGAGTGAAAAACTCTGCAAGAATCTCCGTGCATGTTGTACTATGACGTTGGTTGGCAGAAGCGTACCTGTCAAAATGGATTGAGCTTTCATACTCTTGGCTACTTCATGGGCGATCCTATTCAACTTGTCGTAGTCGATGTCACTTTTGTGGGTGTTGTAGTATCCTCTTGTTGCATACCCTTCGTCGGTGGGGGAGGACATTCTTTACTCTTTTGTTTCGATCGCTTGTCTGCGACGGTATAGCAGTGCCCGGTCCTGACCCTGTATCTCCATGTGGATTGCTCGTGCATGGGGGAGTGCCTACTGGATCATTGTTGTCATTGTCGTCATCAATGTCATGATGACCCAGGGAGGGAGACTGAGAGGGTGTGATGACGACGTCGGCTCTTCTAAGTAAATATCGCATCGAGCCCAAAGTACTTCTTTGTCGACTAAACTTCGAAATTACTTGGCCCCACAAGGTGTGGGTATGTCGAGTTCATCATCCTGGTGGTCCGGGTGCATCAAGTTACCTTGACCCTAGCATAGTGTTCGGGATCGGCTTGTCGTCATACAGGCGTCCTGGCAATGTTATGCTTGTGCCCACTGCCATCTGTCTTTTGACATCCTGTCGTACGAAACCACGAGCTGGCATGGCGTTGGTTTAACGATATCGTCGACCGGGTACCTCGGCAGTCCTCCGGGGGGGGGGCACCATCTGGCTTTGTACGACATCTATCGTTGGTACTACCACACCAACCTGGCGGAAACATCTGCGGCCTCAACTCAACCATTGAGGGGTCATTGCTCGTGAACGCCTCTGAAATCAACAAACTCCTTCATAGCCTCGAGGCAGTGTTAATGTTTGTTTCGTCCAAGACGCTGCTTGGATCCCTTTAGATAATAACTACTCCGTATTTGCTACTCAATCTGTTTTAAATTATAAAACGTTTTGTTTTTTCTAGATCCATTATTTTGCTATGCATTTAAATATACACTATGTCTAGATACATGGCGAAAACAATGTATCTTGAAAAAGCCAAAACGTATTATAGTTTGGAACGGCGGAGTAATAATTATTTCTTTTTTAGATCCAAACAAGTACTCCCTCCATACTTATAAAAGATGCCTCTTTTACACGGTCAAGCTTATTTTCACACTACATGCAAGCTCAATATTAGGTTCACGTAGGGCCTAGGCATTTGGTCATGACCGGATCAGATTGATCAGTTAGTTTCAAAACTCAAGACCGAACAAGTTCGGGTCTCGGTTAGTTCGATTCAGTCTCGATCATGACCGAACTATACAAAACATCTACTAAATAGTATATTTTTTAGCAAATTTTAGTATTTTTTCTATCTATGACAAAAATAACAATACAAACTATAGATTAAATAGAGTGATAAGAGTGATGGTTGATATAAACCCCTTAGAATAAATATTATATCACTAATAGTAGTCTAAAGTACATATTACATCCATAAAAATAGATGTTCGGTTAGTTCGGTCGGTTCGGTTACCTGAGGCATATGACCAAACTGACCGTAAAAAGTTCGGTTATTGCGGACTCAGGACTGAACTAGTGTGACCGAAAATTTTGGTCTCAGTCATTTCGGTCTCGATTTCGGTTAGTTCGGTTCAGTCTTTGGTATTCGGTTAATTATGTCCAGGCTAGGTTCACGCCTGCATCAGTTTGCATCTAAGCTCAAGTAGTCCAGCACTGCAGTTTCATAAAAAGAAGAAGAAGAAAGCAAGCCAACAATGCAGCAACTTCATATCCTACAGACAATAATAGCTTCAGAAAGTCATACAAATTTGCTGATTAATTTCTCGTGGTGAAGCTTGAACCACTGCCAAGAGCATCTCCAACGGTTTTGCAAATGGACTTTGCATTCTTGTTTTTTTTCAAAAAGTCTAAAAATCTCCTATCCAACAGTTTGGCAAATAAGCTTGGCATTTTTAGCAACTTGGCAAACACGGGTGATATTTACATATATACCAAGTTGTCGTTCGCTTCGCAATCGTCCTCACGTGCTACTCCCGCAGGATATTTCCTCTCTCTCACACACAATTTTTTAGTTTTGTCAAGCTAAATGCAAAACCGTTGGAGATTGACTCTTTTTACCTTTGTCATATTAATTTGAGAGTTGACAAATACCATATTTGCCAAATAAAAAATGCAAAATCGTTGGAGTTGCTCTAACAACGGAACTGACCAATGTGTTGCAATTGGAGGCGATGCTGGCGGCTGGCGCAACGGAATAGGGGAAGGTTTACTACACAATAAAACTGTTGTATGATGTAGCTATTTTTTCTATATAAACAGTGTAGTTCTAAGACTATTCGTCCTCATATTCCTCTATTTTTATCCTCTATAATGTCTGATCATCAAGATTCTTCCCTATATCATTTCTCCCGCATCCATCATCCTCTATATCATCCTCTATCCACTGTGGGCCCACTTCTCACTTTATATAATATATCCATGAAAGATCTAATTTGAAGAATTAATTGTAACGAATTCAATAGTGCAATCGGAATTTAATTTAGGTTTTTGGTTTGTGAGATGTAACATTTTTAAAACGAAATTAGGTGGGCCCACGCTGTACTCTCCTCTCTCTCTCACGCGCGCTGCTCCCTTTCTCCACAAAAAGGGGCTCCTCCGCCAACTGTGCCGGAGACGCGCGATTACCGGAAAGCTTTATAGCGAACAACGGTTTGCAGCTGATGGGTACGCTATCCACTGACTCGGAAGCTATAGTGAACAACGGTGCAGTTGTTGGGTATGCTATCCGCTACTGGAGAAATTGGATAGTGTACCTGCTGCATTCATCTAAACAGGACGACTTTTGTAATAGATAGATAAGCTTATATTAGTATGGCACACTCATATGTGAACACACTAACATTGACAATCACATCAATTAGAGAATCAATCAGTAAGACTGTCCGCACTCACGTTCCTCTATTTTCATCTTCTATACTGTCTGGTCATCAAGATTCTCTCCTCTATACTCATTTCTCCCGCATCCATCCATCCTCTATATCATCCTCTATCCACTGTGGGCTCACTTGTCACTTTATCTAAATATATTCATGAGAGATCTAGTTTTGAAGAATAATTATAACGAGTTCAATGGTGCATTCGGAATTTAATTTGGATTTTGGTTTGTGAGATATAAATTTTTTCAAACGAAATTAGATGGGGCCCACTCTATACCTCTCTCCTCTCTCCTCTCCCTCTCACGCCCACGCCTCACCGAACACAGCTGGCCTCTGCGCTGTCTCGGCTTCATCCGCTAAAACTGCTGCTGTGCGGTAAATAATGTAGCGAAGCTGCACGCTCCCAGGACGTCGTAGCGGACGACGGTGCAGATATCCCATACACTATCTGATACTGAAGGACACAGATAGCGTATCCGGTGCAGTTAGTCTAAGACATACTTGTTATTAGAGTTGATGCAAGAAGCGTAACCACAAGTGGTGTTTACCAAGTATTAATCCGTCGTGCAATTGTGCAAATCCATAGCTTGAGCCTTGAGGTTGCAGCGGAGTAGGACATAGCTATTTTTAATTTTGTATAGACAAGGAACACTTGATCCAAGAGCACTGATGTCGCATGTATCAAAACCACGTAATTGCGTGTAAAAACTAATGCAATAGGGCCAAACCAAGAGTGCTAAAAACCATGTCTCCAAAATGTTATATTCTTTAGATCGTTCTAGCGTGGATCCAGAGGGCAATGATTCTATTGGACATGAATCACGAGTGGTAGATGAACTACCAGTGAGACAGAGAGATGGGAAGAACTAGAGTTCGTACCTGGGAGAGGAGAACTTTGACCATCGCTGCTTCGTCGGAGTAGATCTGCGCACGGGCAGCGACGGTCGGAGTAGGGTTGACCAGTAGCGACGCCGGCGATGGGCTTCCCGTTGCTGGCAGCTCCTCCCTCTAGTCGGATTAGGGTTAGGTAGGTGGCGGCTCCAGGCAACCTCGTCCCTTGAGCCTCTGGCCCCACCTCCTCTTTACAGGCACTGTGCAACAGGGGCCCCAGCCTGTTAACGGGCTGGACGTCCCCGACCAGGACGCACTCAAGGGGTCCATCTTGACCGTTGGGTCAAGACGCATGAGATCAATTCTAACATTCTCCCCCTTGATCTCATCTTATATTCTTTCATAATTCAAATTTCAATCTTTCTTATTTCTATTCCATTCCATTACAGATCAATGCATAGAGCGTGCTTCATCGTCACGATCAATTATCGATAGATTCAACAACTACAATACACGTCTCTGTTCTAAAATAGGTTCTTTAACTTTGGGGCCCTTTATTGTCCAGAAATCATAGGCCTTAGCACACAACCCATGTCGACTGTGTATTCTCTGAACACACTGGGCGGTAAGCCTTTGCAAAACGGATCTGTAATACTTTCACATTATTTAAGTATGATTCTGGACTTTCTCCTTCACAACGTACAACCCAATGTCAATGTGTTTTGGTAGCACACTTGACCCGCTGTCTTAGGAGCAAACTTCTTAAATGGTCATTGTTGTTGTTTACCATTATCAAATCCGGGTATAGGTTTCTTAACCATTTCGTCTGTCCTTTTTGCCTCATAATAAGCTATATGATAGGTGTGCATCATCAATGACACCACTATTGTTTCTTTGGAGTTTTTTCATAATAAAACTCCAACTGCGAGTGTTAGTTACTAATGTGGATTTCATATACATCTCGCTCAAATATATCAGTTGTACTCACAATCATCTGAGAGTACTTGTTCTCTGTTCGTGACGACCACCACATGACGCGAGACCTGTCTGCCAGCTTCAGTGAGCTTACTGGCTTTCCTACGCCGGATCTTCCGACCCAGCTCAGACGTCGACGGCTCCAGTCACTTCTACTACTGAGACCCTACCGAGCTCCGTCGCGTCGTCCGAGCAGACAACGCCTGTCCAGTCCGAGACCACTACTACAGCGCAGCCTGAGCTATCTTCTATTCCAGAGCTTCCGCGCTCCGAGGCTCAGGCGGTCACAAGCTACAGAGACTGCGACAGAGCAGACAGAGCAGGCAGAGCAGCCAGAGCCGACCCGGACCGCTTCGCCACAACTTCCAGCTTCAGAGGGTCAGCAGGCTACGAGCTCCTCTTCTTCAGACTCCGGGCGATACTTCAACAGTTTGAGTTCACTCAGCGGTCTCCAGAGTCTGCACCTGGCTCGTCTGCACCACCTCCGCCCTTCGACGCTTAGTTTGCGCGCTTGATGCCAAAGGGGGAGAGTGGCGAGTATAGCGATAGGGGGAGCGATGTGAGAGGGTCTTGGATCTTTTGATGTGTTATGTTCACATATGCTCTTTACTTATCGCATCTTCTGCACATTGCTTTTTGTCTTATATATGTGCTATGGACCTGTGACATGTTTTGTGCTCACTATGTTATACTATATGACATGTCATTTCGTTTCACCCGTTTACTTGCGCTTAATTCTCACTTGTTATGTATTCGAGTTCTTTACTCTTGCACTTGCTATTCACTCTAACTTGTTGAGTACAGGATGATGGCATGATATGTATGAGCTTGCCTCTAATCACTTTCTCTTATTCATTGCAAGTTCATACATGTCATGATTTAAAACCCTCTTCTATCTATACTCGATCTCGTGTTGTCATCAATCACCAAAAAGGGGGAGATTGAACGCATCTTGGCCCCTAAGGGTTTCGATGATTGGATGAAACACAAGATTACTGTGACTAACGTGTGTTTTGTAGAAACAAAATTGAGTTAGGTCACGGTAATGGCGACGATATGGGCATATGGAGTTCATGTCCCCTAGCGATGATATCGTTTTCGGTTTTCAAAGGACGGACGACGAAGACGGTGGTAGACTAGGCTAAGTGTCATATGGTGTTGAAGAACACTTAGGTAATCTTAGGTCTTTGTTTTTTCCTTTGGCCGTACTATAAAGAGGAGCGTGAATCAATAGCTTGACCTAGATGAGTCTATTGAGGTAGGTGTGGTGCACACTTGTTATTTCATAGCCCTAGGTAGCTCAGAGAGATGCCTTATGTCGAGAGGATCAAAAGTCGTTAAGGCCGCGTCGCGATCCGAGTTAGTTTTGCCCTTGATATGGGCATCAGCAGCTGGCCTGGTGAGCATCGGACGCGTGGCATCAGACGCGTCGCGATCCGATTAGTTTAGTCTGGTGCGTGGCATCAGACGCGCCGATGTTGCCACATCGGAGCGCCCTGTGCCACTGTTCACGTGCGCGTGAACTTGGGGTAGCACCGGACGCTGGCATCGGACGCTGAGGGCCAGCGTCTGATGTCCATGCAGAGAGGTTTCAGGAGGGTAAATCCACATCGGACGCGTCCGATGTGGTGGCATCAGACGCTACCCAACATCCGATGCTCCTTTATCAGGTCTGACAGAATGGTACAGTCGACCGTTGGTCGAGGTCATCGGCGCGTCCGATGCCAGGCATCGAGCGTCCGATGACCCCGCAAGAGCAGCAACCCTGTTCGGTGCTCTTTTGGATGACCGTTTGGGGGAGTTATTTATACTCCTTCCCCTCATCCATTAGAGTGTTCTTGCCCACTTCCATCTGCTGAGAGACACATTGTGAGTGTGAGAGAGTGCAAGAGCCCTAGTGAGGTTGAGTGAATTGCTAATTGAGAGAATTAGTGACCTCCTAGTGAGAATTGAGTAGCAAGTGTGCATCCATCCATCTCTTTGGCCTTGTCTTGGTCAGTGAGAGTTCTAGCTTGTTACTCTTGGTGATCGGCATCACCTAGACGGCTTGGTGGTGATCGTGAAGCTTGGAGAGCATCCGGTGGCATTGTGGATGACCCAAGCAAGCTTGTGACCGGTAGCGAGCGATTCACCGGGTCGGAGCGGCGAAGAATCAGCACATAGTGAGCACTTGATCCTTGCGCGGATCAAAGGGGAGCGATACCCTTGCGCGGTTGCTCCAACGAGGACTAGGGGGTGTGCCGACACCTCGATACCTCGGCAAAAAGATCGTCTTGTCATCTCTACTCATTTACTTACGCATTTACTTTCAAGCATTCAATTCCGCATTATATTTGAGAGAACCACACTTCTAGCACAAGGGGGTTAATTGGGCTTAATAGGTTTTAATTCTTGCTAAAGTTTTAGAAAAGCCCAATTCACCCCTTCTTGGGCATCTTGATCCTTTCACTTTACTTTTGCAAGTCATCTTGCATGCTTTCTTTATATGAGATTTTTCCCTCATGGTCAACACTGTGATAGCATAAAAGCTATCCAAACTTTTCATTCTTTCTCCCACTCTGGGATATACTTTAGGCACATGAGTCACAAACTTTTTCCCGTCATGCAGGACAATTTCCCCATCAGGGACATTAAAACCAGAATTGGCTTTCACATTCCATCATCAAATTCAGAAATAAATCTGAATATTCTGTAATATACACATTTAATCCAACGTTGGTCAAATAAATATGCATATTTCTTATTACAACCTTTGTCACAATGAATAAAACTAAAACAAATTCTTTTTCATAGAGTACATAAAAACATTTCATGTACTAAAATCTTACTTCGGACCAATGTCCCTGAATTCTTTTCCTTTTCAAGCCATTCTCTAAAGACAACACTGTCCCTTTATGTAATGACATTCCTTCATGCAAAACTTGCATTTTTCATCTTCTGAGTCACAAGTACCCAGCTCTTTTCTTCTGCCTCCAAGAATGAAACAAATTTTTTTTCTTTAAAACATTGTTCAACGATAATCAACAATAATGAGCATGAATAACCCTACGTTGGTCTGGTTAAAACATGCACATTAAACTTTAAAACTTACACTTATATTCTATATCACCGTTGGCAGAGATAGAATAAACAATATCCTTTTACATTAATTCCACATCACCATTGGACAGAAATAGAATTAACGTATGCAATCTCAATTAACTTAATGATAATCAATATCATTGCAGCGGAATACTATTCATTTATTAGGGACATTTCTTGATTCTTATCTAGTCTATAGAAAAATGGCCACGTTTGACTACAATTTGCCAGAGATTCAAACTTTACATTTAAATTTATAATATTGTTATCATCAACGTTGGTCAAAGAATAAATATATCACAATTCACTTGAAACTTTATCACAAAATTAAATTCTCCCGTTGTTTCGAATTTAATTAAAAGATATTCAACATCAACTTTGCAGCGGAAACATGAAAATACTCTTAACAATATTTTCCAGAAGCACTTTATAAATTATTTAACTAGTCTCTGAACAAATAATTATTATTGGATAAAAATTTGTGCAGAGATTAGTATCAAATCTTACTCAAAACCATGAAAAACAGCTTCCGAAAAATAAATTAAATCTCAACACTGTACATTCGGCAAATTGGCCCGAGGCCTGCAACCGGCGCGGCGCCAGCGCGGCCCACCTTGCACGCGCGCGCTCTCCTCTCCACGCCCAGGCCGCAACCTGGGCCTGGGCCGGAAAAACATCTGCCCTCTTGGGCTCAATTTGGCCCGAGCACTCTGGCCGTCGATCTCAATCGGACGGCCGTCCGACGTCGCGGCCGAACAAAAACCCATCGGGTCGGCAGCTCCCCCAAACCCTAACTGCATTCCCCCTCGCCCTTTCTTCCTCAGCGCCGCACGCAGTGACGGCGGCCGCCTTGCCCGTTGGCGACGACGACGGTGCTCGCTGTGGTCGTCAGCGCAACTAGATCCGACGCCCCTTTCTCCTCTCTATCTTTCTTCTTTGAGCACCACGCGGACCGAGCGGAGCCAGTAGCAGAGGCGACCGCGCGGCCCGAGGTCAGGACGGTGATGGTGGGACCACCGTGCACCCATTTGCCGGCGCGTGCGTCCACCAGAGGGTAGGACGCGCCACCATCAAACGGCTGCTCGGTGCGCCCTGGCCCGAGCCTGAGAGGATGCACGTGGGGAGAGGCCACATCTTCCGGTGGCTCGGTCACAGGAAGCCCGCAGGGTGAGTCCGCACCTGCCGACGGCTCGAACCTTACCCGCGCGCCGACGAGGACGACATCGCGGTGGGAGATCCAGGTAGGTACTCCCATCCCTTCCTTGTACTGGTGTTAGGGTTCATCTAGGTTTCGTCCTTTTTTTTCTGTTCTTTCCCGCGTGCCGGCGAGCGGCCGCGGTCAGCTCTTTGTTCCTGGCGTACGCCAGCGAGCCGCGGCGACGAATTGGGGTTTCCCCTTTCCCACTTTAGGTTAGGGTTTTCGGGTCTGTCCGGATCAAATCCGGCATTTCTTTCCTTTCCTCTGTTCTTCCCGAAACCATAATCTAGATCTACAAACTAGAACCTGGCTTTGATACCATTGTTATATTCTTTGGATCGTTCTAGCGGGGATCCAGATGGGAATGATTCTATTGGGCATGAATCACGAGTGGTAGATGAGATAGGGAAGAACTAGAGTTCGTACCTGGGAGAGGAGAAGCTCTGACCATCGCTGCTTCGTCGGAGTAGATCGGCGTACAGGCAGCGACGGTCGGAGTAGGGGTTGACCAGTAGCGACGCCGACGATGGGCTTCTCGTTGCTGGCAGCGCCTCCCTCTAGGTCGGATTAGAGTTAGGTAGGTGGCGGCTCCAGGCAACCTCGTCCCTTGAGCCTCTGGCCCCTACCTCCTCTTTATAGGCACTGTGCAACAGGGACCCACCAGCCAGCCCCACCTCCTCTTTATAGACACTGTGCAACAGGGGGCCACCAGCCTGTTAACGGGCTGGACGTCCCCGACCAGGACGCACTCAAGGGGTCCGTCTCGACCGTTGGGTCAAGACGAATGAGATCAATTCTAACACAAAATACTCCAAATCCATACAAAAAATCACCACCCAAGTGATAACTAAGCACAGTACTTTTAGAGCGGGTTCGTTCCTCTGCTACTAGTCTATGTGAGACTTACGAGGAATGTCTTGGTGACGGATGGACGGAACTCATGATGCAAACCAAACAGATTGATTAGCTTCGGTTTTAGGTTCGGATGATTCCGGCTGGCGTCGTCTACGAACCAAACAGACTATTAAAGAATTAAGATGAGTAATCTGACAGCATGCCGCCTGTGTAAGCACCGACGTTGAGGCAGTTGGACATCTTGAGCACATCCACGCACTTGTTGTCTGTCGGATCGTACATCCGCAGCCGTCCCTGCCGGCCTTGCTCCGCCGACGAGACCCCACACCCCACCGGCCAACCTCCCGTTCGCCATCTCCCACAGGGGCTCCGCATCGCGGTCGCTGGCCGTCCGGCCATGACCGCGTCGTACGGTATCGCGTACCTCCGGCTCCAGGACGCCTCGTCCCCGTCGGAGCTCTGCGTCGTCCGGAACCATAGCTCGAGGGATCTGCCTTCGTCGTTGTGGTAGACCACGACGAGGTGGCCGTTGAGCGCGGCCAGGCTGACGTGGCTCTTCCGGACGTAGTCGCCAGGGGGCTCCTCCTCCTTGCCGGCGCTCGGCGGCTCGCCGAGGAGCCGCGGCGACCACTGCTCCTCGGCGGCGAGGTCGAAGCACGCGATGCCGCCCTCCGTGAAGTCGTGAGGGTGTACCCCCGTCCGGACGCGGCGGCGGCGCGATGGATATGGATCCACCAGGAAGTAGGCCGTCCCGTGGACGACGGCCGCGTCGGGTAAGCCTGCCGGCGTCCAGAACATGAGTTCGGCCGGGGGCGCCTGCCGTTCCCGCCAGCGCGCGCGGCCGCCGTCGCCGCCGTCCCGGAAGATGGTGACGACCTCGCAGGTTCTGGGTGGCGAGGTCGCCGCGGACCGACGCCTGTGCTCCCCCGAGGCGGCGCGGCCGAGGACAAGCCCCGTGAACCGGTGCGGCGGGCGGCGGCCGCGGCGGCGCGCGTCGTCGTCGTCGTCGTCCCTGGGCGCAGCGCCCGCGCTCGGGTGTGGACCCTGTCCTGGAGGCGGCTCGGGACGAAGGACACGACCCCGGAGGCCAGGTTGGCCACGCGGAGGCGGAGGCACCGCTCCTCCACGGCGACGGCCGCGAGGTGGTGGTCCGTGCGCACCATGACCTTTCTGTGCCACCACCCCGCGGGCACCTGGTTCAGCAGCCGGCCAGACGCGTCCACCATGTCGACGCGCATCGTCTCGCCCCACGGGGCCGACGACGACGCCCACGGCGAAGAGCGGGCCCGGGTGGCGGGACGCGTGCGCGGCGAGGAAGCCGGGTCGGAGAGGAGGACCGCCACGACCGGCAGACGGCGCGGAGGCGGCAGAGCGGCTTGGCCGGGAGACGCACGAGGACCTCGCGCACCAGCCGCAGGGGGGGGACGCCGCGGTCCTCGTCGGAGGCCGCGGCGGCTGGCGTGTCGTCGTCCGGCGCCGCGGAGATCGACGATCGCGACGCCATCATTGCTAGCCAGCCGGCGCGTGATCTGTTCTCGGTGTGCACGAGTGCTCTGCTCTCCCGACTCCCAGGCAAGTGTTGAAGCTGCGAAATTATGCACGAGATGCGAGTTCGAGACCAACACGGCGGTGATCCGATTTATCCGCCGTGATCGTCGTCGCTGCAGTTGTTGCCGAAAATTATCCGCAAGGGTAAAAAAAGTTTCTATACAAATGCTGAAACTGCCCAGCTCTTCGTGAAAACCAATAAACTTGTGTGTTAAAAAGAAGCAATAGGGAGTCAAATTAGATGGGCCCATCCGTCGTTCTCTGCTCATGGGCGATAATGGGCCTATCCTATTGAAGCAGTACAGCCCAGTGGTCACTTTGTCTGTCATCAGGCAAGGAAAACTGGACGACGGATTCATGGGCCTCACCGTCGAGCAATGTTCGTGGTATGCCACCACTGTTTCTGGTGGCCCAAACGTTGCTGCAAACCGTGCTTTCGAACGATTTCATGGGGCTCAAAAATTATTTTTTCATAAAACTGAGCTTTTCTGTTACGGAGAAGTAAAGAGAACTTCAAGAAACACCCGGAGAGAGTATTTGAGCTAAATAAATGATATGAAATAGTAATGACATAAATTAATCTATTTCACATAATTGTGAAAAATGAAGTGAAAATAATACAAGGTTCAGCGCTAATTAATTATCAGGTTTTCCTAGAGCATTTAACAAGGTGGCAAAATGAGTGATGTAGCGCAAGTCACATGCATATACTTTCTCTTAAACTCTGGATTTTCAATGCTTCAGTAGATTTTGTAGGTCCTAGAGACAAAGCTGAACCTACGTGTTTACAATACATTTTTATTTTTGCTTCCATATACAAACTCTTCAATGTCGCAAACTAAAAAATTGTAATACACACTTTGGATCTTCATTATGCGTGATTGAATTTTGTTCATTCAGTACTTTATGCCGACTTCATGGTTAACTACGTTTGAACCAGGGGAGGACTCGAGTATATAGAAGAGTTCATCAGTGTCGGTGCTCTAGGAAAGGATTTTTTTTTTTTTTTGAAACGAATCAGGCAGCAGGAGCTGCCGATTATATTAAAAAGTAGATGAAGTCCAGACTGGAAAAAAAGAAAAAGTACAACTCTGGTCGGTTGGATTGGGACATCAACACGCACCGAAACCACAACTCAAAGAGTAGAAAAAAACAAACTCTAGGCAGTCCAAAGAGACATTGGCATAAACCGCAAACAACACGAACCATGCTTCAACACCCGCCGCCAAACCACCATAAACTGGTCTCTGCGCTGCACCGCCATCCGCCGAAGACAAACCATCAACGCGAAAACACCCTCGTCACCGCTTGCGCCGTCGTTGCCGATGATTTCCCACACCGAATAGCCCGCTGCTAAGCATGGCTAGCCGCTGCAAATCGCTGCAAGCCGTGTAGCCTTTCCGTAATCAGATCCGCTTTGCGCCGTCTTTGGAAACGTTGTCCCACACCGATGCAGCCACTACAAAGTAGGGCTACCCGCCGCAGGTCGCTCCAAGCTGCCAAACTGACGCGAGAGGAGCTGACTCAGCGCACGCCAAGCTGCTGACCCCGCCTACCGAGATTCAGGCGTGCACACCCCAGCTTCCATGTAGCCTAGCTGACTCATTGACGGTAGAAGTGCCACGCCCACGCCCTCCGCTGTCTGTCAGAAATACGCAGGCCACCTCGGTAACGCAAGTCTGCTGGTCACCTCATCCACGTCGGCCTTCTTGCCAACTCTGTGGATGCCTCCCACGCCGGCATCCTCGCCCACTTCGTGTCACCAAACCGCCAAACAACTGCGAAACCCTCCAAACGTGCCAACGCCCTCCTCCCGACCACCTTCTGTCGCAATGGACACCGAAAACTGAACCCTCAGCTAGGCCTCGACCATCCTTGCCACGACGATGACAGTTGTCCCAAATAACATGCACGAGCTTCCAAAACGATTGCCTCCAAGGAGGAACACGACACCCTCAGCGCCGCCGCCGCTTGACCAAAAAGATCAAGGTTTTACACCTAGGAAGAGCATGCCATGCGAAGGGGAGAGGGCCAATCGATGGATGCTTCCAAGGAAGAATAGTACGACGTCCAAAGACGTCGCCACCATCGGTCCCAAGGACACAGCTTTCGTCGTGGCACCTCAACCCTGTACACGGCAGTGGCCAAGACCCGTACTTTGTTGCGCCAACCGTCGTCGCCCCGCCAGTGAAGCCAATCAGTCACCGTCACCGAAGCCGAAGATGGCCTCCGTCTCCGAAGCCGACCTGCCTCCGCCCCCATCGTCAGTGCTGCACGCTGTTGCTGCCTCGGGAGCACTGGATCCGGCACGCTACCGCTGCTGTCCGGAGCCGCCCCAATGTCCGCAGTCCACCAATAGGCGTGGCACATCGGAATCGCGCGGATCCGAGCCTGGGACTGCTGGATCCAGGCCCTCACGCGACCGCCGCTCGGCCTCCACGTCACCGCCACGGGCTTCACGGGCCTTCGCCGCAGCCAGACCACGACTCCAGTCTGGGGACACCGGATCCGGCGTCCTGGCCCGCCGCCGCTGCCGCCACCATGGCCGCCGGCGCGCTCTGGTAGGAGCAGAGAAGGCGGCCACCAAGCTGACCCGCCGTCCTGCTGCAACACCAGCATGACCCTCGCTGGAGCTCCGTGTAGATCAGGCCCCGGGAGTGCTGGATCCGGCCGCCGCGACGCCGGAACAGCCGCGCCGGGCTGCCGCCGCCGCTGAGCCTCGCGACGCTTGAGCACGCAGCAGGAACAACTTGGGAAGAAGCCCCGCCGCTGCCTTCCTTGCGCCCACACGAGCTTCGGGCAGCGCGCTCTGGCAGCGGCGAGGTCAAGGAGGTTGGGGGAGGGAGGTGGCGGCGGTGCGGGGTGACGGTTCGCCCGTGCCGCCGCGAGAGGGACGACACGGGGCCTTTTTTCCAAAAACGTGACACACTCGCATACCACGAATGGAAAAAGGAATTAGACATCTATGGTCTTTCATATAGTGCAGACCAATTCGAGTGAAATTTAGGTGTAAACCGCATTCTAGGTACTCAAAATTAGCAAAATCTATAAATCTCTGAAGTTTAATCCTAAACCTAAGCTTGTATAAGAGCATCTCCAACAAGTTGGTAAATCCACTTGGTATCTTATAATTTTGGCAAAAACTCAAAAAACTCTCTCCAACAACTCCCTAAACTAACTTGGTCTTTTTCCAAACTTCCTAAACAGCCCCTCGCGCGCGTAAATTCCTGCAGTGCGGAACCGGACGCGTACGCCCCCCTCCCCGCGGCCTACACCTCCCCTCCCCTCAAGTTACTCTTTTTTTTATTCTTTTTACCTGAAAAATTTATACCCGTGTCTATGACTAGCGGACCCGGCTCTTTGTTCGTTGGTTTTGACAAATGTGTTTCAGGGAGTTGTTGGAGAGAAGTCATTTTTTCACTTGGCAAATAAATTAGCAACTTGCTAAAACTCAAGATTTAGCAAGTAAATTATGCCAAGTTGTTGGAGATGCTCTAACATAGTAATAAGCAGCAGTATTCATAGATAAGTTTAAAAATATTTTGTATAAGAGTTTGAGAAAGGCTAACACAAAAGTTGAAATCTAATCTATGATCTTTCATTTCATTTGAGCTAGACATCGGTCTGTATTTATTCAGTGTTGGTACTTTTGTACTCCCTCCATATAGAAAAAAGGAATTCGTTTTGGACAAGGTTTTGGTCAAATATTAGAAATGTAATCATGTTTAAGTTATTGAGTTTTAAAATATAAAAGCTATATGAATATATTGTATTGACAAATATTTTCATAAAAGTATATATATATATATCATTTTTCAATAAATATTTTTATAAAAATAAGGAGTCAAAGTTATACTTTGGAGACCGTGTTGTTGTCCAAAATGTTAGAATCTAATACCCCTAGTTATGCGCAGCAGCCCTCGGATCTTTGAAAGGATGTTGCGAATATGACATAAGCTAGCACCGTATCAAGAACGATGTAGTCGAATCGCGTAGAAAACCCTAGATGACGATGATGAGGAAGCCACGACAAGAGATTAGGATTTGGCGAAGCCGACCGCAAATTCTATTAGCACAACTCCAAAAGAGTACAAGTGATTGTCGCTCTCTCACAACCCTACTTGACCCTCCAGGACCCACTGATTCTTGCCCTATACAAGAATCTAGAGCAATAGAACTGTCTAGTCTAATCCTCTTGAGCGCTCCTAATTGCTCCGTACAAGCCTTGGATGAGACCCCTTGTGTTGGCTTGGTCTTGTTTTGATGCCTATGACCTCTACCCCTTGATTTATATAGTCCCCTCCAAGGCCCTCATACAGACAAATAGGAGTCCTACTCCTAGTAGGATTCTACACTCAAGACCTAGTAGAACTAGAAGTCCTAATAGCACACCTTTCTTGAGTCCTATTCCAAGTAGGATTTGAGTCACCATACAACAAACTCCACCTTGACTCTAATCCTTTGAAGTCATCGTGCTCCTCCAAGAATTTGCTCCAAATCGGCTTCTTTTTATTTATACTCCCACCTCGAGAGTGCCTCCACCACAGAGGCTCGTGCACATCACCACAATGTGCTTGTCAGTTCCAGGCTGGACTGCTTGAACCTTCCATCTGAGAGCTCCATCGTTGTGTAGTTTTGTTAACCACATCACCTTCTCCTTTGCCCTCCATGCTATAGGTTTGTACCGCCTTCGAGCTCCACCTACTCGTTGGTACTGCGTGGTTGGTCCGACCACGTCTTCCTTCTTCCAACAACGCGTAGCTTCGCCTCTATGATTGTTAGATTTTGCAACCGTCTTTGTAGCCTTGCACTTGACCACAATTGAGATTTGAGCACCTGCCGTTGACAAGACGACTTCATTCTCCTGATCAGGATTTTTATCAAATCTCCCCATGGTTGCACCACCCATAAGATTTCCTATCACTCGAAATCCTCCATTAATCCAGATACTTTTCATAATTACCTGCCCTTTGCAAGTAACTCGCATGACTCCACCTTGAAGTGATAATTCACATCCTTGGAGTTCTAGCGACCTCACAGATATTAGATTCTTTTTCAATCCCAGGATATACCGAACTCCCGTCAGTGTGCAAAGTGTTCCATTATGCATCTCCAATGTAGTTGTTCCCACCTCAGTGATTGCATACTCCTGGCAATCCGCTAAGTGAACAGTTCCATTTGCTGGGTGTAGAGATCCTTCGTCAAACATCTCCCTCATCGAACATATATGGAAACAACTTCCTGAATCTAATATCCAATCATGAATAGTACCTGGTTGACTAACGATAAGTACGTCACCTTCATCCTCACTTGCCACTGAGCATGTTCCTCTCATAGTCTTCAAACTTGGACAATCCTTTATCATATGACCCTCCTTGTCACATAGATAGCATGTACGTTGTCCCTTGCTCTTGCCTTTCTTCTTCCCATGATTCTTGACTTTTCCTGCTCCACTTGAAACAATCAAAGCTTGATCACCCGAGAATGAAGAATCCTGCGGCTTCTTCAAGGACTCTGCCTCCAGTAGATATGCAACTGTCTCGTTGAAGTTGAGAGTAGTCTTCCCGATGAGAATATTCAACACTAGCTGCTCCCACGATGGTGGTAAGGATGAAGCCAATATGACGACTTTATCGTTCTCCTCAATTTTCTCATTCACACTAATCAGCTGCGTGACAAGCTTGTTGAAGACATTTAGATGGTCGACGAATCGTGTACCTTCCTCCATGCGTAACCTAAATAGTTGACGCTTCAGTACCCACCGATTTGTCAGCGACTTTGCCATATACAACTCTTCTAGGCTCTTCCATAATTTCGTCGGTGAATTCTCCTTAATTACCGAGTACTTAACCTCATCGGAGAGACATAGTCGAATTGTACTGACAGCCTTTCGCTCCATCACCTTCCATTCTTCATCAGTTATCTTGTCCGGCTTGGTGCCCTCGAGAGCATCAATCAATCCTTGTTGGACAAGCACATCTTGTACCACGCATTGCCACACGCTGAAATTCCCTTTGCCATCAAATTTCTCTACTTGATTCCACATCCCTGACATCGTCTTAATTTTGTGCTTCCTAGCCTGTCAACCTTCTCACAAAATCAAATCAATCTGACCTTGGCTCTGATACCACTTGTTAGAATCTGATACCCCTAGTTATGCGCAGCAGCCCTCGGATCTTTGAAAGGATGTTGCGAATATGACATAAGCTAGCACCGTATCAAGAACGATGTAGTCGAATCGCGTAGAAAACCCTAGATGATGATGAAGCAACCACGACAAGAGATTAGGATTTGGCGAAGCCGACCGCAAATTCTATTAGCACAACTCCAAAAGAGTACAAGTGATTGTCGCTCTCTCACAACCCTACTTGACCCTCCAGGACCCACTGATTCTTGCCCTATACAAGAATCTAGTGCAATAGAACTGTCTAGTCTAATCCTCTTGAGCGCTCCTAATTGCTCCGTACAAGCCTTGGATGAGACCCCTTGTGTTGGCTTGGTCTTGTTGTGATGCCTATGACCTCTACCCCTTGATTTATATAGTCCCCTCCAAGGCCCTCATACATACAAATAGGAGTCCTACTCCTAGTAGGATTCTACACTCAAGACCTAGTAGAACTAGAAGTCCTAATAGCATACCTTTCTTGAGTCCTATTCAAGTAGGATTTGAGTCACCATACAACACAAAACGACTTCCTTTTCCTATACAGAGGGAGTACTTAAGTAAAGCTGACAAAAAACATGCATGT
Source organism: Coix lacryma-jobi var. lacryma-jobi (assembly GCA_009763385.1). Classification (NCBI taxonomy): domain Eukaryota; kingdom Viridiplantae; phylum Streptophyta; class Magnoliopsida; order Poales; family Poaceae; genus Coix; species Coix lacryma-jobi. The sequence continues at coordinate 152,894,437 of CM019825.1, read as the reverse complement.
TAGCTTCTGAACTTCAAACTTGAATTGTGTCATTCACCAATATTCATTGACTTGAAGCTCACTAACCAGTGGTTAATGGACCCAAGAATCTATAAAAAATCAAAAATAAATTGTAGGTCTATGTACTATATAAAAATCTTAGTTTAGTTTTCAGGTAGTTTCCACACAAAATCACGCAGAGATTTATGCCTAATTCGTCGGTTCAGCCAAGCTTGTTGTTCTGAATCTTAACTCTGAAAAACAGTGAGTGGAAGACATTTGAATTCACACGTGAAAGACCTTTAGTCCTGGGTGGAAGACCTTTAGTCCGGGTTGGTATTACCAACCGGGATTAAAGGTCCTCACTGGGATTAAAGGTTGGAAGACCTTTAGTCCGGGTTGGTAATACCAACCGGGACTAAAGGTTGACCTTTAGTCCCGGTTGGTAACACCAATTGGGACTAAAAGTCTTTGGTCCCGGACGCAAATTTTTATCAAGACTAAATCTCATTTGGCAGATCGACTAAAGACCTGTTTTCTAGTAGTGTGCGCGTTTCCACGCGCTGGAGGCGGCGAGTCTCCCAATCTCTTTCTTTGCGTGTGTGTACGTGTGATGTGAGTGTTGGGTGTATGAGTTATATGCGTCTAAATTGTACCCGATAAAAAAAACCAGTGTATCTCCACCCTAGATTCATGTAAGGTAAGGGCACTATCATTACGTAACAAATCGAAGCTAATGCCTCCTGCTTCCCGCAAGTTCTCCCGTAAAGTCCTTTCTCACAGAAGAACAATACGCCTGATAACGTTTTAGAAACATCACGAGAGAGATCTAGTGAATAATGTTGTAAAATAAAACTCTTGTATTGCTGTGAATAGTATTGTACATGTACATACAGGACCCAAAGGGCCGTTTCCTTGTTAGAGAGCGTAGATCCATCATCCATGGACAAGGCAATATTAAAATTTACAAGTACAGCCGTACTGGTACTAAAAGAATAGTAAAAGGGACAGATTAGAGTTTACTTTACTAATAATTAATAATTAAGTACGTACTCCCTCCGTCCATAAAAACATGCAACTATGGGTTGCGTGCCACAAAAGTACTTCACGTTTGACCATGTTTCTAGTGAATAATATTAATATTTATTAATCCAAATAAATTTTGTATGAAAGTACATTTTATAATTAATCTAATAATGTTTATTTGATATCATAAATATTAATTATTTTATCTATAATTATTTAAACTTAAGATACTAAAACGTGGTACTGTTCTAGAATTGCATGTTTTCTTGGACGGAGGGAGTACTAAATTACGAGCATACTAATTAATCTTTTAGTAGCTACCCCCATTAGTAGAAGTAGTACGACAAAAAAGCAGGCCACAGACCTCAGCTCTGCACATGCGCATGACCGACGTAGGGCGGCTGGATACGACAAACTACATGGACGTCATCACCGTCTGATGTGTCCCATCTGTACACCGTCGTTAGAGAAAGGCTAACCCTTACGGCTCACTTTATTTCTTTCATAAATTTTTTAGATCTTATACTTTTATCTAGCTATAACCTTATAGCTCATATTTCTTCTCTTTTTTTTCTTTTTTCCACATCAGCATACAGTCTTCACGTAGCCCCTTATAATACTTGCTCTTACTTGTTAGCTAAACTTTATTAGCCTCCTATGTTATAGATATATACTCCAATAATTGTGATTTGATGCCACTCAAAACGACAATATTGAAAATTACAAGAAAGACAAAGTTGTGTGGTCTAATTGTTTCACTATAATTAGTATAATACAATATTGGATCAATCATCACATCCTAGTCAACTTAATTTCTGCAATAGAGTTTCACACGCAAAAAAAAAAAAAAAACTGTAAGGAGGAAAGAAGCTACAAGTGACCAAAATCATGGCAAATAAACGAATGGAGTGTATATATAATATTAAACATTGCACTAGAACTAGATAATTCCCATGTTATCACTTGTAGAACGTAAATATATACACCAACCAGATGGTTGCTGTTTGCCCGTTGTGTACATATCTGGATCAGAGAAGAATAATAAAAGACTTATCATATTTTCTGTGGTCAAAACTAGCTTATTTTCTCCTGTTGTGTATAGGAGAGAGAGAGAGAGAGAGAGAGAGAGAGAAGAGAGAGGGTCGTCACTGCCAGATGGATGAAGCTGTTCTGCCCTCAAAAAACATGGACGAATCTGCAAGTGATTAACTAAAAGCAGCAGATAGGTCACTGCCAGATCGATCGGAACATGATGATTAGTATAATGAACAACAGGTAGTAGAGACTAGAGAGGGTCGTCATACAAATATTTGTAGCATATACTCCTTTTCTTATGATTACATAAAAAAGAGTAAAGTAGCGCTAGATTCGCGGAAAGAGTTCCTTGCTTCCAGATGCATAGTAATGTGAGCATGATACTAATGGAGTATATACATTGAACCTGCCGGCACCATATAATATAGTACATAACCTTTTTTCTGACAACATATTAGTATTGTAAATTATCTGTTTGTTGCTCTATCAGGTGTGTAGTTGCTAGGTACCTGCAACACTGCATAACACTGCAAGTTGGGTTCTTAGGTGAGTGCAAATCTATAACTACTAGCTAGGTTTTTGTAACTTTAGACATTTTTTTAACATGAGAATACCTATAACTAGGTACTATTTTTGGAAGTATGTTGAATCACTCATTATTTGAAATTTGCTGATATCAGGAGCTGATCCATGGTAGATAATCATTGCTGACTTGCTGTCACTTGTATTAAGAACTCGACCGTTAGCCTTATTTTCCTTAGTTGAACAACATTTAATTTAGTCTTGATTTTAAAAAAATCTAATGCTGTCAAGTGACAGCACCAAAAGGACCTGGCACTGCCCTTGGCTGATATATTCATAATGAGCTCATAGAAAGAAAGAGAAATAGAGACCATGAATGATTACTTTTGACTTTTTCTTATCAAATTTATGGAATGTGTAGTTTTTCTATTCTCATTTGTATATGGCCACAAAATTAAATCTGAAGCTGTAATTTTATATATGGATGAGGAAAGGGAGCTCATGCAAACCCAATTGTTTACCTCACTAGGTTCACCTCTGCTTATGCATGAGATCCATTAGGGCAGACACATTACTACACGTCAGCTGTTTCGTACACCGTCTTAGCTGACGTAGAGGAAAGAGAGATGACAGAGAGGAAAATGTCATTGTTTCGTGAAACAACCACCTCGTGAGTTAAATTTAGGACTACGATTGAGACAACTATTCTTCTACTATTATATGAGTTATTGTTGCAATACAATGTGCAACTTTAATTTTATTCTATGTATAAATTATAGAATTATGAGTTACTATAAGACAACTTAAAAAACAATCATTGTATATGTTATCTATTAAGCCATCTTAAAATTACATGACACTGTACGAGATCACTTACGAGACAAGACTAATGTACATGCTCTTACAGGTTATAATCTCATTGACTTGCTCGCGAGAGCCGCTCTTGCATCCTACATTCCTACTTGACGCATGCATGAGTTCTAGTACCTCCCCGTCATGAAATTGCCAGTGCCTCGTCCTCTGAGTTTTGACGCCATTGTGCCCGCCACCTCCTCTCACCAGATCCACCACCACCACCGCCACCTCTTCATGAGATCAATTGGCCTTCTCACGAGATGCATGTGTCACCACCTCATTCTTGGCTCGTATGCTAATACACTAACACCTTGAGAGTCTGGCTCAGTAGCGGAGAGAGGGGGTGCCGGCCATTGAGCTGCGAAGACGGGCACTCTGGCTTTGGAACTAGGAAGAGGGGATGCCAGTAGTTAACAACCAGAGGCCAGGGCTTGGGCACCTGAAGTGTAGCTAGGAGGAGAGTGCAGATGAGAGAGAGAGAGAGTCTGTGTGGCAAGGAGGGGTGTGGGTGACTTGTGTGGTAGGCACTAGAGCTAGGATTACATATGGATCGAGCTAGATTTTCACATATAGAGGTTAGATATATAGACAATCTCTGCAAATGAAACATGATTCTCCAAAAATGACCTGCATTTTCAGCGATAACCATACAAAGATGTGCCACCTCTCGTAATGAAAGTAGGAGTTTCCAAAAATTGATTTTGCCGTAGTATAATTAAAGCTTAAGAAATATTGGCAATAACATCGTGTGTTATGGCCTATTGGTCAGGTTTCTACGAAGAACAAGGTGAACGTTACATGACTAGAACAAGGAAAATTAGGATGGTTAAGATGATTACAAAACCATAGAACTTGATGATAACATTTTCTAACAAATGTACACATATAGTAATATAGTAGTAATTTTCTCTCACTCGCTCCCTCACTCATTCGTGTATACATATGTGTAGTTCAAAATAACATTAGATTCAACCAAAAAATCCACATTTGTACCTTCTATAATTGTGATTTTGTACTAAATACATAACATTATTAGGTGATAGATAGGTAAGAAATTGATCGATCTGTCATAGACTATTGATGGGGTACTGCTTCCCTATACATGCACAACACGTACATGGAAAGTGATGATCATGTGCAAGTCTCTACATTTTACAACCTTTTGACGTATATCGATCAAACACAACAGAGAAAAACGAAAAATATCGCACCTTTGTTATGACAACCATATGTATAGCTGAAACAGCAACACTCTTTAAAACATGTAAGCCAAATTGCAAGAAATTGCAGAACATGGCAATATGTAACGTGGAGTCGTGGACAATCTCTGAACCAACTGATAAATTGCAACCAAAGGTGATTGTGCTTCAATCGAACGATCGATTAATTTGCTGCTAGTTAGGCGTGTGCGGTAGAAGATTATCTAAGCCTAGCTTGGAAGTCTTTTATTTTGGCCCAATGCAAGTTAGACAGATTGAAATAGAACACATTCATTAATTTATTATTAGCACGATAGATTGAATTGAACCTAGCTACAAAAATCTAGCAAAAGGGCATGCTGATGAGTAGTGATAAATGTGCATACCACTATACTACAAAGCATGAGTGCATGACACGTGTTGTGTGCGCGCGCGCGGCTCGTGTGTTCACTGTTTCTCCTTCTCTAAATCGCGCACAACCGCAGAACAGAACATCTAGTTGAGCACACGATAATTCATGCATGTGTCAGTGCAGTGATGGATGACACAAATGATTTATTTGCTGGGTGAATTTTTGCTCATTGATCTGACATGCGAGCAGCTGCTCCAAGTAATCTGCCCAAGGTCCTCCAGCTCCAGCACGCAAGAAGCTGCCTGCTGCTTTGCTTGACATGCCCATGGAGGCCGCCATTGCTACTCGTCACCACCTTCGCCTGTTCCTTGCCAGCCCCTTCTTGTTGTTCCGCTTGCGAATGCAGTGGCGGCGCTTCAGCGCCAGCACGGCGAGTCCCCCGCGGCGCCGCCGCCGCCGCCGCTGAGCCCCAGCGCGCGCAGCGACTCCTGCACGTGCTCGACGGGGAAGTTGAGCACCGCGGCGGGGCCGCGCATGGAGTAGGCGGCCTGGTCGTAGACGAGCGCGGCGCGCCTCGGGCGTGTCGAAGGTGCCGATCCACACGCGCTCGCCGTTGCGCGTGGGAGTCCCTGATCTCCGCCGCGAACTTGCCCCACGGCCGCTTCCGCACCCGATCAGCGGCGCGTTCGCCGCCGGACGCCGCCGCCTCCTGCTGGTGGTTACGCGCCGCAGCTGGGCTGGGGCTCGACGACGATGCCTGGACGGCGGCGGCCGGTTGCATGGGATACGCCGCCGCTGGCGTGTCGTCGTCGAAGCGCTGCCGCCGGAGATGCCGCAGGCCGCCCCCATGAGAGCGCTGAACTGATCCATGTCCACCTGCAGACCCGTGCCATCGTCCTGATAGCTGGAGTAGCAGTATTCATCAACGCCGCCGAAATGCAGCAGCTGCTGCTGGTGGGGGATGGTGGTGTGGCGCTGGCGCCCGACGACGACGACGACGCCGCCCACGTCGTCGATGAGGAAGAAGGGTAGTGGTCACCACTGTACGCGACAGGGTCGTCGTAGTACGCGGCCGAGGAGGGTTGGAAGAAGCCGGAAGAGGCCATATTAGCAGTGCTGGTGGAGTAGTAGGGGCTGTCGTCGTAGTCTTGTAGGCCGTGCGTGTAGGCGGCGGAGACGGCGCCGCTGGCGGCGTGGCCATAGTAGTAGCTGTTGCTGAATTGAGGTTCCATGGATCACGCACTCACGCCACAATTTGTTCAAATTTGTGGCAATCGATGTGTAGCTACTAGCTGGCTGGCTAGAGTAGTACAGTATATGGGTCTGGTCCAAGTTAACGAACGAACGAGCTGATCGAGACCTGAGAGTAGTAGCTAGCTATAGGCTTTGTTAACAATTAGGCTCGCGGTCTAGGTGCTTATATATACTCCTCCATACCCATATTAGTTGACGTTTAGGACAGCGACACGGTCTCCAAAACACAACTTTGACCTCTTATTTTTGTAAAAATATTTATGGAAAAGTGATATATGTATACTTTTATAAAAGTATTCTTCAAGACAAATCTATTTATATAATTTTTATATTTGTAAACATAGAAACTTAATAGTTATTGATGATTATATTCCCAATGTTTGACTCTAACCTTTTCTAAAACGTCAACTAATATGGGTATGGAGGGAGTACAATTCTCGTACCGATTTTTGATTAATTATTAGAGGCATGCTTAAAAAATAGCTAGCTCGATAATAGGAGGACAAGTAACTAATAATGACAGCCTAATTGATGGAATAGTTTAGTTTTGACTTTAATTTGTTGGACAGTCGAGTCGAGTCCATGGACAAGATGCTACCCTTGCAGGGGGACAACCGCAGCTATAGTACTGATCCACTTGGTGTGTCTTGGTCTAATATTTCTAGTGTACATACTGACATGCATATATATGAGATATTTCAGAAGGGGATGATGATTATTGCTCGTTACTAATAACACATGTGTGGGAAAGAGATATTGGATGGCTGCGTACGGCGAGAGAGGGAAAGAAGCACCGCAGAATTGTCATGGATGGTTCCATGCATGGCTACCGTACATAGGAACAAGGCGGGCCTGCTGTGGCATATGTAGCTAGGGTAGGGGCCGGAACTAGCCGCCGGCATGTACGTGCTCCCAGCACATCCACGGTTGGATTACACACTTCTCATGCGAATCTATATTAAGATGTGTGTCTCCAAAACGGCCGCATCATGCGTAGACTATACTCCCTCCGTATCACAAATAGAGTTCGTTTGGACAGCGACACGGTCTCCAAAGCATAAATTTGACCACTTATATTTGAAAATATTGTTATAAAGTGGTATATATATACTTTATGAAAGTACTTTTCAAGATAAATTTTATTTATATGATTTTTACATTTCTAAACTCAATAATTTAAAAGTTATTCATGATTTATATTCCCAATGTTTGACCGAAAGCTTTTTCAAAACGAACTATATTTGTGATACGGAGGGGAAGAAGTACATGCTTAAGGGCACATTTAACTTTTCTCATGCAGTTCTTTCTTCCTTAGTTCGTATCAAGCAAGAGTAACATTTGATAAGACTTACTGGGAATCTGTCTATACTCACTCTGTTACAATTATAAGTCGTTTTGATTTTTTTACATAAAATTTACTATACATGTATCTAGACAATGCGTTAGATCTAGATGCATAATAAAATAAATGTGCCAAAAAGGTCAAAACGACTTATAATTTATTTTAACGGAGACCGGGTGTACTTAATTATATTGTTTGGACATTTCCTAATTTTACGGGTCTAAATTTACAGTTTTCATCCAAGACAACGTGTATAGTTTGCAGTTCAACCATCCACTGCACTTGTCATAGAAGGCACAGCGTGGCAAGACGATGATGAGTGGGCTATTAAAAATATAGGTAATTTTTTTCAACAGCTATAGCGAAGCAATAGCAGCGCTATAACAGATAGCGTTTTTATTTAAAAACATGAAAAATACTAGTAATTGATACTAAAATATGGTAAATATAAAATTTGATGATCATAAATATTTCTAAGGTCCTATGAGTATAGATAACATTACCAAATACCAATATGATATTATAATATAGTTTATGAAAATTAATTATCCAAAATACTAAATTGAGTAGGAATACTAATTTGTAGATAGAAGTGAAATTTCCATAGAGGCGCTATAGCGGTAAATACCAGTAACTTAGCAGCACTATAGCGGTAAAAATTGTCATAGCGGTAGAAATAGAATAGCTTAGCGTCGAGCCTCCCACACAGCTATAGTGGTGCTATTGCCCACTATTTTAAACTTTGAACTTAATAGCGTCGAGTATATGTTTATATATATCATACTGTATATAGTATAGCTATAGCTTTTAGGTCTAACTGCAATGAACTCGTGTTGTCCCAGAAGGACCGGTGCGTAAATTCAATCAAAGGTTTGATCGTTCCAGATGATTAAATATAGTACAATCAAAACTTGTGTTGTACACTATTTATTAAGTAGAGCTAGTATATACAAGTCACGTCTAGAGAAACATTGTGCATCACGTACTAATGTCCTCTACCGAAGAATGTTATTACTCATCTATTGCTCCATGGTGCATCTCCAAACAAGTGACCTCTCCTTTAATTTAATAGGCAAAGAATTTTTAATAGGCAAGGGCTTCAACTCCGTTGGCGCCCCTTGAAATCAAAGCAAAAGATTTGGCAACCTATAATTTAATTTGCTCCCATCCAAAATTAAACATTTTTCCCACTACAATCATATTCGGAGTACAACTTAAACTCTACTGCATACTTATGTTGCTATGCATCTCAATAAGAATAAGACGCTCTATTCGCTTGAATTTATTTACGGCTGAGTCATGAATAAGTTCAAGCGAACAGATAGCATATGTTTAATTTCCTAGCTAGCAAAGGATATGCATATATCTACGCACGCACATTTAGTTGCCATATACGTATGGTTCTGGGAAGCAACGACCGGTGGTAGCACGGGAAGGATCTCGTATATACGAAGCTGCGGACGGCTGCTACAGAGCTATAAATAAGTATATACGCAAGTCGATATACATATGCATATACGTACTATTGTCGCTACATTTATATAGCTTAGTATGTGTAGTACAAATCGAGATATATGATGGTTATTAAATTAGTACATGGTAGTACCTATAGTATGTGTACAAATCAAGTTATATGCAGAGTAAGGAGAGTACTACCTTCCTAAGACAAATGTTTTCAGACACAAAAACATCTACTTCCTCCACCAAATTATAAGTCATTTCAAGAATCTTGGAAAGTCAAAATTTTCTAAGTTTGACCAAATTTATATAATAAGATAATAACATTTACGATACCAACTAAGTATCATTAATTATATTCTTTATTAGTTATATTTTCATAATATACTTATTTGATGTCATAATTTTTTTTTGTATTTCTCTCTATAATTTTAGTTAAACTTGAAAAAGTTTTGACTCTCCAAGATTCTTTGAATGACTTATAATTTAGAATAGAGGGAGTACTAGAAAACATCATCAAATGCAATAATGAGGACGCACACTACGGGAAAACCAATCTTTGCCGAGTGCCTAGCACTTTGCCGAGTGTTTTTTTCGGGCACTCGACAAAGAGCTTCTTTGCCGAGTGCCAAATAAAAACACTCAGCAAAAAAACACGAGTGCAAAAAAAACACTCGGCATAGATTTTCTTTGCCGAGTGCCAAAAAAAATTTCGGCAAAAAATTGTTTGCTGAGTGTTTTTTTGCACTCGGCAAAGAATTTCTTTGCCGAGTGCTTTTTTCTGGCACTCGGCAAAGAGCTCTTTGCCAAGTGTTTTTTTTACACTCGGCAAAGCCAATTTTCAAATCACATTTTGAAGTAGTAAATTAATCCAAATGAAAGGGTTTTCAACTACAAAGTTATTTAACTTATCAAGATGAACAATTTTTGTTTTGGAGATTTCTTCATTTGACAAACCTAAAATAAATTTGTTCACAAATCTTATATATCTCTCCGGTAGTTTATGAAACTTACAAGAGTGATATATAATGTTTGTGAATAATATTAGAACCACAATGTCAGATGCATAAATGGTCAAACAACTAAAATAAACTTTGTAGATCTTGATAAGTTATGAAAGTTTGTAGTTGATAACTTTTTAATTTGAAGTCATCTAGTTATGCAAAACTGCATTCGAATTTGAAAAAATTAAAATTTGAATTTTTCAAAAGATCTCGGATGGAGAAATGACCAAAATGAAAATTGTAGATCTCAAAAAGTTATGAAACTTTGTAGTTGACAACTTTTTGATTTCAAATTATCTTGTCTTGCAAAATTGTATTTGAATTTAAAATTTTTGAAATTTGATTTTTTAAAATACCTCAGATGAAGAAATGACCAAAATAAAAGCTGTAGATCTCAAGAAGTTATGAAACTTTGTAGTTGACAATTTTTTAATTTGAAATCATCTTGTCAACGAAAACTACATTTCAAATTGTCAATTTTGAAATTCTAATTTTTATAAACATTCTTGGATGAAAAAACTACCAAAATAAAAGTTGTAGATGATCTCGAAAAGTTAGAAAACTTTGTAATTGACTACTTTTTAATTTGAATTCATTTAGGGTATCAAATAAGCAAATTATACTCGATTTAGTATAATATATGGTGAACTGAAATGAAGATGAAACGTATGTGAGTGTGTAGTGCAGTGGTAGAGGAGGATTCGCGCGAGCAAGAGATTGCGAGTTTGAATCCTGCTGTGCTGTGTCACAAATTGTGTGAAAATACGGCAAAATAGGGATCTGCTGTAGTGACAGTCATATATACAAAGTAAGGGGAAATTTACTTGATGCAACACCATTAATATAAGATGGAACGTCCAGACCTAAGGCCTCGGGCCCTCCTCATCATGGATGTAGGTTTTCTTTACCACACCATAGTTGTTTGATAGTAGGATACATTATGGGCCTGTTTGGTTCCCCGTATCTGGCTAAACCAGGCTGGCGAGATGCAGGGTAACCTCGTTTGGTTGCCTGCTCGCAGCGTCCAGCCAGGCTCTGGTCATGCAAGGAGCAGCCCTCAGCCAGGCTCTGGAGAAACGCCCGAATCAGCCGTTTCTGCTGGCCACGCTGGCTCCAGGCAACCGTTTACTCGATTAATATTGTATTAGTATATGATTAGTAAATATAAGTGATATTTAAGATATAATTAGATAAGATAAGAACTTTAAGAGTGTATTTGTATAAAATAAAATTATAATAATATTTTTATAATATTTTTATCTCATGCAACTTATCTCATGCGGGCAACCAAACAATATCTTTTGTCAGCCAGGCTAAATAGATACAACCAGCTAAACACGACAGCGTTGCATGCACTCAGTCTGTCCCATGTGAGCCTGGCTCACAGATACAAGCCAGGTTCTACTGCTACATGAACCAAACATGCCCTATATGTGGAGTAATTAATAAATTAAATGATGTATGTAACCCTCTCTTAATCGTATGAAAATAATGCGATTGCTATATTTCGACATGTTCTAAAAGCTTGATACATTATATTTCAAGACAGAGAGTACACAAACAATATATTTATATTTGTATTCTAAGTCAGAGAATTCCACATCATTGTAATTATTTCCTACTCCCTAGGAGTAGTTACTCTCATGTGTATATTTTAAATTTGTGACATATATAGTCCGACGAAGTATATGTACATGGAGTATAGGATCATACTAGAACATCTGCGATAGTATATATGTCGAGTATATATATATATACATAGAGTATATGGTTATATTTATTTTATATAGTACTATAATAGCATTTTAGTAATATATTAAAGAAAATATGGACGATGCTAAAAAAATTTCGTGTAGTAAGATTTAGAGTATCTTAAAATGAATATATAAACATACTCAAAGTGACATATAGACACACACACCTATATATATTCATTGGAGGCGTCGTCTTTACATATAGTACCATATATTGCCCTTTCTGGTATCTTTTCACTTACTACATTGTACTTATATAGGAGTATATTATCAGAGCTCAAGGTCGAGTGCATTGTATCTGCCCATCTGTTATGCTGGCTAGGCAGTTGTTATGTAACGCATGCATGCAGCTCCATGATCTATTGCCGGCATGCATTTCTCCTTCTTCAAACTCACTCAAGTCCCATTGGAATGGTCACTGGTAGTGCATGTGCATGTCTTCAGATATCGATCGATCATCGATGCGATTCTCTCCAGATGATCGCCGCCGAAGCGGTTAGATATACACGTGCCTAGGTAGCCTAGATTGCAATGCTGGCTTCCTATTTGGTTCCAGGAATACACATATGAAGCTGCTTTCAATACGGCCTCTGATCTATATTTCAACTGTACGTAATCTGCCGTAAATTTAAATTTAATCTGCATCTCGCGTGTGCTTGCATGTGAACAACCTAGCTAGCTAGCTGTTGCAAAAGATTCGGTGATCATGCATGCCGACTGCTTGTATATACTTTATTCCATTAGTAAATTCATGCATCGAGCTTGTTTCTTTAGTTAGGTGATGCATGACCTTTTGGATCTGGATCGGTTAATAACTGTTTTATGTCAACAGCTGACAACTGTGCTGGACCACTGAGATGGATGCTCATCAGCCATCACATCAATGATTCTCAAATAACTGAGGATTTGGATACCCCATGCAATATCTCTGGCATGTATATATTTCAATGTGGTACTAGTATTTGCCCAAAAAATGTGAAAAATATATAGTAAAAATATTTCTCAAAACAATATTGATTATATTTATGTCCTTGTGACTGATAGTGCAAACTGTTTTATCAAGCCAATGGATCTATATACCACTACAGAAACCTAGGCTTTGCCGAGTACCAAATTTCGGGTACTGGGCAAAGAGCCTCTTTGCCGAGTGCCGGCCATGTGGCACTCGGCAAAGTGCAAACACAAGGCAAAGGATGCTTCGCCGAGTGTCCGACACTCGGCAAAGAAAGGCATTCAGCAAAGGCATCTCTTTGCCGAGTGCCAGATGCCGGCACTCGACAAAGATCCCCTCTTTGCCGAGTGCCAGCCACGTGGCACTCGACAAAGCATGTGGCCCCGAACCGTGCCACGTGGTCGGGTCTTTGCCGAGTGCCGCCAGAGGGGCTCTTTGCCGAGTGCTGCCAGGCTGGCACTCGTGACACTCGGCAAAGAGCTCTTTGCCTAGTGTTTTTTTTTGACACTCGGCAAAGCCAGTTTTAAATTACATTTGAAGCAGTAAATTAATCCAAATGAAAAAGTTTTTAACTACAAAGTTGGTAAACTTATCAAGATGAACAATTTTTGTTTGGGTGATTTCTTCATTTGACAAACTTAAAATAATTCGTTCACAAATCTTATATCTCTCTCCGGTAGTTTATAAAACTACAAGAGTGATATATAATGTTTGTGAATAATATTAGAACCACAATGTCGGATGCACAAATGGTCAAACAACCAAAATAAACTTTGTAGATCTTGACAAGTTATGAAAGTTTGTAGTTGATAACTTTTTAATTTGAAGTCATCTAGTTAAGCAAAATTGCGTTTGAATTTGAAAAATTTAAAATTTGAATTTTTTAAAATACTCGATATAAACAAAATAAATTTGAATTCGAAAAGTTAGATCTTCGAAATTGATGAAACTTTTTGATAATTGAAATCATTTGTAGATCTCGAAATTATGAAACTTTGATGTTGACAATTTTGATTTGAAATCATCTTGTCAACGAATTCAATTGTCAAATTTGAAATTCAATTTTTATAAACGACCTCAGATGGAAAACTACCAAATAAAAGTTGTAGATCAAAAAGTTAGAAAACTTTGTAGTTGACAAATTTTTGATTTGAATTCGTTTAGGGCCTCAAATAAGCAAGTTACACTCGGTTTAGTATAATATATAGGTAACCGAAACGAAGATGAAACGTATATGTGTGTGTAGTGCAGCGATTTCGAGGGAAACGGGTGGGCGCTGCCCAGTGGGCCCCTCCCCCGATTTAATAAAAGTTTTTCTATATTTTTTGAAGTTTTTTTCGTTTTTTCTTTGCCGAGTGCCAAATATGTCAGCACTCGGCAAAGAGCCCTTTGCCGACATTTCTTTGCCGAGTGCGGCACTTGGCGAAGCCTTCGCCGAGTGCAAAAGGCTCTTTGCCGAGTGCTGCCAGCACTCGGCAAAGTCTGATCCTGCTGTAGGCACGTTCTTTGAGATATATGTTTCATACTTAATCTATTGATACTTGTTTGCTATAGAAAACGTTAGTATTTATTCATATAGAGGTGGTTGAAGTTAAAACTGGATGAATTCTCAGAAAGTGAGAATTATATTCTTATTGCGGATGGAGTAGTAGCTTAGTAGATCACTTTGAGCTATTAGTTGGGTGGACCGGGCTTTGCCTAGTTGATTAGATTTGTTGCGGTGAAACATCCTCACTTGGCTTCAAGTCTGCTCGGCTTGGCATGAGTACGTGATTGTATTTTTTCTGGTTTTATTCTATGATTAACGGTATTATTATTTTGGTGCTAGGTGATGATGTGCCCATCGGGCGTTAATTGTGACCTTCACCACCAGAGATATAGAGAACCTTACTGCCTCTGCGACTCGTTTTTAACCATCAGTACAGACATTTTCAGTACTAGTGGTAGCGAGCATTCTTAAATTATATATAATGTCACATTATATATAATAATGTCGTGCCTCGGGCTGCATGGATATATATAATAATGTGTGTGATATGTAATAATTTATATATTAATCCAAAGGGTCATTTGAATCTGCTTTGGTCTTGGTCAGGTCGGCGTATGTATAAATAATGATGATGTCTCTCGCACTAAACTGTCGTGCTGCATGGGTGCAAGCAGGCTACTTCATATTTTCTTGGTACTTTCGATCGGTTTTCGATTCATCAACTGCGGCTGCTAGTCTGCTACTGCACAACGACTATTGATTAAGGCAGCATGATCCCTTTTTTTAGCGCGCGCAACCGCAAACTCCAACCGTCTCAAAATTGGCACACAGCTAATCTTGTCTTAAAATTGTTGGACAAACGCACAGAGATGGCAGGCTCATTGTTGGAGTGTTGCCGTGTTGGGGTTTCGGGGTTTGGACAACGACTGCGGTTACTCTCCTGGAGACCATTCATGCATGTGACACTGAACAAAGAGATGATTAGAGTTTTATAGGAGCAGAGATAGTTTCATGAGGATGAAGCTATTCTGCACCATTTTAAAATATGGAGTTGTTGGAAACTGTAACACGAAACTGGTACCCAGGATTGCTCACGAGAGGAACTGAGGAAGTATCTGTTCTTTTTTTTTCAAGATTAATTTGCTCTGTACAAAAACTCCCACTACCTGAAAAAAGCTCTGTAAGTACGGGGCCCCTTTCACTGTAAGGGCAGCTGGTATTGGAGCCGCCCTTACAGTGGCGTATTCGTGCCCATCGTTACCAGCTGCCCCTACAAAACACTGTAGGAGCGGCTGGTGATTGAACCGCCCTTACAGTGCTCCACTGTAAGGGCGGTTCAATCACCAACCGCCCTTACAGTAGCACACCACTGTAGGTGCGGCTGGTGATTGAGCCGCCCCTATAGTGCTCCACTGTAGGGGCGGCTAATGATTGAGCCGCCCCTACAGTGGAGCGGCTCAATCACCAACCGCCCCTACAGTGGACATCTGAATAAAGTCTACAGCCACCATTCTTCCACCTCGGGACACACTCTTCTACCCGAGAAAAAAAGGTTAGGAGGCCTTGGGCTCCTCCTAAAACTTGGTCTACTAAGGGGGAGGTTTTGATCTCAAATACTTTGTTCGAGAGCTTGAGAAGGTAAGAAAATGCTCTTCCAACCGCCCTTACAGACAATTTAGGGTTTTCAAAAAGTGGTTTGAAGTTGTTAATTTTTGAAAATCAAAATTTAAAACATGTAAACTTTGCCAAATGCAAAAATGACCAATATATCAACTGTAGATCTTGATGAGCTTAACAATTTTGGTATTCATGACTTTTTCAGCCGAAACCATTTAGGGTTTCAAAAAGTGGTTTGAAGTTGACACATTTTGAAATTCAAAATTTAAATCATGCAAACTTTACCAAATACCCACTGTAAGTTGCCAAATCCCTACATTGGCGTACCAGGGCCGGCTGTAACCGACCGCCCTTACAAATACCCACTGCAAGGGCAACTGGGGATTGAACCGTCCTTACACTAGCTTCATATTTGTAAGAGCCGGTGATTGAAGGGGACAATGATGATCTACAACTTTTGTTTTGGTCATTCCTTCATTTGATACTGTCGTAGCACACCTGTCCACATCTACTTCAATCTTTCACACAACTCACTTAAAACCTATTAAGAGATGTGCCCACTTGCAAAGCATCTATGATGCCACTTTGTTGAAATCATTTCATATTTTTTTCTGGAGTTTAGGTGTCCAAGACATGTCACCACACCAATTTTTTTTTTGAAAAACTATTGAATTACTGAATTTTTTAAAGTTCCAGGAGTTTTAAAGTCTGGCAGCTCGCAGATGAAATTTGGGACACTTAATGACCTCTAATGAGGAAGTGTGAGTACCAAAGTTGTAGGTAGCAACATCATACACATATTTTGTATAGGTCATCCCTTCATTTGACGCTTTTTTATATGAACAAAGATTTAAAATTCAAATTTTGAGAGAGTTTTGTGTCGCTAAGGGATTTAAAAGTAGCCCTTATCAAAAAGTTTTGAATACCAAAGTTGAAGGGAGTAACAATATCTACAACTTTTGTTTTGGTTATTCCTTCATTTGACACTGTCGTAGCACACACTATCCACATCTATTCCGATCTTTCACAGAACTCACTTAAACTCTGTAAGAGATGTACCCACTTGTAAAGCATCTACGATGCCACTTTGTTGAAATCATTTCATATTTTTTTCTGGAGTTTAGGTGGCCAAGGCATGTCACCCCACCAAACTTGAGGTTTTTTTGAAAACTATTGAATTACTGATTTTTTTTATGTTCCAAGAGTTTTAAAGCCTGACAGGTTGCAGATGAAATTTGAGACACTTAATGACCTCTAATGAGGAAGTGCTGAGTACCAAAGTTATAGGTAGCAACATCATGCACATCTTTACTATAGGCCATCCCTTCATTTGACACTTTTTTATGAACAAATATTTAAAATTCAAAATTTGAGAGAGTTTCGTGTCGCTAAGTGATTTAAAAGTGGCCTTATGAAAAAGTTTTGAATACCAAAGTTGAAGAGAGCAACATTATCTACAACTTTTGTTTTGGTCATTCTTTCATTTGACACTGTCGTAGCACACACTATCCACATCTATTCCAATCTTTCACATAACTCACTTAAACCCTGTAAGAGATGTATGTCCACTTGTGGAGCATCTATGATGTGAAATCATTTCATATTTTTTCTGGAGTTTAGGTGCAACATGACACACCACACCCAATTTTTTTTTTTGAAAAACTATTGAATAGTTGGGATATCCTATTTTGTCACAATCACAACGACACCTCTTGACTCGAGATCAGTGTCAACTCAAGCGGCTTCACTTCACCTACCACGAGGCAGCGAGTCTCCAACCCTAACCGCACCGCACCGCCGTCACTGCCACTGCGCCACCCCCAGCGCTCGCCCGTCTGAAAGCCCTAGTTTGGTTTTGGCTAATTGATGAAACCTATTTGGTCTAATCCTATTACTAAGCATGTGTGTAGCTTATGAGAAAGGAATTAAGACCAAGCCAAGTGGTGGAGCTAGCAAGATGGCAACCATGAAGGAAGGTGTTGGCCATATGCAACTCAAGAGATCAAGTGCTCTACCTTTGGTAAAATGAAGAAGAGAAGAGATGGAGCAAAGAGGCCCGAAGGCAAAGGTATAACCTATAGGGCTCTTTGTTTTAGTGATCAAGACACTTAGCGAGTGTGATCACATTTAGGATACATAGCCGTACTATTAAGAGGAGATTATTCACGGATTATGCGGTGTTCAAGTGCCACTAGGTGTTCTCTAACATATCGATGCTATAGACCTAGTGAGTGACTAACAAAACCCTTGATAAATGCTTTGCAAAATGCTAACACACGTGCACAAGTGTTGAAACACTTTGGTGTTGGCGCATGGGAGCAAGGGTAGAAGTTAGAAAGAGAAGGGTGCTGAGTTTTCAGCATCGGACGCTGGCAGCAGGGGCATCGGACGCTGGTAAACCCTAGGTTCTGTCAGAAGCTGAAGGAGCGTCGGACGCTGGCAACGGACGCTGAGAAATCACTGTTGCAGAGTCCGATGGTCATGTCGTGGCGCGAGCGTGCTTTCCAGGGAGCATCGGACGCTGGCCTGCGTCCGATGCAGAACCATCGGACGAGTCCGATGTGTTTTGGCCCCCTCTGGAACCTTTCTGTTGTGTCATCGGACGCAGGGGTTGAGCGTCCGATGTGGAGGTCTCGGAGCGTCCGATGTAGCGCAGAAAAGAGCTAAAATAAGCAGCGGCATCGGAGCGTCCGATGCCTGGCACCAGCGCGTCCGATGCCACTTTAACCAGCGCGCGAAGAGATATGACCGTTGAGATCTAACGAGCTGAATTCATAGCAGAGGGACACGTGGTGCTCATCGGAGCATCGGACGCTGAGGGAGCGTCCGATGGCCTCGACCCGGCGCGTCCGATGCATCTGTTTCGGGCCCAACGGCTAGGCCGTTTTGTGTGGCCTATTTAAGGGGCTTGGCCGGCTCACTTGAGAGCTCTCTTGCACATTTTGATTCCTAAGCATTCTAGTGAGCTTTGGCAAGCCTCCCAACTCATCTCCCAAGTTGATTTGATCAAACCAAGTGAGATTGAGTGATCTAGTGCGGTGATTTGAAAGAGATCAGTCTAGTGGCACTAGTTCTTCGCATCGACATTGAGTTTTCTTGTTACTCTTGGCATTTGCCGGTGCCTAGACGGCTTGGAGGTGTAGAGGTGGTTGATTGGCAAGATTGGTGATTGTTCTTGGCCACCACCATTCGTGATTGTGAGAGGTTTTGGAGCCTCACCTCGCCGGAGCGGCAAGAGGCATCCTTAGTGGATTGCTCGTGTCATTGAGCTACCTCACTAGTGGTAGATTCTTGTGGTGCTCTTAGTGAGCTTGGCTTTGCGCCGATTAGCCACCGGATCACCTAGTGTTGGTCGACACAACGGGGAGTAGCGTGCCGGCAAGCACGTGAACCTCGGGATAAATCTTGGTGTCCCGTGTGCTCATTGTCATTGATTCTACATCTTGGTGATTGGTCTCCATATTCATATTGTTGGTGATTGGCATCACAAGTGGATTTCACCGGTGATTGGCTCTCTACTAGACGATCCCGAAGGCTCGCTGAAACCACTTCTATCTAGCTCATTTACTTTGTGTATTTACTTTGAGCTATTTTATTTGTGTAGACATCATCTCTTGTATATCTTGTGTCATATACTTTGTGTAGCCAATTGTGATTAGATTGCTTAGTTTATCTTATTGCACATACTTGTCACATATACTTTCACATATATCATACTTGTGCTAGAGCTTGATTGTTTTATTCCGCATTAAGATATTAGCTCTAGTTGTTTGTGTGACATAGTCTTATTAGGTAGAATTGTTGGATAGGTGGCTTGCAACACACTATTAGGCTAGCGCAAAAAGCTTCGCCATTTGTTATACTAATAGTGTTTGCCTAAGTAATTTTGTAGATTTTTAATTAGGTATTCACCCCCTCTAGCCAATTTGGACCTTTCAAGTGGTATCAGAGCAGTGGTCACCGTTTGTTTGAGGCTTAACATCCTCCGGTGTTAAAATGGCTCAAATCAACTATATGGGGAAGCCACCACATTTTGACGGCACCAACTTTGATTGTTGGAAGAGGAAGATGTGTGCATTCACAAGAGGAATGAATAGAAAGATATGAGATGTGATTGAGCATGACTTTGTGGTAATTGATCCCACAAGTCCCACTCCTAGAGAAGAAGAGAAGCTTCAATGGAATGATGTGGCAATCAACTTGTTCTATGAAGCCTTTGACACAAAGGTGTTTGAGCAAGTCAAAGACCTTGAAAAGGCAAGTGAGATTTGGGAAAGATTAGAAGAGACCTATGAGTGCACTAAGGCGGTCAAGAGTGCCAAGCTATACATCCTCAAGGACAAGCTTGCTACCTTCAAGATGCAAGATGATGAAAGCATACCGGAGATGTTTCACCGGTTGCAAGTCATTATCAATGACTTGAAGGCCTTGGGAGAAGGTAGAGGACAAGGACTTTTCTCACAAGTTCTTGAGATGCTTGCCACCAAGGTTTGATACTTCGGTGACTATCTTAGTGAGGGAAGGATTGGGTGACACGGTACCCCAAACCAAGTACTAGGTGATGTGGTCACACAAGACACATACCGTGTGGAAAGGGATGGGGGAGCCCAAGAAGAAGAGAAGAAGAAGAAGACCGTAGCATTCAAGGCATCATCTTCCAAGGGCAAGAGCAAGGGCAAAGCAAAGAAGGAGGAAAGTGATGATGAAGCAAGCTCAAGTGGTTGTGAGATAGATGATGAAGATGGCTCTATTTGTCAAGAGATTTGGCAAGTTCATGAAGAAGAGAGGCTATGGAGCAATAAAGAGAAGAGATGGAATCAAAAGCACAACTAAAAGGTGCTATAGATGCAAGAGCAAGGTTCACTTCATTGCGGATTGTCCACAATCTAGTGATGATGAAGATGATGATGACAAGAAGAACAAGAAGAAGAAAGACAAGAAAGAAAGAAAAGAAAAGAAAGAGAAGAAGATGGAAAGAAGAAGGGTGGATCCTATGTCGTGACATGGAATAGTGATGCTTCCTCAAGTGATGATGATGATTCTAGTGATGATGAGAGGAAGACCACCAAGAAGAAGGTTATGGCTAGTCTTGCTATCTCAAGCAAGCCTTCTATCTTCAACACTCCATCGTCATGCTTCATGGCTAAGGCCACTAAGGTATCATCTGATGAGAGTGAAAGTGAGAGTGAGAGTGATGATGATGAGGAGTACTCAAAGGAGGACCTCATGAGCATGCTACAAGATGCTCACTCTTATATTGAGACTAAGAGGAAGGAGTGCAAAGAATTGCGCAAGGCCAACAAGGCTCTTGAGCAATCCTTTGATGAGCTCAAGTCTACTCATGAGAGGCTAGAGGAAGCCCATGAGAAGCTTGATCAAGCTCACACTAGGCTTAAGGAAGCCCACTCCTCCCTCCTTGATCAAAGTAAGATTGAGGATGTTGTAGAGACTTGCAATGTAGGAGTAACATGTGATATACTTGATGAATCTTTTTATGCTCCCATTATTGTTGCTCCCATCAATGCATCATCAATCTAGCTCAACTAAAATGCCTACTTCTACTACATGTGATTCATCATTAGTGGTAGAAAATGAGAACCTTAAGAACAAGGTGTATGAGCTCACTCATGCTTTAGGCAATGCCTATGGTGGAGATGCCCGCTTGCTTAAGTGCTTAGGTAGCCAAAGATGTCCACTCAACAAGGAGGGACTTGGCTATACCCCAAGAAGGGCAAAGCCGCCTTTGCTCCTCACAAGACTAGTTTTGTGAAGAGCAATGGTCGGTATTGCTACAATTGCAAGCAATCCGGGCACATAGAGCAAAATTGCTTTAACAAGAACAAAAACAAGATCAATGCTCATATTTCATCTATTAGACTTGATTCTTGTTATATGCTTACAAAGGGCACTAATGGTGTGAAGGCTAAGTACATTGGTGCACCCATGGTTGGCCCAAAGAAGAAGGCAATTTGGGTGCCCAAGAGCTTGGTGACTAACCTTGGAGGACCCAAAAGATTTGGGTACCTAAAAATAATTGATCTCCTTGTAGGTGAATTATAAAGCGGGAGGAAGGCATTGGGTGCTTGATAGTGGTGCACTCAACACATGACCGGAGATGGAAGAATGTTCAAATCAATCAACACTAGTGGCAATGATCATGTGGATGCCATCACATTTGGTGACAACAAGAAAGGCAAGGTCAAAGGCTTGGACAAGATTGCAATATCCAATGACTTGAGCATCTCCAATGTGTTATTGGTGGAATCTCTCAACTTCAACTTATTGTCAGTGGCACAATTATGTGATTTGGGATTCAAATGCATATTTGGTGTTGATGATGTGGAGATTGTGAGTGTTGATGGAAGTAATGTGATCTTCAAAGGATTTAGATATGAGAACCTTTATTTGGTGGACTTTGATGCAAGTGAAGCTCAATTGACAACATGCTTATTCACCAAATCAAGTATGGGTTGGCTATGGCATAGGCGCTTGGGGCATGTTGGAATGAAGCAACTAAAGAGGCTAGTGAAGCATGACATGGTTAGAGGACTAAAAGATGTTCACTTTGAGAAGGACAAGCTATGTAGTGCATGTCAAATGGGAAAGCAAGTTGGAAAAACTCATCCCAACAAAGGAATGATGAGCACTACACATGCACTTGAGTTGTTGCACATGGACTTGTTTGGACCAACTACATATACAAGTATTGGAGGAAACAAGTATGGCTTTGTGATAGTGGATGATTACACAAGATACACATGGGTCTTCTTTCTTGTTGACAAAAGTGAAGTGTTTGGGGTATTCAAAACCTTTGTCAAGAGAAGTCAAAATGAATTTGATAGAAGAATCAAGAAAGTAAGAAGTGACAATGGAAGTGAGTTTAGAAACACAAGAGTTGATGAGCTATGTGATGAATTCGGAATCAAACATCAATTCTCGGCCAAGTATACACCTCAATCCAATGGGATAGTTGAAAGGAAGAATAGGACACTCATTGATATGTCAAGATCTATGCTTAGTGAATACAATGTGAGTGATTCCTTTGGGCCGAAGCAATCAACACGGCTTGCTATTATAGCAACCGGCTCTATTGTCACCCTCTATTGAAGAAGACACCATATGAGCTCCTAAATGAAAGAAAGCCCAACATTGCATACTTTAGGGTCTTTGGGTGCAAATGCTACATATTGAAGAAAGGCACAAGACTTGGCAAGTTTGAAAAGAAGTGTGATGAAGGGTTCCTACTTGGTTACTCCACTACAAGCAAGGCATATAGAGTATGGAACAACGTATCAAGAATAGTTGAAGAAGTCCATGATGTGAGTTTGATGAAACCAATGGCTCACATGAAGGACAAGACAATCTAGATGATGTGAGAGGAACACAATTGGTGGAAGCTATGAAGAACATGTACATTGGTGATATTAGGCCAAAGCAAGTGATTGACATTGAAGATGACAAAGATCAAGTTCTCTCTTCTCCAACCATGCATGGCAATGATGTTGCAAGCTCTAGTGGTTCTCAAGATCAACAAGATGCTAGTGCAAGTGCTCAACCGCAACAAGTGCTTCAACCAACACATATTGCAAGAGATCATCCTTTGGATCAAATTGTTGGTGACATAAGAAGAGGTGTGCAAACAAGATCAAGATTGGCTTCATTTTGTGAACACTACTCATTTGTATCATCTATTGAGCCAACCAAGATTGATGAAGCTTTGATGGATGTTGATTGGGTGAATGCAATGCATGAAGAGTTGAACAACTTCACCCGCAATGATGTTTGGGAGTTAGTGGAAAGACCAAAGAACACAAATGTTATTGGTACAAGATGGGTCTTCCGGAACAAGCAAGATGAAGATGGCATTGTTGTAAGGAACAAAGAAAGATTGGTTGCACAAGGGTACACTCAATGGAAGGTATTGACTTTGGAGAAACCTATGCACCGGTTGCTAGATTGGAGGCCATAAGAATCTTACTTGCATATGCTTGTTCTCACAACATCAAGCTCTATCAAATGGATGTAAAGAGTGCATTTTCTCAATGGATTCATCAATGAGCTAGTGTATGTTGAGCAACCTCCCGGATTTGAAGATTTGAAGAAGCCCAACCATGTGTACAAGCTCAAAAAGGCACTATATGGGTTGAAGCAAGCACCTAGAGCTTGGTATGAAAGATTGAGGGATTTCTTGTTAGCAAAGGGTTCAAAATTGGAAAGTTGACACCACTCTCTTTAGCAAGAAGATTGGAAGTGACTTGTTTGTGTTGCAAATCTATGTGGATGAACATATTTGGATCAACCAAACAAGACTTTTGTGAAGAGTTTGGGGAGATGATGGCTAAAGAGTTTGAGATGTCTATGATGGAGAGCTTAGTTACTTCCTTGGTCTACAAATCAAGCAAATGAAGAAAGGCACATTTGTTAGTCAAGGCAAGTACATCAAGGACATGCTCAAGAAGTTTGGGTTAGATGAAGCAAAGGCAATAACCACTCCAATGGGCACAAATGGACATTTGGATAGTGACTCTAGTGGTGACATGGTGGATCAAAAGTTATATCGGTCAATGATTGGAAGTTAGTCTACTATGTGACCGCATCAAGGCCAGATGTCATGTTTAGTGTGTGCATGTGTGCAAGGTTCCAAGCTTCACCAAGAGAAAGTCATTTGAAGGCAACCAAAACGATATTGAGATATTTGAAGCACACTCCAAATGTTGGACTATGGTATCCCAAGGGCTCTCAATTTGAATTGATTGGATACTCGGATTCCGATTATGCGGGATGCAAGGTGAATAGGAAGAGCACATCGGGCACTTGTCAATTGCTTGGAAGATCACTTGTCTCATGGTCATCAAAGAAGCAAAATAGTGTTGCACTCTCTACCGCCGAAGCCGAATACATTCCGCGGGTAGTTGTTGTGCACAATTGCTATGGATGAAAGCAACATTGCAAGATTATGGGATCAAGTTTGGACAAGTCCCATTGCTATGTGATAATGAGAGCGCCGTCAAAATAGCCACCAACCCGGTTCAACATTCAAGAACAAAGCACATTGATATAAGGCATCACTTCATTAGAGACCATCAAGCCAAGAAAGATATATCTATTGAAAGTGTGGGAACCGATGATCAACTTGCCGATATCTTCACCAAGCCACTAGATGAGAGAAGGTTTTGCAAGCTAAGGAATGAATTTAACATCCTAGACTTCTCCAACATAAGTTGAATGCACCCCCACTTAAGACATGCCTCTCCTCCAACAAAGCAAAGGTGAAATTGATTGGGCATGTGCATTCATTCTTATTAGGTTGTGATCTAGTTCATATAGCCATCACATTGCTTATTTAGGCTCATTCATGATAAATCAAATGAATTTGAAGTATATATGGTACCCACTATTGCTTCTATGTTTGACTTGATCTAGTGGTAGCATATAACTTGTTTGTGAGCTTGTAACTCTAGTGTTTGATCTAGTAGGTGAACAATATGTGTTTAACCAACGTGAGTAAGATAACCATTGAGAGATGTGTGAAGAAGCTTACTCTAAAGCAAACCGTGTTACATATCCTATGTCATGAGCTCGATTAGGCCATAACTTGACATAGTTGATCCCTACATATATTTTTTCATGATAAAAGGATTGTCTCCTTCATTAAAATTTGCCCCACCTTTATGATAATTGTGACAAAGGGGGAGAAAATAATGCACAAAGATATGTTAGTGAAAGAGGGAGACAACATGAATGGACATGCTAAGTAAATCTTCAAGTGTTCAAGTGGGAGCAAAAACATACAAATAGGGGGAGCAAGCTCATAAACATGAGTGTTGCATTTGAAATGTGCATATTCTTATGTTGATTGCAATGCATAAGCTATTATTTTGATATTCAAGCTTATGTGGTGAATGCTAGTGTTAGAACATGATTGATGAAATGACTCTCTAGCATGAATAGGTTGATAACTAGACATACTTGTATTCTCACATTTTCAAGTGGTTCAAGAGCCTTATTATTATGTTGATCTCACGGGGTTCTTGAGTCTTGATGTATGTCTAGTGACAAATGATGCTAAGGATGGTTTAACATGTGCACTCCGATTGGTATCACGCTTCAAAGGTCCATTCTTATGCCTTAGCATCATCATTTGTAGTATTGCTCACCCACATTCTGTGACGGAACCTCCTGGATTATTAGGCCCCACGTGTACCTGTCCTTGTCCTACAGACCTCGGACAGACATACACTGTGCCCAATAGCCCAAAAGACCCACCACGTGTCATCGGGTAACCCGACTCATCCACATTTCCTTACCTTCCCAGGATCATTGCAAGAGTCATTGCAGTATTACAAATTTCACAAATAATATACATCAGAGATAAAAGTGCGGAAGTATTACACCATAAGTTTTACAAACCAGTTGTTCAAACTTGCGTCATTATTACAAACCATAGTTTTAAAACTTTTTTCCTAGGTAGTGGAGACATCATTAACAACACTGTATTTCACACAAACAACCCCGCCTAAGGGTTGCATTAGTCTTCCGGACACGTCCTCCTCAACGACGGTCACGCAACAAGCCTCGAAGCAAGGCTGCTCGTGCACGCCACCTGCAACAGGGTTAACAAACCCTGAGTACGAAGGTACTCAACAAGGCTTACCCGACAAGAGAAGAGAAGAAACAGGTATGCTGGCTTGGGTAGGCTCAACAACAGAATTTTTCATTTGCATAAAAGCTTACTAAGTAGTTCTAGATCCAAATTTTACTTAATCATTTAAGTAATTGGTAAGAACTGAAAGTGAATCATTAGTGAAAGATTATCATCATTCTTTCTTAAACCAGTTCCATTTTCATTCTACGGTGCGGGTCGAAAGATTGAGTCTCCTTAACCGAGGAGCACGACGATTCGAACCGATTCAACCAGATCTGGGAGTTTTCCACGATCATACGATATATGTAGACCCTAGATCACACATATACCAACCCCAGCTCGGATCCTCTAAACAAGACCGGGTCCGCGCCACCCGAGAGTACTTGTACACCTCCAATCCGGGACTTTAACCCACGAGGGTAGCTAATACTCCCGCCATCTCTCCACTCCCAGTGCGCGATTAGCCGTTCTCATTAAGAACCACCAAGGTAGGGCTTACCGTAGCATATGATCGGTACTTCACAGTTTCTCAATCTAGCAGGCCAACAACGGTTAACCCTAATCCGACACATCCGGGTCACCCTACATCGACCCAAGGTTCGATGTATGTGCCCGTCTGGTCTTAACCATCATTCTTTCTCATATCATTCCAAACGATAAGTATCAAAACATTTATCGGGAGCGTGAGAAAACAAGGCTGAGCATTTCTATCATTTGCATAAAGCAGGTATCAAGGAATAATATATCGATAACAAGGTTGATCATGCATCAACAGGTTTAAAGCATTTATTTGATAAACATTTAATGCATCAGGTTATCAAAAGTAAGTGTAATTGTAAATTCAAGGAAATGGTTAAATGAACCAGGGCTTGCCTTCGTTGACCGGAAGAGTCTGGAACTCCTGATAATCCGGATCAACTGGATACTCTGAAGCTTCCGGACCAACCTCGTTCGGACACTCAATCACTTTGGAAGCTATACGATAATAGAGTGCATGCTTAATGGAATGCTCATGATATGATCATGGTAAAGATGGAAATTTACTAGGTATAAACACTGGACTTGCAACAAACTTGCCTCCACGGTAAAGTTGCAAACCAACAAAACTAACTTATATAAACATACATGGTTACAATGAGTGACCCTTGCCTGCATCAAGCAGCAGATCAAGATAATTCACTTATCTTAACCTTTAAAACTACTCTAAAGAACTTGGGTTTATGTTTTATAACATTATTAACCATAAAGCAAGCAATTTTAATTAGTCGAAAATAAGTTGTGCAACAAACTATGTTCAAATTAGTTCAAACTTGGTACACAGACTGGTTATGAGTCAACAGTGCACAAAATAAATTTCAGCATTTTTGGAGTTAAACTTGATTTTATAAAAATCATTGAATCCTTATTCAAGAATTAAGAGGCATAATTTTTACTGTAAACAAAAATACAGAAACATGTCCACATTATATTTTTCATAAAAACTACACATTTCATAGAACATGTACAAAATTTTTCATGATTTTTGGATCAATAGATTAATTCATACAAAAATAAAAAACCAGCAACAGCATGCACACCTCAGAAATAGATTAAAAAGTTTAAAACAAACAACACCCCCAATGGGCCGAATCTGGCCCGATCGGCCCATACCGCGCACAAGCCGGCAACGCGGGCCTGCCCGCGCTGGCACTGCCAGTTTTGCAGAAAAGCCCTCTGGCTTTAGCAAAACTACAACCAAGCCCTTGACACTATTAGGCACTATTCCTCTGAGTCTAGGGCTTTGCATTTAGGCCCTCGGGTTTTGTCGAATTCTCGTCGACACGTCCCCGATGCAAGGCTGCCGGCGGCGAGCTCGGCTCGCGCACGCCGGAGCAACTGGACCTTCTCCGGTCAAACCAACCAGCGCAGCACCTTCCCCTTCACCTCACGACTCCGTTGAACTCTCAAACTCCCCCTCGACCTCTCTCTCCACTCCGACGACGACAGCGGCGGACGCGACGGTACGGCGGCGGCACGCCGGTCAACTGGTAGCCCTACCAACCTCGTAAACGTGCGCATCAGCATCAGAGGCTCACCACGACTCTAGAGGGCTAGGTCTCCGAGGCTGACGCGGCTCCAAACGGTGATGACGACGACGACGGCGGGTTCCAGCGGTGTGGCTCGACGGCGACGGCCTGTTCTGGCTGAGACAGAGAGAGACAAGGTCAACGACCTGGTGCTAGAGCATCATCAACAGATAAGGAAGAGAAAACGGGGCTCAGGTGAGGATGATAGGGCCCCGAGCTCGCTGACCACGGTGGCGGTGTCGATGGAGGTGTCCGAGACCGGAGACGAAGAAGACGACCACGCCGGGCGGTTGCGGGGCGAGCGAGGCTGCGACTAGCTCTACGGCTCCGCAACGACGAGGCGAACACGGTGACGGTTGACGCAGTTGAACAGGACGGACGAGCGCTCATGCGGCCGGCGTAGCTGAGCAGAGAGACGGCGGCGGCGACGAGCGAGCAGAGGAGAAAAGCAAAGCACGGTGCTTCTGTGGGATAAAAAGGACGAAGGAGAGGGACGAGGCCGCGGCGGCGGCGTGAAGAACTTGCGCGGCAGCTGCCAAGCAGCTCGCTGGCGCGAAGCTGCGCCCCAGCGCGAGCACGACCCAGGCGGAGAGCTCGCTGGCGAGCTTCCAGGCGTTTCCCCCTGTGGCACTGTTCCTTGCTCTCTCCCCCCTTACTGAAATTTCAAAATTACTTTTGAAATTTGAAACTGCACTTCAAGTTTTGCCAAAATATAAAAAGTAGAGTTTGAAAAGTTGTACACTTTGCTTTAACACCCATGGCTGATTTCAACTGGAAATAAGTCAAATTGATCAAAATAGGGTCAAATCCAATTCAAATTTGAAAATTTGAAAAGGGACAGAACTAGGGTTTTGTAGTAGAAGCAAAATTACTTTTGATTTTGGAATGACACTTGAAAATGGTCAATGTATGAAATGTTCCTTTTGAAATTTTCTACCACTTTGATGTAAACCTCAAACTCATATTTCAAATAGTTTTTGAAATGCAAGTTTAGAATCAAAAGGAGACCATTTCCAGGGTTTGAATAGATTCAAAATTACTTAGAATTTTGTACAAAAACTTTGAAAACTTTGAATACCAAAGTTGTACCTCTTATCAAGATCTAAAAAAGCTTTTAGGGTCAGCTCCTAAATATGCACAGATTTTGAGTTAACTGGAAAGGGTTAATTAACTTATATAGGAATTGATGATTTTCCCATTTTTAGGGCTAAGTAAACTTTGTAACCTTTTATTGTTGAACCTAGATTCATGCCTTTACATGACTCTAGTCAAAAGGGAATGAACACAAGTTACTTCATAATGACATTCCAAAATAGGATTTTGAGCTACCTCACAAGCAATAACAAATGCTCACACATTAGGAATTAAACTCTTTTAGTGAATGCATCAAAGTGAGCTAGCATATGATGCTATGGAATGGAATGCTTATGATGGCATGACAATATTTTATTCATGTAAACACCTGAGTGTTACAATTTCATATCCATACATATGTGCCAAATTAGAACCAAAACTCTATAGCACATATGTGGGGAGCTAATACTATCAATGTGGTTACTCAAATTTAAATCACATATCTTTGTATAGGTTGTCATCAATTACCAAAAAGGGGGAGATTGAAAGCCCTAGTTTGTTTTGGCTAATTGATAAACCTATTTGGTCTAATCCTATTACTAAGCATGTGTGTAGCTTATGAGAAAGGATTAAGACCAAGCCAAGTGGTGGAGCTAGGAAGATGGCAACCATGGAGGAAGGTGTTGGCCATATGCAACTCAAGAGATCAAGTGCTCTACCTTTGGTAAAATGAAGAAGAGAAGAGATGGAGCAAAGAGGCCCGAAGGCAAAGGTATAAACTATAGGGCTCTTTGTTTTAGTGATCAAGACACTTAGCGAGTGTGATCACACATTTAGGATACATAGCCGTACTATTAAGAGGAGATTATTCACGGCTTATGCGGTGTTCAAGTGCCACTAGGTGTTCTCTCAACGATGCTATAGACTAGGTTTTTGTGACATATATAACCTTGTTTGGTTTACAAAAAACCCTTGATAAATGCTTTGCAAAAATGCTAACACACGTGCACAAGTGTTGAAACACTTTGGTGTTGGCGATGGGAGCAAGGGTAGAAGTTTAGAAAGCGAAGGGGGTGCTGAGTTTTTCAGCATCGGACGCTGGCAGCAGGGGCATCGGACGCTGGTAAACCTAGGTTCTGTCAGAAGCTGGAGGAGCATCAGGACGCTGGCAACGGACGCTGAGAAATCACTGTTGCAGAGTCTGATGTCATGTCGTGGCGCGAGCGGCTTTCCAGGGAGCATCGAACGCTGGCCTGCGTCCGATTGCAGAACCATCGGACGCGTCCGATGTGTTTTGGCCCTCTCTGGAACCTTTCTGTGTGTCATCGGACGCAGGGGTTGAGCGTCGATGGGCAAGCGTCCCGGATGCGTCCTATGTCCGATGTAGCCAGAAAAGAGCTAAAATAAGCAGCGGCATCGGAGCGTCCGATGCCTGGCACCGGCGCGTCCGATGCCACTTTAACCAGCGCGCGAGGGATAGACCGTTGGGATCTACGGGTGAATTCATAGCAGAGGGACACGTGGTGCTCATCGGAGCATCGGGACGCTGAGGGAGCGTCCGATGGCCCCGACACCGGCGCGTCCGATGCATCTGTTTCGGGCCCAACGGCTAGGCTGTTTTGTGTGGCCTATTTAAGGGGCTTGGTCGGCTCACTTGAGAGCTATCTTGCACATTTGATTCCTAACATTCTAGTGAGCTTTGGCAAGTCTCCCAACTCATCTCCCAAGTTGATTTGATCAAACCAAGTGAGATTGGAGTGATCTAGTGCGGTGATTTGAAAGAGATTAGTCTAGTGGCACTAGTTCTTCGCATCGGCATTGAGTTTTCTTGTTACTCTTGGCATTTGCCGGTGCCTAGACGGCTTGGAGGTGAGGGTGGTTGATTAGAAAGATTGATGTGATTGTTCCTGGCCACCACTATTCGTGATTGTGAGAGGTTTTGAGCCTCAACCTCGCCGGAGCGGCAAGAGGCATCCTTAGTGGATTGCTCGTGTCATTGAGCTACCTCATAGTGGTAGATTCTTGTGGTGCTCTTAGTGAGCTTGGCTTTTGCGCCGATTAACCCACCGGATCACCTAGTGTTGGTCGACAAAACGGGGAGTAGCGTGCCGACAAGCACGTGAACCTCGGGATAAATCTTGGTGTCCCGTGTGCTCATTGTGATTGATTCTACATCTTGGTGATTGGTCTCCATATTCATATTGTTGGTGATTGGCATCACAAGTGGATTTCACCGGTGATTGGCTCTCTACTAGACGATCCCGAAGGCTCGCTGAAACCACTTCTATCTAGCTCATTTACTTTGTGTATTTACTTTGAGCTATTTCATTTGTGTAGACATCATCTCTTGTATATCTTGTGCCATATACTTTGTGTAGCCAATTGTGATTAGATTGCTTAGTTTTATCTTATTGCACATACTTGTCCATATACTTTCACATATATCATACTTGTGCTAGAGCTTGATTTTTTATTCGCATTAAGATATTAGCTCTAGTTGTTTGTGTGACATAGTCTTATAGGTAGAATGTTGGATAGGTGGCTTGCAACACACTATTAGGCTAGCGCAAAAAGCTTCGCCATTTGTTATACTAATAGTGTTTGCCTAAGTAATTTTGTAGATTTTAATTAGGCTATTCACCCCCCCTCTAGCCCATTTGGACCTTTCACCGTCGCCGCCCAGCCACCGCCCCGCGATTCCTCGCCCCCTCCCGACGACTCCCCGCCTGGACAGCCACCGCCCCTGCGCGGCCCCCGCCCCGCAAACCCGCCCCACCCGAGCGCCCCGGCGTCCCGCGCGCCCCCGCCCCGCCGGCGAGTCCCCGCCCCGTCCAGCCTCCGTCCCGGCCCTTGGCCACTACCCGCCCTGGAGGCGCCGCCGTGGCCAGGCGCATCGGCTCGGCGGCATCGGCCCTGCCGGCATCAAGGGAGATGGTGGTAGCTCAAGACTGTGAGGTGTAATTTCTTCAATATCTGGATCTACGGTACTATTTACTCTAGAATCTCAAAACACCAGCAGGGTATTTTCTTTCTAGGTCCGGCCAGATATCTTCTCTCAGCTCTATGTCGTTGTATTGCTAAATTCTTTGTGTTGACCAGTGAATAGTTTGCTTGATGACATATTCTTGCTTCTGATATCTTGCGTGTGATGCCAGTGTGTTGTACGTGCATTTTCTAAAATTCCTGTTGCAAAATGTTTTTCCATTTTCTTGTGCAGGAATAGTAGCAGCTGAATGCTTTAATGAAAAGCTTAGTTCTATCCAGATCCATGTCCTGTGTAACTGCTGCTTAGATAGCTTGTTCAGTGAAAGTTTATAGATTCCCCTTTCTCTTATTTGACTAGTACATCTCTGAAATCCAATCAAGTCTGCACATAGCTGAATTGTTCTTGCACATCAAATTAGCTTACAAGGCTACAAGTAGTCATGATTTGATTGCATTAGGAGATTTGCTCATACAACTAACTAACAAGTAACAAGGGCTTGATTGTTTCACTCATTTTGTTTTCTGCATGTGCAAGGAATTTTAGTCTTTCAGTTCTTGTACTTGTGATAGTATTTTTCCTGGCAACATGAATATTGTTCCTCTGAATTCCTGATATTTTTACTAGCTGTAAATAATTTTTATTAGCTGAAAATGCACTATGTACACTGGATGAGCTGATTCTTAGATTTAAGAACTGAATTTTTCCCTAGCCTAGCTTGCATATTTGACATATAATTTTTGTATGTTACGTTCCTGTAACAGAAGAATTCCAAACTAAATTTTATCAGTGAAGCTTACAAGGAATTGCCAATTTACACCCTTGCTAATCTGTATAGTGAAGAAATAGAAAAATGAAAAGATTGCTTGCTGAACTGACTGAAAAGATATTTTTACTCACGTTCTTATATCATCTTTTTGTTCAGTTGTAGTGTCGAGTAATGCATGCACATCATACACCGATTGCTCAACATTTTTTTTATCTTGCAGTGGCATAATATATTTTAACATGCATCAACATGATATTAATTTGATTACCTCGTTGTGCTCGTTTTTAAATTTTTTCCCTTAACATGCATCATGGGAGGCAGATATTTTATATCTACCTAATTCTTGGACCAGTTATTCTATATGGGATCCTCTCTTCACTTTTGTAGGGTCACACAAGTACAAGTTTTCATACAGCCTTCTGCCTGTGAGGGAAGATGTGGGGTCTGGAAGCACATTCCATTCCCTAACCAAATCAGTTGGTAAGGGTATTAGAACCAGATAATCTATTCGTAATTTGGTTCCTTAAACCACCATTGTCAGATTCTTTGTTGCTTGTGAATAGAACTTCTAATTCAGAGTATTGCTCCGATGTATTATGATGTTCCAAAATTACACCCGAGAATGCTTGATTGTCTAGAGTAATTTGAGAAATAAAACTCGATTTACAACTGGTGATTTATTTTTTTTTTGGTTATTTATTCATACAAGTTGCACAGCCTGAGTGATAAAGAGTGCTAGGTTAATTAAATCGTTCATAATTTGTTTCCTAAGGTAAATGACAGTAATGCCATCAACAAAATAAAATTGGATTTACAGCCGGTGAATTTCTTATATCATCATACTTGTAAAGGGCAGCAAGGCGTACTAGCTCACTGTAGTGCAAATGGTAATATTTTGTCTGCTGCCATTCATAGTTTCATACCACATTGATGCAAATACCCCGCCACCATTAATATGATGGGCCCTATGTGTGGACACTATATTTCTTGTTTTGGTGTGAAGCTTAGATTGCATCAGAGATAAATTATGATACTCTTTTAACTTTAGATTGCATCAGAGATAAATTATGATACTCTTTTAACTTTGTTGACTGCAGAGTTTGAAGATCCTTGGTTCAAAATCTTTGACACTTATCGTTTCTGAATGCAAATGCAAGCATCCTTTTAATTCAAATTCTTTCAGTGTTTCTTCGTGAGAAGTAAGCTCATATTTCATCAAACATAAGTTGGCTTCTACATAATATATATTGGCCTTGGCACAAGTTTGATTGAGTGTTACCTGCTAGTAAGAGTTTGCAGCTTCTGATAGCTTACCACTACGGCCTGGAGTCGAGAAGCAAGAGTTCAAGTTTCTGTTATTACTTTATGTCAAAAAATCTTTCTACATAATAATTCAGGAGAGTTTCAGCTATTACTTATAGAATGTGCTCCGCATTGTCTGAAACCTGTAATACGCAATATAAAGTTCACGGTTTTTAGACGGAAGTCGCGGTATCTCAATAAAGTTTTTGTGTGTCCGATACAAAATTCTGCATGATTGCATCAATACATGATATTATGAGCTAAATTATTTTTTTGGTCTTATGTATTTATGTGTACAGCTTTGCCTCTGTCCTGTACTTTTGTTTGCCATAAGATATAAATGACTCTGTCCTGAACTTTAAATTTCCTTGTGCCTGATTCTGTGAATGAAATCATTAAGGTTCATTGATGATGCACTTAGTGAGGGTGTCCCTATGGTTATATTGGCTGCATCTGGTGTGAATTATATAAATATTTATTTTTTTTGCTGGCAAATGCAATGTAGGGGCGGCTCTAGATTGAACCGCCTACAGGAATACACTGTAGGGGCGGCTCAATCTAGAGCCGCCCCCTACAGTGAGATCCACTGTAAGGGCGGCTGGTGATTGAACCGCCCTACAATGGATCTCACTGTAGGGGCGGCTGCTCTGTAGGGGCGGCTGCCCCAACCGCCCCTACAGTGAGTGCACTGTAAGTACACTTTGATAGGTGCGCTTGGGCCAGCTGCCCCTACAGAGCTTCTGGAGCGCGCCCCTACAAAGCCGTGTTGGCATAGTGTCCAATCCATTAATTTTCTAAACGCAAAGGAAGCTACGTAGCAACTGACTGATTCAGAGCTAGGATTTTCATAGATGATGAAGATAAGACAATAGGAGCGCGCAGTATTTTGGTATTGTGAAGGACCAAGCAAGCATATAAATTATCTGGGTTGACATAGTCAGCAAAGCGGCAAGCCAAACAAGTGGATGGTTGTAAAACAATTGTGATTATTATTATTATTATTATTAGTTAAGGGTTGGAAAAAAAAGAAAATCTCGTTTTTTCTATGAGTTAACAACCTAAATGTAGCTAAATAATATATACATAAATTAATACTTATGATGCACAATAAGTATCACAAGATTTAGTTAAAATCTATTTTTGTAATAAATCCATTTGGTGATATAAGCGTTGATACTATTATTTTTTATAATAACCTAGTTAACACTACCAAAAGAATAGAATTCTCTTATTATTTTACTTAGTAGTAAAACACTACCTCTAGGTGGCATTTAGTAGAGAAAAAAAATCTACTAATTTTAAATACCAAAACACTAGGAGAATCTCACTTCACTAGAATTTTGAAATTCTGGTGTGTGTGAAATTTAGGATGTTTGATTCCTCTGTAAGTGAGATTTCTATTATCTTTGGACGAAGGGAGTAGAACCGTACTAGCTATAGTCCATCTCAAAACCATCCACGTGCTGCTTGCACATGGACAAAGACACAGAGATAGACTCATTGGTGGGGTTCACACATATAGGAAAGCCAGGCTTTGCCAAGTGTCTGGGACTTTACCGAGAGCAAATCTTGGACACTCGGCAAAGAGAAACTTTGTCAAGTACCGCACTCAGTAAAGAAAGGCACTCGACAAAGACCTCTTTGTCGAGTTTAGGCTTCGCAAAAGACACACACTGACAAAGAGGCTTCTTGCCCGAGAGCATGTACTACGGTATCCACAGTCGTCTCTTTGCCGAGTGCCTGCCGTCTGGCACTCCACCAAGAACCCTTCTTTGCTGAGTGCCAGGCTTGACACTCGGAAAGAACCTTCTTTGCCGAGTGCCAGGCATGAACACGGCAAGTTTTATTTTTTTTAGTTTGCCACCAAATTTTTTTGAGGCACTTCCACACTACCACGATCAACATGTTTCAAATTTGGGACATTTTCAAATCCTTTTGGTATATTTTTCTAACTTATTTTTGTTTTGTTGATTTTTGAAAAACCTAAGTTTGAACTGTGGGTGCATCGAATAATAGATTTCAATGATTTAAAAAATATTATTCATGCTCTTGAGTGTATGGTTAGGCCAAATCTAGGAACTGACCTAAAATTTCGACCAACGTGCTCACGTGGCAATGCCACCAACTTACGTGCGGGTGGTTTTTAATTCTAAAAAAATACAAACAAACTCCAAAAAAAACGCAAAATTATCGAGATATCGTGATATCATATGCATATGCTGTGGTAAAATTTTTGAAAGTTTCGAACACGTTGTCACGTACGAACTCACAAACTAGTACATCTCCACAGTGATATCCTATAGTTATGCAAAGCCTTCGCGAGTGGCGAGAGACTCTTCGCCGAGTGTGGCCAGCACTCGGTAAAGTCGCGCCTTCCTGTAGTATCGTATTCAGGTAGCCGCCGGTCATGTGCATAGCGTGCGTTGGAGATGGTGTGGCTATATGCGTAGCTGCTGAAATTAGGTTCCATATGGATGGATGGCGCTCACTAGCTGCAAATTTTTGGGTATGGACTATGGATGTTACGTGTGCACTTAGTAGGTAGCTAGAGCCTAGAACTGGCTAGAGTATGAGGATAGAGAGTAGGGCAAGCTTAACTATGGGGGCTTACGTACCTAGTTATATATACAGTACCCGGCCTCAAATACAAATCGACTGAGCTGAGGCTTTAATTATACGTAAGCGTGATCTTACTAAGGACAGCTTAATCTGAAGAATCAATTAATATTAAGGTTGACTTAGGTGGATCATCGAGCCGATTCACGGAATACAAGTGCAAGATACCATGCATCATACCACACCCATGCCTTGCTGCTTGGAAAACCACAATGCACACCAATGCTCCATGGTCACAAAGGGACGTAGCTAGCGGTGGGGCGGGAGGGGCTCGAGCCCCTCCTACCGCTACGAGTACATGAAATCCCTATAGTATTCTGTTGAAAATTTTAGTCATAGATATATAGGTAGAGGGGGCTGAGATTGTAGATGTACAAGGTAGGAGGGACTAGAATTTATTGGGAGTACAAAATGTTATTTTTTTTTTATATTAGACAAGTAATCCAGTAGACACCAAGAATTATTATTCAGCTAAGGCACAAGGACACAATCCTAACTTTTCAGTTCCTAGCCACCGCCCAATCATCCCTATAGTGTCTTCCCTGCATAACTCATCCCTATAGAGTGTCCTGCCATTCACTGTGGTGTCACGCACCGCCCCCAACTCATCCTTATGAGGTGTTTTCCCTGCGGCCTAACGAGTCTCTTAGAGTGTTCCTTCCCGTTCACATGGCGTCATGCAATTCCTAGTGAGCAACGGACGCGACTACGCGCGTAACACAACCAAAGGGTCAATGACTCCTGGGTGCGGTTTGTGCGGGGGCAAGCCAGGGGGCCACGATCGGCGACCAGCGAGCAGCCATGCCTATTCGCGAAGCTGAGGGACGCGACAAGCTGTGAGCGTGTAGCCAGGTGTGGCAAGCCAGCGGATGAGTAGCCTGGAATAGCGGGCAGGCTGGCAAAGCGAGCATTGGGCGGCATGACCGACAATCAAAGAGCTAGGCGCAGCGCTAGTGGACGAGGACACGCCACAGTCTGCAACAGGCTCCAGGTATCTAGAGAGCAGGTGACTTTTTTTTTTGTAAATTTCAGCATCAACTTCGTTCAGCCCCTCCTAAAATTTTTTCCTGGCTTCGTCCCTGATGGTCAATGTGTTTACTTTTAGCATTGATGAGATGATATCGTAGAAAAAAAACTCCCCAAATGCATATGGTTGAATGAGATTGGATAGTTACCTACGGAGGCTCTGCGCATCTTCCTCATGTGGCATAATGGCATATATGACCAAGGGCAGTTGTGTGAAACTAATTCTAGAAAACATGGCTACGATATGGGTCCACGATCAAAAGGGAAAACACACACGAGTAACTCAGAAATAATTATTCATCTTCAGATACTGTGTCGATCGATAAATATCTTAAGATGATTAACTGGAAGCAGTTTTGTAGTTATTATGCTATTAAGTATAAGACCCTAGAGTCCCAAAAGTGAAGATATAGATTACACAACACACTGTTGATAAATGATGCCAGTTTATAAGCAGTAGACACATGAAACAGATCATACTCGAAATCGAGCAGCACTCGGCAAAACTAGATTGCACTCGGCAAAGACTTTGCTGAGTGCCACACTGGTAAAAGCCACAAGACAACCGTCATTTGGCAAAGCCTCTTTGCCATGTTGGCAAAGAAAAAATAGAGAAAAAAACCTAGAAAAATAGTAATTTTTTTTAATCAGTGCAGGGCCCTACCAGCCAGCCACACACCACCCATCTATCCCACGACATTTTTTCACACTTTGCAAACAGATTTCGATCCTCCATTGTCCATGTGTTATTTTTAGCATTGATGATGATGATATCCTAGAAAAAAAAACTTAGCAAACACATGTGTGTTGAAGAGATTGGATAGTTACCCATGGAGGCTCTGTGTGTCTTCCTCATGTGGCATAATGGCTATATGACCAAGGGAAGTTGGTGTGAACCCTAATTCTAGCAAACATGGCTACGATATGGTCTCACGATCAAGTGAAAACACACAAGTGAGTAAATCAGAAGTAATTATATCAATCTTCAGATAATTGGTCGATCGATCGATATCTTCAGATGATTAACTAGAAGTAGTTTTGTAGTTAATTATTGCTATTAAGTATATAAGACTTAGGAGCCCAAAAGTAGAAGACATAGATACACAAAACATGTTGATGTGAGTAGGCAGATGAAACAAATCACTACTCGAATCGAGCCAAGCACTCGACAAAGCCTATATTGCACTCGACAAGACTTTTCAAGTGCCGCGCTCGTAAAGGCACGAGACAAACCGTCGTCGTTCGGCAAAGCCCTCTTTGCCAAGTTAGCAAAGAAAAAATAGCAAAAAACCCAGAAACAATTGTGATTTTTGATCAGGAGAGGGTCGTACCAGCCAGCCACACCACCACCCATCTATTCCCACAACATTTTTTCACACTTTGCATTAACTAGGTTTGATGCTCCATGGTCCATGTGTTTACTTTTAGCATTGATGATGATGGTATCCTAGAAAAAAAAACTTACCAAACACATGTGTGTTGAAAGAGATTGGATAGTTACCTATGGAGGCTCTGTGCGTCTTCCTCATGTGGCATAATGGCTACATGACCAAGGGCAGTTTGTGCGAAACCCTGATTCTAGCAAACATGGCTACAATATGGGTCCTCACGATCAAGTGGAAACACACAAGTGAGTAAATCATAAATAATTCGATCGATAGATATCTTTAGATGATTAACTGGAAGCAGTTTTATGGTTAATTATGCTATTAAGTATATGAGACCCTAGGAGTCCCGAAGTAGAAGACATAGATTACACAACACACTGTTGATGAATGATGCCAGTTCATTAGCGGTAGGCAGATGAAACAGATCAATACTCGAAATCAAAGTCAAGCACTCAACAAAGACTTTGCCGAGTAGCGCACTCGGTAAAGGCCACACGACAAACTATCGTTCGCCAAAGCCCTCCTTGCCAAGTTAGCAAAGAAAAAATTACAAAAAACCCAAAAAAATGTGATTTTTAATCACGGGAGGGCCCTACCAATCAGCCACATCACCACCCATCTATTCCCACAACATTTTTTCACACTTTGCATTAACTAGGTTTCAATGCTCCATGGTCCATGTGTTATCCATGGTCCATGTGTTTACTTTCAACATTGATGATGATGATATCCTAAAAAAACTCACCAAACCCAGGTGTGTGAAAGAGATTGGACAATTACCTATGGAGGCTCTGCGCGTCTTCCTCATATGGCACAATGGCTATATGACCAAAGGTAGATTGCGAAACCCTAATTGTAGCAAACATGGCTACGATATGGTCCTCATGATCAAGTGGAAAACACACAAGTGAGTAAATTATAAATAATTATATCAATCTTCAGATAACTGTGCCGATCGATAGATATCTTCAGAGGCTTAATTGGTAGCAATTTTGTAGTTAATTATGCTATTAAGTATATAAGACCCTAGGAGTCCCGAAAGTAGAAGACATAGATTACACAACACACTTTTGATGAATGATGCCAGTTCATTGGCGATAGGTAGATGAAACAGATCACTATTCAAATTGAGCCAAGCACCCGACAAAGACTTTGCCGAGTGCCACACTCGGTAAAGGCCACATGGTAAACCGTCGTTTGGTAAAGCCCTCTTTGCTGAGTTGGCAATGAAAAAATAGCGATTTTTTTAATCAGAGGAGGACTCAACGGCCAGCCACCACCACCACCTCTATATTCCCATAATATTTTTTACACTTTGCATTAACTAGGTTTCAAAACCGATGACTTCTCGTGCGTGCGTGCATGACCTTCACTACACTACCCTCATTGTCATTTGTGTCTATATTTCATTCCGGTTCTCCTCATGTTATACAAAACCAAGTGTCAAATTAAAAAGTTGTCAACTACAAGGTTTCTTAACTTTTTGAGATCTAAACTTTTGTTTAGGAAGTTTTTCCATCCAAGGTGGTTTATAAAATTTGAATATAAATTTGACAAATTCAAACGTACTTTTCGTGGACAAAATGATTTCAAACCAAAAGGTTGTCAACTATAAAGTTTCGATCTACAACTTTCATTATGGCTATTTCTCCATCCGAGGTCTTTTGGAAAATTCAAAATTCAAAATTTTTAAATTTAGATGTAGTTTTGCATGACAAGATGATTTCAAATTTAAAAGTTGTCAACTACAAAGTTTCATAACTTTTTGAGATCTACAAAGTTTATTTTAGTTGTTTTCCATCCAAGGTCTTTTGAAAAATTCAAATTTTAAATTTTTTTAAATTCAGATGCAACTTTGCATGACAAGATGACTTCAAATCAAAAAGTTGACAACTACAAAGTTCCATAACTTCTCAAAATCTATATAGTTTATTTTAGTTGTTTGACTATTTGTGCATCCGACATGGTGGTTCTAACATTATTCACAAATCTTATATATCACTGTCGTAGTTCATCAAGTACGAAGAGAGATATGTAAGATCTGTAAACAAATTTATTATCAATTTATCAAATAAATAAATCACCAAAACAAAAAAAATGTTCATCTCGATGAGTTAAATAACTTTGTAGTCAAAACTTTTTCATTTGAATTAATTCAGTGCCTCAAATGGTGATTTGAAAATGGCTTTGCCGAGTGTTAAAAACACTTGGCAAAAGAGCTCAACACTAGCAAATAGGATCTTTGCCGAGTGCCCAACTTTTGGTTGTTGGCATAGAAGGGAGCACACGGTAAAGCCAGGATTTCCGGTAGTGGATGAAGTAGGAGCACAATATCAATGTTGATATTCAATCAATGGAGTTCGGATCAAAAATTAGAAGCAGCACTTCTAAGTTTACATCGAATACTTCGTCCAAAATAAGCTGTCTTTGTTACATTAATTGACTCTTTACCCTTTATGTTGATCATTAAGAAGATATCAAGCTTTCAATATGGTAATTAATAGAGGTGGACATTCTAACACATCAGAAATCAATTAACAGATACATGCTTAATAAGCCACCTCTAAAAATAATTGTCCTAAAATAATTTATAACTTTTATAAGAAACTTAGATGAAGAAATAAATCTTCGTATGCCAAATTGTAAAGCTCAACACGATCTACAACTTTGTAGTCGATAAGTTTTAATTTAAAACTTTATAAAGTCCCAAAAACTATTTTAAGTTCTCGTATTTTGAAATTTACCATTGTTACGCAAATAATTTTTATAGGTACCTCCGTTTTTTAGGGGCAACTTCACTTAGCAAACTGCTTCTAACAAGTCCAGAGATGATTTTTTATAGTGGCATCATCTATATCATCCCTAATTAATGGCAGGTTTACTATTTAACAATATCATGTCTAACCATCTCTGATTTATAGGGATGGATTTTATGTCTGGTTGACTATCCTTAAAAATAACTGCAGAGAACAAAATTCGAATACTTTTCAAATGAATTGTAGAGAACGATAAAGTTTTCATTTGAGATGATGACAAAGTTTATATGAAAATTGTAGAGAATGACATGATCTAGACCTCTGTAGTGGAAGACATTTACCATCATTGAAATGCCAAAGTATTCAATATGCTAAGTTTGAGCGAAACCA
Source organism: Coix lacryma-jobi var. lacryma-jobi (assembly GCA_009763385.1). Classification (NCBI taxonomy): domain Eukaryota; kingdom Viridiplantae; phylum Streptophyta; class Magnoliopsida; order Poales; family Poaceae; genus Coix; species Coix lacryma-jobi. The sequence goes on along the minus strand of CM019825.1, from coordinate 152,851,584 downwards.
TGAACGGGCCATATCCATAATAATCCCATGTCAGGAAGTAGCAATGTAGAAACAGAAACTGTATAGGAAACCGAACCTATGATTTTAATCGTTAAATATCATGTACAGGTGCTAGGCAATATGGAAACACAAACTAATGGAAGGACTATTACCTCTATGGTACAGGGTACGATAAAGAAACATTCTAGCATTAATCGTTGCACATGCACCCAATAAATGAAGACTGATTTGGCTGAATTAAATCTGGTAGCATCACATGGCAAGGAATGAAAAAAGTGTATCATTTTTTATCACATCGTAGCGGTACCTAAGATAATATAATTAGCCAAATTGACTATAAATTAAAATATGAAAAATCTGGCAACACTCTTGCACACCTAAATGTGACAATACGCTGTGTAAGAATAAATTAGTGTTCCATGAAAATAAGTAAAAGAATTATGTGTACAACTAAATTTCCTCTGTTTACAAATTTTAATTTATGAATGTACACTGTCGTATCGATGAAAAAAAGAAGCGAACCAAATCGATGAAACCACATGAAACTGATTTGAACCAATAGAGAGAGAGAAAGAGAAAGAGAGGTGTTTCTCAAAATGTATATTTTCTGTGGAACAAAAATATTGCCGTTGTTTAGCTCGCATGAGTATGAATGTAAAAATAGGAAAACAGGTGTTTCTCAGAAGTTAGGTACCTTGTCTTCCTGTGAGCTGCCAAAATTCAGCTTGAGAAACGTAGCTGACCGTTAAAAAGTGGCAACCTTTCGTAAACCCCATAGGTCTGTAAAATATGTATTGCAACATGAGAAAAGCAAGAACAGGCCAATGAGCAGACGAATATTAGAGGCCTCAGAAATATACCAACCATCATCTGTTAATCAACCTAGAGCTTCAAGACATATTGACATATTACCTACTCTGTAGTGGACGTGGGAGGGAGGACGGGAAAGAGATAAGGCCGAACCATTTTTTGTTTGAAGGAGAAGAAGGAGCAAAAACTATGATGAGAAGACAAGAGGGAGATTGTGAAGCCGGCGAGAAGACAAAGGAACCAAACAAAAGTCGACCAGGTTAGTCTCAGCAAATTTCAATGCAAGCAATCTCGACCGGTAGATAGGAGAACAGATGACAGTGAGTCGATGTGGAGCACCGACAGCCAAGCAAGAGAATCTGCCGAGGTGGACCAATGAGGAGGCACGGAGGTGAGGCGTCGTTGACATGGACCAATGAGGGATTTTGGGGCGACGTGGCCTGGCTGTGCGCGTGGCGCTCACCCTGTGATTGTAGAGGTAAAAATTGAAGAAAAGAAAAATGGTAACATCTGGGTTACTCCCTCCCAAAAATTGCATAAGCAATATATCATGCCTAGTACCTCACACAGGCAGATGAACATCAGATTGTAGCCTCCAACAATAGGTATGTAATTTTCATCATAGGCTCAAGAAACAAAAAAATTGTACATGGCCAATCCATCGGTTTAGTTTAAAAATATAAAGTAAAATTGACAATTATATTGTAGTCCACCAAGTAATAAATCATCAGCTTCATAAAAGCCTAACTGAAAATACATCATTGGCAATGAGTTGTGCTCAGTAACAAAAGAACCATAATCCATAATTGACAATGGACCTATGGTCATTAAGAATGTAGCAACTAATATAAGAGCGTCGTCATCACAAAGCCAACGAAAAATAGCAAGTTTCTTTGCACAATTCCATCGCCTCAGTGTACAAACAATGCCATCCTTGCAGGTTCCGCAAACCTCAGCTGAATCGATTTCACCATTGCACGTTCCCCTTCCCTTAGAATCTAAGTTCTGCTCATTTCGGCCGGGGACATGGTCAGTGGCCGAGCTTGCTGTCTGCAACGAAGAGAGAGAGGGGCCAAGATCCCCGCAGCCACGAGAGGGAGTCGAGGAAAGGGAGGGGAGAAGGGGAGAGAGCGCACACCGGGTTTGGCCCGTCCGATATGGGAGGGCCCCTACGGAGCAGAGGGAGGTGGACCACGGGGAGCCAACGCATAGGAGGTAGTGGCCAACGGCGTGGAGGGCCCCTTGGCCGCAGCCATCCACCACGGCATCGCCGTCCAAGGCGCTGGTGCTCTGCCCAGATCCGACGGGACGAAGGACGGATCTGTAGAGTGAGTGTGAGAGAGAGAGAGAGAGAGAGGGCGTGAGTGAGAGAGAGCAAACTAGCAGCGAACGGATGGAGCCGGCGACGGAGCCGTGGAGGCGCAAAGGAGAATCTCTGCGCGCTACGGCGGCATGTCCTCCGCCAGCCATGGAGCCGCGGAGCCGCTGAGCCCCCCCCCCCCCATGCGCCATGGCGGCGACTGCGCACCGGCGCCGCAGCCAGGCAAGCAGCGGAGGTGGGACCACAGGCGGGAAGAGACGGCTAGGGTTTCGTAGCCGGATCTGGGCGTGGCAGTGCCGAGGGGGTGCCGCGCCGGAGGCCACCGGCAGGTCCAGTGCTGCCTCTCCATGGCCGGGGCCTGCCCACCATGGGGCGCACGTGTGGCGCTGCGCCGAGCAAGGGCGCTGTCGCCGCTGCCGCTTCAAGGGCCGGCCGTGCGGGTTGGGAAAGGGAGGGCGCCTCCCGCAGCAGGGCGGCGCCATAAGAGGCGGCGCCACCTATGGCCGCCTTGAGAGGGAGGGAGAGAGAGAGAGAGAGAGCGCGCGCGAAGGAGGAGGCCGCCGTCGCTCTGGGAGACCGAGAGAAAGGATAAAGATGAGTCCTTTTTTTGCGATGTGTGGAGGGGGGGAAGGATGGGAAAGCGAAGCGAGCCGACATGGAGCGAGGAGAACCAAGTGAAGAGAACCAATGAGAACGCACAGAGGTGAGGCATCGGTGGGATTGACCAATGAGGGATTTTTGGCGACGTGGCCCGACTGGCCGCGCGGCGAGCCTTACGTGAATGTAGTTTTAAATTTCCTTATCTATGCTATGCGCTTCTGTACCTGCTGGAGTAAGAAAAGAAAAAACGAAGAAACTATTTATTTAGTTGATGTTACTTTTATTTCTAGGAGACATTGCTCGTGAATGTTTGTTTTGGCAGTTGAGGCACTATACCACAACCCAGATTTAGCGTCCTCCGGTGGGTCATTATAAGCCAGTTAGTCGTTATAAATTTACAGTGAATCATCTTATATATGTCGTTGATACTGACGTCGGCCGCATCAATAGGGCAGAGATTTGTTCCTTGGTGTTGTATGCTTACTTGTTGCTGTCATCATTGGTTCTGATTTTCCATGCCATCAATGCAACTGACAATGAGGAAAACATAGTGCTTTTCTTCCACTTTTTTTGTTCTTTGACAAGAACGGGACATTTAGATTTTCCACTATATTTGTTAGTGACTTACTTCCTAATTTGAGTAGCTTTGAGCCTCTGATATTAGGCCATTTACATCATTTATAGACTCCTCTGATTGTTATTTTGCATAACGTTACAGGACAAGTGGAACTGTGGAACCAATCAATGATGAGTTAATATAAATTATGAGCTTTGGTCTCGTTTCTATGTGTTTCATGACTCTGTAATGTCTGAATGTCTGGCATGGTTAAAGTTGATTGTATGGTTGAAATATGAACAAATGATATTATATGTTGATCTTTTGTATGCATAGCATTGGGCAATTGGTCGTTATAATATATATTATCAGACGGTGTATCATTATAGGTTAATAAAAGGTGTCAGAAAGTCTTTCGCTATATCTTTCATATAACGATAGACGGTCGGTCGTTAAAAGTAGGTCGGACGTTAAAAGTTTAGCCTGACCATGGATGATAGAGTGGTGGCAGTGATGAATATAATTGTGACAACAACCGGGTAGATTGGCTTTCTCTAATTTGAAGCAAGTTGTAGTCGTAGGGGTTTTGCCAAGGTCCGCTAATAACGATGACTCATCAGTCATCACAAAACAAATGAGAAAACACTATTTCACACTACTGAACATTAGAGAAGACTCCAGATGATATTGGCAATGACCCCGATGTTGATCCCGCCTAGAATCTCTCCCGTGTGTAACCATGTTAACGAGGGTCATGCCATGTTGTCAACAAATGTAGACTTGTCACCAAAGAGTTCAAAGTCCAAAAGATGGTGCAATCTATAGTTTGCTAGTAGCTATATATATCAGCGGATCAGATACATTAGGAGGAAAATGCAAACCGATTTAAGTTTGGAAAAAGAAGAGAATGAAACCTCTATATCTAATGAAGAGGAGAATAATGTGTACGTGGTGGCCAACTGATCTATTAGTTGATATCTATCTCCTTTATTAGTCCTTTGGGTTGGTGCGATGTGAATACACTATGAATAAGAATATGCTTGGATGAACTAGAGCTAGTTACTAGTTGGACTAAAAATTAGCTCGTATTAGCTGAGGCTGGCTAGATATATTGTTATTAGCTAACAACCAGTTGAAGACTTGTCTAAAAATTTAGCGCCCACCTATATAAACTCTCCTATATATTTGGATGCACCAGAGCTAATTTTTAGCTAGCTAGCTATTAGTTCTTACCAAACATTCCCTAATTACGTGAGAAGATGGATAGAGAGAACCGTGACTTGGATCTCACAAACAAGAATCCTCGTGGATCCTTACCGTGTGTACTCCAAGTCTGTATCAGCAAGGAACAAACAGTACAGTACGGGTCCTGACTCCTGAGATTCCTGTCGTAGGTCAATTTATCAGTTGACGGTTCAATTTATCAGCAAGGAACAAGAATAATCAGCTGTATATAAAGAAAGGTAGATATATATGATTTGATTTGTGCCACAGTACTGTAGGTATGCCATCACACACTGCTTCGTCGGATTCTTCGATATATAGTCGTCTAAGGTTGGGACTTGGAATATACATGCGCGAGAAGAAAACGAGATCCGAGCAAGAAAAGGACGACGACGTGCTTTGGGCCTGGTCAGGGCCGCCTGGATTTGTCTTTTTATTTGGGGCTTGTCTTTGTCGGTTATTTTATTTACTGTGCGACGTGGTCGCCGAAACGGCTGCTCTTGTCTTCGCGTTATGCCTATATACCCTGACTCTCCTCCCTTCATCTTTTCAGGTTCTTTGTTTTCTGGATTATGGATGGTCATCATGCATGCGCATGGTCAGATAGATGTATACATAGTCAGATGAGTGGGTACATGCATTTACATTACACGTACGTCTTGGTGGCTAGCTCCTTGTCCGCAGTCCGCACTCATATACAGTATGTACTATATACTTTATTACTTACCGATCATGCATGCATGAGCCATATTAGCAGAGAACTATTAGCATGACTGGAAAACAAATGAGAGACTAGCTTGGGAATTAGTAGCATAACATGCAACTTTAGTATTTTAACAGTGTGTTTATTTTTCTACCACTTAATTTCCATCGTCGTCCTTTTTCTACGGCGTAATGCTAGCACAGATCCGAGAGAAGCGCGCCGGACAGAACAGAGAAGAGCTTTTGCTACGACCCGTACGTTTGACGAAACGACGATCACCATCAATTCGCCGCGAACTCGAACGCGATGTTCACCGCGGCCGGCACACATATACGAAAAACGCGATGCGTGCTGATCGCCGGTTGAACAATGAACAGTGGTGACCATACGAAAAACGCACGTGCGCGCGCCGCGCCGCGCCGCCGGCGGCGTCGGTGGTTGAGTTGACTACCCTAGTACTACTGTACTAGTACCCTGCCAATTAACGAACGAACCGGATCGGAAGGATGTTCCTGAGAAAGACAAACCACGGCACCGGCCGCATATATGCATCGGAATCACCCTGGCTGCACGCCGCCGCACTCTTTGACGACGGCGAGCACGGAGCAGCACACACCTGACCTGAGCACGCGAATGCATATGCATGAAAGACGGCCGGCAGGCTGGCGTACGTCCATGCAGATTAGAGAGGGCTAGTAAGGGCGCTTCACCAACGCTACAGCTTGACGTACTGTCCCGGCCTCCACGTCCTCATCCAGTCTCTATGTCATAGCAGATGGTGGTCTCGCAGGTTGCCAGAGACTCCTACATAGGAGTCAATGGTTTTACTTGACAAAAGCTGCAAGCAGCAATCTGAGAGCGGCACGGAGCTGCTGCATCCTCGGACCACTTGCGATGGCCACGTACACAAGGCGAACTGCCGAATAAGAATGAGATCGGTACGCGGAGATAGAGAGGAATAAGTGACGTGCTGTATCGATGCAGCCTGCATTAAGAGTTTTGGCCGCCTAAAGCATCGATGCCTATATATGGACTCAACCTTTGCGTGAGACATACACAACTTGTGGGCTACCTTGTAACCTTGAAGAAGCCCTAAGCCTCTCCACAATGTTGTGCCGAAGTGGTGCTAAATAGGAGAGAAAAGATCTAGACCCTGCTCCTATATTGCAAACTAGTGGTGTTGTTTTTAACTGGTGCTTTAAAATCCTAGAGCAATGTAATTACATGCACCGATACTCAGATATTAAACAATATTATTTTACCGATGCATGTACTACTGATATGTTGCACAACTGTTTGGTGTTGTCGTAGCAGGTGGGTAATACTTTATGTTTATTGTGCAGGCCTAGACCAAAAAGATAGCTTTGGTGCCTGACTTCCGAGTACGCTGTAACCCCACTTCAAGCACGATGCCCATTTACTATCATGGGACCTATAATTTCCAGATCAGTCTTCCTGTTTTTTTCGGTGGCAGAAAAAGAAGAAGGAAGACATAAGGAAGAAGGAGAAGTTTCTCAACTCCACCTGCAGGAATGTTGGTCGTCCGTTGGACATCTGTTCTCAGGCCGAAAACAACTGTTGCCGAGTATTGCCTGTGCGGTCATCTATACGATGCGTCAAACAGGTTTTGGATTTGAGAGTTTGAGCCTGCCACAACGTGAGTATAATATAGATGAGAATCAGTTTCTAGATACATGTTTTTTCCAGAGTACTTGTATACTATGATGTACTCAGCTATAATTTAATATTTCTTCTTTCGTCTCAAAAAAAAATTATATTTTTCTATATAATTTTGTTCAAAGTTGAAAAAATTTGTTGAAAAAATTTGACTCTCCCAAATTTTTGTATGGAGGGAGTAGTAGTGTTGATCCTTCAGTGCCACAGAATCCTAATATATTGTTTGGCCACCGGAGCACGCAGTTGCACTGCGCTTTGTTTCTCGGGCGGTGAAACTTGGAATGACCCGTTGCAGTGGAAAAGAGCGACTGCCGGCCCTGTTCCTCTACAGGCATCGGTCGAACTACCTCCGAGTTGTGTGATGCCGGCCCTGCTCCTGCACAGTGCCTTGTTCAGTTTGCGAAATTTTTTGGCGAAAATTTACTGTAGCATTTTGTTGTTATTTGACAAATTTTGTCTAAATATGGACTACCTAGACTCAAAAGATTTGTCTTGACATGAACACACTAAAAGTACAATTAGTTATTTTTTATCTACATTTAATGTTTCATGCATGCGTCTAAAGATTCGATGTGACGGGTACTATACAAATATTGGAGGGATTTTGGAATGGCCAAGCATTCGAGTATGGTCTGCGTGCATTCATGCGGAGACTGGCACGTGACTGTTGCTCTGGAAGACTGCCGAAGCACTGCCCCGGAGCAGTGGGGAAATTATCGCCCGAGCCAAAACTCTCTTGCAAGAGCCAACCTCCATTCGCACCTGAGCTCAAAAGGGAGACAAACCTCCAGGCAAGAGCCAACTCGTTGGTCTGAGGACATTTTGTCGCTACACGTTGTCCGCCGGTCAAGAAACAGGCAGAGTGTGTGTCCCCGGTCGGAGAGGAGGGAACCATGGGGGAGAAGCAGGCGACGGACGCGGCGGCGGCCGTGGCCACGGGCGTGGGGGACCAGGGCGACGGCACCGCGCCGCCGCTGCGGGGAACGGCATGCAGTACTGCAGCGAGCACCATCGGCCCGCGAATGCCGCCGCGGCGGCGGCGGTCGTCGGCGGGGGGATATGCGCCTTCTGCCTGCAGGAGAAGCTCAACCGCCTGGATACGTGGGCCACGTGGCACTCGGCAAAGAACAGCTTACGTGTCAAAGAACGGGGCCCCACGCTTTGCCGAGTGTCAGGTGGCTGGCACTCGGCAAAAGGGGATCTTCGCAGAGTGCCAGACGGCGAGCACTCAGCAAAGCAAACGGCTCTGGATGCCGTCTGGTCCGCGACACTTTGCCGAGTGCTCATCTTTGCCGAGTGTGCGGCACTCGGCAAAGAGATCACTTACTTCGCCTAGTGCATTTCTTTGCCGAGTGTTGGGCACTCGGCAAAGCAGTCTTTGTCTTGTGCGCAGTCTTCGCCGAGTGCCAGATTTCCGGCACTCGGCAAAGAGGCTGTTTGCCGAGTGCTCGAAATTTGGCACTCGGCAAACTCGCAGGCACTCGGCGAAGATCGTGTTTCCTGTAGTGTACTGATATGTTGCACAACTGTTTGGTGTTGTCGTAGCAGGTGGGTAATACTTTATGTTTATTGTGCAGGCCTAGACCAAAAAGATAGCTTTGGTGCCTGACTTCCGAGTACGCTGTAACCCCACTTCAAGCACGATGCCCGTTTACTATCATGGGACCTATATTTTTGTGGCATTACTTCTACAATTGCGGAAGGCCTAATATAGTCGGTTCGTGATTGTATGGATCTTTGAATCTAAAGGCCTGTTTGGTTATGGAGAGACTAAAATTTAGTCTCTGACACATCAAACGTTGCGGCCCTAATTTAGTCTATTAAATAGACTAATTATAAAACTAATTTTTCAGTCGGGAGATAATTTGCAAGACGAATCTATTAGCCTAAGTAGTTCATGATTTGACAATATGGTGCTACAGTAAATATTAGCTAATGATAGATTAACTTAGCTTAATACATTCATTTTGTTAATTATTGTATGATGGTTAATTAGTATTATATTTAATCTATTTTTCATAGGATAAATTAATGTCGCAATATCTGATGTGACACGAACTAAACTTTAGTCCCTACAACCAAACACCCTTTTATACGCGCGGAGACGTGGAGTAGATAGGTTAGGTTGATAAGTGACAGTGATAAGTTGGGCCCCTGTATGGACTTAGGTTGAGTTAGTGAATACCGCATAGCAAAAGCTACCCCTCCATGTTCCAAATTATAAGTCATCCCAAGAATCTTCAAAACATTTCAAGTTTAATCAAAATTATAGAGAAAACACAAATATTTATGACATTAAATAGGTATACTATGAAAATATAACTAATGAAGAATCTACTGATACTTAGTTGGTATAAAAATATTAAATTTGGTCAAAGTTAAAAAATGACTCTTTAAGATTCTTGGAATGGTTTATAATTTGGGATGGAGTGAGTATGAACGTAGAGCGAGGAGTAGTAGAGTCAAAAAAAATTGACTCTTTAAGATTCTTGGAATGGTTTATAATTTGGGATGGAGTGAGTATGAACGTAGAGCGAGGAGTAGTAGAGTCAATGACTTTTAATTTTTGCCTCAAAAAGTAGCAATAAGCTTTCTAGCCTGTTTTTTAGCTTAATATGGTGAATTGATGTTCAAGCCAGGAGATGGTTCAAATAAAATACATAAACACAAGAGCCAGTAGCTACCAGAGCACAAAGATTAGCAACACGTGCACCTGATACTTGATGAGAATGTACACACGCACCACATGAGTTGTGGATGAAAACATATACTGTATGCACTGAACAGAAATTAAATGAAATTTGGGTCTAGAGCACATACCACTATCAGATGTTAGTTAACCACAACCGACAGCCTGTCAGTTTCTCGAAGCAAGTAGTTCCAGATGCATTGATCACGAAAGAAAAGCAAATTAAATAGAGCAAACGACGTGAATCATGTACGTAGGTGCACACGCGCGTGCACACCGACACACGCGTACGCAGATGCCAAGCGAGAAAAATGGGTACGGTAACAGGAGTGGATCCAGGCTTGGCCTACCCAAACAATTCATTTATTCAATCTAATTTAACCTATGAAAATATACATTTAGCCCTACCGATCTGATGAGGTCTAAAATTCCTTACACTAATTTAGCCTCTCCCTTTAAGGTGTTTCTAGATCCGCCACTGTGTCCGAGCGAGTCCAACACCATCCCGCCATGCAAATTAAGCAGGGGCGTTTGGCAGAACTCTACGGAGCGGATTCTTACAGAGAATCACTCCCTAACTGTCAAACGTATATTTTTTCAGCGAGAAGTGATTCTTTGCTAATTCTGTGAAGTGATTCTTTGAAATGAACTAGGAGTGTGAGAGTTGAAAAAAGTAGCTTCACATCTGATTCTGTGAAGTGATTCTCTATCCTGATTTTGAGAGTTTAGTCTAAAGAATCAAAGAGAATATACTTTCAGCCACAGAGTCATTTCACTAGAGAATTTGGGAGCACAGCTGGAGAATCAGAGAGCACTGCTCTCCCAAACAGACCCCACCGACTGACTTTGCAGTGAGACGTATAGTAGATTTCTGTAAAAAAAAAAATCACTTGTCTGTTTATACACTACAATTTTATTTTCCACGTTTACAGAGAGGTGCCTGTCATTATTGTCAAAACTGCATCTTCGAAATAACAACCAGGAAATTAAAGTGGGAACGATCGTCATCGCATGCTCCAATTTGTTCAATCCTCTGCATCACCGCGTTCGCTGCCGCTGTCACCAGCTCGGCCAAATCACTGCATCATGCAGATAGACAGCAGATCGCCATTAATATTAAAAACGGGTTTAAGAGACAAATAATCCTTTATAGTTAGTTCCCGAGAGCTAATTGTGTTATTATTGCATGCGTTCATAACACATGCACGCATATATATATATAGCAACTAGGTCAGGGCGGCGCGTGCGGCATATATACCCCGGTGGCTGGGTCGTAGGCGAGGCCGACGGTGTACATGGCCTCGCGGAGCGCGGCCCTGAAGCGCTCGACGTCACGGGGCGCGTGGGCGTCGACGGCGGCCTGCGGCAGGACCACCAGCGCGGAGGGCTTGACGCCGTAGAAGATGGGGACGATGACCTTGCGCGCCTCCACCAGCGCGGCGAGCTCGTGGAGGCAGAACTCGGAGTCGAGGTAGCGCTCGGAGAAGATGGCCACGGCCACCTTGCACTGGCTCATGCCCTGGTTTGATGCGCCTCCACCATCCTGTCGCCCGGGCGCATGGACATGGCGTCCAGGAACGTGCGGACCCGGCCGCCGCTCAGCTGCAGCAGCCGGTCGTGCAGCAGGCGCGCCACCGTGTGCCGGGTGTCCACACCGCGGTGGTTGATGAACACGTCGTAGTGTGGCGGCGGTGACTTCTTCGCGCAGCCGGAGCCGGACGACGCCGCCTCCGCCGACGACGAGGCGCTGTTCCCGGTCGCGGCTCCGGCCTCCTCCGCGGACGCGTTGAGGCGCGCCGCCAGCGAACCGCTCATCACGGCGGCCTCCGCCGGCGAGAATGGAGCTGAATTGACCCTGATCAGGGAACAGTACAGTGCTCTTCTTGGTGATGCAGTTCCGGGGGTCTCGGTTTTATTATATATAGCTGAAGCAACTGGCAACACGGTGAAAGAGGAAATCTCTGTCCATTTTGATTTTGCATTTGAATATACATGTGTGCGTGACACAGTGCTTTGGCGCACGGCTTGTGGCTTTTGTCCCAGCGCTCGTGCTAACATCGATCAACATCAGCTCGGTTGTGTTCAAACGTATGTCCGTCCCGCGGTCACAACACAAAAAGGCAGTAGGAATCAGCGGAAGCATTGAAAAATTAAGGGAAAAGCTAAACATCGACTGATTATTTTTTGTTGTCCGTGCTCACGCGTTTTTTACGAGCCATCGGATTTTGCCCCACTCTCATGCATTGGGTTTGGGTGCTTTTGTTCTGTGTTACCATCGTGCAAGCTGTTTTGTTTCTCTAGTAAGAGACACCACACACAGATCTGTTTTTTTTTCTGGGAACCAAACATATTTCCTCTTGCCATCTTTATTTCGATGAATCTTATCCGCCACTGGTCGGAGATGAGGCGCCTCGAAGGTGATTCCCAGACAATGCCCAGGGTATGTCATTTCAGATATTTCCCTTGATTTTTGTCTGTGATTTCTCTCGTGGGATGCTCCAGCTAGTTCCGTGTCTGTTTTGGTTTTCTACTCCTATTTTGTTCGTTCTCGCCAATTTTATCCAACAACAAACAAGGCATATATAGAAGTCAGTTGTGAGCCAAAGAAAACCGACCAAGATGACTAGGATTCGGATTCGGTTCCGTTGAATCTCATGCAGTTCTCATGGCCTATGAGGTGCCTAAGGATGATAGAGATGAGGAGATGGTCGATATGAGACCTCTCTAGAAAGGATGGATGTCAATATGGTGTGTCTAGCATATGACTATTACTTTATGGGAGATGATGCAAGGACGGCTCAATTCGAATTTGTGACACAAGCCTAAAGACTCCATGAATCATCTCAAGTCGTTGGATGTGAAGGGCCACATTAATGGCACACCCAATCTATACTCTTGCATGTTGGTGGATAATGGAGCGATTATGAATTTGATATCATTTTTCTTTACAAGAAGCTTGATGACACGAATGAGTTGATCGATCAAGACTATGACGATTACGGTGGAATTGCAAGAGGACGGCCAATTTCAGCCAAGGGAGGTTTCGATGGCATTCACCATCAAGAGCAAAACATTAGCAATCGTTGTCTTTGTTGCAGAAATGCAAAAGAGCTACAACTTAATTCTCGGGCACAATTATTAGATCCATATCGATCGTTGTGTTCCTTCTAGACTACACCAGTTCCTCATCCCATGGGTGGGATGATGAAGTGGAGATCATTCACACATACTCACAAGCCCATGCTACCATGGCCAATAATGCTCTATCAATCAGGAGGTATGATGGTATCACCTGCTTGTTTGAGCATGACCTTGCTGATTTTCGGTCATTGGTATCACTATAGAGGGTTTTTTACTTGTTTCTTTGAAGTCGATTAATAATTGGCTCATGTTATCATGTATTTACTAGTGGAAATTTAGAGTGGTTGAAACTTAGTGTTTGTTGAGCAGTATCGAAGTTCTAAGACCAATGTTTGTGAGGCTATAGATGATTTTGATGAGCTTGATAAATTAGGACAAGATTTTGTGTCGCATCACTTATTGGAAAAGGAAGATATTAGGGGTGGCTCTATGGCAAGGCTATGTTTGTAAACTAAAACTTGGAAGTCGATTATAAGTTAAGTTAATCAAGCTTCTCAAGTAATATGTTGATTGTTTTGTATGGAATTATACTGAGATGTTGGATTGAGCCATGAGCTTGTTGAGCATGGGCTTCTCATTGAACATGGGTTCAACCTCACATAGAAACAGTGCCACTTCAACTCTATAATATACAACTGCATTTAGATGGAATAATCATTTGTCGGAAGCAGGTTTCTTTAAGCCATGCAAATATGTGTAGTGAGTCTCTAATATTGTGCCCATTAAGAAGAATATTCTAAAAGCTCAAGATTGTATTGATTTTAAAGATCTTAATAGATCTACTCCGAAAGATGAATATCATACGCCTATAACTGATATACTTATTAATGATGCTTTGGGACATCGCATTATTAGTTTCCTTGATGGTAATGCAGTTATAATCTGATTTTTATGGCCGGAGAGAACATTTTCAAAAGGGTCTTTAATTGTTCTTGGGATACAATCACCTTGCAACATCTCCAGCATGTATGAATTTTTGATATCACTCTGATCACCTCTAGTCGACATTCCCAGTTCGGTGACCACTTGCCAAACTAGTTGTTCTTCATCCCAAGTGGGAGAATAGTTTTCCAGATTGGTGTCCACTTGAGCCATATCCCTCTCAATATACTTCAAAGCTCATTCGGTTATTATTAGCCATCATCATATCAGGATATATTACATTAGATAATCATTTTTGTTTTGCTAATCTATATGCATTAAATTCACTTTGACAGGTAACATGGCTTCCTACCCTACACACGGCTCAAACGAATAACATTAATAGCACTATGTTTAGATATGTGATGGGTCTAGAGCTTCAGATAAAACATTGAATCATGCCACCTTCTGGAATCGACCTCAATCTTTTTCTTAATAAGCTTGATTAAAGTCTTATTGTTCAATTTAGCTTAGACATTAGCTTGAGTATATTACAGAGATTAATCGAGCAACTTTGTTTTTTGCTTCGGCAAAATCTCATACTGTGACACAAACGGCATCCCTAGATCTTTAGTCATGTTTTGAGGAATACTGAATCTTATTCAATATTCTTAGTATAAACTGAATCACCTCCTCATGTATCATATTCTTCAAAGGAACAACATCAGTCCACTTTCTAAAGTAATCAGTAGCGACCAAGAATGTAGAGATGTCCCTTTGACGATGGATGATAAATTTGGTCAATAAAATCTAGCCCCAACCTCGAGACGGCCTTAAATATGATACATCAATGCAACATAAAAAATTTAGTATTACCAAACCTGATGAGGACATCGCCACGCCTGGACACACACACCGACGCCATGGTCTTTTCCAGTTGTTGCAATCCGTCTCCACTCAGCTACCACGTCACCCTCGGAATTTAGAAGCAGTTTCCGGGTAAAATCAAAGCCTCGGACGCATACGAACTCCGTTTTTCGACGAACAAGATATGCTCGGAAAGATTATTTCATAAGCTAACCAATGGCTTTGGAATCACGTCAAAATACATTGGGAGTCAACGGGAATCGTCGAAAACAAGTCAGCATCCAGAATCTGTCAGGGTCCTCCTGCGACACCGCTTTTTGGTTCGATGGTTCGGTATCGTCTTAGAGCCCATTAGGGGGCGCGTCCAGCAGGGGCGACGACCTAAACCCTATAATTAGTCGCCGCCGTCGTCGTTAGGTCTTGGGTTTTGTTTAGAGTTTAGGTTTTCATCGAGGAACTGAAATCGTTCATTGTAATTGTGGTGTCGAATCCTTTTACAGTGATCCAGGACCTCTGTTCTTGATCTCCTCCACTGTGTCGATTAGTCCTTTGGAACCGAGTTCTTGAACCTTCTATGATAATCGCATCTTTCATATTTGCAATTTCAGATTGCGTGTTTTTACCTTCTTGCTTGTGTTCTTCAATTCGCTTGCAGGATTAGCCTTCTTGGTGAGGTCAATCAAGTTGTGCTTGGTTGATAACCAACGGAGCATTGGTGTAAGAGTTGGCAGGTTCGAATCGTGTCTGATTTGAAGCCGGATCGCCAATGTCGAGATTCTCCACCAATCGAACATATTGCATACTACCCTCTCAGAAGATCGGGTCATCCCTCATCAAAACCGTTGGCACTCTTCACACCCATTTGTATTCGCGAAAGCAACAACATTCATAGTGGGCCAATAGAAAACTAGCCCGATTAATAACCACTTTGTCTTTGAAGCAGATTGATGTGTACCACAGATGCTTTCAGCATCAATCTCGATCTCCCCCCATAGACAATTTAGATTGATCATCATCACCCGAGCACTTCAGCAACAAATCTTTAGCAGTTATTGGGTGCAACTATCATTGTGTAAAATAAACTGACGCCAAACACTTTACTTATCAACTTTTCCACTTGGTCCATGTAAATAATTAAAAATTGGAGTCCTGGCAATCCAATGAACTAAATCAGGCCCATAATCAAGCAGTACTGATTATAGGAAGCCTCTCAACAGAACGGTAGTTGCATCGTCCCAAAATAATTAAATCTAGTGGTAATAAATAAGCAAATGGAACTCTCGATAACCAATGAAGACAAACGACCAATAGTTTGAGTAAACTAATCGTCGACGACGATGACGTTAATTAAGCACCGGAATAATCATTTGATCCGAAGATTTGTTCAGCTGCCCCGTAGAGATAGAGAAGGGGAACCGAAGCCCTCCGCCCCTCCTCTGTTTGTCCGTACGGCTTGACGAGTGGCTAAACGCGGTGCGCTTGGAATTCTTCAATTGCTTGGTTTTGACATTAATCAATCTTCTTGAGGATCAACTATTAATAATCAGGGTTAATGCATGTCGCGCATGTGTCTGACACGTACTCCCTCCGTCCATAAAAATCAATTTTTCCTAGAATCCGGCCAGACAAACTTTTTAAATTTGACTAACTTTATAGAAAAGAGTAATAACCATCTATGGTATAAAATAAAACTATTTGAAAATATACTCTATGATATATCTAATGATGAATTTGAGATCATCAATCTTGATAGTTTTTTCTAGAAATTCGGTCAAAGTTAAAAAGGTTTGACTTAGGACAACTCTAAATATTTATTCGTGGACGGAGGGAGTAACACACTCGCAAACCTTGGCCCTGTTCGCTTTAGCTTATAAATCGGCTTATTAGCCGTCAGAAAAATATGTTTCTCTTATAACAAATCAGTTGTTTGTTTCAACTTATTATCATCCGGCTTTATAAGTCCTCCCTAGCCTTCACCATACATGCATGCATGTAATCACACAAGTGTAATATTTGATCTAGACTACTACGTACGTAACATGCATACATGAAGATGACATGTGACTGAGATGTGGTGGATTCTTTATCATCGTGTACTCCACCTAATAATAATAAGGAGGTGTTTGTTTGGTTTCTCCCCTAGAGTTAGTCACTTTTTAGGTCATTAAAGTTCCAAACATCCTCACTAAAAGTCACTTTTAACACTATCACTAAAGCCCCTCCACTAAACTTTAGTGGCTAAATTTAGGTGGGAACCAACACCCCTGAGTCTCTATCGAGGTCTATCGTCGGTAAGTGGACAAAAATAGACGGGTCCTGTCATCCCTGTTAAAGCGCATATTGCATGGAAAAAGGTAGTTATACTTACTAGCGTAGACGTGTGTAGCTAGGTCTATGAGTTGACGGTTGAATGCCACACTGTGTTTTGGTCAGATTCTTCTACATACGGCCGGCGTACCCTTTGATCGAGATCGAGGATCAGAAACGACCAATGCTTACAGTGCAATGCCCACTGCAAAGTACTGGCGGCCAGTAGTCCAGAAGAGATTAGCTACGACCCGTTCGACGACCATCGTTAAATCCCAACAATTTTTGATCGCAGCGCCACACATGTAGTTTGCATGCTTGATCGCCGGTTCCATTGAACAGTGACTACTGACTATACCAAAACGCACGTGCGTGCCGCGCCGCCGCCGGCGTCGGCGGTTGACGACTACCCCCAACCTATAGTTTACTACCACCACATCTGTATATCTCTTTGACGGCGAGGAGCGCGCGATGGAGCGCATGCATGCATGCAGACGGCCTGCCGAGCCGAGATCGCCATCAGGACATCCCACATGCATGTGTGGTAGATGTAGTTGACTATCTCAGGACATCCCAGTCGAATTACTGTATTTTTTTCCCGCTTTGACAGTTGACTATTAGTTCGCTTTATTAGTAGTAGTATATAAAAAAAACACATCTCTTCCTTTTTTTCATTTCCTCTTGTTAAAGTCATCATTTCAGAGGGCTGAGTGACTGAGTGCAACGCGGTCTCTAATAGAAATAGACTACTAGTTGATCAGAGTCGATGGCTTTTAACTCTTGCCTCACAGAGTGACAGAGGTAGCAGTGCTGCATTTCGCTTTGTTCATTGAATAATGTGTGTTGCATTTACTTATTTCCTCCAATCCTCCTAATCTATACTAGCCCCCATGGTAAAGAAAAAGGTCATTTGAACGACAAAGGTAACCCTTCTCATGCATTTTGTTGCTAGTGAACCATGTCATTTCATCCCTTTCCATTACCCATACACATGCCCAGTTCAGAGTTGAACACGATTAGTAAGACTTTGTCTTCCTCAGATACGGCACAAGTGGACGACACTTTGAATAATATTACGTCTGCGAGTATCAAAGACACACCCGCGGCAACGGTAAGTAACTGCATACATTACTTCGTCATATTAGTTGCAAGGAATATATATGTTATTATGCATAAACAATCATTTAGGACTCTGTTTCAGGAAAAAATTGCATGGAAACTGGATGTATCCTGTCGCCGTGCATACATAGCGTCGATGGCTGACGCGTGTCTCGGCTTTTGATCCAACGCGCTGCGCCGAGAGGTCCTCCGGCTGAAACAAATTCGGCTCGAATCAGGCTCCTTCACGCGGCTCCTTTGGCTCTCAAGTCCAAATTCGGCTCGAATCAGGTTCCTTCACGCGGCTCCTTTGGCTCTCAAGTCCACGCCCACCCGCAGCGGCTTTCCCAAGCCAAAGCCGCATACACCTGAGCACGAGCGGCCCCTCTCCATGGCGCCGCCTCAGCAAAGCCGCATACGCTTGAGCACGAGCGGTCCCTCCCCCATGGCGCCGCTGCAGCACTGACCGCCGAAGCTGAAAGAGGACATCCCTGCATCCCTGCGAACGAGCCCGTGCAAAGCTACGCGTACAGGAAAGCTCTCGGTGTGCAGGCAAGGATCAATGCACACACCACCCACCACATGTTCGATGCAGTGCCTGACCCAGGTGGTATAGGTAACTTGTTCACTAAACCATTCATTCAATTACTTGGAAATCCTCGTTGATGATCAGTGCACAATTATGCAAACATTTTTTTTTACCGGGTCATTGTGCACCTCTGTGTTATTTCCGGATATTGTTGGATGATTACTGATTATGGAGGTGCCACTCTGTGTGTTTCCTTCCTACAGGTGGAGCGAGGAAAAGAACTTGCAAGAAAGTAATTGGAGAATCAAATGCAACTATTCCATCTATGTAGTTTAGTGATTGAATTGTAGATGTGGTCTAAAATTGTATCCATATACGACATAACTGAGATTGTAAATGATATTATGAAATAAATATGAATTTTTGAAATGCAGATCTCTTAATATAAATATGAATCATTTGGATGCCCCTTGCGTGTAAGGACTTGTAACCTATGTTGCACTGCATAGATGAGCTTGGACATTAGGTTCTGATGCCTGGGAGCCTGAGCCTGTCTGTATGCAGAATCAGACCATTTTTTATACAATACTTTGTGGTAGTATATAAAATCTGTATTACTCTGTGGCTGATGTTGCATTGAGTATTGGAAATATATATCTAGAAATTTACAATCAAACATCCAAAGCTAAGATTATTTGTCCATCTAATTTAAGTATGATTCAAAATGCAACATAGCAAATTACATATTTTCGTGATTTTGCACACTCCACCAAATGTAATTTCCTAACAGCTGACTGCAATGTGGCATCTTGATTAACTAAGAGATCTGTATATCCTCCTTGTATATATGGAGCACCCATAGGTGGAAAATTTGGGATCAAATTGAAGTGTGCCATTGTAGCATTAACATGCATGTCTTGCGTAAGTGGAGGAATCGTGGTCGAAGATTGCCCAGCACTAAGACCCTGTTTTACAGAATATGAAAATCTCCATAAGACATGCATGTAATAATTGAATGAATTATAAAAAAAGACACAAAAGTTAGTCATGTCTTACAATTAATTGATTAGGATTACCACCATCATCACTAATCTGTACATCTTCTTGTGGGCCTTCACCTACAATCATATATATATATATATATATGAGATAAAAGAATATAAAAATATTCTGCAGCCAACTACAATGGGCAGGATCCCTACCTCTTTTTTTAGCACTTTTCTTTTTCCCTGACTTTTTTCAACAACATTTTTGAAGCGTGAATTCTTTGAACCTTTTACCACCTGCGGAACTCTAAATATATTGTATGTACTGTTTACTGTGGTACTATCACAACATTCACAGTTGGCGGAGTCTCATTAGATTCTTCTTGCATCTTTCGTAAAGAAGTATCTGCTTCGGAGTCTAGCTTTTCTAAGGCATTCTGCAAATCATCAAGAAGTTGTTTTGATACTGAAGACTTCAGAGCAATAGATGTCGCCATTCGAGAGAGAAGAGCAGCAGCGTGTTCTCAAATCTTCTTT